>CM076676.1:61015079-61672579 GCA_038501925.1 Xenopus petersii | reverse complement strand
CAGTAGGTGATTTGATTAACAGTTACTCCTTTTGCTTAGAACATGTATTAGAGCTCACTAGCTGTCACTCATTATGTATGTTACATTTTAGTTCACCTTTAGGGTAAGGCCACACGAGGAGATTCGGGGAGATTTTGTTGCCTGGCGACTAATTGCCTCGTCTTTTGAGCGACTATCTCCCCAAACTGCCTCAGCGTTTTTCCCCATAGGCTACAATGAAAAGACACCTGTGCTAATGCACATGCGGCGATGCGTTTTCTATAGTCGCCCGAAGTTGCCTCACTCTCCTTGTGTGGACTAGCCCTTAAGTTAACTTTTATTATATTGTAGAATGGCTAATTATAAGCAACTTTTCAACTGGCCTTCATTTTTGCTTTTATAGTTTAATTGCTGGGCTTTTTCTTCTGACTTTTTAACTTTCAAATGAGGGTCAATGGCCCCATCTAAAAACAAATGCTCTTTAGGGCTACAGATGTATTGTTATTGCTACTTTGTATCACCCATAGTTCTATTCAGGCCCTCTCCTATTTATATTCTGGTCTGTTACGGTTGCTTGGGTAATTCGGACCCTAGTAACCAGATTGTGAAAATTGCAAACTGGAGAGCTGCTGAATAAACAGCTAAATAACAAACAACCACAAAAAATAAAAACCAATTGAAAATCGTCTCAGAATACCTGCCTGTACCATACCAAAAGTTAATTTAAAGGTGAACAGCCCCTTTAAGCATAAGCAGCACATTCCTGGACCCAAATCAATGTGTTTATTGGAATTTTTGATTTTACTGAAGGAAAGCCATAGTGAAATTTGGCATAAAATCCAACTACCAACAGTAGTTACTATATTTCAAACAATGGAAAGTGTAGAGCAATTTGGTTAAACGGATTCTATATAATTTTGGAGGTAGGCAATGAAACCTGTTCCTTTTCGAACTGCTGATGAGTAACAGGCATTTCGTTAAAAATGAAAAGGCTTAAATCCCTTATATTATTATGTACGATTAACTTGCTCTGGTAAAGATGTTGTGTTAGCTTCAGAAGCAATAATACCATTAACCATACCAATGGCATCAATAAGCTGCTCTGTAGCATTCCATGCTGATATACTGGGTCCTGTAAAGACCAGTTTGCACAGTAGATAACACAGCATGTCAACCCTACTGCCTGTGCCCAGCATTAGTATTAATGAACGTTTTCAGTCCCTGCTGGTACAGTTTTCCACAGTATGGCCACATTGCTATTGTTCTGATTGTTTGGGCAAACTGACTGATAGGAACAGCAGGAAGTTAAGAGGAGCTGCGGCTCTTTTCACTTCTTCATCTGTCTGCGCACACAATACACTGATAAATATGGTGTGTCGGAGAAATAACATTTTCCAGCATGTCTGATCCCTGAACTAAGCAGCCAGCAACACTAAAAATTAAAATAATGTATGTTTGCCCAACACCTACTTATAGGTATAGTTGTGTCAGCTTAAGTCCAATTTTATATTTAAAAAAAATAAATAAAAGGTTTTAATCCTGCAGGTGTGAGGAGAAAGTATCTTATTTCCATGAGATCGATGTTAAATTAAATTTAAACTTTCATGATAGTTCCCCTTTAAGCAATGATATCAATGTATTTGCCTGTACAGCCTCACTGCGACTTGAATAGCAGCCCCACAGCTACATAGTATCATATTCATGTAAACTATCTGTGAGGCAGTGCAAACAGAAATGGACTACAAGGATAACAGTACATTATATTAAAAGGGTTGTTCACCTTTCAACACTTTTTTTCAGATAGTTCACCAGAAATAAAAACTTTTTCCAATTATTTTCTATTTGTGTCTGTTTTTCTAATATTGAAGTGTAATTTTTCACCTTCTAAAGCTGCTCTGGGAGGGGGGGTCGCCCCTGAAAAATCTGAAAACAACTCAACTGAAAATGTCTTTGTAAGGTTAACAACCCCTTTAAAGACAACATAACTTTGCAGTTATGCACAGACACCCACTAAACTAACTAAAGTCTGCTAAGTACCTACCACAGCTTAGCAGATTTTTTAGGGGCAGATAGACCTCAGACTTTGGGGAAATTATACCAACCTAGTGAGCAGCTACATGACCATGAGATGACATCACAGGCAATATATATTGAAGGGCTGTACTCTATTTCAAAGTCACAGTGAGCCTAGGGTTAACGCACTATGAAGCCTGTGGTAGTTACAGTTACTGATAATGACCCTAAAAGAAAGTGGTCAAGCTGAATGCCTCCTATTGGTCTAAAACGGAAATATCTTGGAAGCACTAAAAATAGAAAATCAATGTAAATCACAAATGCACTCCGAGGAATACTCTAAACCAAAACTAGTAAATTATGTAAGCTTAGATACCAATTAAAGGATTATATCAAATAAATAATGTCTTACCTGCAGCTAAATATCCTTTTAGTCGTGGCAGAAGTGTCTCAGGGTCAATCAGAGTGAGCTTCCCCAAGCATTCAGCAACAACATTCCGGGTTCCTTCTTCTGCGCATTCAGAGTGTTTCAAAAGTAAAGCCCAAATGTTCTCAACATAGGGTTTCAGACCTACTACTGATGCCGAGCTTATGATTTCCTTAAGAGAATGAAGCAGGAGATATTGTCTCTTGGGTTGGCTAGTTATCTCTTGTAGGACAAATGGCAAATACTCAGGTAGGTTGCCTACACTGATGCTGCCAAGTGCATAGGAAGCCGCTGATTTCACTTCTTCACTAGGAGAGGAAAAGGCTTCCAAAATCACAGACTTAAGTTCAAGCTGTCCACTTAGATCAATGTGATGTCCAACTTCACCAAGAGAAAGCAAAGCTAGTAGACGGATAGAATCCGTAGATCTTGAGTTTTTTACATCCTGAATAAACTGTCCAACAACAGCTGGCCCCTCTTTAGGACATGCCCGAGTAAGTGCAGCTACACATTTGGCAATAGAGTAATAGGACTGCTTGTGTGTAAGTGCCGAGCTCTGTGCATAAACGGGGCCTGTTAACATACGAAGCAGGTCCATGTAACCTAAAGTTGCTGTTCCAGTAACCACCAGAGCTTGAAAGAACTCTAGCATTGCACTGAGTGCTCCTCCTTGTAATAATGGTGACCTCACTAGCCCAATAAGTTCTTTCAGAATAGATCCACTAATCTTGGATAGAGAGGATGGATATACTTTAGCTAAAGTTGTAAGGAAGCTAATGGCCATCTGGGAGACATGCATATCACTTTCACTAATAAGAGGTGGAAGCTCATCTAGCACTGCATCAATCATTGCCACATTCAGGCTGTCACTATAGTTTTTTATTAAGATATCTAATGCGGATAGTGTCCCCAGTTTTAAAGCTCTCTGGTTCTTCCTGAGAAAAGAAGCAAGAATAGGTACCCCTTCTCCCAGTATTGGCCTTAGATCTATTTTCAATGGAGACCCAGCTATCAGACTTAGAGCTTTCACGGTGGTCAACCGTGTGATCTCATTTTTTAGCCTTTCTAGGAAAATCTGAAGGGTACTAGGTAGGTCACTCCCTAAATTATCACCTAGACTACAAATGATTTGGCCCATGCAGGAAATTGCACGTTCTTTTACTTCTTGATCAATGTCGGCTGCTTTGAGTCTCTTAATCGTACATGTAAACAGATCCTTTATGTATGGGGCAGCATCAAAGGAAGTTGGCTGGTCCAATGGTCGAATGACTTTTACAAGTTGTTGCATTACTAACAGGGCTTCAGATGTTATTTTATAGAAAGGATCGCTGACACAGATGACCACTGGTGAAACCAATGCCTGCACATGTGGGTGGAAGACTTGTGGAGAATGGTTGCAAAGGATAACATAAAGACATGATAGAGCATCTATCTTTAGGTTAGAAGAACTAGACTTGTCATTTAATGAAAAGATGATACCTAGGGGGGAAAAAAATGAGAAATAAAAAAATTATATATGGAAAATACTTAAGTTTGCTGTGGTATTTAGAAGTATTCTGCGTTATGATAGGTTTCACTTACCTGGTACTAAAACAGGAATGTGTTGTGTCAGAGCTCCAGGCAAAACATATACCAGTTCTGTAAGCATATTAAAACAACATTGGCGAGTTTTTATGCTCTTCTCCTTCATTTGTTTATGTAGCGCCTTCACAATATTTGGAACCTGAGAAAATATAATAATAATTAATTTCTTTTTTCACTGCTTTACTTGCAGCTGGCTAAATAAAGTTAATCACTAATCAGTTGTTGGCTAGGTAAAAATTTGCAGTGTTCATAAATAAACCCTACTAAGAGCTGACTGGCCTTGGGAATGATCTGTTAATGTGTTTGACCAATAAATATTAGTCATGCATTATATTTATATAATCCTGCATCTCACCACTATGTTCCTGCAAAACATCATGCAAGAAGTGTAGCTGTTAGGATTACTTTGGGTCCCCAACTACCTGTTTGAGGGTGGGTAGCTGCTAGTTCTGACAAGCTTTTCATCTCTTTTTCTCTAGAAATAAACTTGCTTATTAAGTATGGGAACATAAAATCTGCTCAGAAAATTAGGAGAATGAAAAAATGCATTTGCATAAATACATTTTAAAGTGTCAAAAGATGTCCTGTGTGTCCCAGCTCAATTCAACAAATCTTGAGATTTGTGACACGAGATGTTTTTCTCTAAATGACTATTTTCTAGGGATGCACCGAATCCACTTTTTTGGATTCGGCCGAACCCCCGAATCCCTCACGAAAGATTCGGCCGAATACCGAACCGAATCCGAACCCTAATTTGCATATGCAAATTAGGGGTGGGAAGGGAAACACATTTTCTACTTCCTTGTTTTCTGACAAAAAGTCACACAATTTCCTTCCCGCCCCTAATTTGCATATGCAAATTAGGATTCGGATTCGGTTCGGCCAGGCAGAAGGATTCGGCCGAATCCGAATCCTGCTGAAAAAGGCCGAATCCTGGCCGAATCCCGAACCGAATCCTGGATTCGGTTCATCCCTACTATTTTCTCTAGAACAAATGTCAGGAAGCAAATTTCAAAATATTTTGGCCATAGGAAACTATGAAAACAAGCTAAGCTATTGTAACATTAGTCAATGACAAAGGTTTTTTCTTTTTTTCTGAGCATCACTCGTATCCATTTGGTTTATTGCAGATATGAGATGTTTTGCAGGATGGTGTTGCCAAGCACATGAATATTAATCACACAACAAAAAAACACAATGTGATTATCCAGGGCAGCAATTAAGATATTCCTCTAAGCAAACCTCCCAGACTCTCCCAAACACCACATCCCTATTAAAACATGAAGTGAAAAACACAGCACAGCCATGATTATTCACCATAGCTGCAAATGAACCGGCACTACAGTTCATTTTTGCTCTTCTAAAGAACCTTAATTGCAACACCTTAAGGTAAAGTGTATTTAGGATGATTTGAATAAATGTGGTGCAAAATTGCAATGACTTCAAAAGCAGAAATTGCTTGTCAAGTGCAGTCACAAGAGTAATGAAGTGACTTAGTAACTATATTTAAATTACCACATTTTCACCTGACCGCAATTAGGGAAACTAACCCAGAGAGCATAACAATGACTTGTGTCTAGGAAAAGAGCAGTGATACCAGGAACTGCTTCTAGGCTCAGCCTCAGAAAATGGTTTGCCAAAATGAACAGAATTAAGTACAAAGTGGTCACTTTGTTGCCTAAAATATATTTTGAGAAAGCATAACCATCACCATTTCCTGAAAAGCACTTTCAGGTTTTGAGTTACACCATTACCTATAGAATAGTGATGTGCGCGTTGAGGCACCCAACCCTAACCCTCCCAACCCAAACCCGGCCCAGTCCGTCCCCGCTATTTTTAGACCCACGTCCGCCCCGCAGTGACACAAAAGGGGCAGGGCGAATCGCAGGTTTATAGATTCAGGGAACAGAAGCCAGCGGTGTGAGGTCACGGGCAGGGAGAGCGGAAGTGGTCCGAAGATTTTTTGCAGGTAGCTGCGGTTAATCGGGGGTTTTGGACCGGCCCACACATCACTACTATAGAACCCTGCTGTAGAAGTTTATTTGGCAAAAACTGCTACAATTTGTCTCATTACCGTATATACTCGAGTATAAGCCGACCCGAGTATAAGCCGAGGTACCTAATTTTACCTACGAAAACCCGGAAAACTTATTGACTCTAGTATAAGCCTAGACACAACTACAGCCCTGTCTCCCAGTAGCGCACATTCTGCCAAAGCGACCCCCCCCAGCGATCAACCGGACTTCTTTGCAAAGTTGATGGTGAGAGAGAATTGCCAAACGGATTACTGTGTGCATTGTCCCACTACCATGTGCAGAGGGTGCTGTTTATACTGCCATCACTGTTAATCTTTTGTATAACCAACAGAGGGCGCTGTGTGATATTGCAGTCACTGTTATTCTTTCATATAACCAACAGAGGGCGCTGTGTGATATTGCAGTCACTGTTAATCTTTCATATAACCAACAGAGGACACTGTGTGATATTGCAGTCACTGTTATTCTTCCATATAACCAACAGATGGCGCTGTGTGATATTGCAGTCACTGTTATTCTTTCATATAACCAACAGAGGGCGCTGTTTGATATTGCAGTCACTGTTAATCTTTCATATAACCAACAGAGGGTGCACTGTTATTCTTTCATACAACCAACAGATGGCGCTGTGTGATATTGAGTTCTACTAGCTATAAGAACAAATAGATTTCTTAAAGTGGTCGTATATTTGAAACCCAATCACTAAGCTGGAGATTGCACAGCCAGGAAAACACTAGGGGGCAAATTCACTAAGCACTGAACGCCAGCGTCAATTCGCTAGTGTTGGGCATTTTCGTTACTTCGCAAATTCACTAACGAACGCTGTCGTAGATTCGCTAGCGTTACTTCGCACCTTTACGCCTGGCGAATTTCCACTACGGACGTAACTACGCAAAGTCACTAACGCGTGCAGTGTACTGAACGCATCCTTTTACGCTAGACTTCCTTCGCCACCTCAGATCAGGCGAAGCGCAATAGAGTAGATAGTGATTGCTTCAAAAAAAGTCAAAATTTTTTCTAAGTCCCAAAAAACGCTGGCCTGTTTTCTACATTATGGGTGATAGGCTGAAAAAGATCGAAAATTTTTTTAGGGCTCCCTCCCTTCCCCCCTGACTCATGGCAACTTACCTATACAGTGGGCACATGTGTAGAGCAAAATAAAAATTTTATTTGATGTTTTGAAGGTTTTCTAGGCATTTGTAGTGCTGATACGTATTCCTCCATTGAAATTTGAATTTGGCGCCGTATGCAAATTAACCTTCGCAAGCGTAACTGTGCTTCACTTAGCGAATCAACGCTAGCGCAACTTCGCAACCTTACGCTACCCCTGTGCGCAACTTCGGATTTTAGTGAATTTGCGGAGCGCTGGCGAAACTATGCCTGGCGAAGTGCGGCGAAGTTGCGCCTGGCGCAACTACGAATCTTAGTGAATTTGCCCCTAGGAATCTACATGTTCCATAGCACAAAAAACTTTCAGAAACTACAAGTCACACTAACCTGGCTCTGCAACATTGTCAAAGGAGTTTCCCCTTGTTCCATTGCATCAGGATCACAAAGCCAACTTTGCACAGGACGCGTCTGTTTCAGAAGTGATAGATATGCATGAAACACATCTGCTTTTACATTCTCTTCACGCTCTTTGAACCTAGAAATTAGTGCAGGAGATACTGTCTTGTAGAACTCAGCAAGCATTTCATGGCGAGTGCTGACAACAGCATCCAAGCACTTAGCAGCAGCACGTCTCACTTTCCAGCTCATATCGTCATCGTCACTATACTCATCATCACTACCTATTTAAAAAAATATATTAATTAATAATTAATTATAATAAGTGAAATACAGGAAGGCCATAAGCCATAGACTTATTTTACTAAAATATTTCAAAAGGATTTCCATTTTCTCTCATAATACCCTTTTGGGTTTAGTTAAGGTTTACATTATTTTTAGCAGACTTAATGACGTATTGAGACTCAAATTACAGAAAGATACCTTATACAGAAAGCCCCAGGTCCCAAGCATTCTGGATAATAGGTCCCACACCTGTAATAGGTTTGATGAAACCAACAGATTTTAGGCACTTATCAAAGCACGTGATCAAGAGAGAAATTCTGGGTACTCGCATATTTTTTTTTTTTTATTAATCTATTTCTGTAATGTAGCATAGAACAGCAACACAATATTATTACATCATTGTGACAGGTAGCTGCAGATAAGGCCTTGGATTTTAATGATGTTAATTAGTGGAAAATGAAAGACTCAACAAAGATTATCAGTACAGTGCTTTATAATGTACATTGCTCACAAATAGATTGTGACCCCTAGTTGAGTTAACATTCCTATATCAGCCCATTGTGTCAGATTTGGAGAGTGATTCTCTAACTTTGCGACTTTCAACAGTGGAATTGCATTATTAATCTGTAGTCAGGGCATGATTTATTGTATTAATGGTTGCTAGCCTTTTTTTTTTTTTTAATATTCTTTTTTATCATAAAAAATTATAGATTATCCAATATTTTAATTTGGCATGGTTCACAGATATTATGCTTTCAAGTACTGCCAGGAGGTGTGGTAAAACTACATGCACGAGTTTTATCAGATTTTGTGGGGCAGATTTTATTTGATCATGCCATACAACACGAACAAGAGTTTTGCAGAATCCTACAAAATCTGATCTCCCTATAGCTCGAATGTAAAGTCGGATCAGATAAGGGTGGTGGCACTACTATGGGCGACTAATGTCTCAAAATGCCTTCCCACCGGCAAGAATGTGAATTCCAGATGGGATGGCATACGTGTTGCGACTTTGGTTTTCCAAAGCCGCCCGAAGTTTCTTTGTGAGGCACACAACATGCAATGTTTGCATCAGAAAGAACTTTCATTTGAAGCAACGTAGGTGGTTCTTTACAGTGAGGTCAGTGAGGTTATGGAATGCACTGCCGGGTGATGTTGTGATGGCTGATTCAGTTAATGCCTTTAAGAGTGGCTTGGATGATTTCTTGGACAGACATAATATCAAAGGCTATTGTGATACTAAGGTCTATAGTTAGTATAGATATGGGTATATAGAATTTATGTGAAAGTAGGGAGGGGTGTGTATATGGATGCTAGGTTTTCATTTGGAGGGGTTGAACTTAATGGACCTTGTCTTTTTTCAACCCAATTTAACTAACAATTTAATGTAAATATGTGTTGTGTCAGATGGAAAGTTTTCTGTATAGTTTACCCATCATACTGCATGTCTAGTGTGTTGTGTCTTTCCCACACCACCCGACAAACTTTCCCATGGAGTTTAGCCCGTAAGCAATTTAATCACTAGTTTAGTTGCAACTAGCTCAGTCACGTTCATCTAAAAGAATGACAAACGGGGCAATCTGTCAGCCGTGCCAAAGTGCTTTCAGCGCAGGCCACAAAATGTCCAAAGATACCTATTCACTGATGTCAGTGTGGTATCAGCAAAACGTTGTTCTGCCACCGATTCACACCAACACCATTGAAAAGGATCGTCTGAAGTTTTTTCGCCCCCACACTGGAGATTGAATGCAGATGGCAAAAGGGAAACAAAATTGCCGCTTACTCCCTACATCTGTGGGAGATAAATAAAAGTTGTGGGAAGGTTTGCATTGTACTGTATTAGCCTTCCTCTCTTAGAAATAAAAAAAAATACTTTTTTAACATGAATTACATTAGAATTAAACAAAAGCGTATTTGAGCATATATAAAGGCTTTTTATTTTGACAATCAGCTCTCAGCTGGCACACAGAGCATTTTATCACCCACGCATTTCCTTGCTCACGTACCGCCACATATGCAAATAACAAGATTAGTCAGATGGGGTCTAAACAGTTACAAGGTCGGCCTATGGAGTGGTACTTGCAGATGTTTTATAACCTGGCCAACAAGAAAGATGTGCAGGTGAGAATGCCCCATGTACCATTATCCTAAATTGGAACTGATAAGTCTTGTTTCATGCTATTCATGAGTTATAAACATACATTTATTCACCTTTACTAAAATATGTGGCATTAATTATTGGTAATTACCTTCAAAAAAGGAAAAAAATAGCATTACAGAAAAAAGTACACAGGAAAATTATAAATACTTGTCCGTATCACAGTAAGGACACCAGAATATCTTACATTTTTTGATTACAAAATCTAGGGGAAACGTTATAATGATGCAAGTATATTGTACAAACTAATTTCCCTACTTCCTAGGGCAACTCGTTTTGGGAAAAATAGAGTGCTGAAAAGCCTTCCTTCACGTGAGGCACACTGTCCTTGCAAAAAAAAAAATATATATATGTGTGTGTGTGGGTTTCAAACACTGCCCTGTATAATGCTTAGATTTAGCTTTTCACGTTTTAAGTCTTTCGGAAGAAATAGACTACCTTGATCATCATCATCTGCACCGTCGGCATCCATAGCATTTTCATCTTCGTCTTCATCATCATAATTGTAATTGGGATCATATGTTAAGTATTTTAGACAGATGTTTATAATAGTAGATACATGAGGATAAACTTCTTTAGGGCACCTGAAACACAATGGTTAGCCAATTTTAGTATTTAAAAAAGAAGATCCAATGAAATTTGCTATTGCACTGGTTAGGTTCTTTGTTAAAGCTAAAGTAGCAGAACAAGTAAAATGTGTATGCCTGCATGTTACCATGAAGTTAGCCAATACGGAGCACTCGGAGTGGTGTGTTAAAATCATTAAATTTTAATAATCCATGTTAAAAGAAAGTAACAGCATAACAGCATACAAAATATCAGATCATCCACTTTACGCGTTTCATGGCTTCTCGCCACTTCATCAGAAGTATGCCTGCATGTTACCAGCCTTAATGAATTTAGATGTAAATATATATTCAGATGTAAAACCCAATTTCACCGTGTTTTTATAGAATAAGCACAAACATTTGTGCATACATACTAGAATACACGGATGCCTGCCCTACAATGAAATATTAACAAAATGAAGATGCAAATGTCGCTTGATATTGAAACATTTAGTGCAATCATACCTTCTGACAAATGATTCAAATGCTTGAATGCAGTACTCTCTCAATTCATCGTCATCTATATTACAAAATTTCACTACAAGTGGAATGATCTTCTCTAAATATTCACCTAAAACAGATGTTCGAACATGTAGTTTAGAATATTTATTTTGACGTAATAATAAACCAAAAAAGTAAAATAATTTATCTTACCTATTCTGTGGCCAGCTTGCCTACTAATGGCAGCAATGCACTGTATATATGTCCTAGTGGTAGACATGGAATCATTTTTAGATAGTTCGGTCAACAGATGTTCAATGAGATCAATAAACACTATGTTGCCGCAACTCATTACGAGATGGCCAAGAGCAATGATGGTTCTTTTTCTTACAGCAAGTCTTGGACTTGTTAGCTGTGGAAGTAAACAGCTCAAAATTGAAGGATGGAAATTCACCAGTAGTCCACCTTGTCTGTAAAGAGAGCATTTAATAGTATTATTATTATTAATAAATTTGTTATCTACAGTATTATCCTACATTTAACCCAAAACAGGTTTAGGTGTTAACAAAAACAATGTTTTAATGATTGCTATTAAGCAGCTGCTATGTTTCACTTTGAGAATAATAATGTACACATTTGCTAAGTTTGTGATAATGTATATAAATGGTACTTGTTTTTTACCTGCTAAGCATATCAGCCATAATATCCAATGCTTCTAACTGAACAGACACATCCTCCTGCTTTGCAATAGCACTTGTAAGCCGTCCTGTAATTTTTTTGCAAACATTTGCAGCTAGAGCAGATCCTTTAAAGAAAATGGGAAAATTAAGCAAATATTAGAGTCCTTTTACCAATATAATGCTTTAAGTCATACCGGAAGGGAGAATGACCGTAACAGGGCAAAATGAATGCTATTCATGGGATTTTTCTGTGTGTGTGGGATATAGCATCATGCAGCATTTTGCCTAAAATGTTTAACATTTAATCATTTGGGTGCCACCACATCTTGTGCAAGGTAGGGTTGTCTGGAAAATGACATTTATTTCACATGAAGAGACTCTTTGTGGCAAAGTACAGAGGTAGTGTGGATAACCTTTATCACAGCCCTTTGAGCAGTGGTCCCCAACAGTGGAGCGGAGTCTCGTAGGAGGCTTTGATAATTGCAGCCTAAATGCCAGGTAGGGTAAGATTTGGGGAGAACATCGATTTGCTTTCTTAAGTGCAGCTTGAAGGTCAGCTAGATTAGTGTGTGGGATGGAAATTTATTTGTGGTTCTAGATATTCTTGGAAAATTACTGAAATATTTATATTTTGCTATATCTGTAACTTATATAGGCAGAGGCCCTGACCAAAGTATGAACTAAAAGTCATTGCCTCAGATGGAGTAATATATGAGAATATTCAAATATTACACAGATGCGGTTTGGTTTTATTGGTTCTTACCACTAGATGCTGGTGGAAGTTCTCCAATTACTGTCTTAAGCCCAATACTAGATATATCACGTAGTTGTTCCTTGTCCGAAAGCATGTTGGTACAAAGAGTGTCTACAATGGTCTCCACTTGATATTCTTTAACTTTGCTTACCAGTGGACCAAGACTTGTAAAAACAAATACAAATATTTGTAATGTTAATAATGAATCTAGACACTTTAAGGAGAAAATGTTTCCACATAAAAGAAGCAGAATCATAATATTCTTTATACGCATTAAGCAAAACTATACCCCCCAAAATGAATACTTAGGAACAGTTTGGTGTAAAAAATAAAAACTGGGTAAATAGATAGGCTGTGCAAAATAAAAAATGTTTCTAATATAGTTAGTTAGCCAAAAATCTATAAAGGCTGGAGTGACTGCATGTCTAACATAACACTACTTCCTGCTTTGCAGCTCTCTTGGTTTCCACCGATTGGTTAACAGTCAGTAACTTGAGGGGGGGCACATGGGTCATAACTATTTGCCTTTGAATCTGAGCTGAATGCCGAGGATCAATTGCAAACTCACTGAACAGTTATGTCCATGTGCCCTTCCCCCCTACTCACTGACTAACTGCAAAGCAGGAAGTAGTGTTCTGGCTATTATGTTAGATATCCACTTACTCCAACCTTTATACATTATATTTTGGCTAACTATATTGAAAACATGTTTTATTTTACACAGTCTATTTACCCAGTTTTTATTTTAACACTGAACAGTTCCTTTAAGCAACAGCTAGTTTATATCAAATGAAGTGGCATATTAAAGAGTGTTACCAAACTGGAATATATATTTAAGTAAATATTGCCCTTTTAGTGTGAGCTAACATTTTGTGCTGCCTCGGAGATCACCTGCCCAGAAATACTGCAGCTCTAACTGTAACAGGAAGAAGTGTGGAAGCAAAAGTCTGTTAATTGGCTCATGTGACCTAACAAGTATAGTTTGTTTGTGTGCACCATGAATCCTAGGATGCCATGGGGCAGCCCGTATTTTTTTTAAAATGTTGATTTTCTATTTATGATTAACCAATGGCACATACTACTAAAAAGCATATTATGAAAATTTTTTTTTTTTTTTTTAAATGAAGCAGGGTTTTACACATGAGCTGTTTTATGAAACATATTTTTATAGAGACCTACATTGTTCTGGGGGGTATAGTTTTCCTTTAACCACAGTCAAGAATATATTATGGAAACCAATCACTACATTAGTACTAGGTCCACAAATTAATATTTTCTATTTTTGCATAAATAAAGGGGGTTTATCGGAATTTCACCTGTAGAACAATACGTTTATATTCCTACTGCAGTCTTGCTAAAGGGGAATGAAAACAACCCTAGCCCCTTTTGAACTTTTGGCACAATTGCCCCTTCCAAATCACAAACCAGGTTCCCAGTATCTGTCAATTTACATGTTGGGCAAACTCAATGACATAATATTCTGTGCCCAGGTTCCCCAGAGGTTATCCTTGGTTCCGATGCCCATGTCTCTGGTTAACGATCATGAGAAAGCGTCTTGGCACCGGAGGCTGACAACTAGTGATGTGTTCACGACCTGCACCCGACCCTAACCTGGCTGAGTAGTACCCATAAGCGAACCGTCCTACGCTCTGTGTTCTTTTATATACCCGCCCCCATCTCATGTCACGGAGGGGCGGAGAGCGTCTATAAATTGATGCAATCAGTAACAGAAGTGGGGTACTATTCAGTCGTGGGCAGGGAGGGCGGCAAGGGCAGTAGCCCACACAAGCCGGCCCGCACATAACTACTGCCAACCCTGAACACTTGTTCAACAGGTACTGGGAGACTGATTGATGCTGGAAAATTTTATATCAAATACCGGAGAATACTGCAGGGTCTTACCCTGCCATATTTTTCTGGCAAAAAGACAACAAAAATACAATGTATATGCTACATAGGTTAAATCAATAAAAATGAGCTACCACTTTTAACAATATATTAAAAACTGTAGTTAATATGGTAGAACAAGCAGATCATGCCTTTTACATGCAAGGCCCACCTGGGTTAAATATTTTGAAAATTCAGCAGGTCTGGAACCATGATCTTTTTATTTAGAATATTAAGATCTACTCAACACAGTGGAGGGCTTTATTCAGCCAGCCTATAAAATACACATATTCTTATATGTATATAACTGGTGTGCCAATACAAATAAACAATTAACATGTTTTTGCCCTATTTAACTAGTTTTTTTGAATATTGAAAGCAACGCTAAATATTTGAAACCTACTCATATATAGACTATATTGGTTAACAGGAAACATTTTTTCTTACAGCCTAAAAGAAACTCACCATTTCACAGCTAGATTTTGAACTTCGCCATTCTTATCTTCTAACAGCTTCAATATCATCTTCACTACTTTCCTTTCACTGTCATCATCCAGCTTTATGGAGTCCTTTTGAAGCTCTGTCATCAAGTCGTTAGTTGCCATGAATCTACAAGACGAGTCAAATTAATTACTGAAGTGAAAAAAAACCTTTATGTGAAGTATAAGGGAATAAAAAAAAAACTGATGCAGAACAAGATGATGTCCCTCACTGACAAATTTCACCTGCTTTGACTGGTATTCCAGCATGGTTCAGCAACATGCAACACTCTACTGACAAACGCAGTTGAGTTGAAGAGTTTTGCCAGAGACAATTCTCAGTAGTTTATGGCAGGGTATTGTCTGCTGTTTAGTAGCCGTGACAAAAAAATAGCACTGTGTGTCACTGCCCTAAGTTTCGCAGTGTAATGCAACTGCTCTCTCACCTTGCTCCATTGTGAAGGGTTGGATTCTGGGATTTGAAGTTCATCTGCTTTTTTGGAGAATCTGTGTATCACTAACTAAAGAAAGCAAAAGTACTTCTAGTCATAACTTCACAGTGGAACAAGGTAAGGGAGGGCTGCATTACACAGAGAACCTAGTGTAAACTATACAGGCGGTTTTGTAGGATCGTGTTGGATTGACAGATGGCATTCTACAAGTCAAAAGTAGTGGCATGGGTCAAAATATAATGGGACTGATACAATAATCTGATTTGTAAACTACATGGAAGATTTACCATAGGACGTGAGGCAGTCAGAAGGGAACGCTGCATGCTGCATCTACATCAAACAAAATACTATCTGATGGTGTTTTAAAGCCGTTTTCTTGGCCAGCAATCAGGAAATAAGCCCCAATTGTTTTGATCAACACACAAGCAGATTGGCTGCAAATTTACAGCTCAATTAAATCATAAGTGACCACAGTCACTCTGGGGTGTGAACTGCACGTCTCAGTATTAGTCGGAGTACCCAAGTGTAGTAGTTGGAGATTTGTAGAAGCTCTATGAAGTACGGGAGTTGTAGAGAGAGTCAAATAGGTGATTGCTTGTGTCATGGAGTACTTGTACCGACACAGGAACTTTGCACTGTAGACACTTTCAGCAAGAGCACTAGTTGTTTTCTATTATGAGCACGTATTAAAAAAGCGCCAACACATTTAACAGCGGTGTTCAATAATTGGGTACATAGAGTTTACTTTATAATATTTTACTATTACATTATAATAATCAAAAACTGCTGAATAGAAATTAGTGTGTTCTAAAAAAAACAAAAAAAACAAATACAATTAAATTATTATTTTGGATGAAACTGCACAGTTCACACTATGTACATATAGAATGTTAATGCGGGACAACCATGTCGCTGTGAACAGATTTACAGGACTATAGCAGACATTGCATTGTAAATAGCCATGGGTGAATTAAATACATTCCTGCTATAACTACTTATGAACGCAGTGCTGTGCAGCAGGTATAGTATTCTATTCCCAAAACAAAATAGATTTCTAGAACACCCTGGCAGTTATTGGGGGGGGGGGTACTACTTCTTATTGCTAAGTGTAAGCCTTGTGATTCCAGAGTTAGACACAAGGTTTTAAGGATTATTTTAGTCACATACTTTAGTCCCTACAGAAAAATATCTTTAGGCCCCTCATTATTGATACTCTGCAAAGATTTATTTTTATACAAGTATGTGTAAACGGCATGAATTAGTACCCACCGGATCAGCCATGCGGATGGGCACCCACCATTATAGCTCTATTGCTATAACCCTGAGAATCCAGCAATACATGCTGCAAATCAGTCCAGGTTCACTGTATGTGATTTATACATAAATGTATTGAATGCATGTAGATCGGGTTGCCACCTTTTCTGGAAAAAAAATACCGGCTTTCCTATATATTTATCTTTTTTTCCTATTTCTAACATTGAGATAAACCATTATTTGTACCTGTCAGGCCGGTAAAATACCAGCCAGGTGGCAACACTACATGTAGAATGTCAGACAACAGTATTGGGAGTCCCAGAATATATGATTTGGGACAAACAGGAAATACAGATGTGTGGGTGCATCACTGCCCACAACCACAAAACTTATACTACAGCATTAAGGGGAAAGAAATAAGCAATGCACAGTAGCAACATTCAAAACATTTATAAATTAGGTAACCAAGACTAAATTTTGAATAAACAACCAGGCCTCCCATGTAGCATAAAATGCAGGAAGTGCGAGTAATCGTGGAAAGGCTGGAATGCTGTTAGCTGCCTGTTTGTGCTGCAAGGCTTCATTGGTGGTGAGGCAGACATGTACATTCACACAGGCAGGGAGAGCTGTTTAATGTGAGCAGCCTGGCACCACTATAGAGCAGTATGTGCAGGGAAGGCCTATGCATGCAGCCGGCCTGAGAGACAAATCCTGACAGCTAGGCCGCACCCTCTGGAGGAGCCATTTCTCCCCGCCACTCAGCCATGGCCTGCCCCCAAGCTCACAGCACTAAGCGCCGGGCCCTACTGCTCACCTGAAGTCCTTGTCACTGGATGTCATCTTCTCCAGCAGATTGGAGATATGGTACGAGGCGCTCGCCATGATGGCTACTGCTGTTTCCGTAGTAAAAGAGCCTTTGCTTCGGGACCACGAGTTTCAGCAGTCCGGCTCGCGCCCGTGTCCTTTCAGGCGCTCGGGAGGCCTACGGTGCGCGCACTCGCTCGGGACCCGATTTGGAGGCCGCGCTAAACAGCCTGTTTCACATACAGCCTCGTCTGTGAGGCGGAGCATAGGACAAGAGGCAGGATGGCAGCCAGCCTCCCGCGAGCCCAACAAGTCAAAGTTTACGGCGTATACTCGAAAGCAGTCGGCGTGGGGCCGTTTCTGTGGTTCCGATTGGATAAGCAGGCTGTCACTTACACATTCGCTCCACAGTGTCATGGAAGTCCTGAGATGACTGACTCGCCGCTGATGCAGGTGATTGGCGCGAGCTACAGCCAATCAGCTTTGCAACTGTGACGTTCTTTGCTGTCAGTGGTCTGTTTCAAAGGCCTGACACGTTGAGACTTTCATATTGAACTCTATAGTTCTTGCTTCTCAGAGTAAATGGCCTCTTTTTAGTTATAAGATGGGCTATTGACGGAAAGTGCTGTAATATTCATAAACACGCAACCCTCTCCCTATCAGCCTTTATTTATATAGTGCTGACATATCTTGAGGCACTTTGCACAGATTGTCATAACTAATTCCACACCACACCAGTTAGGCTGCGAGCTAAGGTGTTTACAGTGGTTGATAAGAGATATATTTAGGGTTACCAAATGGCAAAATTAAATATTTCAGTCATAAAAACCATATGATTTTGTTAATACACAATCTGATCAATTCACAGTGGGTAAATATGTGTTTTGTTTGCAAATCTTTGCCAGTTTCAATGAGATTTCTGAAAATCACCTTAAAATGTCCACTTTTCATTGCATCTTGTACATTTCCTAAAGTACTGAGCTGTGAATGCTTGGGGTCTACTGAACAGTTAAATTACGGTCAACAGTATTGAAAAGTAAAAAAAAATAAAAAAAATTGAGATTAAAAAATACATAGATGTATTGAAATAAAAAAAAGTACTGTCAACATGCTGTTTCTTCTATATGATTCCTATACACTCATATGTGAGTGATTCCCTAAAATAGCTTCATACTTAAATGTTCTTTTCTGCCTGTAATCTAAAATAATGTTACTTACATAGTTACATAGTTACATAGTTAAATTGGGTTGAAAAAAGACAAAGTCCATCAAGTTCAACCCCTCCAAATGAAAACCCATCATCCATACATACACCCCTCTACTTTTAATTAAATTCTATATACCCATACTAACTATAGAGCTTAGTATCACAATAGCCTTTGATATTATGTCTGTCCAAAAAATCATCCAAGCCATTCTTAAAGGCATTAACTGAATCAGCCATCACAACATCACCCGGCAGTGCATTCCACAACCTCACTGTCCTGACTGTGAAGAACCCCCTACGTTGCTTCAAATGAAAGTTCTTTTCTTCTAGTCTAAACGGGTGGCCTCTGGTACGGTGATCCACTTTATGGGTAAAAAGGTCCCCTGCCATTTGTCTATAATGTCCTCTAATGTACTTGTAAAGTGTAATCATGTCCCCTCGCAAGCGCCTTTTTTCCAGAGAAAACAACCCCAACCTTGACAGTCTACCCTCATAATTTAAGTCTTCCGTCCCTGTAACCAATTTAGTTGCACGTCTCTGCACTCTCTCCAGCTCATTTATATCCCTCTTAAGGACTGGATTCCAAAACTGCACTGCATACTCCAGATGAGGCCTTACCAGGGACCTATAAAGAGGCATAATTATGTTTTCATCCCTTGAGTTAATGCCCTTTTTTATGCAAGACAGAACTTTATTTGCTTTAGTAGCCACAGAATGACACTGCCCAGAATTAGACAACGTGTTATCTACAAAGACCCCTAGATCCTTCTCATTTAAGGAAACTCCCAATACACTGCCATTTAGTGTATAACTTGCATTTATATTATTTTTGCCAAAGTGCATAACCTTGCATTTATCAACATTGAACCTCATTTTCCAGTTTTCTGCCCAGTTTTCCAGTTTAGACAAATCACTCTGCAAAGTGGCAGCATCCTGCATGGAACCTATAGTTCTGCACAATTTAGTATCATCTGCAAAAATAGAAACAGTACTTTCAATGCCCACCTCCAGGTCATTAATAAACAAGTTGAAAAGCAAGGGACCTAGTACAGAGCCCTGCGGTACTCCACTAACAACATTGGTCCAATTAGAAAATGTTCCATTTACCACCACTCTTTGTAGTCTATCTTTTAGCCAGTTCTCTATCCAAGTACAAATACTATGTTCCAGGCCAACATTCCTTAATTTAACCAGTAACCTTTTGTGTGGCACTGTATCAAATGCTTTAGCAAAATCTAAGTAAATCACATCCACTGCCATCCCAGAATCGAGGTGTCTACTTACATTCTCATAAAAAGAAATTAAGTTAGTCTGGCAAGATCTATTACGCATAAAACCATGCTGGCACAAACTCATAGTATTATGATTTGCTATGAAGTCCAGTATCTTATCCTTTATTAACCCTTCGAAAAGCTTTCCTACCACTGACGTCAGACTAACTGGCCTATAGTTTTGAGGCTGAGAACGGGATCCTTTTTTGAATAGAGGCACCACATTAGCAATTCGCCAGTCTCTCGGCACTATGCCAGATCTCAATGAATCCTGAAAAATTAAGTAAAGAGGTTTGGCAATCACAGAGCTAAGCTCGCTAATTACCCTGGGATGAATACCATCTGGCCCTGGACCTTTGTTAATCTTAACATGTTCTAGTCTCTTTTGAATTTCATCATGTGTGAACCATGCATCATTAGTTGTATTACTAGAATTGGGACTGTTAAGAAGGAAACCTTCACTTACTGATTCCTCATTTGTGTAGACAGATGAAAAATATGAATTCAGAATCTGCGCTTTTAATTTGTTTTCATCAACCAGCTGACCCCCCTCTGATAGTAAGGGACCCACCCCTTCCTGCTTCATTTTTTTACTATTAACATATTTAAAAAATAATTTTGGATTTTTTTTACTGCTTACTGCAATATCCTTTTCTATAGCAATTTTAGCTTGCCTTATAGCTTCTTTGCATGATTTATTGGCCTCCTTGTACCTTATAAATGATTCGGCTGTACCAGCTAACTTGAAAGTTTTAAAAGCACGTCTTTTCTTACCCACCTCAACACCAACGCTTCTATTGAACCAAAAAGGTTTTGCTTTGCAACAACGTTCCTTGCTTACAAGTGGAATATACTGACAAGTATATTTATTAAGCAGCATTTTAAAGACTTCCCATTTTTGTTCTGTGTTTAACCCTGTGAAAAGCATTTCCCACTTAATATGTTGCAGAGATGCCCTTATACTGTCAAAGTTTGCACGTCTGAAATTTAGTGTTTTAGTTACTCCCTTATAGAATTGCTTCTGCAACAGAATCTCAAAGGAGACCATGTTATGATCACTATTCCCTAAATGCTCACCCACACAAATGTTAGAGATGATACAAATTACAGTCCAATTAAGGGGATTAGGTAAAGGCACTGGCCTAGCCACCCGCCAGTAATATATAATCAGGAAAAAAGAGAGCCGATACCTTGTCTGCTACAAACAGGGGAATCCCAAACTTTATTCCATGGTGCTCACAACACTTCACAGTGATCAAACCACGTTTCGGGACCGCATGGTCACTGAGGAAGGGCCATGCGGTCCCGAAACGTTTGACATTTGGATTGCCCTTGACAAAGCTCGGGGAATAATCATTTGAGTATGAAACTATTAAGTTTAGGGCCAGGGGACAGCATTCATATAGAGCCTGTTGTCAGTACTTTAACCAGAGTGATACTAATAGGCAGAAGACAGATATAAAAGGTGGTTATAACAAATGGAATGTGACCATTTGGAGGCTTCCTATTACTTATTAGCAATACAGGACAGATTATATGTGTATAGGACAAACTGATGCACATCCTCATGCTCTATTCTGATTATTCAAAGTTGAGTTTATCCTCCAATCAGGCACAGAGAGAAAACATAAGAGAGAACATGGGTTCCTCCAAGAGCAATGTACCTGAATTGTCCCATCTGCAGATGGGATGAACCTAAATGTAGCTAAGGGGAAGATTTATGAAAAATGTGAGTTTAGAGCTTTATAGATAAAACTCACCCACATTATATTCACTCCAATGAGGCTTTTAGAACCATATTTATTAAACGTTGAGTTCTAATTTTCACCCATTGATAAATACAATTCTAAAAAGCCCATAGGAATAAATAGAATGTGGGTGAATTTTTAATCACCCGCATGATTGTATCATACTACAGAGGTAGGGAGAGTGTGCCATAGCATGTGTAGTATTGCAGAAGTTTGTCTATTGTAGCAATGAGGATATTAGCCTCTGGGAATAGTATGATTAGAAAGTGTAAATAGTAGCCACAGGGACACTACCTAATGGGAATTGCAATGGTTTACATGGCAATAGTAGGGTGAGAAGGTTCCTCATATAAGTGAGAGAAGTCTCTTGAAAGGGACTGTGACTGTGGGATAGCAGGTATAGAAGGGAGAGATGGCGCTTATAGTAACAGTGGGATAATAGCCTCTGCGAAGGGACATTGGCTGTGTGATAGCAGGTATACTTTTAAGTTATGTCTATGGAACTGGAATGGTATTCATTTAGAATAATTGATTCTGAATACGAGGGATTCACTGAATCCAGGATTCGGATTCAGCTGAATCCTACTGCCTGGCCGAACTGAATCTGAATCCTAATTTTGCATATTCAAATTAGGGATGTGGAGGGAAATCGCGTGACTTTTTGTCACAAAACAAGGAAGTAAAAATTGTTTCCCCTTCTTACCCCTAATTTGCATATGCAAATTAGGATTCAGTTCAGTATTCGGCCAAATCTTTGCAAAGGATTCGGGGTTTCAGCCGAATCCAAAAATAGTGTATTCTGTGCATCCCAACTGAATACATATCTTAACAACCCACTAAAGAAAGGAAATTGAATTGGTAAAATTATAATTACATCACTACAAACATGCAGCAGCCTTCCTAGTGAAGTGATGTCTTGAAAAAATGCTTTGATGTTGTAGGCTATGCAGAATACCTCAGCTGAAGCAAGACAAATGCCACCTCAGATTCACAGGTATAAACAAATCAGCATAGGACAAACAGAAAACCAACTTTCAGGGCCTTATTTATCAAAGTCCGAATTTTTCTGATTATTTAAATGAAAAAAGTCTAGACTAGAATCCACGATTGGACCATGTTTATTATTATTATTACTACTAGTAGTAGTAGTAGTAGTAAATCACAATTTAATTGGATCGCAGATTTTTTCTGATTTTTCCCAAAATACTAGAATTTTTGCCCAAAAAGTCTGAAATGGTAAGATTTTCAGGCTAATTCCAGCACAGACAACAGAAACTTCCAAATAAGATTGGAACCTCTCCCATTAACTTATATACAACCTCGGTAGGTCTGAGATGCCAGATTTTTGCATTCTGACTTTTTCCATCCTCTGGGTATAGTAAATCTTGAAAAATTCTAGGTTTTTTTGTAGTTTGATTTTTGGGGTCTCAATAATCAAATATTGGTTATCAAACTATTGATAAATCACATTTATGATGTTTGCTTACTGTACCCAAAAACATGTCAGCGATAAGATGCTTTAAGTTCTCTAGCTTTTATATCCCAGAAGTTTGACTTTTTTACACCCTGGTCTCGGCTCGTGCTTCACCTGTAGTGTGACCGCCGTTGGCCTCGGGAGGAGCCCTCAGCTACTTGGATGCCACCAGCACTTAAACGAGAGGTGCAAGGCAAGAAGTTCTGGATAAGCAGAGGGGCACGACTGTTAGCAAAGTCTTTGGGAAGAAGGTCGTGGTACAAGGTGTAAGACAGAATCGTAGTAGGAACTGGCCGGGTGAGAGGCAGGCAGAAAGTGAGCGTAAACAAATCAGGCCGGGTCTGGGCAGGCAGCGTTCAAAGCGAGGTCAGGCAGGCAAGGGTCAAAACCGGGAGATCAAACAGAAGGATATAGCAGAAGCGGTAGACGAAATTCAGCCAATGGATCAGGATACAGAGGTCAGAATAGTCAGGAACAGGCAGGGGTCACAACAGATAATCAGAAAAAAGCTCAGAGTCCAGAATAGCAAAAGCTTAGGCACCAGGAACAAACCTATAAAGGGCAATGAGTGGAATGGCCTTTTAAATATTGAATTTTCACGCCGCTGCACGCTTGCGTCATCACGCCAGCGCGCATGCGCCTACAAAGCAGAAGAGGCGCGCCGCGTGTGCCCTTAATGAACCAGCGCAGGAGGAAGAAGACGCGGGGGCGGCAGGCGTCCCCCCTCTAGACCACCAGGGTAAGCCTTTACAGAGTGCAATTGCACTCTGCACTAGAACAGCCGAATTTCCGGGTTGAAAACATGGAAATTTGGCTCTTGGTTACCAGTAGCATCATTTTTGCCGCCCCTGGCAACCAAGGGGATGCTGCCGCCTGAGACGAGTATCTCAACTCGCCTCATTGGCGGAGTGCCCTTGTCTGTACCAGCCCAAGGCAACCACAGCCCTTTAGTAGTGAAGATCTGTATCTCCAAAGATGCCCCAGTAGCTCCTCATCTTCTTTTCTGCTGATTCACTGCACATGCTCTGTGCTACTGTCACTTACTGATCTTAGGGACTCAGTAACAATATAAGGTACTCATAGAATATAAATGTCACAATATAAGGCTGATTAGTAATTAATACAGATTATTATTACATGGTAGCACAGAAACCAGTGCAACTAGCATCATAATTGAATAATCAGCCTTGTAGCATCAGCTTATATTACAGGACAACCTCATTTTCTGCTTGATAATTTGTGAGGACCCCTAAGCTTAGGTTTTCAACAGCTGCTCAGAGCCCACTGAGCATGTGCGTGTCTTTGACACTTTCAAAGATGGTGACCCCCCCTGTGGCAAGTTTGAAGTCCTGGATCATTGCTGTTATTGAGAAGCTGAACCTTTAGGTTGGTGCAATAAGTTCAGTATATAAAATATGGCATTTTTAGCCATTTTAATTTTTAGGGCTTAGTTCTCCTTTAATGTGCAGATTTTTTTTTTAATAAAGAACCTAGAAGGTAACAGGCACTGTAGATCAGACAAAACAGGCAAGACTGTAACTGGAGAATAGACAAAACAAGCAAAGTCCAATGGCATGAAAAAGTAGGTGTGGTAACTCACTAAAAAATATAAATGCAAACTGCTATATTTCTAGAAGTTTCCATAGTTGTTATTTGATTTATAAAATAGGCATTTTGTCTAAACATACATTTTATATAATCAGTATCCTGAATAAACCTGGTCAATGACAGGTTTATTTCTTTACTTTTTTTAAAGGCGTTGAGCTTATTTACTATTTTTGATTCATAAATTACTGTCCTACTATGTATAGTATTCAGCCACATCAACAGTGTGAAAACTTTGCCTCCGTTCACTTGCAATAATCCTTTACCCTTCTGCAAGCTTAAATCTCCTCCTGCTCAAGGGTCTGTACACTATGGGGCCCAATTACTAAAAATCAAGTTTTATTTTTTTTCCATAAATCTCAAAAAGTTCTTGATTTTGCCAATTTTTTTTACAGCTCTAAAAATGTGAGTAAAAACCATTAAAACCACTAATACAAAACTTCACCGGGTAAAAGTTGTCGAGGTCCTATAGTAGTCAGTGGGAGCTGTGCTGATCCTATTGGACCATTTTAAATCAATTTAAACTTTTAGAGGTTTTCTGATTTTTTTTTTCGCTAGAAATTGTACAAAAGAACTAGAATTTTTAGAGGTTTTAGAGAAAGTGAATTTAGTTGTGGTTCAGGAGAGGCAAAGTTCTTCAAAATATTGACTGTAAAACAGTACCAGCACTGAATTCACTTGGATAGACTTTTGAGACCTTTTTGGAAAATTACCTTTACAGTTTTGTTTAATATACTCCTTTATATCACTATGCCCTTTATTTGCAGGTCCTGCACCTTCCAGCGGTCTACCATAAGGGCCATAATTTGTACACTTTTAATATAACGGATTATAACAGATTTTTTGCCATTACAAAATACTGCCCTGTTTACAAATACAAAATGTTGTCTAATGAAGGCATAGAAATCAGTGTCACTTCATGATCTGAAAACTTAATATGAGTCACCATTTCCCCTGCATTCATAGCTAAGGGCTTTAACTAAACAAGGCTTAATTATGCATGACAGGAACAGCAGCTAGTGAATGAACCAAATTAAATGCAATGCTATCAGCCTATTCCAACTGCTGATGTGCAGTAAGAAATACATTCTCATTTATAAATCACAATCTCCAATAATATGAGGCAGCAGTTCTTTCTGGCATGGAGCAGGCTTTTCTTTTCAAGGAATCTGATAAAGCACAGTATTTACTGAGAAAAATAGCTCATTGAATAGCATTCAAATATATAATTAGACCCTTGGGAAAATATTGCAACCCTGAGATATGTTTAGAGAGATTATTGGGTTTGTTAAGGCACCAGAGTGCTAAAAAAGTTAACATGTCAGACTATAGTATTCTGAATAATAATAATGAAATAATAAAGAATTATCAACAATTTGCTGTATGAATGTGATGGGATGGCAACCTTACATGGAGTATTTGTTAGCAGTGTCGATTAGCTATTGGAGTGGCTGAAACACAATGTTCTCTTGATTCTTATAAAATAATTGTTGCCGTTAGCATGCCAGCAGTTCACATTTCAATCTTTTAATAGGGAAACTTAATTTCATTGAGTTATGTATAGCAACTTAAATGCTATACTAATATTTATAAACATTACTAGGGTGGTGATAAAGTTACAAATATAATTGTTTTAAGAGAACTTCTGTGCACACTCTTGAGGTTTGGTTGTGCTGTTCATCACTGTCTGTAGCCATATTGCACAGGTCAATGTCAATGAGTAGTCGGTGTAATTACTATTCACGTGGTGTGCACCATGTCATGATTGCCAACATCTTCAAGTAATTTCAATAGACACTTTGGAGTACCATACAAGGATTCCATTAAAAATTAATTAATTGATAACACTGTTCATACGATGACATAATTAATGGTCATAGGTACAACACATGTTTCCTTTAAGAACCCATTTTCAAGGGCTGTACATTACAAAGTAAAAGCACACACTGATAAAAGATGCTCATAGACTTATAAAATACGTAAAATATGTCCAAAACAGAAAAGTACAGAGTCAAAAACAGGAACTGTCTCTTTAATAATTGACAACAACATTAATGCACTACGTGCTGGAATGTTTTCTCAGCTCATGCCTAAACCTTTTGCTCCTTAATCAGAGAAAGGAATTTGCTTACCAATTAATGGACATATAGGCCACTGTATATGAACAAACAAAATAGGAAAATCAAACAATGCTGGTTAAATTCTCCTATATTAGTCTTTTTTCACTGGAAATATTTGCATAAAACAAAACATTTTGTTATTTGGTGTGTCATTTGGATGTATACTTATGTTGTAAAGAGTTGCATAATATGTTGGCTCTTTTAAAACATGTTAATAATGAACAAAAATAATGGGGAGAAAAATAACTTTTTTTTTCAACTGTCATCCTATCACTAAACAACGTGAAAAGACCTTTACAATAAAAAAAAAATATAAAATGTTATCAAAATCAGGGCAGTGTTGGAAATGGTATTTCAGTAACATTGTATTATTCTAATACACTTTCCCATATCAATAACTATTAATTTACCAATTTATCTAAAAACCTTTCAGTTCTTTATAAATAAATATTATAATACTATAAGTACAACTGGTTTATGGTTTGGAAATGTGGCCATATATTTTTTTGGCAATTACTTTTCTCAGTGGTTAGTGAGCTGCATTAGGATCATTAATTACAGCAAGGGTCCCCGATCTTTTTACCCACCAGCTAAATTCAAATGTACAAAGAGTTGGGGAGCAACATCAGCATGAAAAAATCCCTGGGGATGCCAAATAAGGGCTTTGATTGGGTATTTGGCAGTACACAATTTTATGCAACCAAAACTTGTCTCCAAGACAGGAATTCAAAAATAAGCCCCTGTTTTGAGGTCATTGAGAGCTACAACCAAGGGGTTGGTCAGCAACCGTGCAAACTGGAGGGGGTAATTAGGACAAATCGCTACAGCGAAGGGAATCTTTCTGGACTGACATGATTGCTAAAATAACCACATTTAATCTGGCTTTTCTGAAGAAAGCAGGAATTAATTTTAAGTCATATCTGTGAAAATTATTTGCATTTCAATTCAGGTGTAAGCTGATTTCTGCTTTTGAAGGTAGCTCTCAACGTCAGGGTAATAGTAATTTGATTTATATGCAAAATGAATAACAAATAGGTGGGAATAAAAAGCTGCATGCTGAGAGTTCAATCTCCTACTACCATGTGGTGTGGCTATAGATGCATGCAATGTATTTGCATATTGTTACGTGTGTGTCATAGCCCTAAGGTTTACATAAAAATAGAAAATTTAATAGAAACCATGAATTCTTTTCAAGAAAAACGTAACAAGCATTTCATCCTATCTTTGCATTCAAAACAGCTTTGTTCATTTTTTTGTAAAAGTGACTCTACTGAGATACTTAAATGAACAGTAATAAAGGGTTAAATGAGCAGTAATAAAGGGTTAATTTATATGGTTGCAAACTTTAAATGAAAGTGCTGCTTAGTTTTTCAGGGCCCCTAGTGTTGTTAAAGAGATACTGACACCAGAAAATACACTTTTTTAATATCTATCATAACATTATCTTTGAATGCCATTTATAATTTTGCCATAAAAGTATCTGCCTGATGCTTTTACCTTACCTTTCTTACCCCATTTTTTCCCTATGAGGGGGCTGCCATATTTGTGCAGCAGGAGTCTGTTAGCATTAGAAACTCTAACTGACAGGCTGAGATGGGACAGTCAGGTTGGCAAAACAGTCAGGTTTAGGAACTTCAAATAACAATTACTTACAAAAGCAGAACTCTCAGCAAAGAATGATCAACATGACCTATAGTTAACTTTTCATGTAGATTAATATTTTGAAAATAAAATGTTTAGTGTCAGTATCACTTTAAGGGGTGAAATGGGACCTGTAAACTAGTAGCACAGTGCCACCCTTGTGCAAGGTTTTCCCGTGGCTGGGAACTCTGAATTACATGATGGTCATCTCTGATAGACTGCATTTTATCCAAATACAACAAATTTTTAAAAATGATTTCCCTTTTCAGTGAGGCCCTAATTATTGAGCAATTTTAATATATCTTGGTAGAATATATTAGGAGTTTACTCTCTGAATTTGAGGTATAAACAATGCAGGGCTAGTTAATCTCAGTACTTATACCTTTTAAAGATTACACAAGGTAAGCAGTCGCAGCATGCAGACTTTTATGTGGGGGCCAAACAGGGGGTGTCGCCAGTTGGGCAGCACCGCTATACATGACACAAAGAAGGATATTTTCAGTGTTCTGTCTAGACCACATTGTAGCATTGAGCAGCTTCCTGAGTTCTATCTACCCTACATTGTAGATTTGACCAGCTGCTAGGAATAATATGCAATCTTTATATGCACAGTTTCAGACTTTGTAGTTGTATAAACAGAAACTGTTACAAAAAGCGAGGTGTTAGTACCACCCCTTGGCCAGAATATGTAATTTCCATTTTCAGTACAGTCTTCTGTAACATAAATCCAATTTTTATGAAATTCTGTATTCTAAAACAATAGGCCTTTTGCCATCTCTTGTAAGGTCTTGCAAGCAAAGCTATTGTCTCATTTAGGAAAATATAATCATAAAGTGCTCTGTAGATTATTGCCACTATACAAATAAATTAAGATGATTTACTATTGAAAATTAAATGCAATGTGGAAAAAAATAAGATAGCTTTCCAAGGGATACTGTCGTGGAAAAATATGTTTTTTACAGCAGAATCCTGCATTGAAATCCGTTTTTCAAAACTAGAAATGGATTTTTTTATATCTAATTTTAAAATTTGCCATGGGGCTAGACATTTTGACATTTCCCAGCTGCCCTCAGGTCATGTGACTTGTGCTCTGATAAACTTCAGTCACACTTTACTGCTGCACTGCAAGTTGGAGTGATGTCATTACCCCTCCCTCCTACAAGCTGCTGTAATGTAAATAGAGCCTTGTCTGCTAAACCTGTCAATTGAACAATAGGCAGGTATCAAGATAAGCTCTCACTGACACCACTTCAGAAGGACTGAGATCTGAGAAGTCCTGTGATCACTGCCCCCACTTACGTTTCAAAAATAAATATATATATATATATATATATATATATATACATATATATATATATATATATATACACACACACACACACACACAATTCATTTTGGGCACTGGAAAAAATATTTTATATAGTTAGTTTATTATATTTGTTTACACAAAAATGAATGGCAGAAACACAGGAGTACACTCCCAGGACTGATGACAGGGAATAGAAAAAAAGGATAAAATAAGGAGGACATACTTGAAAACCAGGAAAATTTAAGAGGAAGTCTAGGAAGGGTTAAAATAGCTCATGAAAAGGAGGCAGCAGAGCCGGGCCAAGCCGGGCAGGCGCCCTAGGCAGCTGCGCCGGCTATTTGCGCGCTTCTGCACATGCGTGAAAAGACGCTTCAGGGCAGAGACGCTTCTGAGCATGCGCAAATTGACGCATGCATTCGCGTATGCGCACAGATGGGCGGTCAGGAGAGAAGGGACCGGATTAGGGGTAGGTGTAAGTACGTGCCTGGCACCCCTCCACCTTTGCGCCCTAGGCACATGCCTACTCTGCCTACCCCTAGTTCCGGCCCTGGGAGTCAGTAAGTAGTTAATGTAAACAGAAGTATTGCAGGCAGGAAAGGACAAGGTCTGTGTGAGATGGATAGCAGAGGGAACTCACAGCTCCTTTACCTCATCTAGTAACCAGTAAAACAAACTAGGAAGGCAGCAAGGAGAGAAAGTTCCCCCCTCCAAAGGAATGCAGAGATAAAACTTACAGAACGGCAGGAGCTTTGACAGTGTCTGTGGGAGGAGGGGCTGCTAGTGCAGCTGTAGAGCAGGACGTAGGAAAGTGAAAGTAATTGCTTCCCTGCAAACCATGTGACCTCTCTCCTCCAAACATCACAGGCATGGGCAGAGACGGGAGGGGGAGTGTACAGCTAGATTCTCATGTCGTAGTGCGACCTGGCTTTTCATTACAGAGTGGCTGCCTCCAAGCACACAGGTAATGCTGTGCCTGCTGTTAGAGCAGCACAGGATGAATGTGTAATGAGCAGAAATGGAAGCCCCCATGACAAAATACAAACTAAAATAACTTATGCATGGATTTGTGGATTAACATTTTATTTGCCAGACAGTGTTTATGGATGTGTGTTTTTTATAAAAATGCAAAAAAAAAAAATGTTTTAAAATGACGACAGATTCCCTTTAATTTTCTTCTTACAATTCAGAGTACCCCCCCCCCACAAAATTGAATTACAAATGCTTCCTCCAATCCAAATATGGTTCAAAGTTAAATTCCATATAGATGCATGTTATGGGTAGGATGTAGGTGCATAGTTACATGCCCCACAAGTGCTCCCTTTATGCATGAGTACAAAGCATAAAAGTAGTCTTTTACTTTACTCCTGCTCTTTCTTTGTTTGCTTTTTACACCTCACCAAGACAGGGCATTAAACTGGCTTCAGTAATATATAGTGGGGTTGAAATGTACAAGAATTCATTATTATAAAAATAGCTAGAACCCAATGTCTGCAGACTCACTTAGATGTAAGTGACTGTGAATGTGAATCAATGACCACTATATTAGACTGCATTCAGTGGTCACATTCCTTTTGACTTTCCTCTTGCTGGGGGTCTTACAAATAAAAGCAAATGTAGCTTGTAATGAATGTAACTATTATACCATTTATGGTTATATGAGAGTTTTTGGTATTTTAGGAAGAAAAAGTTGTTTACAGTAATTTGATTTATAAAAACAAGAAAAATGTTAAAAATCTATTTAAATGCAGGGCTAAATAGCATTTAAGCTTGAACCAAATCAACTCTGAAAATGTTAAATAAAAAATTTGTTTCTGGAATAAATTATGCTCAGCGCCTATCACTTACAGAACTATGATAAAAAGAAGATAATTTAGAAGGGATCCACCCAAGAAAAGGTCTGCATATTAACTTTTTACGATAATCCCATCGGAATAGGATGTGTTAACCTGTAGAAAATAAAACTCATTTTCTCAGTTCTGGTTCCTTTGTTTCTGACTGATAATTTACTGGGATACTTTTAGAACTGCAGCAGTTTGGAAAATCTCACAAGCAGAATTGAATGCGTGAAGATTGGCGGTTATAAAAATAATCTATTTTCATTTACATTCGATCCATCAGGCAATTTTCCTCCTCTTTTATTCCCAGCCCAGTCAAAATAGGACGCTAATCTTCTCAGTACATCTCCCAGAATATATTAAATCAGTACTATTTTAACACAACCATAAGAATTCCATAACTGAATTTCAGAACATATAGCATTATACCAGATGAGAAAGTTTGTTTTATGATTAAAATAACCCATTGTCTTTATTAATAATAATAATAATAATAATAATGAGCTTTACAGGCTTAAAAACAAACACTTAGGGGCCGATTCACGAAGGGTCGAATTTCGAAGTTAAAATTACTTCGAAATTCGACCCTCGAATTGAAATCCTTCGACTTCGAATATCGAAGTCGAAGGATTTAGCGCTAATCGTTCGATCGAACGATCGAAGGATTTTTCGTTCGATCGAACGATTAAATCCTTCGAATCGAACGATTCGAAGGATTTTAATCAAACGATCGAAGGAAAATCCTTCGATCAAAAAAAGGTTAGCAAGCCTATGGGGACCTTCCCCATAGGCTAACATTGACTTCGGTAGCTTTTATCTGCCGAAGTAGGGGGTCGAAGTTTTTTTTAAAGGGCAAGTACTTCGACTATCGAATGGTCGAATAGTCGAACGATTTTTACTTCGAATCGTTCGATTTCGTTCGACTTCGATCGAATTCGAACGAATTTAACCAATTCGATGGTCGAAGTACCCAAAAAAAACTTCGAAATTCGAATTTTTTTTCATTCGAACCCTTCACTCGAGCTGAGTGAATCGGCCCCTATATGTATTACGTTCCAAATATCAACATATGAGTAAACAGTTTTTTATAGAAAGAAACCAATTGGCAGTAATAGCTTATTGAAAATAATGTTTGGTTCAAGGTGCTCATGTTCCTGACATAACAGGCATTAAAGGGAACTTGTCACCTTAAGAAATAATTCCAAATTAATTTCTATTGTGTTTGCCAAGCAAAATAAACTTTATACACTATATAAATTATTTAAATCCTTAAGTCTTGAATTACACAATCACTGCAAGTATGCAGCCACCATTTTGTGAACACTATTAAGGCAAGCTTTGCATCATCCCAAAATCTTATTTATGCGCCAGAATAGGGGACTTGATGAACATATCTATGCCTGAGGCATACAGATGGGGCAAGCAATATATGATTGATAGCTGAGATTTTTAACTACCTTTTGTAACTGGTATGGATGTTTAAAAAAATAATAATAATGATTTGCCTTTCATGTTTATTTTGAAAAAGGCTTTTATTACACAACTTTTTATGTCTGGGTGACAGGTCCCCTTTTAAGGAAAAGGCAAACAATTATGTTATCGTTTCCCCATATGATAAACACCCCTTTGCTGTTAATTTAATTTACGTTGTTTACAGCAGTTTTTTCCTTCGTCTCCACCAATATGGCGGCTGTGCTGTTTGTGCGCATGCGCCAGTACAGAAACTTCACACACTCTCAAGTGGGCTCTCGATTGCATCCATGCCTGCCAGGTACTGATGAGGCAAACATATGAAAACACCCTCTAGCTGCAAGTTCTGCTCATGAGCTGGTTGCCTGCTAGATTCAAATGCGCAGAATTTACTGCAGCTTTATGGGTAAGTGGAACTGAACTAGTTGGCGATATTTTTGGAAACAAGTTTGCAGTGCACGAAAAATAGATGCATTTACAAGTAATTCAGGAGATCTTGATAATGTATTGTACCTAGGCTTTTCATTTGAGACACAATGAGGCAAATTCACTATGCACCAAAGCACCTAACGCTAGCGTCAATTCGCTAGCATTGGTCATTTTCGTTACTACGCAAATTCACTAACGAACGCTGGCGTAAATTCGCTAGTGTTACTTCGCACCCTTACACCTGGCGAATTTGCTCAACGGACGTAACTACGCAAATTCACTAACGTGCGCATTGTACTGAACACTACCTTTTACGCTAGACTTCCTTTGCCACCTCAAACCAGGGAAGCGCAATAGAGTAGATAGGGATTGCTTCAAAAAAAGTTCAAAAATTTTCTAAGTCCCAAAAAATGCTGGCGGTTTTTCTATATTATGGGTGATAGGCTGAAAAAGATTGAAAAAATTTTTGGGGCTCCCCTCCTTCCCCCCTACATTTCCTAACTCGTGGCAACTAAACTATACAGTGGGCACATGTGTAGGGCAAAAAAAAAATTTTATTTGATGTTTTGAAGGTTTCCCAGGCATTTGTAGTGATTGTACGTATTCCTCCATTGAAATTTGAATTTGGCACCGTATGCAAATTAACCATCGCTAGCGTAACTTTGCTTCGCTTAGCGAATCAACGTTAGCGCAACCTCGCAACCTTACGCTACCCCTGAGCGCAACTTCGGATTTTATTGAATTTGCTGAGCGCTGGCGAAACTACGCCTGGTGAAGTGCGGCGAAGTTACGCCTGGCGCAACTACGAATCTTAGTGAATTTGCCCCGTTGTTTATTGAACTCTCCTTGTCCTTTAATGTATAAGGAAAACATAAAATGTATTACAGAAACAATGGGAAAAAAAAGCCTTAATGTTTGAGCCTGAAGACATTTAATAATCAGAGTCTGATGAGGCCCACTCTCATTATCATACTGGTACATATACACTGCTTTGTTAAATATAAGGATGAGAGTTATCCTTTTGACAAATCTGATTGGCGCTGATAGAGACTGACTAGCTCAGTACATAACTAGCACAATTATTGAAAAAAAAATACAGAAAGGTGCCTAACATTTGGCATACCCAAGCAATTCTAACTTTCCTTCTCCTTACAAGGGGTGGTCCACCTAAAAACAGTTTTTTGCATAGTAAAAGAAAATATGTTTCTAAAAAACATTCAAATATTCATAAATTAAAACATTTTCAGTGGCTTTCAAGTTCCTTGTAAATGCAGTAAAATCATTTTATTTATTCTGTTCCATGGGTCTTTACTTAAAGCTTAATTCACAAGCTAGTGAAACCAAAGAAAGCTTCTGTCATTATTCCATTGGGACACAGGGTACACTGATTCTACTTTGCATTATGTCATGTTGGAAGCCTTGGAGGTTTACCCTCCCTTAGCAACACTACTATCTTGGGAGCTACTGAATTCAAATGCATTCATGAAGCTAGCAGGTACTGAGCTAGTAAGCTCTAAGATGTACAAAAGCACAAGCATCGAATACTTTTAAATTCATGAATTACTTATTGCATATACAATAAATCTCCAGACAAATTATTTTTCCTGTGTACTGTATAACCATATAATACACACGAGCTATAAATATCCTGTAAAAAAAATGCTTAGTGATGTCATCAGTTATAATCAGTGCTTAGTGCAGGATTGTCCAGGCAGCCCAGTTTTTGGAAGGGCTGTGCTGTTCAAAACTTTCTGCCTATTTTTCAAGATTCTGGATAAAAATGCAGAAATCAACCCAGTTGTTGCCAAGTGATGCAATAGTCATGTCCCAATATCATCAGGCCCACCACCAATGTCATATAGCACCACCCTTTATGTCATCAGTCATATCCCTTGACATCATCAACCCACCCCTTTGCCCAGTTCTGAGTAGAGGCAAAGGTGGCAAATGACTCACCGAGTGTCACATGACTCTCTGAAACCTGTGTATTATAACAAATACTGTACACTCGGTTTAAAATAACCTGTATAAAAGCATCATGTTTATATTGCCATAGAATTCCCAGAACTTGTGACTTATAATAAATAGCCTGATATTTTACAATAGGGGGTACATAACTCCCTATGAAAGTGGGAAGTTAATACAATGATATATTGTTCCATCAAGTGATTATCCAGTATGCATGTAGATTATCAAAAAAAAAAGAACGATAAGAACATATTATATACTATAGCACACTAGTGTGTCAAATCAATTATGTGAACCATGTATCATTTACTGTATAGTCATCATAATAATAATAATTTATCATTCAAAAATGATATGCCCACCATATAATCAGTAAAGCAGCTGACAGTGAAAGGTCAGTTGTTGTACAGTGGGTCACCCAAAGCAGCCAGATATCTCAATGCAGTTTTGCCACAAACAGCTTTTTAAAATGTAATGTTATGTTAAAGATATATTTGCTTTTATAAATCCACATCATAATGGCAGTGGCAAACATACTTTTTGGCTGCATTTCTGATCAAAGCAACTGTTATCGTTTCCAATCCTATTGTAACTTTAAACTACTGAATGCCAATATAATAAGGATGACATTCAAGTATCCATTGTACAAGTATGGGACTTGTGATCCAAAATGCTTAGGTCCTGGGGTTTTCCAGATAATGGATCTTTCCGTAATTTGGATCTCCATACTTCAAGTCTACTATAAATCATCTAAAAGTTAATTAAACCCATTGATAATGAATTATATATCAGCTTGGAAGAAGTACATGGTACTGTTTTAATATTATAGATAAAAAGGTAATATTTTTTAAAAATTTAAAGTATTTGATTAAAATGGACTCTATGGGAGATGGCCTTCCTGTAATTCGTAGCTTTCTGGAAAAGGGGTTTCCAGATAACGCATTCTATACCTGTACAAAACATATTGCCGATCACCTCTTCTGCTGCCATTTCAGGCAGCACTGGAAGTAATGTACTCATTTATATAACTAAATACACACATTAATATTTCTGTTTCTTCACTTGTCTTGGTTTCTTTTAGAAATGCTGTATATTTTTCTTCTACTAATATAAAAAATGATTTCAATAAAGGTTGTACAGAAAATAGTTTACCACTGTCGTTGAAAATATAATTCATCCTCTGGCAGAATGAAATGTATGTGTCTATATTTGTCCACATAGAAATAAACCATCTGTGTTTTTGGCCCATTGTATTATATGTTGGATGTTGTTCCTACTTGAGTAGGCTGAAAATGCTAAATAACTAAAGCTTGCCAACTGGAATGTTAGAATCAGCTGCCTGCTTCAAAAATAAAAGGCAATTGAATATGTTTCCTTCCTGCTGAATTATGACAGGTACTTTGCAAATAATTTTGGAAAAAGACAGCCTGAAAGTGTGCTACAAAATTTAAGGGAGTTGTGCTTCTGTTAAACAAAAATAGTAATTGTGGTTAAAATGAGAAGGAAACTTGGAAGTGATACTTTAGATAACCAGGAAATAGAGCAAAAGTAGACAGAAATTAATGTAAAATAGTAAGAGTCATGGGGGCAAATTCACTAAAGGACAAAGCGCCTAATGCTAGCGTTAATTCGCTAGCGTATCGCATTTTTGTTAATTTGTCAATTCACTAACAGACACTGGGGTAAATTCGCTAGTGTTACTTTGCACCTTTTTGCCTGGCGAATTTGCGCAACGGACGTAACTATGCAAATTCACTAAAGTGTGCATTTTTTTGAACGCTACCTTTTACGCAAGACTTCCATCGCCACCTCAGACCAGGCGAAGTGCAATAGAGTAGATAGGGATTGCTTCCAAAAAAGTTAAAAAAATTACTAAGTCCCAAAAAACGCTGGCGTTTTTTCTTTTTTTATGGGTGATTTTAAAGCATCGCTAGCGCAACTTCACAACCTTACGCTTTCCCTGAGCGCAACTTCGGATTTTAGTGAATTTGCGTAGCGCTAGCGAAAATACGCCTGGCGAAGTGCGGCGAAGCGGACGCTGGCGCAACTACGAATCTTAGTGAATTTGCCCCATGGGCTCTTAACAGAGCTGTAACTGTCATTTATCAAGCAGACTATGAGTAATGTTCTAGCCTGGCACACTGTGTGGTACATTTGGTCACAGCCATCCTCACTTTTTGATAAGTTTGCAGATACATGAAAATATTGTCATATTAGTCATTCTGTTATACATCCAAAAGCGTCTTGGGAAATAAATAAGCATGTTCTCTAAATTTCAGGCAAATTCAGCGGGAGCCCCGTTTATAGGCAAAACTGCCCTTAACCCTTTTTGTTGCTGTTATATTTACAAGGATATCATGGTTAGCAAATTAGCACTCATCCTAAATCACAGCAAACTGGCCATTTGTCTGAAACTCAGACCCTCAAATATGGACCCCCTCTGGAAATGCCAGCCCAACTGGAAAGCTGATGAACAAAAAAATAAATAATTCAGAAAACATAAAGAATACATTTCAAACAATTGCGTATTCTTAGAATATCACTGTCTCCATCATGCTGAAAGTGTATTTATTCATCAAAATACAGTAATTGTTGTTATTTGTTAGTCTTGTTGAATGTTAGTACATCACTGAAGAAAGAGGTCACTGGCTGAAAGAGTGAGCTGGGGTATTACTACTGTATATTTCAATACAACACCATAAACATTTAACTAAAGAATTAAATCAGACATACAGTAGATGCTTCAACTTTACTTTTAGGCAGTCTTAGCTTTTTTTTTAGAGAGCTATTTTTTAGCCATCAGTTAAAGAAAATATAATATATATATATATTAGAAAACATATATGGGGCAGATTTATCAAAATGTGAGATTAGAGCTCACCAAAAAAAGAAACAAAACACTTTATATTCATTCCTATGGGATTTTTAGAAGTGTATTTATCATTGGGCATGGCCTTGTGGTTTAGGACTGGAGTTGGGACCAAAGTGGAGGCTAGAGTTGCCACCTTTTCTGGAAAAAAATACCTGCCTTCCTATACATTTATCTTTTTTCCCTATTAATAACATTGGGATCAACCATAATTTTTACTGGCCAGGCCGGTAAAATACCAGCCAGGTGGCAACCCTAGTGGAAGCTGAAGTACAGGCTTGACAAGAAATAGTCCAATGGGTTAAGAAAGTTCATGTTAATATCCAGCCACAAGATCAGGGCAGGCAGCGGCCAATCGAAGTCAGGAGTCAGGGCCGCCATCAGGGGGGGACAGGGGGGACAAGCGTACCGGGCCCGGGCATGAAGGGGGGCCCGGCAGCGCTGCATTTTTTGAAGATCCGGGCCCCCCTTACGAGCGCCCGAGCGGTACGTCTTGCCTCTGTGCTGCCGAATGCGGAAGTGCCGAAAAGCCGAAGCCGATGCGCCGAAAAGACCCGAAGTCACGGAAAAAGCCGAAGTCACGAAGCGCCGAAAAGACCCGAAGTCACGAAAACAGCCGAAGCCGAAGTCCTGAAGCAGCGCAAAGACCCGAAGTCACGAAAACAGCCGAAGCCGAAGTCCTGAAGCAGTGAAAAGACCCGAAGTCACGAAAGGAGGTGAAGTTGAAGTACTGAAGCCGTGAGTTCAATTCTACCGAACACCAGTTTGTGTATTTTTTTTTTTTTAATCTCCTGGCCACCAATGTATTATTTTAATATTCTATAGGCCCCTGCAACCAATCTTTTTTTTTAAAACATGTTTTTTTGGGGCCCAATTTTTTTTTTAACTCGTAAGGGGCCCCTGACGCCAATGTTTTTTTTTTTTTTTCAAAAAGTTTTTTTTTTTAAATTTTTTTTGGGGCCCCAATTTGTTTTTAACTTGTAAGGGGGCCCCTGCCGCCAATGTTTTTTTTTTTTTTTTCAAAAAAAATTTTTTTTTTTTTCAGATTTTTTTTTGGGGCCCCAATTTGTTTTTAACTTATAAGGGGGCCCCTGCCGCCAATGTTTTTTTTTTTTTTTTTTTTAATTTTTGTTTTTTTTAAATTTTTTTTTGGGGCCCCAATTTGTTTTTAACTTATAAGGGGGCCCCTGCCACCAATGTTTTTTTTTTTAAAAAAAATTTTTTAATTTTTTTTTTTTGGGGCCCCAATTTTTTATAAGGGGGCCCTGACCATCAATAGCTTTTTACAACTTGTGTGGGGGGGGTTACTTTTTTAGCGCTGATGTCTGTGTGGTCTTTTAACTGTGATGTGGAGTGGGCGGGAAATGGGGTGGAGCTTGGTCGTCAGTGTGGGCGGGGCCCAGGGGGCCCCAAAAATTTTGTTGTACGGGGCCCCGTGATTTCTAATGGCGGCCCTGTCAGGAGTCAAAGCAAGAAGATAGGATAGGAATAATAGTGCACCCAGGAACACTTCGAAATGTAACCTATATTTGAGAATTGAACCTGGGACACTGGTGTTTCTTTAGTTCAAATTTTCATGTCATGATGCTTCAGTCGCATGGCCCCACCATCTTGAATTTTTTGCCACCACACTGGGCACACCGGAGGTCTCCTAACATAGAGTTCATCATTTGATAAATACATTTCTTAATATCCCATAGGATTAAATAGAAAGCTGTGAGTTTTTTTTTCCTGTGAGCTCTAATATTGATTATATATATTATTATTATTGATATATCTGCCCCATAGTGTTGATGGTGGTGCAAAAAAGGTTGGGGACTGAAGGGAAGGGAAATACTGCTCCTACAGAGTGATTACAAAGAAATGTAATTAAGGTGCTGTCCATGAGAAGGCAATGTTAAAGAAAAAATGTGCAGCATGCAACAGATCTAGCTAGGATGCTCATGTAATGTCCATATGTCTAATATGAGATTACGAACATTACAATAATACAAATGACCTCCCACCCCATTAGTGTGTTGTGCACCCAATAGGCAAGGTCTGCATGTTGCTCTAACCATAACCAAACAAATGTCTGTAGGTCAAAAATGATGAGAAGTGGTATTGCAATTTTATTGCAATTTCTGAATGGTCTCCACGACTTGTCTTCATTTAATAATGGAAAAAAAACCTTCTTTAACCAAAAAACAAAATAATAAATGCCATATAGCCCAGGGTCAGTAAAGTTTTATTCCAATTACCACATTCTTAGTAGTAATTGATCATATACAACACAAAGAATTATAGTGATATTAGCCTATTCACATGTTATAATAAATGGCACGATATATCGTATTCATTTGAGAGGGATAAAACAGAAAACCTGCTTACATTCTAGATTGATGCCGCAATCACTCCTTTATGTTACCGTTTTCATCTATGTAGAAGCCCATTGTGATGCACAAAGACAACTGAGCCAGGGAGTTTTAGGGCCAATATTTTACATTTCTGCTATATCAGGCTCATGGTAGCTATAAAGATAGCCAATAAAAGTGATTAACTGTCCACCTACAGTAATTAATCTTTTATACTTGCAGCTCGAGATCTTAGTTGAAAAAAAAGATAAAAATAAATAAAAAGTAATATATATAGAAATGGCCTGGGTAACTCCATCAGTTCACAGATTTCAGTTACAGACAGATTGACCAGTTGACATAGTTTCTATGCTTATTGTAAATATGAATTTCAATTAGAACTTTTAAAGGAACAGTATGCCTCATTTTTCAGGATCAGCTTTAGTGAACAGGGTTTGTGCTGAACCTATATTTTGCCTATTGTTCTAATTAAGAAATATTTATGGTTTTTATTATCTTGAGCTAAACAAGAAAATAGAACCACAAGCTTTCTGGAGTCACTGCTTGCGTTAAATAAGTTAGTAAAAAAAATGATCAGCCCACAAATAATAACAAAGGCTACAGTTTAGGGAAGGGAGGGGTCTACTCAAACATAGCACCTTAAAACATTGCTTTTAAAGGAGAAGGAAAGTGTAAATTACCGGGAGATGCCAAATGTTAGACACCCTTAGTGATTGTATTCAGTTTCCTGATACCCATGCTTGGTGCTCCTGTTAGAAGAATATTGCACCTGCCTGGACTTCTGCTCAGCAAGCACCACAGAGCTATCTGTCCACTTTCTGCTACTACTTTCTTTGAGTGGACACACACCTTCAGTAGAGAGAAAAGCCAAATTTTAACAGAAAAGTTGCCTTTTTCACTCTACTACACATGCATCTGCTCAGGGCATTGAAAAAAAAAAAAGAGCATGTCTCCGTGGTGCTTGCTTAGAAGAAACCCAGACTGGTGCAGTTTTCTGCTAACAGAACAGAAGCACTGGCCCAGGGTATCCGGTAAGTGAATACAATCACTGAATCCCATCCCTGTATTAAATGAGAATGTTTAAAAATTATTGTACACAAATAATTGATTGTGAAAGTGGACAATGCTACTATGTTAAATTGTACCTGTATAGGTTAAATTATATATATAATATATATAGTGGGTGCTTTTCTCTGATTTTGTTGTCCTAATGTTACCTAAAATTGCTGTTTGTCCTCTATAAATGTTATTATTAGTGAAATACAGAGGTTTAACTTACTAACCAGATGCATACTTTGCCATGGTTCTGTGTGTAAATAGTCAATTCCAATTAGTCTGCACCTCAAACAGTTATACACCAAACCACTTTAAGTTGTGCATCTGACAGTCAGAGAGGTCTTACACATGCCTCCCCCCCCCAGTAACAGTAATGCCTGCCATAGTGTAACATTATTGCTGCACTGATTAACCCTTGTTATTAAAACAGTAAATATTATATTTTAAAGTACAGCTGGCTACTAAACTTATATACTTTGAGCACCTGAAGAATAAGTCATTTTAACACATTTCTCTGATTTTACATTTTCCCAAATTTTACATAATTTTATAAAATTTCATAATTTTCTGACAGATTTTCTGATAATTTTCCAGTTTCCATGGCGTGGGAAATGAGTGAAGATTGCAGGGTGGATGAGCAGGTACAACAGTGTAAAATTTACTCCCCCTACCACTCCAGCAATTCAGCTAATCAGCAAAAAATCTCCTCCTTATTGATTTAGTCTTCAGTTGCTTATTTTGGTTCATTAACCATTGTTTTATGCTTTTTGCACTACTTTTTGCCTCACTTTTTTCTTTTCTATCCATATTCGTTCCATTGACTTCATTGAGTTATACAAGCTCTAAACTGGTATAAATTAGAAATGAAAAAGTCAGTGATTAGCTCTTTATCAGATTAAATCTGTGATCTCAATGCATGGGTTTGAGATTGGTGCTTTATGAATATACATGTAACAAACATTCACCCTGGTGGTCTAGTGGGCCGCCGCCTGTTACTTCTTCTTCCTAATGCTGGTATCACTAGGTCACACGCGGCACGCACTTCTGGGTTTTACACGCCGTGCATGTGACGTCATCACTCTGAGTGCCGTGAAATTCAAATATTTAAAGGGGCTTTGAGCTCAAACTCATTGCCCGTTGTTAGGTCTAACTTGTTAGTATCCTGGGTGTGATTCTTGACTTGTTTGATTCAATGTTTTGACCCTTGTCGCCTGACTATTCTGTACTCTGTTAATTCTAACCCTTGTCTGCCTGACTATTCTGTACTCTGTTAATTCTAACCCTTGTCTGCCTGACTATTCTGAACGTTGCCAATTCCGACCCTTGCCTGCCTGACTACTCTGAACTCTACCAATCAGGCCTGGACTGGCAATCTGTGGGTTCTGGCAAATGCCAGAGGGGCTTCTTTAAGTTGCCATAGACAGTCACTAGTTAGTGGGCTGCTGGGGGATTGTTTGGGCCTCTGTGTACTTGAAATGGCATTGCCAATTTTGAATCGCATTCTAGACCTGCTGCCAATCCTGACCCTTGCCTGCCTTATTATTCTGCTTCTACTGGTATTGACCCTTGCCTGCCTGACTATCCGTTGAACACTGCCTGTACCGACCCCACCCTGATTGACCTTGCTTGAACTCTGCCTGAACTGACCACTGACCTGGTGGCATCTGAGTAGCTGAGGGCTCCTCCCAAATTCAAAGGTGGAAGCAGAGCCGTGACCAGGGAGCTTAGCTCTTGTTCTGGATTTAGGGAGCCTATCGTGACAATACATCACCTGTTGGAGTAAAAGGAGTTTTGTGTCTTGTTCTAGCTTTGTTTGTCAGTATATTAATATTGCTGCATGTTACCATTGCTATTGGCAAGTTATTTTTAGAGGCATATTAATTATGCTGTGTAAATAACCGTGTTATAATACACCACACATCGCTAGGCTTTGGCATGTAAAAACAGCTTAAAAATTACACACACCTTGATAAATTTGCCATTTATTTTTACACATCTTTTTATGATTTTTTTTTGGTGAATTTAGTTTTACACAGCATAATACATATGCCCCTTCTGGTGGTGCTGTCACTAACATGGTGGCAGTATCTCAGTGGATAATATACCCCTTATAAGAATTCAGCCTAGTACATTTAAATAGTAACTGAGCTCATTGGCACCTTCTGATGTATAGTTTATGAATTATAGGTAGAGTAACATTAACCTATGTAACTAAATACACAATTTTGTGTGCCTGTATTTGTTATTTGAATTTGCACCACCATTTTAAATGTGTTATGTCTTATAGATAGTAGATACTTTAAAGTATTTATTTAGATCCCCAAATTAGTCTTACACCAGCAATACAATGCCCATGCTTCCAGTGGCTGAACATACACATGATCCAGAAATAGAAATGCAATACATCATTATCAGACTTCTTAGATCTGACATCACTGAACCCATGTAAAATTTACCAGGCAGTGTGCATTGCTAGTCTTTGCAGTATTTTAGATGTGTTAATCTTTCTGGTTGTACCTGGGTGAATACAAATCAGGGTGAGGTATCTGCAAACAAGATTAGTTTATGCAGTAGTTACATGTGATCCATTAGTATGCTATTGTTCCTATTCTGCACTGCAGTATTGCAGGGCTAAAACATAGCTTCTTTTTAAAACCTCCTCAAACCAGTAAGACTTCTTTTTAAAGCAGTAATGCAGCTTGGTGGGCAAGTAAAATGTCATGCCTTCACCTTTTCACTTCACTTAGTCATGGCATTGTCTTTTTATTTCCTCTGGGCATAGACAGCCTACATTGGATTACAATAGGTCTAATGTACCAATAACTGCTTTACCATCTTCTCTTTCTGACAGACAGTAATAATTTGCACTAATTGGCTGCTTTTTGGATTCATTCATATTAGTTACAACATAACAACCCTCCTACATTTTACTACTTTTCTAGAGCCTTTCTCAAGACAAATGATCACAATTAAAATCACAATAAAACAAAAATCTATCATTACCACCCACCAGGAAAACACCATATCATGACATCACATGCCACAATCAATTAACCCCTCTTGGTCCCGACATCCCATTAGTCCGCTTCTATAGCTATGTGTCGGGCCAATTATATTTTAAAGGAACAGTAACACCAAAAAATAAAAGTGTTTTAAAGGAATTACACTATAATGTACTGTTGTCCTGCACTGGTAAACATTTTGTGTTTGCTTCAGAAGCACTACTATAATTAAAATGATACTGACACTAAAAATGTTTTTGATTGTTTTTTGCTGATAGTTCTGCTTTTGTAAGTAATTGGCACTTGAAGTTCCTAAACCTGACTGTTTTGCGTACCTGACTGTCAGGTAAAGTTTCTAATGCTAACGGACTCCTGCTGCACAAATATGGCAGCCCCCTCATACAGGAACAAGGTAGTAAGAAAGGTAATGTAAAAGCATCAGACAAATACTTTTATGGCAAAATTATAAATAGCATTCAAAGACAATGTTATGATAGATAATAAAAAAGGTTATTTTCTGATGTCAGTTTCTCTTTAATATAAACAAGCTCCTGTGAAGCCATGGGGGCAGCCATTCAAGCACAGGATACACAGTAAATAACAGATAAGTTAAGAAGACTTCCATTTTATACTACAGAGCCTATCTGTTATCTGCTGTGTTTCCTATGCCAGTTTTTTCTCCATTTTCAGCTTTAAATGATGCCCCCGTGACTACACAGCAACTTGTTTATATAAACTATAGTTTTGTTTCTTATGCAAGCACCCCAGATGTACCAGTGCAGCACAATAAGTAAATTATATTTTCATCACTTTAATCTTTTGGTGTTACTATTCATTTAACTATCAATACCAACTATATTTAAATGATGGTTTGGTTGGCAATTTCACATGAACAAATGCAACTAAAATTCTCGGAGGCCATCTCTCATTCAGACCAGCTAATGATTTTTGTGCGAAAAATATTGGGTGCCTTCATAAAATAGGCCTGTGTATGACTACTTTCCTGGCCAATGCTTGGTACAGGTCCAATTACCAATCTGGCCGACAACATTGTAGAACTCCACAGCATGAAAGAACTACTTAGTAGCGTACTCCAGAAGACTGGTTCTTTGAATACAGACATTTATTTATTTATTTTAATAAATTAATGTAAATTTTTATTGTTTAACACACATATTACATAAAAAAAACAAAAACAAACAAACAATCATGCCATAAAGATGCTAAAATATTAGGTATACTTTCCATGACAAGTATTTAAGCATCTTACATTGCATTGACGTTACATCTCAGTGTTTTGGTTGACATCTTAGTGCCTTTAACCTTTGGCAACTATTCATTCATACCTGGGAAATTCAATAAACAACCAGGGTTGAAGCTTTCAGAAATTGTGGTGCTATTGAGTATTTATATCACGCCTTTTTCAGACTGCAGTTTATGTGAGTGAACCACAACCTCCTAGTCCTGCCTCCCACCATGGAGTCCATATGTTATCAAATTTCTTTTTTGAGCCTCTAGCTAAGAAAGTGAGCTTGATGTGAGGTAAGTTTTGATTTACTAGTGTAATCCAGGTTTTCACTGTTGGGGGCTTAGGGCCCATCCATGTCATTGCAATTATTATTATTATTTTCTTAGCATAGTATAACAGGGTTCTATATCTAGTTCTAGCATGATTAGTAGTTATGATGTCATCAAGGATTCCTAGTATACACACCTGTGAATTAAGTACCCCTGGGAAATCTAGTTTGTCATCTAGGAGTTTAAGAACCTCAGTCCAGAATTTGGCTACTGGAGGACAGTTCCAGGCCATGTGTAAAAAGTCCGCCCCTCTGTCCCACAGCTATGACATTTTGCATCTGGATTATGCCCCATGGATCTGAATTGTGTAGGGGTGAGGTAAAACTGTTCTAGCCATTTAAATTGATTAACTTGTCTCATATAGAATATAGATAATAATAGCTTCTGTCTGTTGCCTCATCCCATTCCTCCTCAGTGATGTTTGGGATGTCTGCCTGCCATTGGCGGTACACTTTTTTGAAAGGTGAGGGGATTGTTTGTATTAAGATTTTATATAGTGTTGACGTTGGTTTAGTCAATGTTGTGGACCAGAGTGCTGTTTCAAACTGGGGTTGGGAGGTGTGTACGTATATCCAATCTACCAAATTGTGCCTGAAATACCTGTTGAAGCTGGAAATATCTAAACTGCGATAAATTGGGTTCAGCAAATTTCTCTTTAAAGAAATCATAGGATCCAAATGTGGTTCCATCTAGTACATCTTGTAGATGCTTGATCCTTCTTTTGGGCCAGTATAGAAAATCAGGGAACTTCTGGAACTGGGGGAGGCAGGAATTTGCCCATAAGGGTGCATAAGAGGTTAGATTTGAGGCATGTTGGGGTTAGAGCTTGAGTGCTAAGTTCCAGGCCTTTCTGCTGGTGCTCTATACAGAAGATGCCTGAGGCCTTCTAGTGATCCCACAGCCAATGCTTGGAGAGTCGTATTTGGGTTATAGGGGTCTGGGTCGAACCACCATTTGACATAGTGCAGTTGACTGGCTAGGTAGTATAGACACAAATTTATTTTTAAGATAAACTATACAAACATAGAAATATTCCAGTCAGTTATAATTAAATTAAATTACAAAATAACTGATGTTTTTCTGAGATTATTCTTTTGTAGCCTAAAACTTTGTATTTGAAGAGAAGCGTTCTAGACATTTGTTTTTCAGGTCAAGCTATGCTGAGTGATATACCAAATGCAATGCCTTGCAGCAACCCTGTTTCTCATACTATTATCTTGGCTTCTACATCTGTGCTCAGCAAGACAAGCTTCGTATAGCACTGATTTCTAACCTAAGGATAATGCGGCAGTGCTTGTGCCAAAACATAAATTGCGCTACAAAAAATAAAAAGAACACATGATGTGTTATTGAATTGTGTGTTTTACCACTACTGCAATTCCATAAATTTGATTTCTTACATAAGCATTTTTAAGTGACACCCACATGTCCTGAGCTGCTTGAGGCAATCTGCAGTGATCTTCACTACTTGTAACAGAGATCAAATACCTATGAGGCATTCCCTTAATGATAGCTCATCCTTTTGCAGTTCATTATATATAGGATAAATCCTATGGTACAGGTATAGTTTGCCCCAGTGTGCTATCCTATAGAAATGAGCCTTTGGCTGGCTGTGAATAGTCAGGAAGAAAATGTGTGGTTAATATAGGTTGCAGTAGCGGAAAGAGTGACCTGCAGATGGAGCCACCACAAACTGTGCAACTGACAAACACCGCTAAATCCTTTTAACACTGAAATGAAAGTTGTACCATGTGTGCTGTGTGAGCCAAAGCCACAGAATACAGTATCTTGATTTTTATTTTCATTAAGTTAATGTAAAACATTCTGTAATTTGCTTATCTATAAAAAAAATGATTTATCGATATTGAAAAAATTATGTTTAATATACCCCATGTTTGGCTCCTGTACATCCCCTGCCATTGATTCTCTTGGTTTTCATTAGCAATTTGTGTACAGCATATAAACTTTTTCTTTCTATTCAATGACTATATATTAACTCATCATTAAACCTGCATATTTTCTGTAAATTGTGCTTCAAGGTATAAATCTGGGTTGTATATTCAGAGACTGTCAGACAAGCTGATACAGGAATGTGACGGACTGTCAGATCTCTGCCCAGCAATCTTCCATAGATATGTCAAAAAACCTTTATTAATCACATACAAATATAAATGAACTGCATATGCTGCAAATTAAGGAAGCCTGCTATTATATCTCTGTCAGCTCTCAGTGGTAAATCAGGTAAATCACGTAATCTCTCTTTGCCTTGGGCACCAAAATATTAAGACAATAAGTTCCATGGGGCAAGGTCTACCGTTGTCTGAATGATTCTATGTAAAAAGATGCCTGAAATAATTTGATCTGTATAAAAATACAACAGTGTACTAAAGCTGTACTTATATTAGTACATGAACAGCATTGCCAAGTATATATAACTGACCATTAAATACCTCATTATTTCAAAAGGTACCATAAAAATGTGAATATACATTCTTCACTTAAATGCCAGTGCTACACAGCTCATAAAAATGAAAATGCAACAATAACTGTATGTATCCACATATCCTGAATTCCTTTACTACATAGACAAGATCCAGCCCGAAGAGAGATACCTAATATCTACATCAACATCTTTTACTGGAGTCATACCAATTAAGACTAAAGGCAAAACACAAAAGAATATGTCTGCTCATTCTATTAAGTATGAGGGCCCCATAAGTATTTCCCCTTTCCCTTCCAGTCAGCAGGCATACTAATTTTCTTATGGATTGTTACAACTATATATGGAAAAATATGGAGAAAATCAAAATGTTCAGTTTGCTAATAAAACTTTTCTTGATTTGCAAGTTAAGTTGTTTTGCTTAGGAGAAGGGTTAGGCTGCAAATGTTCTTCCAGTTTATTGTTCTGGGTCATTACACCGTGGCAACGGCAATTTTTTGGTAACTATAGACAATTGTATCGACCATCAAGTCTGCAGAATAGCAATGAGAAATTTCTTTTAGATCTAAGATGGCCAAATACGCACAGATAACATTGTACAAAACAAATTTTTGTACAATATTCAGTGCGTGTGGTGGGAAAAGGGCCGTCTGATATCGGCTCTTCAGTCGGGCTGGACGGAAAATTTTGATTGGGTGCCTTTGAAGGCACTCAAATATCGCCATTGTTTGTGCTGAATCGTTAGATACAGGTAGATCTTTTCCAAGAAAGATCATAATTGTTACGTCTATGGCCACCTCTAGGCAGAAAAATAGGTGCTTTCCATGGGGTAGCCAGACTCTAAAACAGGCTCTGAGACAGAATGGAGCATCTGGGCCTTCATGGCAGTAATCTTTATAAACCCATAATTGGTAAATGAGTTTGATTGCTGATTTCATTTCACATTTCATCATTTGAGAGCATGCATAGATATTTTATCTGATGCCTACATTAAAGAATGTAGGGGCTCCTTCTACCCCATACCTGGGCTCAAAATGTACAGTTGTGCAACAGGTTTGGAAGGAACACTCTTATGCAAAATAGTGTTTCCTTCTCTTGTAATAATTGGTTTGCTTGTTGGGGAGTTTGTGAAACAAATTACTTTAGCTACTCAGTACAAAGGCATTTGTTTATTTAGTTTTAGGCCTAGGTAAATGGCTCACTAGAGAAAACCACTAGCAAGTTAATTGATACCACAGGCTTCCACACCATAAACTAGGGAAGGTTTAATAATACAATTGAGTCTGATTTTATAAGAACTGGTTTATCATGAAGACATAATAATTGAGCTCTTAGTGGGATCTGTAATGTATGTGCTTCACCAAGGCAAACGATTCACAAAGTCAAAATCAATATGACTTGTGTATGCTATTATATTACAAGCAAGTTGGAATATTGGTACTGTATTTATATAAAGGGATTAATTAAATCAAGGAGTTCAAAATAAATGCTTCTACTTAAAAGTATAGTAATGTAAAAAGTGTGTAATAATAAATCATTCTCCTTTTTTATACAGCATTACAGCAAAGGGAAAGCTCAAAACAAATTACATCATTATTTTTCTGTGAAGTCAAAGAAGTTGCAAAGACTGACCATGGAATTATTTAATACTGCATTTGCTTAAAAGTCATCATATGATATGTAGGAAAACATAATACTCTAATCTTTTTCAAATTCGAACTTCAAATTTGGAATATTCCCTAGTCAAAGTACACAAAAAATAGCTTGAAATTCTAATTTTTTCATTCAAAAATTCACCTCGACCTTTGATAAATCTGCCCCTACATGTGTTTTAGCAGAGGCAATTATCAGTATTGTCTATGGCAACATATTTTGCAGCCACAACAAGTAACTGCTATTAATAGCTTCGAAGCTACTAGTAGCAGCTACTTATTGTGGCTATAAAATGCCAAAATTATTGCTTTTGACAATATTTTAGGGTGTGCCTTCACCCTAAAGGCAGTTTGTCTGTGGCTTGGTTTAGTATACCAAAGCAGATGACAACCAAAGAACCACTTAAAGACTACAGTGTTTACAGCATTACCACAGTGAACAAGAAGCCAATCAGTAATATTTACAAAACACGATAAATGTGTATGTATTCCTAATGTTATATATGTATGTATGTATGTATGTATGTATGTATGTCAGATGTCCTGTACTGTCCTGTATCTGTACTGTATATCCACTTCTACTCTAATATGGCATTAATTAAACCCCAGAATGAATACTTGGGGGCAGATGTATTTAGAACTTAATAAATAAAAACTTACCCATGTTCTATTCATTCCTATGGAATTTTTATAGTCGTATTTATCAAATGGTGAGTTCTAACTTTCACCCATTGATAAATATTGATCAAAAAAATCCCATAGGAATGAATGGAACATGGGTGAGTTTTTATTTATTTAGTTGTAAACTCACAATTTAATAAATCTGTCTCTTAACCAACAGATAGTTCACACTGAGTTGACTATTCAAGAATCTTACCAAAGTGGAATATATATACCCCCTATTGTAAAATATACTGCGGAGTTCCATGACCATATAAAAGCACAAGGCCAAAGGCCTACTATTACCCTTTTACACATAATGAAGCTCTAACTGTAACAGGAGGATGTATGGGAATTAAAGACTGAACCGTGTCCATTAATTGGCTCATGTGAACTAAAATGTATATGCACCTTTAGTTTGTTTATGTGTACCGTGAATCGTATGGTGCACATAAATGGCAATTTCCTATTTATGATTACTCAATGGCACATACTACTTAAAAGTATATTATTATGAAAATGGTTTATTTACATGAAGCAGGGTTTTACGTATGAGCTATTTTATGCAATATATTTTTATAGAGAGTAACTACATTGTTCAGGGGTAAAATTGACTTTTTTTTTAACTAAAAAGGAAGAGTTTTACAATTAGGTTACTTTTATATCCTTTATCATCATAATTTGTATTCAAACTGAACCTTGCAAACTAATTAAGTATTTGCATTTTATTCTTGGTATTGTAATTACACCAATTAAGAATCATTACTTATTCTAAGCAAGTCAGTGGCTGGTAATAGAATTTCTTTCTTTTTTTTGTTTGCTTCATCAAAACCCTTAAAACTCTAAAGGTGAATGCACAAAAGATACACTATTTATTCTTTACATCTGTCCCTCCTGCATTGTAGATTTCTGTTTGAAATAAGAATACTGTAGGCAACGTTGTTTTCTTAAAGTCACTTTTGTGTTTCTATAACAGAAATTCAAAATACCAGCGCAGTTACCGGAGCCTGAGAAAAAAAGCAAATTTACTCTAATGTATGCTTCTGGAGATATTTTATAATATGGTACCTCTCTTGATTGATTTTCAATACCGGGGATGTGCAGCCTGCAGACGTAAAATGTTTACATAAAAAAAAAAAAAACACAGATCGAGGGCAAGAGCTTGTACATTCCTTATCTATACTGACAAAAAGTTTTGTGAAAACTTTGAGTAAAATGCACATTATGATTTCAGAAATTACTGATCAGCTTCTGTATTACATGTTTATTATGTTGGCAAAGGCACTCATGCATGAATCACATTGGTAGTGGCATTCCAGTGACACTGTCTACAGTCTTTTGCATTTACTGCCATCTCAAACTGCCTGTTTGAGCAGTAAGATGAGCAGTTGGCTTCTTGTAATTCACTTAGCAGAGACAGTCTGAAACTTAATATAAACTGTGAACTCATGGAGACCAATCTACAGGAAAGCCCTTAGTGTAAAGACTCACGGGCATTTGCTGGTAATCTGTCGCTACATAGGCGAAATGCTAGGAAATGTCAGTGAAATTAATTGTGCTCATGTCAGACACAAGCAATTATCATCTCAAACTGGGGACATCTGCATAAGATGGGATAATCATTTGTATGTACCATGATCACAGCAATTTTTTTTGACTTACAGTATTTTGTCTGTAGTTATAACCTGGAAAAAGTAAGAACAGAAAATGGCAATAAAATACCATAGATCTGATTACCCTAACTCACAAGACAGATAAGTATTGAAGCCATTGATGTGTTATAATTGATACTGCAGCAACCATCCATCAACTTGGACTGGGTTTATCTGCACTTCTATCTATGCAGCTTGTTTGGCAGACCAGTTAGAATGATCCTTGTTTAACACTAGCCTAGAGGACACTATTGCATTGATGACAAAAAAACTGACATGGGCCACACAATTGAAACAAGTGCCAAGACAAGTATCAGATAAATGAAGTATGAATGTTTTTAACTTTCAATATAACTAAAACGCTATATACTGTGTGTATATATATATATATATATATATATATATATATATATATATATATATATTATGTATGTATAACTAGACAGAAAAAAGATCTGCACGGATGTTTCACATAGCAATCTAGCCTTTTTCAAAGTGCTCAAACATGCAAAGCAACGCCTCTAATAAACCCCCAGTGGCAGGAAAGATCACATGTGATGTCCCCGAGGCTAGATTGCTAGCTGAAACGTCACTATTCAATAAAACACCGTTTGACTTTTTAAGTCCTGTAAGTTCGACATTTCTATCTACTTAACCATTGTGACATTGAACCCGGTCAACTTCAGTTTTCTTTATGATATGAGTGCCGGCATGTTTCCAGTACAGGTATGGGATCTGTGATCCAGAATGCTCGGGACCTGGGGTTTTCTGGATAACAGATCTTTTTTTTCTACTAGAAAATCATGTAAACATAAAATAAAGCCAATAGGCTGGTTTTGCTTCCAATAAGGACTAATTATATTTTAGTTTGAATCAAGTACAAGGCACTGTTTAATTATCACAGAGAAAAAGGAAATATTTTCTTTAAAAAATTTGGAGTATTTGGATAAAATGGAGAATGGGAGACAGCTATTAAGTAATTCTGAGTAAAATGCCTTACCCTTTAAAAACTTAGTCCCTGTGTTAAATGTATAATAAAGCAATAGAATTCTCAATGAATCAGATAAAAATTGAGCATAGGACTGGTCAGATATGGGATGACTATGACATAGTTGGCCATCGTAAATATATTGCAATCTATGGACAAACAATCTCTATTTTGTTTAAAGGGTAAGGCATTTTTTAGTAGCTATATGCACATAATATCTCAATGTCTTAAATATATTGATAATGGGTTGAGTGCAGAGGACCTCTTATAGTTGTGTATATATATATATATATATATATATATATATATATATATATATATATATATATATATATATATATATATATATATATATATATATATATATAGCCATTCTATGGGTTATATTCTGAAAGGCATATTTATCAAAGGATGAACCTTCACTTTCATCCAATGATAAATACTCTTTTAAAAATCCCATAGAAATGAATGGAGAGTGGCGGAATTTCACTCTAGAGAACTGTGGCGACCTCGAACTTCACTCTTTGATAAATATACCCCAATACCTTTATCTAAAATTCCAATTACAAGCTATACAAACACTACTTTCCTATAAATAATATCCACTGACCACAGTGATCTTCACATATTATGTCACAAAATGCAGCATGTAGAACAAAGGAACATTATGACCTGTAAATGCTGCTTTGGTTAACAGTACTAAATCAGTCACCTGAACTGTTAACACATGATTTTTGCGCAAAACACATATATTGCTTTAGAACAGTTGTACACATGTGTATTGATTGTCACATCAATAGTCTCCATAGCTTTATTGAACAGGGTCCTTTTTACCACTTTTATGTTTATTGCTTGTATTTTATATATACTCTGTAAATTCAGTGTATACACCCATTTATTGTGCAGCACGGTGGAATATGTTAGAGCTTCATAAACGTGATAATTGATATAACTAAATGAGCATAGCCAGCAAAAAGACAAATTATAGAAAAAATGCTATTGGAAGAAGAATACATGCCTAGCATGAAACAGGCTAGACAGTGATGTGAAACTATGCAACTGGGGCTGATTTACAATAAACTTGTACATGCTTACTGGAATCTGGTAAACAATAGGTCAGTGACCCACATTTGGGGTTATTCAGGGAATCCTGATATGTAGCAAAAGAAGAGAGTTGAGAAAATTACTGTGATCTTTTCTTTGGCATGCTGCATATAATGATCTGTCCCTTTATAGACATTGGTCCCTTTTGGTCCCGCTGAGGTCAAGTTCCCACCCTGTACTGGTAGGCTAAACTATTTTTTTTTGGATTCTATTAATTTAATTACAAGCTAAGAAATGTTGTGCCCAGTCACCCAGAGACACAACGGTTGCTTAGGTAAGGCTTAAACTGCAAGACTACAAGCAAAAATACTTTCACAGAAGATTTGGAGAACCAAATCAATAGGAAAATTACTTTAGAAAATGTCAAAAGAATAATAAATACAAGGTATAACCTCCTTTAGGGCAGTGGCTTACGGGGAGATTTGTTGCCTGCAATTATTTATGCACGACTACAGGCAACAAATTTCCCTAAAATGCGTCTCCATTGGGAATAACTGAAATAACTGGCGCTAAAACAACATATTGCAAAGTTGACAGAAGTTTCCTCCAGAGGCAACTTCTGAAGAACTAAATGATGAGTTGGTTTTACTGCGGGCGATTTAATTTATTTCCAATAGAGACATGTATTTTTATAGAGGGCGACAAATCTCCCAGTCGGCCATTGCCTTTAAAACTGATTGCAACAACACAATGAAAAAAGACAAAGATAAAACCTTGAAGCAAGGGTAGTGCAGCACTTTTTCTGTGGTTCTGTGACAACTTCAATGAGACAGGTTACCTATTGTATGTATTATCAAAATTTACTGGGGCTTATTTATAAACACTGGGCAATTTGCACTTGGGCAGTAACCCATGGCAACCAATCAGATGATTACTTTCACTGTTCAACCTGAAGCTGACTGAAAAAAGCTAATCACTGATTGGTCGCTATGGGTTACTTCCCAGGTGCAAATGTGCCCACTGTTTATAAATGAGCCCCACTGACTTTCTGTAAGATGTGAAATTACTATAATCGTGATATGTAGAACACCTTACTAACTATATTAAAATAGTCCACACTTTTCTATGGTACAAAACACAGACTCATCCTGTTATAGTACTGATTTTTTTTTTATCAGAAACACTGGCATTCATTTAATTGATTTCATTTATAAGGTGTGCCATTTAGAAGGATGGAAGAGATAATACTAAAAAAATGTCAAAAGAACAAAAAGAAAAACTTATTTCAATTAGACTGGAAGTTTTATTAAGCTAATAATTAAAATGCACAATTTAAGGTCAAATTGCAACAAATCAGACGTTTACGTTGTGAATTAATTCAAGGTATAAAAAAACTCACAAACTCGACCTTTGATAAATAACCCCCAAAGTGTGGGCATTAATATCCAGAATTTTTTTCCAAAGCAGATCATTAGGCTTTATGTTTTGTATGGATATTTAAATGTATAGTGACCTGTAACAATTTAAGTCAAATTATCAGACCTATTTGCAACTGCTTCTCATGTCAGCACTGAGAGGAGTACTCAGCAGATAATTACTTAGCCCCTTCCTCAGACCATTCATATAATATCTTCATGTTTGGTTTTGTAATCCTTTATGCCCTGACACCCTTTTTATTGCCTCCCATTCTAAGGGAATGTCAAAGTTACAATAGTTACATAGCTTGATAAATGCACTTGTGGCTGGGTGAAGGCAACTTACAGCTTACATGGCTGTGAGGAGTTCAAAAGATCTTACTGTTATGTCTACTAAAGTCTTAGAAAAGACAGAAGTTATTGTCAAACTATGATTGACAGCATTTATATCTTTGGGTCTACTGGAATCAATATTTTAGGCTCAGACTGATCCTACCATGCCATCTTTTTCCAAGTTGCAAGAGTTTTAGTTGTTTTTTAAGCTCTCTGAAAAAGAATGTATTAGTTCAGTTCTTGCTAACACCAAAGGGAATGCACACTTTTTTTTATTCACACCATGCTTCCTTTACATGCTGCTTCAGCTCTTACCATGAATCTCTGCTCCAAACAGATGAATAATATTTGGAAGAATGCTGAAACGTGGGAATCCTAGATAACTCATGTTTGAGCAACATTGTTAAGCATTAACGTCTTCAAACCCTTAACAATATACAAGAAGTGGTGTTTCATGTTCCCCTTCCCATTTTAAATTCTTGGATATGTATAAACCTGCTGGATACAGAATCCCCTCCCCTGTCCTCTCTTCATTTAGGGAACTTCAGGTGTGACAGTGGTTCACCTCAAATCTTATGCCAGTGGTTTTCAAACATCTTGAGTTTCAAAAGCCTGTTTGCCATCCAATATTTGTCAAGCTTTGTTCTATAAATTGCAGCTGTGCAATTCACGATAGCTACTTCCCTTTCTTTCTTGAGCATCTACAAAAATAAGAAAATACCAGTCTATTAGTGTTTATCACTCTGTCATGATCTTCAAGTATATGGCACTCAATGAAATTGCATCTTCCTGAAATCTTCCCTTCTGTCTAGAAATTTGAAACTACAGGTAGGTGACTATGAAGATTTTCATTCATCCAGGTCATAGTATATCTAGTATAGGTCAATCTAAAAAACAACTTCAAAGGAGTGTCCCTTGTCTTTTAAGTGTAGAAAGACAGCTGAGTTTTGCCCTGTAGAGTTCTCCCTCCTGTGCTGAGCCATTCGTTTGGAGAGCAGTTGTTTTGTCTCCCCGAAGCAATGTGGTATACGGAGTCCAGTGTAGCGAGGATTGCACAGATCTATACATCGGGGAGACAAAACAACTGCTCTCCAAACGAATGGCTCAGCACAGGAGGGAGAACTCTACAGGGCAAAACTCAGCTGTCTTTCTACACTTAAAAGACAAGGGACACTCCTTTGAAGACAGCAAGGTCCAAATCTTGGATAAAGAAGATCGCTGGTTTGAACGAGGCGTGAAAGAGGCGATTCATGTCAAGGTGGAGAGACCATCTCTGAACAGAGGTGGGGGCCTTCGACACCACCTGTCTGCTACATACAATGCTGTTCTAACATCTGTACCCCGGCGGATTCAGAACACTTCACACATCCATTCATGCAACTCTCACAAGTAACACCTGTATCTAGGACTTGCATGACACATTGGATAATCCTATCACAACTACACAGAATCAACACCTCTGTGAGTTTCTTCAGATGTCACCTCTTTGAAGAGTTACAATGTGCCATTGTAAATGGATTAGTGGAAGAGTTTATATGCCGAGAACTTCCAACACCAGTCAGTTGAACTGAAGAAGCTGCTCGGATGAGTAGTGAAACGTCTTCATTGATTACTCAGCAAGTCCAGTTGTTTTTTAGATTGACCTATACTAGATATACAGGTAGGTGTCGTAACACTGCAAGGAAGCACATAAAAAAACTCATGGTTAGGGATGGGCGAATAAATTCGCCATGGTTAAATTCGCGGCGAATTTCTGCGTTTCGCCGCGGGCGAATTTTTCGCGAAATTGCGGCAAAAATTCGCCTCGCGACTCGTTTCGCCGCGCGTCGAAATTTTCGTCGCGCGACGAGCCGCGACGCCGCTAATGCGCGTCAAAACAAAAAGACGCGCGACAAACTAAACATCACCCACAGCAGCCAATAAGATGTGAGCCATCCCTGAGCCAACCCACTGGCTATATAAGGAGCTGCAGAGGCGGCCATTACTCGTGGCGTTTCTGGTAGAGGTAGAGAGAGCAGGATAGTGAGAGATTTGTGTGTGATTTAGCTAGTGGAGTTTGTGTAGAGAGCTTTTTTTTTTTCTGAGTCAGTGCAAGTGGAGGTTGTGGATTTCAGTTTACTGTTTTCCCTCTTCTGCTTGCCTGCTCACCACCCAATAGCCCTTTTTAGGGCTAACTGTCTTTGTCTTTGTCTGTGCTGGTGTGTGTACTCCTTGTGGGTGCACACTTCTGCTGAGGGGATTTAGTTGAGGGTTTTATTTTTTTCTCCTTTCCTTCCCCGAAATATCCAAACCCCCCCTTATATATATTTTTTTTTTTTTAAGTTTAGTTGCCCAATATGACGGGCCGTGGGAGAGGGGGGATGGGTGGTGGTGGTGGGAAGAAGGGTGGGTTAGGGATGGGTGGTGGTGGTGGTGGGAAGAAGGGTGGGATAGGGAGGGGTGGCCGAGGAAGAGGCCGTGGTGCTGGCCGTGGGCATCCAACCCCACAACAGCCATGTGCCATGCCCAGTCTGGGCACTGTAAATCAGTCGCAGCACAAGCTGCCATCAAAGCAGCTGCCATCACAGCAGCAGCTGCAACAACAACAGCAGCAGCTGCAACAACAACAGCAGCAGCTGCAACAACAACAGCAGCAGCAGCTGCAACAACAGCAGCAGCAGCCGCAACAACAGCAGCAGCAAATGCCACAGCAGCAGGTGGCTGTGGGTCGCAGCAGCGGGGCAACTGGTCCACGTAGGACTGTGCCCGATTTTTTTGCCACTGCTTCGCGACCCATACGGTCGCAGCAGGCAGAGGCAGTGGTAGACTGGCTGACCCAGGCTACCTCATCTGCAGCAGGCACCAGTGAGCGGCAGGAGGTGGCATCACCTGCTAGCTCAGTGTGGGATGACACCCCATCCCTCTTATTTGATCCTGAGGTGGACTTGGGCCCAGACACCCAGGATCTTTTTGATGATCAGGCAGGAATGGGGGGGGCATTCATGTCTGATGAAGAGGAGGAGGTGGTCATATCACAGCCCACATCAATAGGGGATATTGGGCAGGGTCCCCTTATGGCAGGGGTCAGACACCAGCATGCTGGATGTGGGTATTGATGCCATGTATGAGGCAGGGTCTGGTCTGGGGGAGGACGATGACAGGGACAGACCCTGGGAGCCGGCTCCAGAGGATAACAGCAGCAGTTCAGGGGGGGAACTGTTTGTTGTTGATGAGGATGAAGAGCCGGCTCCACCGACCACTGCTAGGGGGGGCAGGCAACAGGGCAGCACTGCGCCTAGGTCCAAAGCCTATGTGCGTACGGGTGGGGACCATCCTCAACCCTCCACAGCAGGCAAGGCAGTGGCCCGCACTTCAGCAGTGTGGGCTTTTTTCACGTGCCAGGCAGAGGACCAGGCAATAGCAGTGTGCCAGCTCTGCCGGCAGAAGGTTCGAAGGGGGCAGGCAGGGTCACATATGGGAACATCAGCTTTAAGTTCCCATATGAAACGTCATCACAGGATGACGTGGGAGCAGCACCAAAGTGGCAGGGCACCGGGTGGCAGTGGTGCTTCCTGTCCACCTCCTCCCATTCCTCAGGGAAGAGGTGCTAGCTCCCCAGACCCTGCAGCAGGTGAAGAGGATTCTGGGGCTCACAGTCGGAGGCAGCCACTGTGTAGCTCAGCCTCTTCTGCAGCCTCCTCCTCCTCAATGCGGCCCCTGTCCCGCCAGGTTTCCCTCCCCCAGTTCCTCAGCCGCAAGACGCCTCTCTCCCCCAGCCACCCCCAAGTGCAGAGGCTTAATGGCTGCCTGGCAAAGCTTCTGGCAGTGCAGCTGCTGCCCTATCAGCTAGTCGAAGCAGCCCCCTTCCGACAGCTGATGGCTTGCGCTGCCCCTAACTGGCGGATCCCCAGCCGCCATTATTTTGCCAGGAAGGCTGTCCCTGCCATCCACCAGCATGTGGTTGAGAATGTGTCCCTGTCGCTGGATCATGCTGTTGGCGGCAGGGTGCACTGCACCACTGACACGTGGACCAGCAGGCATGGGCAGGGGAGGTACATAACCTACACTGCGCACTGGGTCACCCTCATGAGTGCTGGGGAGGGTGCAAGCCGGGGCGCTCCCCTCAGGCTACAGGTGCCTCCCCGTGGGGTACAGGGCAAACCCCACATGTCCACTTCCTCCTCCTCCTCCACTATGGATGAGCCACCCCTGAAGCGTCCCCGCAGCTACGCTTCAGTGCAGCACAGGCGATGTCAGGCTGTGCTGCAACTCCTCTCCCTGGGCGAGAGGAGTCATACTGCACCTGAGCTCATGGCTGCCTTCCAGACTCAGGTGCAGCGGTGGTTCACTCCCCGCCAGCTCCAAGCAGGTAATATTGTTTGCGACAACGGTCGCAACCTGCTGGCCGCCATCCGCCTAGGGCACCTGACCCACATGCCTTGCTTTGCACATGTCCTCAACCTTGTGGTGCAGCGCTTCCTCAAGAGCTACCAAGGGTTGGGTGACATGCTGGAGAAGGTACGTAGGGTATGTGCCCATTTTCGCAGGTCCCCCACCGCCAGCGCGTCTTTGGCACGGATGCAGCGGCAGCATAGTCTGCCACCCCACCGGCTCATCTGTGACCTGCCGACGCGCTGGAATTCCACCCTGCACATGGTGGAGCGCCTCGTAGAGCAGCGCTGGGCGGTCAGCAATTACCTGCTGGAGCACAGTGCCAGGGGTACTCAGGGGGCGGATTTGGGGTACTTTAGTGCAGAGCAGTGGCAGCAAATGAGGCAGCTCTGCCAAGTACTTGCCCCCTTTGAGCAGGCGACACGCTTTGTTAGCAGGGACAATGCGTGTCTTAGCGATGTCATACCCCTGGTGTTCCTCCTCAAGCGCACGTTGGATGGGCTGCTAGAGGAGGGTGACGTGCCTGAGGAGGAGGAGGAGGAGAGTAGGCCCCGTAGGCAGGCAGAGGGGGCTGAGGAGGAGATGGTGCCTGATGAGGAGGATGAGGGAGAGGAGGACTGGGTGCCTGTGCAGCATGGGGAGCAGGGCACATGCCACCCAACCACCCCAGCTATTGTCCGCGGCTGGGAGGGTACAGAGCAGGGGCAGGTCGAGCCAGATGACCTGCTGCATCTGGAGGGCAGTCAAGAAGAGGTTGGTCGGGGGCACCTCTTTTACATGGCTGCCCATATGCAGACTTGCCTCCGAAGCGATCCCCGGGTCTGTTCTATCAAAGACCGGGAGGATTATTGGGTGGCTACTTTGCTTGACCCACGGTACAAGGGAAAGGTGGGGGAGTTCCTTGTACCCAGCCAGAGAGAGAGGAGGATGGGTCAATTGAGGAAGGCTCTGTGCTCAAAATTAGTGGAGGCCTTCCCCCAGTCTGACACTTCTCAGGCCTCCACTACTCCACACACCCAGCAGAGACAGGGGCCTAGCAGCAGCAGCAGCAGCAGCAAGGGCGGAGATCTCATGGGTGTGTGGAAGAGCTTTTTCGAGCCTCAACGGCCAGCAGCAGGCCCAGTCAGCACCCAAAGCCACCACCAGCAGCGGGTGGAGCATATGGTGGCTGACTACATGGGGTCAGTCAGCGTGCAGGATGCCATTCGCCCTGACGATGACCCCATGCATTATTGGGTCTCGAGGCTCGACCAGTGGCCAGAACTGGCACAGTACGCTCTGGAGGTGCTGGCTTGCCCCCCTGCCAGTGTCCTGTCAGAGCGTGTCTTCAGTGCCGCAGGTGGGGTGGTCACTGAGAAGCGGACACGGCTATCCACTGGCAGCGTGGATAAGCTGACATTCATTAAAATGAATGAGGCATGGATAAGCGGGGATATCCAAGTGCCCATTGCAGACAGCAGAGACTAGCCTCCTCTCCTCCTTCTCCTCCACAGATTTATCCTCCTCTCTCCATTGCTGCCCATACTCTCCTCCTCAGTAGTATTGCCCATTCCCCATCTGTCTGCACCTGCTGCCCTTGCTGCTGCTGCTGCTGCTGCTGTTGTAGCCTGCTACTAGCCCTAGTAGTACTGCTGCTGTGCTGCATTGTCGGCAATTTTTTTATGGTGGGGGCCTATCAAAGCTCCTACTGCTATCGTAGATACTACTGCTGCATTGTCGGCAAATTTTTTTAGTAGTTGAGGCCTAACATGGCCTCTAAATATGTTTCTTCGAATACTGCCACATTGTTGGCTAATTTCTTCTGGTTGAGGCCTAACATGGCTTCTAAATATGTTGCTTATAATTTTGCCGCTAAGTTGGCTAATTTCTTCTGGTTGAGGCCTAACATGGCTTCTAAAAATGTTTTCTCAAATACTGCCACAATGTTGGCTAATTTCTTCTCGTTGAGGCCTAACATGGCTTCTAAATATGTTGCTTATAATTTTGCCGCTAAGTTGGCTAATTTCTTCTGGTTGAGGCCTAACATGGCTTCTAAAAATGTTTTCTCAAATACTGCCACAATGTTGGCTAATTTCTTCTGGTTGAGGCCTAACATGGCTTCTAAATATGTTGCTTATAATTTTGCCGCTAAGTTGGCTAATTTCTTCTGGTTGAGGCCTAACATGGCTTCTAAAAATGTTTCTTCGAATACTGCCACATTGTTGGCTAATTTCTTCTGGTTGAGGCCTAACATGGCTTCTAAAAATGTTTTCTCAAATACTGCCACAATGTTGGCTAATTTCTTCTGGTTGAGGCCTAACATGGCTTCTAAATATGTTGCTTATAATTTTGCCGCTAAGTTGGCTAATTTCTTCTGGTTGAGGCCTAACATGGCTTCTAAAAATGTTTCTTCGAATACTGCCACATTGTTGGCTAATTTCTTCTGGTTGAGGCCTAACATGGCTTCTAAATATGTTGCTTATAATTTTGCCGCTAAGTTGGCTAATTTCTTCTGGGGGTTGAGGCCTAACATGGCTTCTAAATATTTTTCTTACAATTTTGCGGCTAATGTCTTCTGTTTGGGGCCTGCCTCATTTAATTCTTCTGGCTCTAATATTGAGTTGATTAAAAGTTACAAGTTACAAAATGACTGTTGCTGCCACTGCTGTTGCTATTAATGCCTCGTTATTTGGCAAAAGTCTTCTCTGTTTGGGGCCTGCCTCATTTAATTCTTCTGGCTCTAATATAGAGTTGATTAAAAGTCGCAACATGACTGTTGCTGACTCTGCTGTTGCTGCTAATGCCTCGTTATTTGGCAAAAGTCTTCTCTGTTTGAGGCCTGCCTCATTTAATTCTTCTGGCTCTAATATAGAGTTGATTAAAAGTTACAACATGACTGTTGTTGCCGCTGCTGTTGCTACTACTGCCTCATTATTTGGCAAACGTCTTCTGTTTGGGGCCTGCCTCATTTAATTCTTCTGGCTCTAATATAGAGTTTATTAAAAGTTACAGCATGACTGTTGTTGCTGCTGCTGTTGCTACTAATGCCTCATTATTTGGCAAACGTCTTCTGTTTGGGGCCTGCCTCATTTAATTCTTCTGGCTCTAATATAGCGTTGATTGAAAGTTACAAGTTACAAAATGACTGTTGCTGCCACTGCTGTTGCTATTAATGCCTCGTTATTTGGCAAAAGTCTTCTCTGTTTGGGGCCTGCCTCATTTAATTCTTTTGGCTCTAATATAGAGTTGATTAAAAGTCGCAACATGACTGTTGCTGACTCTGCTGTTGCTGCTAATGCCTCGTTATTTGGCAAAAGTCTTCTCTGTTTGAGGCCTGCCTCATTTAATTCTTCTGGCTCTAATATAGAGTTGATTAAAAGTTACAACATGACTGTTGTTGCCGCTGCTGTTGCTACTACTGCCTCATTATTTGGCAAACGTCTTCTGTTTGGGGCCTGCCTCATTTAATTCTTCTGGCTCTAATATAGAGTTTATTAAAAGTTACAGCATGACTGTTGTTGCCGCTGCTGTTGCTACTAATGCCTCATTATTTGGCAAACGTCTTCTGTTTGGGGCCTGCCTCATTTAATTCTTCTGGCTCTAATATAGCGTTGATTGAAAGTTACAACATGACTGCTGTTGCCGCTGCTGTTGCTACTACTGCCTCATTATTTGGCAAACGTCTTCTGTTTGGGGCCTGCCTCATTTAATTCTTCTGGCTCTAATATAGAGTTGATTGAAAGTTACAACATGACTGTTGTTGCTGCTGCTGTTGCTACTAATGCCTCATTATTTGGCAAACGTCTTCTGTTTGGGGCCTGCATCATTTAATTCTTCTGGCTCTAATATAGAGTTGATTAAAAGTTACAACATGACTGCCGCTGCTGTTGCTACTAATGCCTCATTATTTGGCAAACGTCTTCTGTTTGGGGCCTGCCTCATTTAATTCTTCTGGCTCTAATATAGAGTTTATTAAAAGTTACAGCATGACTGTTGTTGCTGCTGCTGTTGCTACTAATGCCTCATTATTTGGCAAACGTCTTCTGTTTGGGGCCTGCCTCATTTAATTCTTCTGGCTCTAATATAGCGTTGATTGAAAGTTACAACATGACTGCTGTTGCCGCTGCTGTTGCTACTACTGCCTCATTATTTGGCAAACGTCTTCTGTTTGGGGCCTGCCTCATTTAATTCTTCTGGCTCTAATATAGAGTTGATTGAAAGTTACAACATGACTGTTGTTGCTGCTGCTGTTGCTACTAATGCCTCATTATTTGGCAAACGTCTTCTGTTTGGGGCCTGCATCATTTAATTCTTCTGGCTCTAATATAGAGTTGATTAAAAGTTACAACATGACTGCCGCTGCTGTTGCTACTAATGCCTCATTATTTGGCAAACGTCTTCTGTTTGGGGCCTGCCTCATTTAATTCTTCTGGCTCTAATATAGAGTTGATTGAAAGTTACAACATGACTGCCGCTGCTGATGCTACTAATGCCTCATTATTTGGCAAAACTCTGGTGGGTGTCTATCAAGGCTCCTACTGCTGTGGCTGACACTACTGCTGCATTGTCGGCAATTTTTTTTGTAGTTGAGGCCTATCATGGCCTCTAAAAATGTTTCTTCGAATACTGCCACATTGTTGGCTAATTTTTTCTGGGGGTTGAGGCCTATCATGGCTTCTAAAAATGTTTCTTCGAATGCTGCCACATTGTTTGGCTAATTTCTTCTGGGGGTTGAGGCCTATCATGGCTTCTAAAAATGTTTCTTCGAATACTGCCATATTGTTGGCTAAATTTTTTCTGGGGGTTGAGGCCTATCATGGCTTCTAAAAATGTTTCTTCGAATACTGCCACATTGTTTGGCTAATTTCTTCTGGGGGTTGAGGCCTAACATGGTTTCTAAATAGGTTGCTTGTAATTTTGCCGCTAAGTTGGCTAATGTCTTCTGGTGGTTGAGGCCTATCATGGCTTCTAAAAATGTTTCTTCGAATACTGCCATATTGTTGGCTAATTTTTTCTGGGGGTTGAGGCCTATCATGGCTTCTAAAAATGTTTCTTCGAATACTGCCACATTGTTTGGCTAATTTCTTCTGGGGGTTGAGGCCTATCATGGCTTCTAAAAATGTTTCTTCGAATACTGCCACATTGTTTGGCTAATTTCTTCTGGGGGTTGAGGCCTATCATGGCTTCTAAAAATGTTTCTTCGAATACTGCCACATTGTTTGGCTAATTTCTTCTGGGGGTTGAGGCCTATCATGGCTTCTAAAAATGTTTCTTCGAATACTGCCACATTGTTTGGCTAATTTCTTCTGGGGGTTGAGGCCTAACATGGTTTCTAAATAGGTTGCTTGTAATTTTGCCGCTAAGTTGGCTAATTTCTTCTGGGGGTTGAGGCCTATCATGGCTTCTAAAAATGTTTCTTCGAATACTGCCATATTGTTGGCTAAATTTTTTCTGGTGGTTGAGGCCTATCATGGCTTCTAAAAATGTTTCTTCGAATACTGCCACATTGTTTGGCTAATTTCTTCTGGGGGTTGAGGCCTAACATGGTTTCTAAATAGGTTGCTTGTAATTTTGCCGCTAAGTTGGCTAATGTCTTCTGGTGGTTGAGGCCTATCATGGCTTCTAAAAATGTTTCTTCGAATGCTGCCACATTGTTTGGCTAATTTCTTCTGGGGGTTGAGGCCTATCATGACTTCTAAAAATGTTTCTTCGAATACTGCCATATTGTTGGCTAAATTTTTTCTGGGGGTTGAGGCCTATCATGGCTTCTAAAAATGTTTCTTCGAATACTGCCACATTGTTTGGCTAATTTCTTCTGGGGGTTGAGGCCTAACATGGTTTCTAAATAGGTTGCTTGTAATTTTGCCGCTAAGTTGGCTAATGTCTTCTGGTGGTTGAGGCCTATCATGGCTTCTAAAAATGTTTCTTCGAATACTGCCATATTGTTGGCTAATTTCTTCTGGGGGTTGAGGCCTATCATGGCTTCTAAAAATGTTTCTTCGAATACTGCCACATTGTTTGGCTAATTTCTTCTGGGGGTTGAGGCCTAAAATGGTTTCTAAATAGGTTGCTTGTAATTTTGCCGCTAAGTTGGCTACTGTCTTCTGGGGGTTGAGGCCTATCATGGCTTCTAAAAATGTTTCTTCGAATACTGCCATATTGTTGGCTAATTTCTTCTGGGGGTTGAGGCCTATCATGGCTTCTAAAAATGTTTCTTCGAATACTGCCACATTGTTGGCTAATTTCTTCTGGTGGTTGAGGCCTAACATGGCTTCTAAAAATGTTTTTTCGAATACTGCCATATTGTTGGCTAATTTTTTCTGGGGGTTGAGGCCTATCATGGCTTCTAAATAGGTTGCTTGTAATTTTGCCGCTAAGTTGGCTACTTTCTTCTGGTGGTTGAGGCCTATCATGGCTTATAAAAATGTTTCTTCGAATACAGCCCCATTGTTTGGCTAATTTCTTCTGGGGGTTGAGGCCTGCCTCATTTAATTCTTCTGGCTCTAATACAATTGATTACAACAATGCTTGCTGCTTGGTTGTCAAATGTATTCACACTATTATTACCCCTGAAACGACTGCGGCCAAAAGTCCTTTGCCTCAGTCATTATTCTTTCTTTTGAAATGATAGTGCTCTAAAAAATGTATACAGGGAGGGCATGTGTGTGTAGCAGTAACTGAGTGGAACATAGGTGTGAATTGCTCTTCCCATTGATTCCAAAGCAAAACATGACATATATACATTCATCACTGTGTACAAAAGTAAGGGAAATGTTTTAATGGTAGTCCCAAAGCCATGTCTGGTCTGGGAGTCAAAATAGGCCCTTGCATTCAAATTACACAGAGGCCCAAACAGGCCCCAAACATCAGCCCAGTAAATTTGACTGGAAACCAACCAACCTGGCAACCCTGGGTGACACAAACATAGCCATAAACTCTACTTAAATTCATGCTGTAAGTAATAATTTAGATTGAATTTGTCCTCTATGAATGCTTTTGTCCTTGAGTTAAATAAACGAGACAACACAGTTTGCTTAATGGAAAAAGGAATTTCATTCCTAGATGATGTCCATCTTACATCCCACTTTCAGCTGCATCTGCTATTTTGCAACTTTCAACTTCACAAGCAGTCTTGTCCCAGTTTGCTGTCCATAACCTTCAAAGAGAACACACGCCATCCTTTGTTTCCAAACACTTTACACAACGTATTCATAGATCCAGTGCAAAGCCCTTAAAGGGGTGGTTCACCTTTAAGGTAACTTTTAGTATGCAATAGTATGGCAAATTCTAAGCAACTTTTAATTTGGTTTTACTTATTTGCCTTTTTCTTCTAAGTTCAGACTCTTTGCAGCTTTTAAATGTGGGTCAATGAGTTTACCCCAACTAAAAAGCAAATACTATGTCAGGCTACAAATGTATTGTTAGTCATTGCTACTTTTTTACATTTAGGCCTCTCCTATTCATATTCCAGTCTCTTATTTAAATCAATGTATGATTGCTAGGGGAATAATGTTACTTCTAATAGTGCCTAATTGCAAAATATAGTGTGACTTAATATCATAATTTATTTTAAAAAATCAATGTATTTGAGTGTTATAGTAGTCAATTTATCAATTTCGTCGCCGTCGCGACGAGGTTCGTCGCCGTCGCGACGAGGTTCGTCGCCGGGCGACGAGGTTCGTCGCCGCGCGACGAGGTTCGTCGCCGCGCGACGAGGTTCGTCGCGCGCCATATCAAAACTGTGTTTGCGCATGCGCGCGCGTACGTCATGTGACGCGCGTCGTGTGCGCGCACGCGTCATGTGACGCGCGTCATGCGCGCGTCAAAAATGGGCGTCGCCACTATAAATAGCCCCGCCCGTGCTTACATTTTTAGGAGTGCAGTTTGAAAATGGCAGGACCTGGCATGATGAACCGAGACCAGCTGCGGTACTTCGTCAGGTACCTGCACCAGGAGGGATACGACAATATCCCTCCTGGAGTGAGAGGAATCCAGGCGCTCCGGAGGAGCATAATGGAACGGCTGAGGCGCAGGCTGCGGAGGGAGTACCGCCTGCGCTTAAGTCTGAGGGAGCTCCAGAGGATCTGGAGCGATCTCAAAAGACGCCACAGCGCATTTGTTGATGAGCTGCGCGTGGAAGTGGAAGGTAGAGTTATTTAAAAAGAAAACATCTTAAAATGATTTGCTATTTTACAGCAAAAATGTATTTAAGTGAATACTGTAATTAGGATTGGAACAGTTGACTTTGACTGACTGACATAATTGCAGACAAGTTAAATAACAAGTAAATGAGCTGTCAAATGGAGATTATTTAAACAGATTATAATAGATTTATTTAAATGCAATACATGAGTTTCCCTTCTTAACTACAATAAAGCCACTTGATTCCCATTTATTTTGGTATTTTGGAGCAAATGTGTAATTGTTTAGGCCTGTGACAAGGCTAATAAGAATTTTACTTCACTTAAAGGTAGATTTATTTAAACGTAATAAATAGGTTTCCCTTCTTAACTACAATAAAGCCACTTGATCAGGCTCGGATCTGTGAAAAAGGCCACCAAGGCCCGGGCCTAGGGCTGGAAGATTTTAGGGTGGCGGCATGCTGTCCAACCACACCCATATTGGTTCAGAAACACTGGGGATGCACAGGAGATACAATAGTTTCCCACGCAGCAATCCCCATTGCTCCTGTCCAGATGATAAAAATTTTCCCGAATAAAGGGGAGGGGACAGGGGCGACGAATGGCAGTGGGCCTAGGGATGCCTACTATGTAAATCTTGCCCTGCACTTGATTCCTATTTATTTTGGTATTTTGGAGCAAATGTGTATTTGTTTAGGCCTGTGACAAGGCTAATAAGAATTTTACTTCACATAAAGGTAGATTTATTTAAACGTAATAAATAGGTTTCCCTTCTTAACTACAATAAAGTTAATTTTCCTGTAGTTACAACATGACACCTTATCCTGTATAATGTATACTGTACAAATGCAATTGGTGTGTTACTCAAACTGAAATTTATTCATTGCCAGCTGAGTGGATCCAAGATGATCCTGATGATGATGATGATGGGGAAGTACCAGCACCACCACCACCTGACCAGGCAGCACCGCCTGTACCTGATGAGGCAGCACCGCCTCCACCACCTCAGCAGGCGGCACCACCACCTCACCAGGTGGCACCACCTCACCAGGCGGCACCACCACCTCACCAGGCGGCACCACCACCTCACCAGGCGGCACCACCACCTCACCAGGCGGCACCACCAGTGGACGACCAGGGGCTCAGTGTAGGCACTCAGACAGAGCATGCCTACTACGACCAGACTGAGCTCCTGGTCACCCTAGTTCATCAAGTAAATGCCATGCGGCAGGAGCTGGGTGAGGTTAGGGACATTGTTGACAACCTCCAGAGGGTTGTTGCTCCTCCTCCTCCTCCTCCACTTTAATTTATTTATTATTTGTTACAGCACCAGTTGTGCTATATGTTGTGAATTAAAAAAAATTTTTATATCTCTATATTTTGAGTTCATTTTTCATTTGACTAAACTAATACTCACATGGTACTTGGAATTGTTTGGATTCTAATAACACAACGATGACTATTCTTAATCGGAGTCATTAAAATTACATTACATAGTATTTCAGAATCATTACAATTACATGATGTAAATATAAGGTTCATTCACATAAACATATGGTTTATTCATTTTTATCTGAGATACAAAGCATCCAGATACTATCTGTTCAGATTTATTAGTTGTACTTGTGTTAGTAATCTACTATTAGATATTTGAAGTACAGATGATACTTTTTGGTTAAACAGAGATATAGAGTAGTAGTAGATACCATTACCAGTTGACCAGAGGTAATGTGAAAAAATCCACAAACGTTAAAAGTTTAAGAAACTTGCAAAATGGGAGCCATTTTTTCAAGATAGGAGTCCTCTAACAATGCAGGGCATGTGTGTAGCAGTATACTAAGTGAAACACGCATGTGTATTGGTCTTCCCATGGAGTCCAATCCAATTCAGCACATTCAGACACAAAGCAAAAGATACCATGTTCATTTATCATCACAGACTACAAAGCTTGAAACTAAGGGGAAAATTTTTATTTGTAGGCCCAAAGATGAAAAAAGGTTATACAAACAAAACACCCATAGAAGATGGGCTTCATCAAATTGCACTGCGCGTCAAAAATAACGTCGCGCGTTAAAACACATACTCGCGTCCGCGACAAAATATTTTGACGCGCGACAAAATCGGGCCGCGCGACTCGTTTCGCGAATTTTTCGCCGTTTCGCGAATTTCGCTGGAAATTCGCGAATTATTCGGCGAAGCGAAACGCGACAGATTCGCCCATCACTACTCATGGTGTAGTAAAATGCACAAAGCATTAGTAGGAAGTGCTTAAGGCAAATATGTACAGTATATAAGAAAAGTGACAAATAAAAAATAAAGAAAAACATAATAAGACAATGTAAAAAATTTGTATTTTGTGTGGGAAACACAAATGCAGTGAAAATCAATGGTGATCTTCCTCCACCAGTTAATTCAGTGAGTCAGCCTACTCATGAAATTTCAACCAAATGCAACAAGATAATATAGGGTTAAGTGCAGATCTGAAATCTGTTTCACTGTTTTCTCTCATCCAGACTTGTAGGATTGTTCAGATGCTTATGCCATAATATATAAGATATATAGAGACAAATATTGTGAAGTACGTTTATTAAAAATACAGCAATAAAAAGGCCAAAATGGCTACTCACAAGTGTTCAGTTGAGTACAGCGTATAGATAGTAACAGCCTGTGGGACTTGAAAGTTCTTTTATAGTTTTATATTCGCTTCATTGTAGTGTTACTACACCTACAAAAATATGAAGCATAAAAATGTTAGTCATGTGCCAAGTGGACAAGGTAATTTGTAGATATGATTAACCATTTTTTTAACAAAGTTGCCACATTGATGAGAAAGAAATGTTATTAGCTTGCATAAAATTCTGATTGCACAGCTTTACACAGCATGAGCAGGTAGACATATGTGTAATATATGTTGCTACTAAGTTGAGGGTGAATCCTGAATTAGCACCGGAAAAACCCATCTCCTCCTATGCTTTTCCAATGCTTGTCTGCTCTCTGTTCACTGAGGGGAAAGAAATTGCAGGCTGTCACATGATCTTTCCAGTCAGTGAAAGGAGAAAAAAATGCTTCAGGGGAAAGCATGCAACAATATAGTAAATCCAGGGATGTACAGTTTGTATAAGCCAGTGACTGTAGGTGAATATGAGAGTATGTGCATGCCAATTCCACTGTAATCTATATTAAGACATACATACTCATCAATATAAGGGGTACATATGTACAGTGTACTGTGTGTCATAATAATTAAAAAAACAATACTGTTCTTAGTCCCATTACCTTCCTTTCAATTCCTTCTCTAATATCCACACCATACATGTTCATTCTAAGAGCTGCAATTAAACATCCATTATAATAATTTTCTTTAAGTCTTACCAGAAACATACAATTCTGAATATAAAATAATTTCCCAACCATATTATACATATATATATACACACATAGTGGAACCTCAATTTTACATCCCCTGATTTTAAGTTTTCCCTCATTTTACATTCAAGGAGATTAGTCGTCCGGCCACAAATTGCCTCTTCTTCGGGTGCAGGGCCAGGCCGAACCAGCCGGGCGCCCCAGGCCGCATCGCTCCCTCCGCCGTGCGCATGCGCACTCGAACCTGAGCACACGCATGCACACTGACCGGATACGTCACCCCTCACGTAAGCGAGCATGCGCGCAAATGAGCACAACGAGAAAAATTGCAGACCGGACTGGGGTCGGCAGCAGTGAAAGGTATGTGTCTGGCGCCCCTCAAGCTTTGCGCCCTACGCACATGCCTACTCTGCCTACCCCTAGTTCCGGCCCTGTTCGGGTGACTAATCTCCACAAACTGCCTTCCTGCCGTCTAGAATGTAAATAACAGACATTTAGAATACCATCCTAAATGTCTGTATTACAGAAAGACAGAGACACATGTGGAGATTCGGGGCGATTAGTCGCCTGGCCAAAAATTGCCTCTTCTTCAGATGACTAATCTCCGTGAACTGCCTTCCCGCCGACTAGAATATAAATTGCTGCCAGGATGGCACTTGGATTGCTTAGTTTTCTGAAGTAGCCCAGTTTCCTTGTGAGGCAACTTTGGGTGACTTCGAAGAACAAAGTGCTCTGAGTGCCATCCCGCTGGAGCGCTTAATTTTCAGAAGTCACGAGGTTTCCTCGTGAGGCCATCCCGCCGGCGATTTAGATTCTAGCCAGTGGGAAGGCAGTTCAGGGAGATTAGTAGACCAAAGAAGAGGCAATTTGCCACTGGGCGACTAAATCTCCCCTAATCTCCACGTGTGTCTCTGCCCTTAAAAATGTTCATTGTTTTATGTAAATGTGTTTGCGTGGGAAAGCAGTGTGTGGCCCTTTCTATTCTTTGACTTTTGACTTCTGAAACAATGTATGAGCAGCAGCCAGCCCATTAAAAGATCCTGTGGGCAACTGACTTTTGCTACATTGTGTCAAGAACCAGAGAAGAGAAAAAACATAAACAAATACTGATTTCAACTGCAATAAATATTGGAAAGTTGACTAGAATTACATTTTCTTTATTTATATGAAAGAAAAAAAAGTTTTTGCCTGGAGATCCCCATTAATTGGCCCCCATGCTCGCTGCTCAGATTAGTCTAGTGTTTGGGGAATATTTAAGAATTCCCAACACATTTTTACAATACGAGGCAGTGTGTTGCCACTTATTTCCCCGCAATATCTGAGACACTCTAGTGAAACAGTTACACGGTACTATCAAGCATAAGTCCAATATGGCTGTGGGAAGGTTTCTGTGTGAGGATTCTAGGCTTTGTGGTGGAGCCCCACAGGGCGGGCAGGTAGGTGCGGGTACCGCTCTGGAAGGGTGCCGGGGAAGGGGTTAAGTGAGGAGAAGGGGTTAAGTGAGGAGAAGGCGAGGCGTTGGCACTACATGGGAGCGGCTGCTGCTTTCTAAGCATGAATGAGCTTTCCCTTTCCGTAAGTGAAGGCATGAGAAGCCGGCGAATGCTCCCGTGTAGCCTCTCTTTTCTTGGCACAGGCGTCATCGATTTTTCTCACCCAGGTCAGTCAGGTGGAAGGGGGCGGCACACGGCAGAACAAGCATCATCCCCAAACTGAAAAGCATGCCGGCAGGCACAGGGAATATCAGCACTGAGCCTCCACCCTCTCCGGTGAGTGAAGTTGAAGCGCCCGCCTCCTGCTCCTGTCTCCCTCCCCCTTAGTCCTGTGCCTCTATCGCTCTCTGCACTTGTTCCTCCTACTCCAGTGCCTTCCGTGTGCCGCCGTTTCTGCAGCCTCTCCTGCCCGGAGCCACCCGTGATTCCCCCCATTTAAGCCATCGCCCAGTAGCAGCACAGACTAGAGAGGAGCTGCATATAGAGCCGGCTTGGAAACGCTTCCCCTGGGACTCCGAGCTGCTATGTGCCAAAGGTGCAGTAACCCCTGAAGGAGAGAAGTGCAAATCTGGGAACATGCCGGGCTGGAAGAAAAACATTCCCATCTGCCTGCAAGCGGAGCAGGAGCGAGGTGAGGGGGCACGCAGGGGGAGGGCAGTGCAAGGCATGGGACACTTACTAGTGCAAGCACTATGCATACCGCTACCCACAATGCCTTGCGAAGGGCTCAAACCCACTGTGTGAGAGGGGAAAAAAACTTGCGTTTTTGCATTCATGTGGTATTATACATTACATTCTAGCTGTATAGAACTGGTACAAAGCAAGTTTGGAGGTCCATCTTCAGGCTGTCATTTTTCTCTTTTGGGTCTGCAAAATCTTGAAGTTGTCCTTCCACAGAAGGAGTTGGGAAGACACTGTGAATAGTTGCAGGGATGCAGGTTACAGCTGGATTCACTGTGCTCTGATCACCCTGATGTTCCCAAATAAAATGAGCTCAGGGGTGCCTCCAACATTCTATGCACATGTGTTAGTGCCTAATGGGTTTGGCGGGGGGGGCAGCAGAACTGTGTGAGAGGCAGGTGCTGCCACTATCCGCCTTCTCATCACTTTGCTTGGAGTGCTAAGGAGATGCTCATTAATCTAGCAGAACACTTCAGACGTTCTTTCCAGAGCTAAATTGTTCAGCACAAAGTTGACTAGTCGCATAGGACTTTTATTATTATTATTATAAACCTATTTGTCTGTGCTGTACAAATGAAGGGTTAATACAGCAAAGATACAGATTACATACTAATATTGACTGATACAGTTCGTAAAGAAGGCCTTTGTCGTAAGAGCTTGCAATTATTAGATCATTCAACAACACAATGGTAGAACTATGTTCAAAGTAGATATCATGAAAACGGCATGGTTATATTCATGGAATAGGTGTTCAGTATATATATATAATCGATTATAGGAATAGGATCTGTGTTTTGTATGATACACAATGCATACTGTTAAACTACACCCCTAGTAGGATGTCAGGGGATACTGGGAGTTGTAGTGCAGCAACTGTAGACCTGAGTGTTAATAATGAAATCAGTTTAATCCCAAATACCCATGGCACACAGCATCAAAAAATCTCTCCTACATTTTTAATTTGTTCAATGTATGTTATGTTCCACAATTTTCTGTGCTAAACTTTTTTTTGGATATGTAGTCCATCACACAGGCCAGCCCATCAAATATGTTCCAGGTATTCAGCTTCTTTTAGCGAAGCCCTTCTATCGTGCATGTGCACCTAACCCCTAAGTCAATTATTTATGTGGCAAGGGACTTTGCCGTATAGATGTGTATTGTTGCTGTCGTGTTGGATTTGATGTGCTTTGCCTGGGCTTTGTTGAGTTATTGCTCTGTGCAGTGTGATGGCAACTATTAAGTACCAATGAGACCTAGACTGTTGTCTCTGAGGTGAAGTTCATCCCTGACAACAAGGATGAAGGGTTTTCTAGGCTGCAAAAAAAATAATTGCGGTGTGTTTTTTCTTCCTTCTGAACTAATGTTTTTTTAATACTTGTTAGTCTTCAACACACTGATCAAACATATCCTTTATTCTTGTGCTTGTATCACATAAACTGTTTTGTATTCTTATGGTAACTGTGTGACCTTGTACTTTATAAAAAAACAAAATCAGATTTTCAGTGACTAAAAAAACTAAATATTTGTATTAATTTATGTACCATCAGATCATTAAATACATATTTTTGTGGGCACTTGGAAAATATAATCAAGGTTCGTGACTTGCACATGTACAGTTTCAGTTTTCTTGTTTAATTTATTCTTTAATGTCCTGAGATTTTCAAAGGTGTTAAATACTTATCGAACAGTTATTGAGAGGTTATATAAAGAAAATGTATACCGTATACCATTTTGGAATGTATAAATATATTGAGTGAAAAAAGATATTTAAACAAGTTAATGTTCATGTAGGTTTATTTTCCATGTCTGTGAAGGCAAATTTATTTATTTTATGTACAGAATATCTTATGATCATGTACAAGGTGCTGTTTTATTATTATAGAAAAAAATGAAATTTGTATAGTTTGTAGAATTTGATTACAATGTAGCCTTCCCATAATTCAGAGCATTCTAGATAATGGCTTTCCAGATAACGGATTCCATTGTATCAAAAAGGGGCAGCATCCCCTAAACCTATCCAGTCATACATGAGATAGCACATGGCCTGGCCTGCATAGATGGTGTTCTGAGCTGCACAGTGATTCATCAGCACACTGGTTAATGGGAGCTACTATCTACAATAAGCCAAAACAAATGAGTATCAATGGCTTTTACCACAAGAATACTATTATACTTTCCGTCAAACTGTTGCTGATGTATCTCTCCTCTGTATAGCTCAGATACTTGTGGGCAGACACATTTATCTAGCATGTTGCCATAGCTCAGCTGTCCCTGAATTCAGATTTTTTAAATGTTCTGTTTTGACCCACTTTGTAAATGTTTGCCTTTAAAGCTGGGCTACATTATAAAAACAGGTGAACCAAAATGGATGGTCATGAAAATGTTTAGTCCTCCTTTAATCTAGATTTTATAACTGTGCCTTTTATTGCATTCCTTTTGAACCTTTGAGAAAAAAAGATTCCCCCCCCCCCCCAATCCTTGCAAAAAAATTTGGCTCTACACTGGGCAGGATTCAGCCTTTTTCAGCAGGATTCGGATTCTGCCTTCTGCCTGGCTGATCCGAATCCTAATTTGCATGTGCAACTTAGGGACAGGGAAGGTATTCGGCTGAATCTTTCACAAGGATTCGGGGGGTCGGCCGAATCCAAAATAGTGGATTCGATGCATCCCTAATGAAAAGGTATAGAGAGAGCCAGCTTTCAATAGCTTTTGAATACACGTAAGTTAATGACATTAGTTACAGTTGATTGGAAGCCACTGCTCTCCTAAGCCAAAATAAGGATGAACACAGGCCCTGAACTCCGCCTTGGGCTCCCCTAGGTGGCAGAGTCCTTGCATCCGCCCAACCTTGCGAGCATGCCCTCGAAAGCGTACGCTTGCATGCACCAGTGCATTACGCATACAGGAGTTGAGCTGCGCATCCCCAGTGTCAGCATGCCACCCCTAAAATCCTGTTGCCCTAGGCCTTGCCACAAATCTGGGCCTGGATGAACAAAATATAATAACAGCACTTATGCCTTAAAGCAGTCCTTGTTAATAGGCTGTGTACGTCCATCATAAAAGGAATGTGTGGTCCTTCATTGTCTTGTAGATTAGTTGATGGAGTGGTGTGGTATATTTGTGTTCAAGTTTACTTGTTATTGATGGGACTAATCATAATCAGCAAATGCTTTTTAGGGTACAGTTACCAGGAATTAATCTTCGCTACAGTGGGTGACTACACTCCTTCAAATACTTTCCCTCAAACAATAATGTGAATCACCAATAGGAAAATTATATGCAGTGCATAATTTTTCTGAAGTTGCCTCGCGAGAAAACTTTGGACAACTTCGGACAAAGCAGTTAGACTGTTAGATCATTTGCAAGTTTGACTACACACGTCATTAATAAAATTGTTTAGTATAGACATGCCTTGATTTCATTTTTTAGCAGTTGCCCAAATGACGGGGTCAGGTAGGTGAGCCTGTTAATTATCTGGCTGGTGATCATATATATACTAGGTATTGCAAAATATTCGGCCGAATACCAAACTCGAATCCTAATTCACATATACAAATTAGGGGTAGGAAGAGGGAAACTATTTTTACTTCCTTGTTTTTTTTACAAAAAGTCACATGATTTCCCTCCCTGCCCCTAATTTGCATATACAAATTAGGATTCGGATTTGGTTCAGTTGAACCCGAATCTTGCTGAAAAAGGCAGAATCCTGGATTTGGTGCATCCCTATCATATATACAAGCCAGTATGATTTTACCAACTTGGGTTATTAGATCATGCCTGAGCAGATTTTGGTGAGATATTGGGTTTGAGACAGTTTTTTTATCCCTCTGCTTTTGTGCAAAGCATGTTCATGGTTTTTTCTACATGGTCAAATGTTAATAATTAATTCTGCTTTAATCAGTTATTGATAACGCTGCCTTTCTTCTTTACTTCATTACGAAGATATCAAAATTATTTCATGATGCCATGGGCAAATTATCTCTTAACTAATTGCTCCTCAATTGGCAGCATAATTTGCAGACACTTTTCTACTAACCGCTAAGGAAAAAGAAGGAAGAAGTCCAATTGGAATAGAGTAAGTAATGTAACTGAGCACAGTTTACATACGCGTGATCTCAGCAGAAATATGTTGCCCTGTAAAGTAGAAGAATTTATGTGGGTGACATTTACATACCTCCCAACTTTCCCATTTTGAGCGGGACATTCACGATTTTGACGGCTCAACATGCAGTCCTGGGTTTGTTACTGAAATGACCCGACTTTCTCTTTGATCTCCTGCACTGAACAGCCAGAAAAAGATACAATGTTTCTAACTTAATTGGCTTTTGGCAGAGAGCCCAGAACAGCGACCAGGTGCACTTAGACACTTTGGTAACAATTTAAGATAAGCAAATAAGTAATTGTAAGTATTTAAGATAAACAGGTCTCTTGGGGATACTGTTTTGCTGATTAAAGGGCATTTCACTTCCATTAGCAAAACTGTAATAACACATAAAAACACATAAATGTGTTCAAACTTTAATAACCTGTCAAATTTTGTAAAATGAACATGGTAATTAGGGATTGTGGACACATGGGCATGGTCAAAACATTTTCGGCGCACTACGAGCAGCAAATCTTTTTGTCCCTCTTTCTATTTATTGGGAGGTTTGCATTTGTAACCCCAAACCAGTGATGCCTAGATCATGAAGTAGCCGTCCAATTCCAACCATTCCTTATACCCATCCAGGCCATTTTCTTAGAGTTATGTTTTAAATTCTTCTGCATGGGGAAAAGGCCACAGCGCCTATTTGTCATGTGGTATTTTTTTCATACTGGAATCAGATTTTCATGCAAGCTTTTCTTTTGTAATGTTTTTTTTGCAAGTACCTGTATGTCATGATTTTGCTGATTTGCAGATCTATTTTTTGTGAATGTTAAATACCCCCTGCTACACACACCATACACCACACACCACATAAACAAATTCCTTTTTATAGAATAGTATAAGAGCATGGGAAGGTTATGCTGTTTTCCACTTTATATCAGTAAGGAGAACCAAAAAATAACTTTTACACTTGGCATCAGTTGTTACTGAAAAACTGTAACTTGTTTTATGTTACAGTTTCTTAAATGTCATGGTTGGCAAGTTCCTAATCACAGATATTTTATTTCCGCTTCTCTACCAGAAAATGTGTTCTATTAACTTTTCAGGTGATAAGCCTGTAACAATAATGTAAAAGGGCTGATGCTGAAAATGTACATGTCCGTCCTTACTGGATGACTCGCCAAGTGGAATACTCTTTTGGAATTGTAGTTGGCACATGATAATTTCTGTTGCAAGTGCGTGGGGGAAGTAAAAATGAGTTCTCTTTTTTCCAATTCCATTTTCTTGGAATAGTGACATAAACAGTATTTATTTATTTGTTTTTTTTAAACTTCAACACCTATGGCACACTTAATGTTTTATCCACAAGCATATTTTTGTCAGCAATGTGCAGCTTATAAGATCTGAGGGGGCCTCATGTGTGGGCACTGTCTACTTAAAGGACCAGTAACATCAAAAAAACATTTTTTTTAAAAAAAAAAATTCAATAGTATAGATAAAAAAAAACACCAAGACAAATTAAACTTTAAAATAACAAAAACTTTATTAAGAAATAACTTACCAAAAGACCCACAGAAAATTGAAAAAGCCAATACCTTGAATGCTTCAAAACGGGGTGATCCCTTACTTATTGCATGGTGCTCCTGATAACCTTATACATGATAAAATGTTTCGGAACCATGTGTCCCTTACTCAGTGATAGTAAAATCTTATTGCTATACATTATTTATTGGAAAAAAACAGTGCCACCTGTTGGTGAAAAAACTTTTTAACCCTTTAAGGTAAATAGAAATGTTAACTTTATATACAATGTATCACTCTTAACACAGTTGATGAACTTGTGTCAATAAAGAGTCCATAATTGTTATTATTATTGTACTTAAAATGGCTGCTAATTATGTTTTATGTTGCTAGTGTCTGAATTGATTACCTTTTTAATAGGAGAAGAATATCGTTCAGCGAACAACTGGTCTGGTACCTCAATTAAGGGGAGAGTATACACTCAGATGCACCTGTATGCAAACTAAATAGAATGTATGCTTAAATACATTATGCCTATTCATTTAATTTGAAAAGATTGCATGTTAGATAATTGAGTATTATTTATAAATACACTTATTTTTATTAGCATTATTTTGTTTTCACTCGAAGGAGCAGATTTATCAAGTGTCAAATTAGAGCTTATGACAGTAAAATTCCCCTAGGTGTATTTATTAAATGGTGAATGCTAACTCCCACTCATTGAAAACTACACCTTTAAAATCCCTTTAGCAATAAATAGAGAGTGGGGGGATTTAGTAAAAGTCTCACACTCTCTATTTATTGCTAAGGGGTTTTTAAAGGTGTCGTTTTCAATGAGTGGGATTTAGCGTTCACCACTTGATAAACCATTTGTGTGATGTACTGTATATACTCGCGTATAAGCCGAGTTTTTTAGCACCCAAAATGTGCTGAAAAAGTCTACCTTGGCTTATACTGATTTTTTTTACCGTTTTGCTGCTATAATTACCGTTAGGTTGCCTGTCCGTGTATTCCCCCAAATTCATCTCAGCCCGTCTGTTCTGCCTAACCTGCCCACCCACCAATGCAGAAACAGTAGGTGTATTTAAAGATCAACTTTGTAGAAGCTCACACCGCTTAATGGAGACTTGGGAGAGAGGGGATGGAAGTGCAGCACCCACATTGAACTAACTGGCAAAGCAGACAAACGGTAGTCTTTTTTCATTCTCCCGACACTGTTACAGAATCAGCGCGATCTTCTTGCGCTCGCTGACAGGCACAGTGAGAAAAAGCAGGAAGTATTGTACTTCTAGAAAATTGATCTTTAAACACGCTTACTGTTTCTTCATTGGTGGGTGGGTGGGTGGCAGATAAGACGGCCCGTGAGGATTTCTTTACAAGAGTGCTGAGCTGAATCTGGGGGAATACACGGACAGGCAACCTAACAGATATTATAGCAACAAAACCGTAAAAAAAAATAAAACATTATTATTATTTTGCTTAAGTGCCAGTTCTTCCCCATGGCTTATACTCAAGTCAATACATTTCCCCAGTTTTCTTAGGTAAAATTAGGTACCTCAGCTTATACTCGAGTATATACGGTACATATGATAATAGCCCTACTCGTGCGATCTTACATTTTTATTGAAGAAAGTTGAGCTATTTTATTCATGCTTGCTTACATTTGTTTCATTACAAAACTTTAATTGCTACAATGATATAATGACATTTGCACAAGTGCACTCTTCCTGTGAATTATTTATGAAGTCTTTTTTTATGATCATTATTTTTAACATGGCAGCCCTGTTTTAGAATGACATCTCTACACTTTATGCTTTCTCATGTATATCTTGATGACGCCTGTATAAGAAATGAAGACAAATAAATTGCAAATGAGAATCATGCTGCGGTGGGAGAGATCTAAATTGATATTCACTGAATCAAAAAGAAATCAAACCAGATGTCAGTTTGATTAAGGCAATGCGTGACTTAAAGGTCTAAAGAATCCCCCGGCTTCTTGTGTACTTAATGGTGTCTCCAATGTTGTTATTTTCCTCAAGTGCAAGATGTCTTGTTCTCTCTAACCGATAACTGTGCTTCAGCCCTGGTTTTTGCCAGTTGGCTTTTCTACACTAAAATAGTTTTATTGCTGATTTTTTTTTTTTTTTTATATATATATTTTTTTATTTTTTTGAAAAGAAAAATAATCAACAATGCAACTATTTTTAGTGCTTTTCAGAAAGGTAGGAAATAAAATCAGTTCTAATGGAATTCACCTAGTACACCGATCCGTCCACCCGCATCCGACTTCTGGGTTCCTTTTTTTGACCCGCCCCTCCGATGGCGTCACAAAAGGGGCAGGGTGAGCAAGGGCGCGGCTATAAAGCCGGAAACCGGCATTTGATAGGTGGCGCCTGCCACCCAGGAAGAGGAGTGTGAGGTCGACTCGAACCCGCCCGACTGCAGGTAAACCTGCGGGTCCCGCAGGTATCGAGCTGGCCAGCACATCACTACTACAGTTAGCTATCAAAATAGTAGACTTGTTCAAGATATTCCATATTGGATCACCATACTACCCAACTGTCCCTTTTTTTTGTGGGACAGTCCCGATTTTGACCGCTCAACCAGTACTCCCGGATTGCTAGTGAAATGTCCCAAGTTTCTTTTTGATCTCCTGTACTGAACAGCCAGAAAAATATACAAAGTTTCTAAAAGTCAATTAAAATAAGAGGCTCTTGGCAGAGAGCCCAGAATATATGGCAGCTGCATTTAGATATTTGTAACAATTTAAGCTATGCAAAGAAACAATTGTACATATTTAAGATAAGCCTGTATCTTGTTCAAACTGTGAGGGCAGCTTAAAGGGCAATTCACCTTCATTAGCAAAACTTAAATTTTTATAACCTGCCAAATTTTGTAAAATGGATGTAATATTTAGGGGTGTGGCCATAAAATGGGCATCGCCATGCTGCAAACCCTTTTCTCCATCTTTCTATTTTCCAAATGTTGGGAGGTATGGATCACTAGTGGACTGATTCATTTTCTAAAATTTTCTTTCTCTTGTATAAGTATAAACGCCAAACAATTTGTTTCACATTACCGCTATTGGATTTCCAAGTTCAACCAATATATATATATATATATATATATATATATATATATATATATATATATATATATATATATATATATATATATATATATATATATATACCATTCACTCGATCAGAACCGAGTGCTGCTGCAATGCTTCATATACATCAAATCCATGTTTATAAGCAGTGAACATGGATTTGATATATATATACCGAACCATTGTTTTCTCTTTACAGCAGGGAGCAAATGCCCCCCTTTTTAGTGCTACATTTCAGTGTCCCAAGAGTTTGCTGTCAAGAATCAGAATGTCCCAGTTTTTTCTCAAATGTCCTGATTTTCATTCAGAAACATGTAAAAATCACAATAAAGGTGTTTGTTTTACGATTTTTATCTTAAAAAGGCACTTAATTTGCCGTTGCTTTGTTTTATATCTTAATTATGTTAAAGTGGCTTGCTAACATGTTAGTGTCTGCATATTTCCCCCCTGTGCCCCCCTAATTTAGGGAAACCATAATCAGAATATGTGTTTGACTTGCTGCTATGGATCACATGTAATATTTTTCAGTCTTTTTTGCCTGAATTAAATTTTTAATTAAATCTGAACTCTTGTATGTGACAAAAATATCTGCTTCTGCAATATTGAGTTGTATAAAAACTGTATCACAGTAAAAGGGGACTAATTCAGCAGGTTAAAAATTATCATTGAAGTGGGCAAGTTAACTGATTTCGGTCTCTACTACTAACACTATAAACTGATTTTAGGTAATAAAATCTAATACGAATTGTATTTATTTTTATATTCAAGTTAATGAACTGAAGTCTCTGAATTGGTTAAATGTAATTGGGCATGCTAAACCAGTTTATTGCTTTATATGTTCAGAATCCTTAATAATGTATGCTAATAAAAAACTTTACCCCTAAAGACCGTTTATAATAAATTTATATTTTGTTTACAGCACACATTGTCCAGTTCGATTCAGTAGGAAATTTAAATATGGAAGTATGGAAGAAGATAGTAACTGATTATCCCATAATTTGTCTAATGGAGGCACTGGAGAATATTTGTTAAATGTATTATACTACATAGCAGATGGTAAACTGAATATTGAATGTTACTTTCTGCATGTGCTTACATCTGACACTGGGTGACAGGTTTCACTCTTTCCTCTTTATTCTTCTTCTTTATTTATCTGTTACCAGTTTACTTACAGTACTTATATTTGTAAGATGATTGTGATTCCCTACCATTATCTGGTAACTATGTTTAGAAAAACATGTCTGAGTAATAATAAAGAACAAGGCATCTTATTTAAAATACTTACCAAATTCAGTAACATTTTCTTTGATGACTTTCGTATCTAGTATTTGCTACCCTAATTGTGTTATCCTGTGACCAATTTTAAAAAAATGCTGTGCCTTTGTGCTTTCTTTTTTTCTTTTTTTTTTTTTTACAAACTGTTATTCTTACTGGTTGATGGTTGTAGTTAAAACAGAGCCTGATTGTTACAAATGGGTGATTTATGTTAAACATGCAACCTCATCTTTACAGGAATTCTGGTCTGTAGTGATGAGCCAATTTTTTTCGCCAGGCATGGATTTGCAGTAAAAATTTTTGTTTGCAAAAATCATTGTGTGTAAAATAAATTTGAGGCCACAGGTATAAATAAATCTATTTTCCCCCTTGGTATCAAAAGAATCAAAATATAAGCCTTTTTATGTCAGTCTCAGTTGTCATACATATACATGTGCAAAGCTGTCAAACCTCCCGCCCCCCCAATTTTTTCAGGAGTTCACATGTGCAAGCTCACTTTCTGTAGCTTCAGGAGAGGTTCTGTGCATGTGCGTGATGTCGCTTCCGCTATCACATCTGCTTATGCCACAGACGTGCAAAAACTTGACAGCTCTGTACGTGGCAAAATAAGGATGGGTGAATTTTTTTTGCCTCGTTTCGCCGAAAAAATGACACCCATAGACTTGTATGGCAGCGTGCGTCAAAAAAAAAAAGACGCGCGTCAAAACAATTTTGCCGCGCGACAAATTTTTTTTGACGCCCATAGACTTTAATGGGCGTCTGCGACATTTCGCCGGGGGCGAATTTTTGGTGAAATGGGTAAAATTCGCCCATCCCTAGTGGCAAATTAAGTTATGGAAATAGACCTCTGTCTCCTGCTCTTAATTGGTTCACAATATCTCACTTCTGTAGGAGTGAATAGGTTGGTGAACAAATAATTTGTCAGAGAAAATACACATAAAACTGAAACAGAAATGACCCCAATTCTGCAAGGCAGTGATACATCACAATGCCACCAATTTGCAGTTTCTAATGTTATCCCATTTCAATAGGGGGTTTTCTTTACATATTCAGCTTTAGTACCAGCTCCAGAAATACTTTTTTATGTGTCCACAAAATAAATATAAGATAAGATTTTAAATACATATCTGTAAAGATTTGGCCAATGAGAATATGCAATTTCATATTTTGTTTTGGCTTGTGCAAATGTAATTTGGAAGTCAGTCAATCCACATCTCTGAAGAGACCACTAACAGTGCATAACAGCACTGGGGCTTCTGATATTTAATTTAAAAAGAACAGTCTGGATCTGAACTCTCTCTTGAAATACATTGTACAAAGACATTTCATATAGTGAACTGAAATGTGAAAGAAAAGTAAGCGCTGTGAACAACTTTTACTGGAGAGAAAATGCCAAGAGAATGTGTGACTGTTGTGGCAACAAATTGTTATTGATCTTATCCCCCAGGTAGACATGCTCTTATTTTGAGTCAGATGCAGATCCTACTGTATAAAATGGCCTATTGCCAGAATGGGAATGAAAGGGATTCGGTCATGGTTTTTATTTGTAAATTACACACTGTTTACACTACAAATAATTCACTCTACCATGCAAGATGTCATTCCTAACCCAACAAGAGTATTTTTTTTAGTTGTAATATAGGTGTATTGGCAGCCATCTCGGGTTATTTTGCTTCGTCATGTGCTTTCAGAAAGAGCCAGTGCTGCACTATGGAACTGCTTTCTGGCAGGCTATTGTTTCTTATATCGTTTCTTATATCTACCAGGGAGTTGTTTGCTGGTTACCTTCCCATTGTTTTGTTGAAAGGCTGCTGGGGAGGGGTGTCACTCCAACTTAAGGTGGCCATAGATGCAAAGATCCACTCGTTTGGCGATGTTGCCAAACGAGCGGATCTTTCCCCGATATGCCATTAACAGGCATGGCTATATCGGGGGTAATCTGATTGTTCGGCCGTACGGCCGAACGATCAGATTACGATGTGCCATGAGCTCCGGCGGCATCGGTCAGGTCAAAATCAAACCTGACCGATCGACCAAACGACCGATCTCCGCCGGACGAAAGAAGTCGGCACATGCCACACACGATCCGAAAATCGTACGGATCCTCGATTCGTACGATCGGATCTGTGTGTCTATGGCCACCTTTACAGTGCAGCAGTAAAAAGTGATAATCAGAGCACAAGTGACATGACTGGAGGCACCTGGGAAACTGACAATATGTTTAGCCCCCATGTCAGAATTCAAAATTAAATATAAAAAAAAAAATCAGCTTTTGATTTTGGTGCATATGTCTGCTGGAGCAACACTATTAACTGATGCATGTTGAAAAAAAAGAGTTTTCCTATGACAGTATCCCTTGAAGTTAGGTTGCTGCTGGCTGTCTTGCCATTTTGCCCTTATTAGCAATTGAATTAAAACAAGTGATTATTCAGTCATTCATAGTTGCTGTCTGTTTACAGTTCAATGATATCAATCCAAATGCATAGCCAGTACTCTCTAGCTGCTAAGTAAACTTTATATATTAATTAATTGACTTAAATTGTCTAGAAAATGTCACTATTCTGTCTGATACTAAAAACAAATTACAATTAATTTTGGTAAAGTGGAACACCATTTATTTCAGTCTCGCTGTTGCAGGCCTTCACTTCCCAGCAAAACTTGACTACAAGATGTCATTTGATTAATACCATGTGCGTTAGAAGATGATTTTCTTTCCAGATATGGGGGAGAAATGTGTTCTGACAAATATGATTTTTATTGTATCAAAGTTCTAAGAGAGAGAATATTTTTGTACATGTATGGAATCCCTTACTGAAACCCAACTAAGCTGCATAAATCTATATTGGAGACAATATAATCATAATAGGTTTATTTAATGTTTACACGATTTCTTGTAGACTTAAGGTTTGGTGAAAAAAATCACTTACCTTCAGAAAAAAAAAACCCCAGGTCCCAATCATTGACTATAATGGATCCTATACCTGTACTTCCTTCTGTTCTTATTTCTGAAAGTCAAATTCTAAGTAAATCTGAATACTTCTGAAAACGCATTTTTTTTAAAAAAAATTTTTTGCAGAAATATATATACAAGTCAAACTAAATCAACAAGGCTTTGATAAATGCGTTCAAGCAGTTTGCTCATAGTGACTTTTCTCCTTTTGTATTCTGGAATTAAAAAGACCCTCAAGCTTTATCATCAGTAAGGATGAAGCCTCATTCTTATTTAACCTTCAGTGCAATGCAGTTCTGTTGTGACCCTTTTGTTAGTAGGGAAAAATATCATAGGTTAATCAAGGATACAGTATAAATGTACGGTACCCATTCTAATACATGTCTAAGAACCAACAACATGTACTAATTATCTCTCATACTACTACTACAGTGTTTTTTGTTTCACAATAGCATATTGTAAGTGTAAGATAGTATCTGCAATTCCCTTTACATATAAAGAACATGCAACAACTTACTGCTGTTTTAATTCTTCTTTTTTGTCAAAGTAATTGGGGCCCACTTGAATTAGTATGGAATAATTAGAAATGCCTCACATATTGTTACTCTTCTTGGCTTGTTACCGTACATTGTTTTGGAATTTACAGAAAATAGCAATGCATAATATAATTAATTTTACTGAGACTCAATCGTTAGTCACATAATTGTATTTTTGTCCACCTTCTGATGGCTTTGTTTTATCTCATGTATGATCAACTCTTTTGACCTCAGATGAAGACCAATTGGCTTCTGTGTTTTTGGGCTTTGTCCATGTTGGCACTGGAGACAGAACATTTCTTTGTATTCTCTGGCTTTAAAAATATCTACTAAATTAAAGGTCACTGATAGTGTATAAATGTTCATTATAATAATACTAAGTGAATGCCACTCATTGCCTGTATGCTTAGGTCCAAAGGATTTTTACTTTTTGAAACGTTTTTATTTTTTTTAGTATTTATAAGAAGATGCTAATTTTGTATGTCACGCTTGCCTCGAGTTCTATTTGTGGACAGTGTGCACTTTTGTGTGTGCTCATCATGACTGTAGTACATTTTCATGTGAAGGCACTTTTTCGTCTGGCTGTCGGCTTGGATAAATCTGATGACCTAAAAATGATTTAAGATGGCAAGGGCAAGCAGGGCAGGGCTTGTAAGGCTACACATTTATTGTTATTGCTCGTCTTTACTGTACATTAGGGCCCTCTCCTATTCTCTCCTATTAATATTCCAGTTTCTTATTCAAATTAATACATGGTTGTTTGGGCAATTTGGACGCTAGCAACCAGATTGCTGAAATTGCAAACTGGAGAGCTGCTGAATAAAAAGCGAAATAACTCCAGAGCAGCAAATGATAAAGAATAAAAACCAATTGAAAATTGTCTCAAAATATCACTCTATATTATAGGGAAAAGTTAATTTAAAGGTAAACAACCCCCTTTAAAATGTGGAGTCAGGTAGCCTAGCAGCTCAGCTGGAAACCTTGTTTGGGCCCCCACACTCTTGTGACTTCTATAAGCCATCTAGTGTATCACATTATTTCCCATATATGATCATATTCCCTCAATCTACTCAGCTCTGCCAAGACCAAACCAGATTTATCAATATCCAAATAATGTTTCGAGAAACACCCGAGAATCTTGAACACATTTTGCATCCAGAAATTCAAAACTGACCCAATGAAACCAGGACATTTGGCATAATTATGCATAATAATAATATGTATTTATAAAATGCCAACATTGTAAAATAAAAATGTATATACATTTAATACACACAAATCATCAAGAGTCAAAGAGGGCCCTTCCCAAAAGCTAGTCACTTCTGATTATTTGATAGAAACGGTTGTATTTTTGGTTCCTGTGCTCCTATTTATCTTATTTGACTTATCCCTATGCTAATGAAGATTCACTAGTACAGGTTTCAGCCAAAGAGGTTTCAAGCTGCAAAGGCATAAATGATAGAAATGATTTGTGAATGTAACTGTTATTCTCACCCTTTTAGGGCAAAAACTGCCACAGTCATACTAGGTCCAGTTTATACATTCTCCATGTGTGTGGGAAGTAACTTCTGTTTAACTTTTACACCATTAACATACATGGTACAGTGTACCATAATTGTGCAATCATGGTTACCCTTTTTCCTAGTTGGATAACAAGCTGGTAGTAGCAATATTGTGACTCTAGGGATGTCACTATTCACTCCAGAAAAAAATTCTCTTACTAAAATTGTGCAGTGTTGGTTCTTGCCTTATCATTCATTTAGCCAGGCATCCAGATACAGGAACTCTAAATACAATCCATTGAGAGAGATTACTTTGGTTCATTTGAATATTTTATGTACCTGGTGATATGCCTTTGGTGAAAGGGAATGTATGTTTAGCAAGTTAGAATGCATCAGCTTTGTTAAAGATAGCATGGCCTGAAGAGAAGTTCTTTGTGCTAATAACCCTACTGATTACAAAATCAGGAGAAATGGATTTTGCACTTTGTAAACAGCTTCTACTGATTAGACCCGGAATAACCTGCATTATTGCATTCAGAACAGTTTACTTTTTTACATTGCTTACTGAGCCTTTATGTATGGAGATTTGTTTCTTTCAAGAAGCATGTTTTTAATTTCATCAGGCAATATAACACTGAATGTTACTGGGTGCCTTAAAGGAGAACTGAACCACCCTTTAGGCAAAAAGTCCCTCATGGCCCCCTCCCTGCCTTCCCCCTGCACACTGCTGCCTACAGCAGATTATGTGTCCCCTCTAGGAATACTGACCCGCCTACAGAAGAGCACAGCGGAGCTCATGGGCACCATCTTCGTCGCTTCGGTATTCTTAGTGAAGTCAGCGGCATATCGGCGCATGCACAGTTGGAGCAGTCTTCCAGCATGTGCTGAAAGTCACTAAAATTGCAGGAGGGGAGGAAGAAGACCCAAAGATTACTGAAGCGCCGGAAGATGGTGCCTGTTAGCGCCGCTGCGCTCTTCTGCAGTGTAGTTGGGGTGAAAAACTTGAATATCTGTGAATATCTCTGACCTTCAAAAGGAGCTGTTGAACTTAAAGCAGGGCTGTGCCTTCCATGAGGAAAGGTGCGAACCTTGTTTTATTTTAAATTGAAAAGCTATCAGTATCAGTCTTTTTGCTTCTGTAGCAGTTATCTGTATTTATTCTTCATGATCCTTCTAGGTCCATGCATCATGCCAAGCAGTATCATGTGGTGTCTCCCCACAGACTTGTCCTGTGTCAGCATGTGTGTGAGCTACACACACATGCTGACACATGCATGTAACACTGTATTGGGGACATAAGTGGGGACAGATTTCTCCCACTGAAGCTGGAGACTGCTTCAGAATCTAGTGTTTTTGCTTTTAGGTTTGAACTTAATGGAGGTATGTCTTTTCTACTATTATAACATTGTATAATACACAGATATTTAAAAAAAATGTGCAGTTATCATCATAGAACAATGATGAGCTAAGTTAATTATGGTTACTTTTTTATTTAATCCTTTTGCGTAAGCCTCTTTTTTCACAATTCATTTTGTTTCATATGAGCTGAGGGAGAGTTTTTTTTACTATTAGTACTGAAAAACTTGTACTGTCACATTAGTAGTCATGTCATTTCTAGAATTCACACTGTATCGTATTGGCCTCACACACATTAAAAAGCCTTGCAGGCATTTTAGATAAAGAGCAAAATAGTTCCTCAAAATCCACACCTGCCTGAGGACATGATAACGCAATGTGAATTTTAATAAAGTCCTGGGCAAAGATAGTTAGTTTAGTGTTACGATCTTACGTAATAGGTTGGATTTGGTGTGATTTTGTTTGAGTATTCTCTTACATTGTTGATTGTTCATTGTATTAACTGTGATAGATGGATAGATGCACAAAATGTCGCTGTCTTAAATATATTGATAATGGGTTGAGTGCAGAGGACCTCTTGTATTTGAATAGATGGATAGATGACATTACAGAAAATGTACAGCTTTATTTTTATTCTTGACAGCCAGGATTTTTGTAAGAAGCACCAAAGTGTACAACTCATGTACATGCTTTTTAATATTCCATTTTGCCTTACCCAATTTTGAATTCTGCTTCCATCCTATGACTATTCAATGCATGCATAAAACATGCTTATTAGTAAGGTGTCACTGCATGTGTTGGTCACAGGTATCAGGATAGTGCATTCTAGTTAAAAACAATTTGAATACAGGTATAGAATGGAAAACTCATGGAAACTCAACGAAAATATCCATCTAGAAACTCTTTATCCAAAAAACTTTGAATTACAGGAAGGTTGTCTCCCATAGACTCCATTTTAATCAAATCATTAAGAATTTCAAAACATAAATTTCCCTTTTCTCTGTAATAGCAAAACAGCACCTTGTACTTCATCTAGGGTTGCCACCTTTCCGGTTTTGACCCGGACAGCCCAGTATTTTGAGGGGCTGCCCGGGTCTATACTTCCTGCCCGATTTTCCATATAAGGAAAACTGGGCGGGATTCCCTTGATGGACACGGCGATCGGCCAATTGCTGATCGCCACATCATAGCCCCGCCCACTGACATCACGTATCCGCCCACTGACTTCGTATCCCCACACACTGACATAACGGGTCCGCCCACTGACAACACAGACACGCCAACTGACATCACGGACCCACCCCCCGCCCGGTCTCAGCCAGACATAAAGGTGGCAACCCTAACTTCATCCCAACTAAGGTATAATTAATCCTTATTGGTAGGAAAATAGTTCTATTGGGTTTATTTAATATTAAAATGATTTTTAGCAGACTTAAGGTATAAAGTTCCACATTATCCAGAAAACCCAGGTCCCAAGCATTCTGCATAACCGGTCCCGTACCTGTATTTGATATAGAATTTGTATAGATACTGATTTTCTGCCGCTTTCTTCTGCCAAGTTCTGTCTTGCATAAAAAAGGGCATAAACTCAAGGGATGAAAACATAATTATGCCTCTTTATAGATAAGGCCTCACCCAGAGTTTGCAGTGCAGTTTTGGACTCCAGACCTTAAGAGGCATATGAATTAGAGTACAGAGCCGTGCAACCAAACTGGTTAGAGGGATGGAAGATTTAAATTAATTAAAAGAGCGTAGACTGTCAAGGATGGGGTTATTTTTTCTGTTAAAAAGGCGCTTGTGAGGGAATTACACTTTACAAGTATATTAGAGGACATTATACACAAATAGCAGGGGACCTTTTTACCCATAAAGTGGATCACCGCACCAGAGGCCACCCCTCTCACAGCGGGAACTGGATTTTAATATTGTTGTTCTTAGATCTACCAGGGAGCTGTTATCTTATGTAAGGCTAGGGCCACACTAGGCGATAGTGCCGCGACTTTTAATCCGCAATCGCTGGGGAAACTTTTGCGCTGGCGTCTATGGGGAATCGCGAAAAATCGCCAGCGTAAAAACACACGCGGCGATCTTTTTTCTATTGTCGCTCGAAATCGCCTAGCGAGGCGATTTCGAGCGACAATAGAAAAAAGATCGCCGCGTGTGTTTTTACACCGCGATTCCCCATAGACGCCAGCGCAAAAGTTTCCCCAGCGATTGCGAGTTAACTATGTGACTTTTCTATTTTTGTAACTTGTAGTTTTTAATTTAATTTATTTATGGAATTAAATAAGTTGTTTAATTGTTGTACATCAGGACTATGAAGATTTTCATTCATCCAGGTCATAGTATATCTAGTATAGGTCAATCTAAAAACAACTGGACTTGCTGAGTAATCAATGAAGACGTTTCACTACTCATCCGAGCAGCTTCTTCAGTTAAACTGAAGAAGCTGCTCGGATGAGTAGTGAAACGTCTTCATTGATTACTCAGCAAGTCCAGTTGTTTTTAGATTGACCTATACTAGATGTTGTACATCAGGCATAACTGTATATATGCACTAGGGAAACACACCTGGGTAATCTGCTTGTAAGTGTGAAAACACAAGAATCCAAGTATTTAAATCTGAAAGCTGGAGTTTTGATTTTTTTTCCGTTTTACAAATAATGCATTTACATACTTAAGTTAAGCTCCCAGTGAAAGTACGCTTTTTACATAGCTGTAATAATGAAAATTGCTAATTGTAAGTGGCTGCAAATGTCTGCAAACTGTGCCCGCAACCTTTTTAATTGAATACTTGAAGCCATTAACTTATATATAAACTTTGCAGAGCTTACTTGGTCAATACCATTGTGCTTTTCAATTTGTAGCTGATTTGGTATTTAATTCACTATTTATTGGGTTATTGATTATGTGACAGGCTGTTTCCAGAGAGAGGCACTTAAATAGTAAAGCACAAATTCTGCTCTGTAATCATACCTTTGTACAATTCTAATCACTGACCAGAAACACTGGTCAGTGGTTAGAATTATTATTAAAATGTTATCTAATCTTTTACTACAAAGTCTTTGGTTGGATCATATTTGTATAAAAAAATTGTTGGAACCATCTGGTTAAAGAAATATGGTCTGTGTTTATTTCATCACAAATTTGTGGAGTATTCAAGATCAGTGTTGATTCCACCTGTAGCTGCAAAATATACCATATCTTTAGATATATTCTCTTTATTCCCTTCAATGTAGACCATAAAATACAAAACATTTGTTTCCTGCACATATATTAATACTTATCAGAATGGTGAAGGACATGAATTCTGGCATACAAGAGAATTTTAGTTCTCAAAAGATTCTGTTCAAACATAAGTAATTATGCTGATAATTTCTGAAAACTTGGAGGTTTAGAGTCATATAAATTGTAACTCTGAACATTGACTCACAGTTGCATTACATAGAAAGACAGAACCATTGTGTGGTGTTTATGAATCAGTTCTATATTTCTATATTTATTATTTACAGCATTGAAAAAACCCTTGAGCTAAAAGCAGGGTTTATTCTTGGGTCGGATAATAATACTTTAAATCATAAAGATAGTACTTGTATGTAAATCCTGACAAAAATCTTGTCAGAGCCACCCTGCGGCAGCCAGGCCCACAAGAAACTCATTAGTAGTACAGTGGTAAAAGAAGAGTTTACTGAACTGCAGAGCAAACTATTTATACATAGGGCTGTCATCTCCCGAACATAAATATGAAATGCACTATTTGTATTTTGAAATATTTGCTTAATTTATGACCTTTTGCGTTACTGTAGAAGGTAAAGCATAAAACACAAATATGTAGCCTGTGCATTTGCAGAGACCATGCATGGTGAAATGTGGTGGCAGATAATAATTATTTGTACTGGGAAACACATAGGGGCAAATTCAATAACCTCCGAAAATTCGCCAGCGACGGCTTCACGTAGATTTTCCAGGACAACGGTAATTTACTAAAATCCAAAGTTGTGTCCAGGGTGCTGAACGTTGGCAAAGTTGCGCTAGCATTACTGCGTCAATCAAAGTGAAGTTGCACTAGCGTTGGCTAATTTGCATAAGGTGGGAAGTTAAAGTTGACTGGACGTATATGTTGCAGCAAATACATTACACTACACGAGCCTGGGAAACCTTAATAAAATGAAATAAAGTTGTTAAATTGCCCTACACATGAGCCCACTGTATAGTTTATGTGCCATATGTTAGGAAATGTAGGGGGGAAGCCGGTTACCCCAAAAAAAATTTACGCTCTTTTTCAGCCTATCACCCTGAAAAAGGAAAAGACGCTAGCATTTTTGGGACTTAGAAAAAATTTCAACTATCTTTTTTAGGAAGTCCTATCTACTCTATTGCACTTTGCCTGGTCTAAGGTGGGGAACCCAAGTCTGGCGCAAGAGGTAACGTTCAGTAAATTCCGCATCTTAGTGAATTTGCGTAGTTATGTCCATTCGCCAGAGTGCAAATTCGCCAGGAGTTAAGGAGCGAAGTACCACTAAAGTCTATCTCCTTCGCTAGCGAAGTTACGTAGACCGTTGGTAAATTGGCAAAGTACCGAAATGACGTCACGCTGGCGAATTTTCACCCGCGTTAGTCAATTCGCCCATTAGTAAATTTGCCCTTTAAACTAACTTGCCAGCAACCACATGGGACCCTATATACTCCTGAACACCCCATTATTATGCCCATTCATCCTAGCACATGCTACACATTTGTATGATGCTAATGGAACTCTTATTTACTAGCCCTAAATCCCTGGCCAAATGTTAGTTCTGGAGAGTGGCCTTACTGGCAGTACTACATTAGTAGTACATTAAAGCCAGAGCATGGACATATTTATGGTTGCTATCTCCAAATGTTTCTTTGTTTGCAGCTATATTTTATCCTGAACAAATGAAGAGTCAAATGTCAAAATATAAATTGTTATAGTGTATTAGACAGAAGTAATAAATCCATGTCTATGTCTAATATCTAACCTTTCTTTTCCCTTTTCACTGTTTTGCATAGTTCAGTGAGGCGATGAAAGAAACCTGCTGAGATTTTTAATTTCCTCTGAAAGTTTCATTATCAGAAAAAAATCTATGAGACTGAAAATGTCTTTTGGTGAAAAGCTGCAGGGTAGACATGACCCCGAATTAGGTATTCTTGATATTTCATTACATTGTGTCCCTTCTGACCAGGCCTGGACTCTTTTTCAGCTATTTGTCAATATTTACCTAGTTTGTGGGACTTGTGTATTTCTATTTGATCTTTTCATTATATGTTTTCATTATATATATTGTATAAAGATCTGTCTTGTTACATCTCTGTAGACAGTTTATAGTTATAATTCCTCCCACAATGTTTGACGATTACTGTTAGATAAATGTGTGTGTGGGGGGGGGAAAGAATATGGAGAATATTTTGCTCTTGTCTATATATCGTAGTAACCAGTTAGAAATTAACTGGTGAATCTAGGATAATGGAAAACAGTCATTGATTTTGCTTGTGCTTAATGCTAGTTAGTTCATTTACAATTTAAATTTCTGTAATCGTGCCGATGGGGCTGCACCTGCACTGTACATAAATGATTATAGCATCCATAGCATTCATGCACTGCTGAGTAAACAGGCTGCATTAACTTGCTCTCCACATTCATTGATATGCTAACCCCTTTAGTTACACAAAAAGGTGCACTGAGCATCAGAAAAGGCCTTTTCTACATGAATGTATATGTATAGATAGAGCAATGCAGTTATTTTAAATTGCTTCAATCTCTAATGTTAAATATCTTGGAAAATTAAGATGTTCTAATGCATAATTTCATAAACAGATCATTTAAAAAAGCAATTCTTTTCTCTCTGTTTCTTCACCTCACTGAGAACCGTGTTCTGTCGTGATGACTGAACCGTGATCTAAATCTAAAGTTAGTGGCATTTTTTTAGGGACTTGTTACTATTATACTGTATTGGATGTTTAATTCAGTAACTAAAGTACCCTATTGTAAAACAAAAGGGTATTATAACTCACCGAGTAGTTTTATAACTATATACAGAGACGTCTCATGGGCTGCTGCCGCCTGAGGCTCCGTGCTTTCAACTTTAAAACCACAAGAGTCCTCAGAGATGCACCTTGATTAAGTTAACATCAATTATTATTTGGCTTTAGATCCAAATAGAAAGAAAAGAGAAATCAGTTTTAAAAATTAGAATTATATTTTTTAAAAAAGGACTCTATGGGGTAGATTTATCAAAGAGTGAAGTTAGAGATTTCCATATCCCACAGAGTGAATAACCATCTCTCTCCATTCATTTCTATGGGATTTTTAAAGGCATATATCTAAGGGTGATAGTGAAAGTTCACCATTTGATAAATACGCCTTTAAAAATCCCATAGAAATTAATGAAGAGAGGCGATATTTCACTCTGCGGATTGTGGAGATCTCTAACTTCACTCTTTGATAAATTAGAGAGTGAATGGGAGATGGCCATCCCGTAATTTGGAGCTTTCTGGATAATGGGTTTCCAGATAAGGGATCCCATTCCTGTAGTTAATATAGCCAATGGCATTTTGACGGTTTACAGAGAATTTATCCTGCCCATGTATAGAAACATGCTTTATATTCTTGGTACATACATATTTATATATTTACATTAAAAAGGCAGTATACACTTAAAACCACTTGCTAAAAATGAACAGAATTACAAGGACTTGAGTTGAAATTACATCCTGTCTATTGTTTTATTTCTAAAAGTTCCATATTTTCGTAATGATTTTATTATAAAGTGCATTTGTATCATAAACTATATTATAAAACACAGAATTGAAAGTTGGACTATGTTCACTGAGCTTCTCATCAACCTTCGATATACAAACCCCTTCAAATTCCTTCTTCAAGCAGCAGCCTTTCAGCAATTCATTATCAAAGGCTTCTCAGTGCACTGGTAATTTGTTTTACTTGCTCATCTTGTGCTCTGTACTAAGGTGAAACTGGTTTAATTTTCTTGTTTAGTTCCAGAAATAACAAAAAACTTAGATATTTCTTAATTAAAACAATAGGCAAAGAGAATAATCAGCACATGCCCTATTCATTATGCTCATGTTGGAAAGGAGAGTATACTGTTTTTTTTTAAGGAAAAGCTTAGAAAGTATTTGACTGTACCCAGAGCTATCAGATAAAACAACAAACAAACCAGCAATGAATCAAACCTATTCAAGGTTTCATCTTTGCTGGGTTACAAGATAATCCTAAAACATGCATCCAAGAATAGGCTACACTATTTGATTTAAAATCATAAATCCAGTGGCTGGGCGAAACTGTCACCATTTACTTTCATACAATGAATAGCTGCTTTTTATATAAAAGGAAGAGAGGAATTGTGGAGCCAGCATATTTCATTTGTGAGGGAAAATGACAAAAGTTTCATGTAATGTAATTTTGTGCGTGGCTGCAAAAATACCAGCTAATCCTTTAAATCCTTTGTAGGGGAGTGAGTGGGAGTCTGATTGAAAAAAATAAGGTAGTGTATTTTGGAATATTGTACTAGTATAGAGCTATTATTATTGCAGTACTATTTTTCAACTTCCAGTCTAGTTTTAGTATTTCTCTTTGAACAAGTTCCTTTATATATTCATACTTAGACATCAGTTCTATCTACAGTATGATAGAAAGTGAGAATACATATCGTTTTGAATGGGCAAGGCAGTCAGCGTTAAGACAAAGCATTTCATGCCAGTGGTATTGATACAATCATTTAGATAAAAGTAGTATAATACTGCATGATACTTTTAATCGGTACAAGCAACCATGCACTGATCTGAATAAACAATTAAAATATGAATAGGAGAGCACCTGACTAGAAAGATGAGTAACAAAATGTAATAACAACTAATTTGTAACGTTACAGAGCATTTGTTTTTTAGATGGAGTCAGTGATCCCCATTTGAAAGCGGGAAAGAGTCAGAAGAAGGGAAATAGTTAAAAAAACTATAAAAAAAAGTGACGTCCATGGCCTTAAACATGGCCATTCTATAACATAATAAAAGTTAAATTAAATGTGAACTATCCCTTTAACTGTGTACTGTGGAATTATCTTTGATGTTGCTTTGTCCTGTGGCAGAGATACTGTTAGGAGAGTAAAGCTGGCCATATACGGCTTGAGGCTTGAGGTGGGCAATATCGCGCTGATCCGATCGTGGGCCCTAGGGCCCAATGATCGGATCCTAACAAATGGGAACCAGCGGTCGGCTCGCGGGACCACATCAACGAACAGATGTGGCTGCGACCCGACGGGATTTTTAGTCCCATCCGATCGAGATCTGGCCGACTCGATCTGGGAAGCCCCTCGGGGGGCCCCATACACGGGCCAATAAGCTGCCGACTCGGTCTGTCGGCAGCCTTTAGTTTGTAGTGGAATCTGGTCCTAAATGGTCTAAATGTTCTTTGCCCTGAATACCTTCATATTTTAGTTAAAGGGGTAGTTCACCTTTCAATTAACTTTTAGTATAAATTAGACCGCTGTCTTCCGAGACAATTTGCAACTGGTCTTTATTTTTTGTAATTTATTTAGTTTTTTTTTTCCAGCATCTCTTCAGTTTGGGGGTTTCAGGACTGTTGGGTTGCTAGAGTCCAGTTTACAATAGCAATGAGGTTGTGGTGTTAATGCCTTGGCGATGAATAGGAGAGGGCCTGACTAGAATAAGTATTCAAGATAAACCATAAAATTGTAGCCTCACCGCCATAGTTGTTTGGCTGTCGGGGGTCAGTGACCTCCTTCTGAAAGCTGGAAAGAAGCAGAGTATGAAGACAAATTATTCAAAAATGATAAACGGAGACCAATTGAAAAGTTGCTAAGAATACGTAATTGTAGAACATAGTAAAAGTTAACAACCCCTTCAAAAAACGGACTTTTTAAGCAAAATTGCACATTTCCAATAAATTAATGCAAATGCAAAATTAGAGATTGTTGATCATTTCCCCTTGGTCACAGAGGAAATACCGTACCTTCAGGAAAGGTCGCTACAATGTACTTGCTTGTGTCTGCTGTTAGGATCAGCTTGCCACTTAAAGGAGAAGGAAAGTCTTCTTCCACTTGGGAGTGCCCAATGTTAGGTACCCCCAAGTGATTGTATATACTTACCTGAAACCCCTGGCCGGTGCTCCTATCAGCAGAAAACTGCACTGGCCCTCTGTTCTTCCAGTGAGCACCACGGAGCGATCGTCTTCCGGCTTCTTCTTTCTTCAAATTTCCCGGGCAGACGCATGCAAAGTAGAATGACATAGCTGACTTTTTAGTCAAAGTTCAGCTTTTCGCTCTATTGCCTATGTGCAGCAAATCAGCAGAAAGAAGAAGGTGGAAGAGGATCCTTCCGTGGTGCTGGCTGGAAGAACCCCAGTTTTCCGCTGATAGGAGAACCGGCCCTGGGTTTCAGGTAAGTATATACAATCACTTGGGGATGTCTAACATTTGGCACCCTCAAGTGGAAGAATACTTTCCTTCTCCTTTAAAGGACATTTTCCTAGCATGTATATAAGTTGAGCACATCTTCCCCACCCAAGCCACATCCTTTGAACTGCATATACCCGATCCATGTGCCAGCACCATCAGATTTTTCTAAAACAAGTAGTAGCTTTCACCACACGGTTATTTTTCCTCTGACACATCTTCATTAACATTGACATCTGCAAACAGGACATGCATGTTGTAAAGTTCATGCAATGCAGAATTCTGGTTTCCTCAGGTGAGAAAAAAACTGAATCCAACAGGTAGAGTTTCTATGGGAACGGGAGTCCTTACCTGTGTTCCAGCGTCTTCCAGCGCCATAGACAAGATGGCAGCGCCCAGGTCTTCCAGATGACTCATTCTGATGCCAAGATTGGATGCAGCGCGTCAAAATGTGCGCAACGTCATGACGCCAGACCTCCAAAATGCGCAGCGACAGCGTCCATCGTCATGTGACTCATGACGTCATCACGCTCCTTTTGCCTGATATAAGACGCAAGAACCTTGCAGACCTTGGCCAATAATAGGTTCTACTTATTGTGTTCCTGGGTGTAATTTCCTGATTACAGATCTTGATTCCTGTGTTTGACTTCAGCTTGTTATATCGACTAAGAAACCTTGCTGCCTGTATTGATCTTTTGCATGGACTTGACTATTCTTCTTCTTCAACCCTTCGGATACCGTGAACTGTGTTGGACTGGCTGCTTCCTCCTGGGTCCGCAAATCCTAGCAGAGCCTTCAGGCTTCAGAAACCAGCAATACTATCTCTTCATTGGCTGTTAGACTGGAGGGTGTGTTTAGTAATCTAAGCTGAGAAGAATTTAGCATGCTCATTAGCCAACAGCCAAAGTAAATTCCTGATGGAGGTGGCAGAGTAGGTTAGAGGTGGAGAAGGATTTCTAAGTGATTAATGTGATTCTGCAGCCTTACTGTTAACCATTTAACAACCAGAGTGGCAGTTATCTAAAGGTTTCAAAGTGGCTGTTCACTGATTAAATTTGAGTGTGTGTGTGGGGGGGGTACATGTCCTTTAAGGGGATACTGACACTTGTTAACAAATGGTTGTTAGCCAATAACTCAAAAGCCACCATACTAAAAGTTATTTTAAAGGTGAATAACCCCCTTTAAAGCATGGTGATCCAAATTTCCCCTTATCTGGAAAAGCCCAGTCCCAGGCATTCTGAATAACAGGTCCCATACATGTAGTAGGTCCCAATTCTTCAGGAAAATACTAACTATATGATGGAAGACCTATTCTATTGAATGCTGTGAGCTCCTTTCAAAACTTTTCTCCAAATAAGTGTTATTTGTTTCATTACAATATATATTATGCTGGGTTTTTGTCTTAAAGGTCTTTAATAAATAGTTAAGAACACAATATTAATTGTTAAGTATGGTGCAATAACTGAATCTCCTTAAGATGTAAAGCATTTATCATTAATTACGCTATGAAAGATTTTGCATATGACAAAAAATAAAGCATTAAAGTTATACATTCAAAATCCTAGTAATGGCTGATCTCTTAGATTACAGTGACTTGACAGTAAATGGATATACCACTTGGTTATCTCAAGCATCAGGAATCACAGAAGGCTCAATTGCTGCAGAGCAAGAGAAATAGGCTTACATTAGTCAAATCTTGTTAATTTTATCAAGAAGCTTTGCAATTAAGCACTCAGCAGCCATGCAGATGTCTGATTAATTTCCCTGGCATGAATATATATATGAATGAATATTATATATATCTGGGCTCATTTGCTGTCACCCGGGACACAAGTGCAAGGGCCATAGATTGGGCAAGTGATAAGTGCTAATTTGTACGCCTGTGTGACACCTACTTAACTGACAAACACAAACAACTTTGTTTTCATAGGGGAAAACACAGGTCTCTGCTGCACTCAAAAACAGAGTGCATATATTTTTCTTCGTCTAGGACATGATTTGTGTGAATTGTTCCTGATTTTTGCAACTTTGCACCCTGTCCTGCATGTAGTAAATGATCTGTGTTACTCTTATTTTGTATTTCAGGTGGCAGGCAGAAGATGTTGGGAGCTGTATATTGTAGTTTGAGACCTTCATGTTTGACATCCGTGCAAATACTTTCTTCCTTATATCTTGTATTTAAAACTTTAAAGTCTTAACTCACCAGATCTTCTTTTTTTTTTTTTGGCTTGACAGCTGTACAAGGCCCAGTTTAATTCCTAGCGCTTGGAGTACCACATGTGTATTTGATTTATTCCTGTGAAAAGTCTTACGTTTGCACCTATTTAAATATGCTAAGAGCATAATTTGGGATTAAGCCCACGGCACTCAGTAGGCAGATATGCTCATGACTGTTGTCAGCTCTTAAATCCCTGCTGATGACGTAATCCTCGCGCAGATCATGATTGCTGCTGACAACCAAGCCTTGCTATGCATGCAGCCAATCAAACATTCTCTCTGAACTTCAAAGCCCACAGGAAACTGAAGACCTTCTTTTCCCTTTCTTATTGTACTTAAAATAATTGTTTTAATGATGATATCTTCTGCTTGATCATAAATCAAGTGACAACCTGCATTATATCTTTCTATTCAATGTTTTTGTTCACATCTTCTACAGATATTGTGCTCTCCATTTAATGTTATGATCAGGCATTTAAAGCTGTGCATTCAAGTATACATGTCATTATTCCAATCACTAAACAAAGGCAAAAAATGTTTTCATTTATTTTGCTTTCCATTTCAAGACTTTAAACATTTATCCACTGGTAAACTTGATAATTTGTTGTTCCTGTCTATTTGCCATATTGCCCCCATAATGCTTCATTTGCTTAATGTGCTTATTTTAAATGTTGCCGGCACGTAAATGCAGATTTAATATCTTTTTAATGTCACATTTATATTTTTTTTCAAAATTATTTTTTGCTTTTGATTTTACCCAACCCACTGGCATTTGCTATGAAAAAAACTTTTATTAACCCTATTCTGCAAGCTGACTTTCTTACTAGACATTAATACAGGCATGTTATCCAGAATGTTCAGGATCTGGGGTTTTGCGGATTAGGGATCTTTCCATAATTTGGATCAATATACCTTAAAGATTAATTATATCTTAACTGGGGTCAAGTACAAGATACTGTCTTATTATTACATATACAAAGGAAACCATGATTCAATGTTTGAATTGTTTAAAGTAGAATCTATGGGAGATGGCTGTTCTGTAATTTTGAACTTTCTGGATAATGGGTTTACTTATAAAAGCACAGTTTTTTTTCCCACTGGAGAGGGTGTTGACTTTTAATGAACATCAGTGAAGGCTAATGATAAGGTAGGGTTAAATACATTTTTGCTATTGTCTCTCTCCTGCCTCTTATGCTGTTTCATGCACAAGTGCAGCTATTGAGGTACCGTATATACTTGAGTATAAGCCGACCCAAGTATAAGCCGAGGTACCTAAATTTACCTACGAAAACTGGGAAAACTTATTGACTCGAGTATAAGCCTAGACACAACTACAGCCCTGTCTCCCAGCAGCGCACATTCCGCCAAAGCGACCCCCCAGCGATCAACCGGACTTCTTTGCAAAGTTGATGGTAACAGAGAATTGCCAAACAGATTACTGTGTGCATTTTCCCACTACCATGTGCAGAGGGTGCTGTGTGATATTGCTATCACTGTTAATCTTTCGTATAACCAACAGAGGGCGCTGTGTAATATTGCCATCACTGTTAATACTTCATATAACCAACAGAGGGCGCTGTGTGATATTGCAGTCACTGTTAATCTTTCGTATAACCAACAGAGGGCGCTGTGTAATATTGCCATCACTGTTAATCCTTCATATAACCAACAGAGGGCGCTGTGTGATATTGCAGTCACTGTTAATCTTTCATATAACCAACAGATGGCGCTGTGTGATATTGCAGTCACTGTTATTTTTTCATATAACCAACAGAGGCCGCACTGTTCTTTCATATAATCAACAGAGGGCGCTGTGTAATATTGCAGTCACTGTTATTCTTTCATATAACCAACAGATGGCGCTGTGTGATATTGCAGTCACTGTTATTCTTTCATATAACCAACAGAGGGCGCACTGTTCTTTTATATAACCAACAGAGGGCGCTGTGTGATATTGCAGTCTCTCCCCAAGCGAACTGTTGTTATAGGAATGATTAAAAGTGACTGCAATCTCAGCTACTGCCCACTGACCCAAGTATAAGCCAAGGTAGACTTTTTCAGTAAATTTTGGATGCTGAAAAACTCGGCTTATACTCGAGTATATACGGTACCTCTGCTTTCCAGAGAGTCTCTGCACCTCCCACTATGGAAAACACAAGGACTTAATTTCGTAGAATCCATCACTTTACAATAGTACATAGTGAAGGAGAAGAAGGGTTGTCATCTGTCTTTTCAGAAAGGCTGCCCGTGTCAAAAGTGCCTGCCTGGTTTCCAAATTAGGAAAACTGGACAACTCCTAGATTGAAATAAGTGTAAGGCCAAAGGCCTCAGGAGTAGTGAGGACCAAGGGAGGAAAATAACAAAGTCCAAGTTCGCAGTACAGTAGAGGATGAAGCAGAAGAATGGTCAAACAGGCAACAAGATCAGTCCAGGCAGAAGAGGTTCAAGGTCGAGAATTCCAGGCAAGGGTCGGTACACAATAGACGAGAAGTTTTGCAATGAATCACACCCAGGAGTAGTAAACTAAACCTATAATTGGGCACTGATGACTGTCCGAAGTTCCCTTATAAAGGCCCAGGTTTGGCGCCAATTTTGGACGCATCGGCGTCATGACGTATGCGCGGACGCGCTGACGTCAGCGACTGACGCACTGACGTGTGCGACTGACGCCGGCGCCCATTATTGACGCCGACGCCCATTCCGTCGCCGGCGACCAATCCGAGAGTGGGAAGGACTTGACATCATCCGTCTGTGTCCGTGAGGGACCAGGGAGCCACCATCTTGGACGCCATCTTGGTTACCCAGCTCGGATTCCATTACAGTACCCCCCCCCTAGGGGGGGCCTCCGGACCACCTGGGTTAGAAGGAAATTGACGATGGAATTTTTGCACCAGGAGAGGGGCGTGGACATCTGAATCTCTTACCCAGGAGCACTCCTCAGGGCCGAATCCCTTCCACTCAATGAGGTATTGAAGGGTGCCCCTCGAAATCCGGGAGTCCAGGATCCTTTTAACCTCGAATTCTTGGTGTCCGTCCACCAAGACAGGAGCTGAAGAAGAAGAAGAAGAGGAAGAAGTACCTGCAGGTTTGAGCAAGGAGACATGGAAGGCGTTTGGAATCCGCATCTCTGAGGGAAGTTGTAGACGGACAGCCACTGGGTTGATGATTTCAGAGATGGAGAAGGGACCAATAAACTTGGGACCAAGTTTCGGAGAGGGGACTTTGAGACGAATGTTCCGGGTGGATAGCCAAACCTTGTCACCAGGTGCGTACAAAGGGGAAAGGATTCTTCTTTGATCCGCGAACCTTTTCTGGACCAGGGAACTTTTCTCCAGATTGACGACCGTGGCGTGCCAGATGGCCGACATGTGGGCGGCTTGGTCGTTGGCGGCAGGGACATTGGTAAGAAGTAAATCCTGAGGAAAAGCCAAAGGGTTAAGACCGTACATACAGAAAAAAGGAGACTTTTCGGAGGAAACATGTAATGCATTGTTATGTGCGAATTCAGCCCATGGAAGCAGGTCCGCCCAATCATCTTGGCACAGTGATACGTGGCAACGGAGAAACTGTTCAAGGGCCTGGTTAACCCTTTCTGCTGCTCCATTAGATTGAGGATGGTATGAGGAAGAAAATTGAAGAGAAACACCAAGGGCTTTACATAGGGATCTCCAGAACTTCGAAACAAACTGGGAACCACGGTCAGAGACAATTTCAGCAGGGAAACCATGGAGGCGGAAAATGTGTTTAATGAATAATGAAGAAAGTTCAGGAGCAGAGGGAAGTTTTCGAAGAGGAGTAAAATGTGCAACTGTCAATTACCACCCAGATGACAGTGTAACCAGAGGAGTTAGGAAGGTCCACGATAAAGTCCATAGATAAATGAGTCCATGGGCGAGAAGGGATGGGTAAAGGAAGGAGTAACCCCTTGGGGGGGGATCGGCCAGATTTGGATACAGCACATACAGAGCAAGAAGAAACAAAGTCTTTGACATCCTTTCTTAGGGAAGGCCACCATACAAGACAAGACAGAAGTTCAGTGGTTTTCTTGATTCCAGGATGCCCGGCCTGCTTGGAACTGTGGGACTGAACCAAAATGGAATGACGGAGTTGAGGGGGAACAAAAGCAACACCAGGAGGGGTTCCTACAGGAGCAGAAGGTTGAACAGACAATAACTGGGAGGCCAAGGATGGAAATAGAGCAGCGATGATTTTTGTAGGCGGTATAATGGACTCTGGTTCAATGGAAGCGAGATCTTCAATGAGAAAACTTCTGGAAAGAGCGTCTGCTTTCCTGTTTCTAACACCAGGCCGAAAAGTAAGAATGAAATTAAAACGGGAGAAGAATAGTGCCCACCTGGCCTGACGAGGGTTGAGGCGTTTAAGTGATTGGATATATTCAAGATTTTTATGGTCAGTATAGATGGTCACAGGGACAGAAGAACCTTCCAACAAATGTCTCCATTCTTCAAGGGCAAGTTTTACGGCCAGCAACTCTCGATTTCCAACATCATAATTTTGTTCGGAAGAGGTGAATTTCTTAGAAAAAAAAGCACAAGGATGAAGCTTTCCATCAGAGGACGCTCTTTGGGACAGAATTGCTCCGGCACCGACATCTGAGGCATCGACTTCAATAAAAAATGGCTGGAAAGGTTCAGGGTGTCGAAGAATGGGGGCGGAAGAAAAACAAATTTTAAGATCCTTGAATGCTTCCAAAGCTGAAGGTGGCCATTGCTGAGGCTTACCCCCTTTCTTGATGAGTGAAAGAATGGGAGCAATTTTGGAAGAAAACCCCTTGATAAACTGTCTATAGTAATTTGCAAAGCCAATAAATCTTTGGATGGCCTTAACACTGGTGGGGAGAGGCCAGTCCTGGATAGCGGAGATCTTGGCAGGATCCATTCTAAAACCCTGTTGAGAGATTATGTACCCCAGGAAAGAGATGGACGATACTTCAAAGGAACATTTTTCCAATTTAGCAAATAAGTTATTTTTCCGTAGACGGGAAAGGACTTCTTGGACTTGAAGACGATGCTCAACAAGGTTTTTGGAAAAAATAAGAATATCGTCCAAGTACACTACCACGTACTGGCCCAGTAAATCTCTGAAAATGTCATTTACGAATTCTTGGAAGACCGCGGGAGCGTTACAGAGACCGAATGGCATCACCAGATATTCATAATGCCCGTCCCGGGTGTTGAATGCGGTCTTCCATTCATCTCCCTCTCTTATCCGGATTAAATTATATGCCCCACGAAGATCCAACTTGGTAAAAAGACAAGCCCCTTTGAGTTGGTCGAACAGCTCGGAGATGAGAGGAAGAGGATAACGATTTTTAATCGTGATTTTATTCAGACCTCTATAATCAATGCAGGGCCGCAAACCTCCATCTTTTTTCTCTACAAAGAAGAAGCCGGCTCCAGCCGGGGAAGAAGAGGGACGAATAAAGCCTCTTTGCAGATTTTCTTGAATGTACTCCTTCATGGCACAGGTTTCAGAAGGAGACAGTGGATAGATGCGACCCCTGGGAGGCATGGTTCCCGGAAGAAGTTCGATGGGGCAATCATAAGGACGATGGGGAGGCAGGATTTCGGCAGACTTTTTATTGAAGACATCGGAGAAGGCTTGATAAACAGGGGGCAAAGAAGAATTGGAAGACACAGATGAAACTTTAATAATAGATTTAGTGGGTAAACAGTTCTGTTGGCAGAAGGAACTCCAGCGGGTGATCTGAGAAGACGCCCAATCAATTACAGGGTTATGAGTATTTAACCAGGGCAGACCAAGTACAATGGGAGTAGAAGGACAATCGATTAGGAGGAAGGATAATCTTTCAAGGTGCATAGATCCCACAATAACGGAAAGTTCATCGGTGGAGTGGGAAATTGTAGCGGAGGATAGTGGACGATCGTCAATCGCCAATGCTCGCAGAGGAACAGCCAGAGATCGCAGGGGAATGGAATGGTTTTCAGCGAAGACCTTATCGATGAAATTCCCAGCTGCGCCGGAATCAAGGAAAGCCTCAGAAGAAATCGTCTGGGTTCCGAAACGAATCTGCACAGGAAGGAGGAAGCGTTGAGCAGAAGAATGGGGAGAGGGACCAATTCCACCCAGGTAAGTCTCCCCAGTCTTACCTAGGTGTTGGCGTTTCCCGGCTTCACTGGACACTCATAGGCGAAGTGGGACTTTCCACCACAGTAAAGGCAAAGTCCAGCAGCCCTTCTCCGAAGCTTTTCCTGTTCGGTCAGACGAGCCCGTCCGATCTGCATTGGTTCTTCCGAAGGCAGGGAAGAAGAAGCAGGAACCGCAGGACTTGGAGAAGACAAGGTGGAAGCCGGGTTGGGAAGGAAGGGTCTTTGAAAACGAGGAGCCAGAGTAGGTTGGAACCTGTGGAATCTTTTGGTTGGGGAGCGCTCTCTGTCGAGTTCAGCTTGAAACTCCCTCTGCCGAGTATCTACCTTTATGGCCAGGGCGACTAGATCTTCCCATCGGGATGGAATTTCCCTGGACACCAGATCAGACTTTATACGCATCGCCAGGCCGTTGTAAAAGGCAGCGTGATACCCGTCGTTGTTCCACGAAGTCTCTGCAACCAGGGTGCGAAACTCTATGGCGTACTCCGAGACTGAGCGAGTTCCCTGTTGAAGGTGGAACAGGCGTGCGGAGGCAGCAGTGGCACGACCCGGAGCATCAAAGACCACTCGAAGTTCCTGGACAAAGGCTCGAGCATTATCGATAATGGGATCCTCCTTTTCCCATAGAGGCGAAGCCCACTCCAGTGCCTTCCCTTGCAGACGGGAGAATATGAAGCCCACCTTGGCTCGTTCAGACAGGAATTGGCTGGGTGCGAGTGCAAAGTGGACCTCGCACTGGTTAATAAACCCACGACAAGCTGTAGGATCACCACTGTAGAGTGGGGGAGCCGGGATGCGGGGTTCGGAGGCGTGAAGCGGAGCCACAGGTACAGGTGCAGGAATAGGTTCAGCAGGTGTTAATGCCGACAGCTTAGCAAGAATGGTTTCCAGAGCCTGACCAAAATGAGATTGCTGTACCTCATAGGACTGCATGCGGGATGCCAGACCACGAAGCGCTCCACCGACATCAGGCGGCGCAGGATTCTCCTCCGAGGGGTCCATGGCCCAATTATAATGTAAGGCCAAAGGCCTCAGGAGTAGTGAGGACCAAGGGAGGAAAATAACAAAGTCCAAGTTCGCAGTACAGTAGAGGATGAAGCAGAAGAATGGTCAAACAGGCAACAAGATCAGTCCAGGCAGAAGAGGTTCAAGGTCGAGAATTCCAGGCAAGGGTCGGTACACAATAGACGAGAAGTTTTGCAATGAATCACACCCAGGAGTAGTAAACTAAACCTATAATTGGGCACTGATGACTGTCCGAAGTTCCCTTATAAAGGCCCAGGTTTGGCGCCAATTTTGGACGCATCGGCGTCATGACGTATGCGCGGACGCGCTGACGTCAGCGACTGACGCACTGACGTGTGCGACTGACGCCGGCGCCCATTATTGACGCCGACGCCCATTCCGTCGCCGGCGACCAATCCGAGAGTGGGAAGGACTTGACATCATCCGTCTGTGTCCGTGAGGGACCAGGGAGCCACCATCTTGGACGCCATCTTGGTTACCCAGCTCGGATTCCATTACAATAAGATGGCACACACTTCAGCAAATGTGCAAAACTTGCCACTTTGCCATCTTTGTGTGAGCTCTGGGGGTATTTATACATGAACTTGCCATCTTTGTGTGAGCTCTGGGGGTATTTATACATGAACTTGCAGCTGTGCCATCTTTATGTGAGCTCTGGGGGTATTTATAAATGAACTTGCCACTTTGCCATATTTATGTGAGCTCTGGGGGTATTTATACATGAACTTGCCACTTTGCCATCTTTATGTGAGCTCTGGGGGTATTTATACATGAACTTGCAGCTGTGCCCGTTTTGTGTGAGCTCTGGGGGTATTTATACATGAACTTGCAGCTGTGCCATCTTTATGTGAGCTCTGGGGGTATTTATACATGAACTTGCAGCTGTGCCATCTTTGTGTGAGCTCTGGAGGTATTTATTCATGAACTTGCCACTTTGCCATCCTTTATATTTAATAAAAATCGCCAAATTGGAAATATCCATCTGATGGTAGTGTCAGTAACATAATGAAGATGCTATACGTATGCAATTTGTACTACTTTATATATTATATAAAAGCTTTGTGGATTCTGAAACCATAATATTGGTACATGTAATTTGCCTCTTTGCCGCCCCCCGGAAAATTCTCTGTGGACACCCATGGCCATAGATATAATTGGTAGATGCATTTAACTTTGGTTAAAACAGAGTATGGTCTATAGATAATGTTTCAGTTATTATTTTCTGAATACCCCATTCTCCCAGATGACATTGAATATGGAAGCTGTACATGAGAGACTAGACTACTAGTACAGGTAAATATTTTGTTTCAAATACATTCCAAAGCCACCATGATTTTGGCATCTGTTGACGGGGGATGGCCAATGTCTTCTCCTCCACCCCAACTAAGGACTAGTACATTTGTATCCTTTTAACCCACACTTTTCAATGATCTTTAAAGGGGTGGTTCGCCTTCACCTTTTTTTTTTTTTTTTTAATAGTTTTTGAATTGCCTTCTTCTTTTGACTCTTTCCAGCTTTCAAATTGGGGGTTTTGTTCTTCTCAAAAGGCTATAAATATATTGTTACTGCTACTTATTATAACTCATCTTTCTGTTCAGGCCCTCTATTATACATATTTCAGTATTTTTTTTATATCAGTCCATGGCTGCTAAGATTAATTTAGATCCAACCAAATAGCTGAAACTGCAAACTGGAGAGCTGCTGAATAAAAAGCTAAATAACTCAAAAACCACAAATAATAAAAAATTTAAACCAAATGCAAATTGTCTCACTCTCTACATCATACTAAAAGTTAACTTAAAGTTAAAGAAACCTCTGAAGAAGATTAAGAAATCATTCTTAGCTCCCTCTCACCACAAGTGTTGTAATTACCAGGTGTGTGACCATACCCGGCTCGCACCCCCTAGGGACCCACAGGACCTAAGGAAAATCATTGGCGTTGGGGAACATGAGTGCACCACTATGAAACAGAATCAAAGAAAACCACTTTTTGGACTCTGGCTGCTGTTATGAGTAGGAGCTGTCATGTGGTTTGCCTTTTAGTAGTATGATAAATACTACCATCTACTGGCCACAAATAGAAGCTGATGTTTTTGGCTGTTGAGAATGCATATGCCACAATTTAATTATACAAATAAATACACATATGCAGATGAAAAATTCTGTTGTACACATGCTTTGCTATAACCTCTTACTTTACAGTCTGCTCAAGTTAAAAAAGGTCTTAATACTCAAATGTTTATGCATTAAGAAAGCAAAAAGTTGTGCCATAATTTATGGATTGGTGTAATGCAAAATATACAACCAAATAAAAATCCTAATCTGTTTATTTGCGTATTTGAAAGTCAAATGATGATGAGTTTTGTGTATTCAGCTTTCCAAAAGGTATGAATCTTGGACATAAACCCTGTATTCATTCAAAAAACAAACTTTGTTAAATATTAACATATGGCAACGTAACTTCTGAATATGGGCATATTTAGTTATCTGGTTTGCCAACATAAACATTTTAAGTCTTAAAATAAATAAGACTTGTATAAATAATTATGTATTCTCTCCAAGTATTACATTTTTTAAAAAAAGACACACATTTCCTTAGTCCATGCCACTTTGTCAGTTTGAATATTCATAAAAAACATTTTCACCTTTCATTTGCAGGTAATTTTGCTGTGCATTGTTATTCTGTTTAGAAAGATGAATTTTTATGCAAAAAAGAGCGATTGCTCAGATTTATATATTTTACTTTGCAAAACCATTATTTTTGGGGTTACATCTCTTTAAAATAAAAAATATCACAGAACTACATATCAGTAATTTTGTAAGGCTTATGAATTTAATTCTGAACTCACTCTCATAATTATGTTTGCTGCATGATCAAAACCTAATACTGCTACTAATTTGCTGCATTATACTGTTTTGTATAGTGTAGCTCCCAAAGTCTTGGTAATTAAACACAGGGATATCCTCCTTAGTTGTCACTCTGATTGCTTTCTATACACTGAAATTAATGATTAATGTGCATAACATCTGCATAGCTATCTTGTTAAAGGAACAGTAACACCAAAAATGCAAGTGTTTAAAAGTAATTAAAATATAATGTACTGTTTCCCTGCACTTTAAAAACTGATCTGTTTGCTTCAGAAACATTAATATAGTTTATGTAAACAAGCTCCTGTGTAGCAATGGAGGAAATGGAAAAAATGGCTATATGGCACACTTTAAATAGTGGATAACAGATAACACCATTATGTTCTACAGAGCTTATTTGTTACACTGCAGCTTATTTATATCAACAATAATAGTGTTTCAGAAGCAAACACAGCGTTTTATTAGTGCATAGCAACACTGCATTATATTTTTGTTACTTTAAAACACTTTTTTACTGTTTACTGTTCCTTTAAGCGAAAACAGGGAACGTTTATATAGTGAATAAAGTACCCCCTCTTGTAAAATATAAGGATATTATAAGTTACAGAGGAGTTTCTTGACCATATAAAAATACAAGGCCAGGTCATGGAACTCCGAGGTAACTTCTAATATCCTCATATTTTACAACCAGGGGTACTTTATTTATTATAATACACAAGTTTCAGTGAGTCATGTGACAGAAATGACATCAGAACTCACCGTTTATAACTGATGACATCAGAACTCACCGTTTATAAGGATATAATTTACAAGATATTCATGACTCTTGTCTATTATATATCAATACATGCTCCTATTTGAATGAAAGTTGAGGTTTTTTTAAAGGGCACCTGTCACCGCACTACATTCTTTACCTCTCCAAGGCGCAAATTCACTAAGCGCCGAACGCTAGCGTTAATTCGCTAGCGTTTGGCATTTTTCTCTACTGCGCAAATTCACTAACGAACGCTGCCGTAATTTCGCTAGTGTTACTTCACACCCTTACGCCAGGTGAATTTTCGCTAGCGATGTAACTACGCAAATTCACTAACTTGCGCAGTGTACTGAACGCTACCTTTTACGCTAGACTTCCTTCGCCACCTCAGACTTGGCGAAGCGCAATAGAGTAGATAGGGATTGTTTCAAAAAAAGTCAAAAAGTCCCAAAAAACGCTGGCGTGTTTTCTACATGATGGGTGATAGGCTGAAAAAGATCGAAAATATTTTTGGGGCTCCCCTCCTTCCCCCCTACATTTCCTGACTCATGGCAACTTACCTAGACAGTGGGCACATGTGTAGGGCAAAATAAAATTTTTATTTGCTGATTTGAAGGTTTTCTAGGCATTTGAAGTGGTGATACGTGTTCCTCCATTGAAATTTGAATTTCGTGCCGTATGTAAATGAACCATCGCTAGCGAAACTTCACTTCACTTGGCGAATTAACGCTGGCGCAACTTCAAAAACTTACGCTACCCCTGTGCGCAACTTCGGACTTTAGTGAATTTGCGGATCGCTGTCGAAAATACGCCTGACGAACTGTGGCGCAACTTCGCATCTTAGTGAATTTGCCCCCAAATGTGTGGGCTAATAGAGCATTCATTTTTTTTCCTTCAAAATGGCTCCCACAAGCGCTAGTCCACTTGCGCCAGGAAGGAGCTTTTGATTTGGCGTCTATTTATGGCACTGAGAATTTGTGATATGGCTTTTGCTCATAATGTACATGCGTGTGACACCACTTGCATGCTTATGACATCATGCGCACCACACAACATAGCCACTCACATTGGAGCTCCCCCCCAGTAGTTACAGTGGCCATTAAAAAAAAAAAAAAACCCAGAGCGTGGAAGGAGCGTAAATACAGAGGAAGCAGACATTGTGGCTGCAGGGGGGCCCCATGAGAGCCAAGTAAAGCACAATTTCAACATATACTGGTCATACAGGACTCTGGATATGCTTGGGACCCTAACATTTATTTTCTATGGGGCCCAGTAACATCTAGTTATGATACTGGAGTGCAGCTCTATTATTCTGCACCTCGCGTGGGGGAAGTTAAATTGCATACCTCCCAACTGTCAGTCCAGATTTTGACAGTTCAGCCCCGGGTCCCGGATTGTTACTGAAATGTCTCGACTTTCTCTTTGAGCTTCTGCACTGAACAGCCAGAAAAAGATACAACGTTTCTAACGTAATTGGCTTTTGTCAGGGAGCCCAGCATAGCTGCCAGGTGCACTTAGATACTTTTGTATATTTAAGATAAGCACATAAGTAATTGTAACAATTTAAGATAAGCAGGTCTCTTGGGGAAACTGTGGCTTAAAGGACAATTCACCTAAATTAGAAACACTGTAATTACACATAATAACCACAGAAATGTGTTCAAACTTTCATAACCAGCCACATTTTGTAAAATGAACATGGTAATTAGGGGGTGTGGACACTAAATGGGCGTGGTCAACAATTGCACAGCAAATCTTTTTGTCCCTCTTTCTATTTAAAAAATGTTGGGAGGTATGAAATTAGGATGACAGGTGTCCTTTAAATGTAGAAAAGATTCCTGGCAGCTCCAAGACACACTGTTCTAGATCATGAGTATGGTGATAGGACCAGTGCCAGTCTGCTCTGTCTGTGGTTTTGTACCCTCAGTTCTCATGTATTTGATCCACAGACTAAACATCTAGCTCTTTAAATTCATAATGGGAAAAGTCCAAGTGGATTAGTACTTATTACTCACTTTTATGGTTCATTTCTGCAGTATTTCTCCACAGCTATGCAGTGGTAATATAGTCTAAATGTCTTTCTTCAGCCTTATAATATGAATGTGTTACATGTAGATCATGATTTTGTCCTCTAGATGGCACTGGCGTTTTCACATACTTTATTTTCAGAACTAAATGCAGTGTTGTGAAGTATTCCCACTAAATTTCTGGTGAGGATGGATGTCTGATTTTTGAACAAGTGCAGTTTCTGTATTATGCCTGTGTAGCCCTTTCCCTGCCAAATGCATAGTGCCTATTATGCTCATGGGAAAAAGGCTTGAACAGCTAGCTATCTATTTTGGCCCTAGCGTTTCAGCTCTCACAATCCATAAAACTGTCAGTAGTTCCAGTTTCCGTAAATAGGGAGGCTCTAACCTCAGCCCACTTCTGACAGATGGGAAACAATAAGCTAATGAAAAAAAAAAAAAGAAGAATAATGAATAATGAAATAATATAACATTGTGCTCCTATACCAAATGCGGTACAGGTATGGGATCCATTATCCGGAAACCCGTTATCCAGAAAGTTCCGAATTACGGACCCATAGATTCCATTATAATCAAATAATCCAAAATTTTAAAAATGATTTCCTTTTTCTCTGTAGTAAGAAAACAGTTGTTTGTAATTGATCCCAAATAAGATATAATTAATCCTTATTGGACGTAGAACCAGCCTATTGGGGTTATTTAATGTTTACATGATTTTCTAGTACTCTTAAGGTGTGAAGATCCAAATTAATTAATAATAAATTAATAAGACCCATTATCCGGAAAGCCCCAGGTCCCAATGATTCCGGATAATAGGTCCAATACCTGTAATATCTTGCAACATCCAAATGCATACGACACAGGTGCTGTAAATGCTGCATTTACAAAGCATCTGCCTTCTTCCTCAACTGGATAGGTGGTCAAGGTATGCTTGAATGCACAATTTAATAGGAAAGAAGAGGAAAGCATTTAAAAACTACAAGTCAGAGTTTTGTGTACTTTTTATTTTAGTACATTTTCTTTATTTTTCTAGATTTACTTTAATTGCCTTGATTAACTTGATCACTGAAAAAAACAGTCATCATAGGATATAAACTCAGCGCCGGATTTCAATGTGCGGCGCCCCTAGGCCGCGCGGTCCGACCAGGCGCCCGCGCGGTCCGACCAGGCGCCCGCGCGGTCCTAGCGCCCACCTCACCTCCCCTTCCCAGCGCGCCGGCGTTTTTTCGCTGGCGCAGCTGCTGTAATTGAATGGGGACGCACGCGTCCCCATAGTGCGGCTGGGCGGCATGCCGCCCCTATTTTTTTGCCGCCCTAGGCCCGGGCCTATGCGGCCTTGCCGCAAATCCGGGCCTGTATAAGCTGATGATGTGTAGCCAAAGTGATATCTCTTTGCAGCTGGCATTGAGGGCTAGCCCTAAAAATCTTGAATTCTCACAGCTAAATTTGTCTAATCCACTGCTCCTCACCACACTGTTACATCACTTAGAAGGAAGACACCTTCTGGTAAGATGTGGTATGGTAGCATATGACCAGTAACCATTGCATTATTCCTAGAGAACTGCTTACAGCAGCAAAGCATTATTATTTGATAATATATGCTAACATGGCATGTTTGCTTTGGCTGGAGCAACAATGAACAACATCTCCTGCATTTTGGAAAACAAAATTTGAGAAATAAAATTGCATTGTGTAATTTGGTTATTTGCTGTTTCCTACCCAGGTATATTAGATATTTTGAATTCTCCAGGATATCTAATTTCCTAATGAATAGTGTACTGTGAATTACCTTAGGGTTTTATGGATGCAAAAGCAAGCTCAATTAATTTTATTTGCAGGAGCCAAAGTATTGAACAGACCCACAGCATTGATATTAAACATGATTTCTTTTATTACAAAATCCACATTTAAACTGCTTTTATAATAGGTACAACTTGTTCCCCATTACAAAACCTGTTCTCTAGCTCTGCTGACTGGAAGTCATCAGTCCCGATAGCCATCTGCAGGACAATGTATGTTTGTAAACTATATCAATGTTCCCCAAAGCTGGCTAGATCAACACATTTTCACTGCTTATGCTGCTTAAAAAAAAGAAGTCTTATTGCTAAAGCGCTGACTACTGATTTTGACCAGGAGCCAACATATGAGGCATTTAGGCTGTCCATGCCTGTGCTGTCTATTTACGTACTTGAGCAGAGCCTAAATTCAGAATAAAGCATTTTAAAAAGGGTCTTTTTGACCTAGTATTCCAACTTATCTGAGGTGGATTATACCTAAGCAATCCTGGTGTCACTGGCCCTTTCACACAAAATTTGCAAGTTAGATAGAACATTCCAGTTACCTTTTTTTATTTTTTTTTAGCCTGCAGTATAGGCCGACAGAAGGCTGAAAATATATACAGTGCTTTTGAACTGTTGTCATGCAACGATTAGAGTAAATAACTAAAATAATGTTACTAATACCTCATGGGGACTAGGAAGGAGTATACTAATAAATAAATTGTAACAGGCAGCACCTAATTGATAAAGGCTGGAGAATTGTCTTTCATCTCTAAATGGCCAGATTGTGGACCTGTAGCAGTCTCATTGAACCTGTAACTGTCCCCTTTTATTACACTGGAGGCAAAACCCTGTGAAATCTCTGCAATACTACATGGTGTGACTGAAATGAACAACATCTGAGGCGTGCATAAATTTGCACCTAAGAGCCAGAAATCTGACTTTGCTATAAATATATCTTGACAAATGTGACAAACTATTCTGAAAGATAATGTTAGCCACAAAGAAATGCAGCTTGACACTCCATATTTCAGACTGTGTGTCTGCAAAAGGACTTAATCTTTTTTATCACTGTTGTACTAATCGCTGGCTGCTAAATGCTACGTACTCTGAATGTATCTCCATACCACCCAATTCCCCTTTAGTGAATCTGCCCCTAATTTCTTTTTATCCAAATAATCTAAATTCTTTAAAATGATTTCCTTTTTCTCTGTAATAATAAAACAGCACCTTGTACTTGAGCAATACTAATATATAATTAATCCCTATTGGAAGCAAAACCAGCCTATTAGATTTATTTAATGTTTACATGATTTTCTAGTAGACTTTTGGGGGCCGATTCACGAAGGGTCGAATATCGAGGGTTAATTAACCCTCGATATTCTACTGGGAATTAAAATCGTATGACTTCGAATATCGAAGTCGAACTATTTTGCGCAAATCCTGCGATCGATCGATCGAAGGATTTTTCGTTCGATCGAACGATTAAATCCTTTGAATCGAACGATTCGAAGGATTTTAATCCAACGATCGAACGAAAATCCTTCGATCAAAAAATCACAGGCAAGCCTATGGGGACCTTCCCCATAGGCTAACATTGACTTCGGTAGCTTTTAGCTGCCGAAGTAGGGGGTCGAAGTTTTTTCAGGGACAGTACTTCGACTATCGAATGGTCGAATAGTGGAACGATTTTTACTTCTAATCGTTCGAATCGTTCGAATTCGATCGAATTTAACCAATTCGATGGTCGAAGTACCCAAAAAATACTTCGAAATTCGAATTTTTTTTTATTCGAATTCTTCACCCGAAATTCTTGAATCGGCCCCTAGATATAAAGATCCAAATTAAGGAAAGATCCATTATCCCAAAAAACCCCAGTCCCAAGCATTTTGGATAGAAGGTCCCATACATGTACAGGTATGGGATTTGTTATCCAGAATGCTCGGGACCTGTGGTTTTCCGGATAATGAATCCGTTATTTGGATATTCATACATTATGTCTGCTAGAAAATCATATAAACTCAATAGGCTGGGTCTGCTTCCAATAAGGATTAATTATATCTTAGTTGGGATCAAGTACAAGTTACTGTTTTATTATTACAGAGAAAAAGGAAATTGTTTTTAAAGCTTTAGATTATTTGATTATAATGGAGTCTATGGGAGACCTAACTGGTTTCCAGATAAGGGATCCCATACCTGTATTATGAGCTGTGTCTACGACAAAGAGAGTCCTAAGTCATATTTTTTGTAGTGTCTCTTGTGCATTTTCTTCACTATTCCTACATTCGAATTTGATTTGTCAAAGCAAAATGTGCTGTTTGATACACCAATGAAGCAGAAATCTTGATATGAGCAATAAATTTATTTTGACAAAACTGTCATAAAATATGCAAGGGAATAATTTTATCTAGTGCGTGTCAAAATCAGTAGTGACAACCCTTCCCCAGTTGTTAAGTTTCGAGGTTTTCAAACAGCCATTTTTCATGGTCTTCAAACTAGGGCAGTAAATAAATCAGTTTAAATCTGATTTTACTAACCCTTTTGAGTGTAATGTCAGTAGCCCTGGAAGTATGAAACCTTTTACATTATATTAGGGAGGTTATTTATCAAAGGTTGAATTTTAGAGTTTTAAATATGTTGAATGAACTCACAACTAATTCTAATTTAAGAAAAAATTATGGGAAAAACCTGAATCAGCGAGTTTGGGGTTAACAACTCAAAAACTCAAATTAATAGAATTTTTGGCAGAAAAAACTTGAGTTGCTCGAATGTATTTTCACAACACATATCCATATTTACTAAAAATCGTAAGTTAACTTTTTCAAGAGAAGTGTGGTGAATTCTCTACGTAAATTCGCCAATATATTTCCCCATACAATAGTAGTGGGGAAAATTCTTCTAGAGAAATTGTGCCAGAGAATTTTTACCATGGAGAAAAGTAGCATGGAAAGGGCAGTGTGGATTGCGTTATAAAAGTGGCTGTGCTTATCATTGGGATTTTGCCAGCCTGAACTTGTTGAAGTACACTTTGGCGAAAAGGGTACTGTTTGCTAGAGAATTTTCACTGGAGAAACTTTGTTAGAGAAGCGCCAAAACAGTGCAAAACTTCTCTAGCGCTCATTATCTCCCTGTTTTTTGTTTATACGGATAATATGACTCGGTGACACGGTGACACTAGACATTGTATACAACATGTATTTTTATTTTATTTTCTTCTGTTTGTTTTTTCTTCTTCTTTGTTTATTTCTATGTGTTGTAACACAGGTTTGCAAATCACAGCTACCTTCTGATATTCTGTATCTGACGATGAACCTGAATAAACACAAAGTTGAAAAAAAAAAAAACTTCTCTAGCGCTCTGCTTTTTCGATAGTGAATTGTCCTGTTTGCCTTTTAGTAGATTGACAAATTTGCTGGAAATTGTTATTTTGCCAAATTTTGCACCATTTTATCACCACTATTCACTTCTGATTACTTTCCTTTCATTTTGACTCTTAGAACCCCATATTAGCACCTAAAACACACACTGGCAAATTTGTCATACACCCCATCCACATACAGATCCCCCATTAATACTTAAAACTCCTCTGTCACCTTCAATGTATTTTTTGCCTCCTCTGCAATTAATTCCCAGTCCCACTTTGTAATTAGCATATATTCCTGTTTTTTTTTTAAATTTCTTCCTATGTTTCTCTGTGAAAAAAGCTTTAGATCGATATATTCATATTTCTTTTTTGCTTACTAGGAAAATCAAATTAATTAGATTTCAAGAATCCAATAGCATCCTATTTCTGAATGCAGAGGTGTATAGATCAGTGAGTGTGCAAAAGAGGGCAGTGTGTTCTAACAGTCTGGTAGGAGATGGAACATATGCAGAACAGTGTCTGTCGGTGCCGCTATCATCCGATACATGTTTATGGATTTCTGTTATGATTTTGTTAATGCATTTTTCTACTGTAATTCAGATCTGTGGTTAGGCAATGGATTGGTTTTTGTTTCCTTGAATATTACAGATATGTCTGGAGCTTTATGAATGACCTTAACTGTTTCATTGCTCTTATAAACCATGGAAGTAATGCATCAAAAACTAGGAATTTTGGCAAGTCAGCTGATGAGAAAAAAGAAAGTTGTTCCCTCTTAGCCTTTTGCTTGCGATAGACACAATAATTTTATATATAAAAACAGGCCAATGTTTCTGTTTTTGTATTTGAGGGGAAATAAACATGATTTAAAAAAAAAATGGACAAAGCATTACAACTTTTCTTATGCACATTTTTTAATCCTTGGGCACTTGATAGGCTATTAAATATGACTGTTTGATATATGTAACAATAAACTAGATTTTTATATACTACAAGAACTGCCATTGAATCCTCTACATTTGTTGAGATCCGGATTAGTGCCAGCCTGCATATTTCTACTTTGATTACTTGAACCTGAACCTTTTGCAAATCAAGAAAAAAAGCTAACTCAAATTTTGATGAATTGACCCATAATTTAGTATTTTTTTGACTGACTACCCTCACTGCATACATCGCTAGAAAGGAACATTAGCCCCTGGACTACAGATCCCACAGAGGCTGGGTCTCTCAGAAGTAAAGATGGGGAGGGATATGCTATTCTGAGAAACACTAAAATTGCAAAGAATTTGGGTATTTCATCATCTTTAGCGATGAGTGAAATTTCCTGCAGGTATAGATTTTGCCACAGAAAGTTTTGCCATAAAAAAGACCATGGTATTTTAATCTGAAAAAGTCACACGGCAATGGAAAAAGTTGCAGAAAAAAAAAATTCCATATTTTATGGTTGTGATCTTGAGGCCCTCAATTTAAAACACAATTTGATGCTGCATCCACAAATGCAAGTTTAAACTCTCCCATGCAAAGATGAAACCATATATAAACATAATCCAGAAACACTCTCTTTATCTGTGCCCAAGCTCGTTTTAGATGGAAAATTTGATATACTTTTGGAAATCATGGACAGTACTAAAGATGAGATGGATCATCTGGCTTGTTACCAGCACACAGTTTAAAAGCCAGCATCCGTGATAGTGTGGGGTGCATTAGTGCAACCAGCATGAGTAGCCTGCACATCTGGGACATCATTAATGCTGAATAATATATACAGGTTTTGGAGCAACATATGCTGCCACCCAAAATATTTTTTTTCAGGGAAAACCTTGCTTGTTTCAGCAAGACAATGCCAGACCACATTCTGCACTTATTACAAGAATATGGCTCAGTAGTAAGGTCTGGGTGATAAACTGTCCTGCCTGCATTCCCAACCAGTCATCCACTAAAAACGGTTTGGCACATTATGAAAGGAAAAATACAACAAATAGACCCCAAACCGTTGAGCAGCTGAAATCCATTACCAAGACTAGGACATTTCCCCTATTCAAAAATTGGTCTCTTCAGTTCCCAAACGGTTACAAAATGTTGTTAAAAGAAGAGCTGATGCAACACTGTGGGAAACATTCCTCAAAATTTTTTAACAAAAAATTATAAAATGTCTCGGTTTCAGAATTTGATATTTTGTCTTTGTACTATATGCAATTAAATACAGTATAGGGTTTAAATGGTTTGTTGTAAAAGTTGTAGATTGTCATACCAAGTGATGTTGTCCATGATGCAGCTACTGGAGCTTTTTGCTTACGATAAATAAAAATGTGTTTTGTTGAGCCTCAAAAAAAATAATGTTTTTACATCACTACAGACATGGTAGGGGAATCCCACCCACAAAAACAGCACAATCATGTAAAATAGTTATTTATCCTAATATTTATTTTTGAAATTGCTGATTTGTACTCTTTTTTTTTTTTTTTTTTTTTTTTTTTTCTGTATTCATATATATTTCCACTTCTGAATTGGGGAAAACCTTGTGCAATGTAATCCATGCTGTTTAACAGATTAATTTACTTGTTAATATTGTCCTATGAAAATCAAGCATGAAGTATGCAGTTTCATCTGATGGAAAGTATCTTCTTTATTTTTTGGGGGGCTATCATCTAGTGCAGTGGTTAGCATTGATGTCTTGCTGCAATGGGTCTCCAAAGTATGATATTCGTATGATATTAGGTTAATATAATCTTTTCTTCATAGGTTACATATCAATTAATTGGTCTTTTTTTATGAAAAAGATTGGATTGTTCAGCCTACAATTCTGGTGTGTGTATGTAAGTCAGAAGTGACATTTGCTTAAAATGGGTCAGCCATAAGCCTGTTTGATAGAAAAGTTGTATTAGAAGGAGCTACAGTTGAGCTCTTTTCTAATGGTTATGCTGTATGTGGAATGGTAACTCTGAAAAGCTAAATTCTAATGAGTCATAGGCCTAATAAAAAAATTAAAAAAAATGTTTAAAGAAACAATTACACTTTATTGATTGTATGCAGCATTTAAAATGGAAAATAAGAAGCATTTCATGTTCACTCTTGTTTAAAGTGTACATTCATGGCATAGTATAGTACCCACTTCACCCTTGTCAAACATCAGGTTTGTATGACAATGCCACCCATTTATGCATATATGTGGCACTGGCAGATCCAGAAGCTGAACAAACAGATAAACCTAAAAATTAATGTAAATAATTTTCACTTTGGGTAAGGCATCTGTTTGTCCAGGCCTAGAGAAGTGGATCCACTTACTTCCGCATCTCTGTATCTGCACTGAAAAGTACAGCTTCCACCTGTGTGCAGGTACATGGAGCAGAGGTTGGCCCTAAAATGTCTGCTTTTGCAGCAGATCCAATGCTCCTTGTACCTCAATGAAGAGAATTCCAAGATGCACAAATCATTAGGTGCTAGTCCCTCTCATAACTGTATTTCAGGACCCAGTTTAGCAGTCTATAACACTAGGATACTGCCTACCAAATAGTACTAGGAGACTAATTTACCAGTCCCCTACAATTGCAATTCTAAAGTATTCATTTTTGAGACAATGTAACAGAAATCCGTTCCCCCTCTTTAATTAGATGGCTTCTGCTACATTGTTTCTGGAATCAGAGCCAGCAGAGAATGCAGACAGACAAGTGCTGCTTTCAATAGGAATTATATTTACAATTAACCTTAAAAGCACTGAATTTTTTAAAAGTCGCTTACAATAATTCCTTTCATTATGAATGTACAATATTAGATCCCCTTTAATTTATTTATCAGGTCAAGATTCAAATTAATTGGATACAAGTAATAAACACAAGAGGATAAATACATGGCAGTGCTTAAAACTAAGTGGTTTTGCGTTTCCGGGTTTTAAAGTGAACTGCACAGTAGGAAACATCTCCCTTAACAAGGTTAACTTTACTGTGTCCAATTAAAAGTATGAGGCTTTAGGGAGAACAGTGGGACATCTGCATGCTGGCCGCAAAATAAAGGTTTACAAGAGAGAAAACATTTTTAGAATGTTCAGATCTAAGCTGTTCTAACAGCAGGTAGATCTATAGGTAGGGAAAGCAAGAAATAAATTCCTTTGCCACGCTAAAAACATTAAGAAATAAAACATTGTCAATTAGGATTTCATCTGAACAAAGAGGAAATAAAACTTTCTGGAGATAGGTCAAGCTTTTTGTAATCCTCTAGAAAAGTTTACCACAATTAAATATTTTGGAATGCCTTGCATTCACGTTCAACCCAAGATAAACACTTGTGGCATTGACTGACTGTTGCATGATCATCACCAATACTGAATATTCTGATAACTGCAACTGCATTCCTTGCCTTTTTTGTTTTCTGCTGAAATGTTGCTCATTTGCTCAACTGAACTGTAAGCAGCTCTCATGTAAAACTGATAAAATGAATAATCATCATAATATTATCAATCAATCAATAGCCATCCTTGCATTGTTTATATCCTTTGTGCCATGCATGGGTATGGTTCTACTGTTAAATTCTGATTTTAGTTTTGCAACTGCATCAAATTGCTAGAAAAGAACACTGTGTTACAAGGATACTGTTCAATTTTTGTTGCTTATCATTTGAAATGTTGGTCCAGCAGGGACTTCATTACCACCTAAATGGAGCAGATCATATAACAGAAACCCATTTCTTTGAGAAATTCAACCAAATCACCCATCCATCATTCCGTGTCTGGTCTCCAACATATCAGATCTGAGCATTCAATAATAGATCAAAATTAATGTAAGGTATAAAAATAACATTGGTCATGATCCTCTGTCAGTTTATTTGGCAGGTTATAGGGGCAAGTCAGCACTTTAACTAATTTGATCATTCTATCAGAGGGCCAATCATCCAAGGACTGGAGAGCATTATGTTTGTGAAATACTTATTGCAGCCCCTGTCCTTATTTCTGTGTACACAGTAGTTCATCTGAAATACACTTGACATCATTACCATCTGGAGAGAGGCTAAAGGTATCATAGGAGGGCATTAAAGAATCTCTTTGTAGTTCTAGTGGTAAGACAGCACAGCCATGCAATGAATTTATACTGTATCTGTACAGCACAGCAGTGCAGTTCTGTGCTTCTGGGAATATAGGCATAAACATGGAATTATTGCAGTTAGTTTGGCATGAATAAATTGGACGGCAGCTTGACCACAAGTGAGAGTCTGTCTAACCTTTTGAGTTACTTGAGTGGCAGTGTTAATAATTACAAACATTTAATGCACAAACAGTTTCTTTGTAGATTGAAAAGCCTCTGAATTATAAATACAGTTGGCCAGCCTTGCATGCTGTTAATAATTCACATATAGTGAAAGCCACATGCTGTGTGATCTTTTGATCAAACAAAAAGTATCATACCTATCTAGAATTGCACATTGACTTTTTACCTTGCAATAAATAGATTTTCTCATTACAATACTGACCCTATGTTAATGTACACGTTTGCCAATTAATAGTGTTTCATTAATAGTACAAATACTGAAGGATTGGATATTAAAATGAGAAAAACCTTTGTATGGCATGCGCTGTTTGGTTTCGACAGTTTAATGAAATTGACCAACTGTGTAACTCATTCCCAAAATCATGTTACTCAAAAGGTTGCCTTTGGGTAAAGCTTTTTGTTCCTGATCGCTTGCTATTGTTTTTTTTTTATTTTGTTCAATATAGAATATGGAGCTAAAATTGGGTATTTTGTGCTATGTGAAGCTATACTTATCTCTTTGTTTTTGATCATGTAGCTATTAAGGATGAATTTTTAATGAAAAGATTATTTTTGTGTATGCTGTTAATTGGCTTTCACATAATGTTTATATTTAGATAATTTACTTTTAACAAAGTGCATGATAACAATAAACATGTTTATATGGGAGCTGGAATACCTCAATGTTAGTGACCCAGAATATCATTATTTGCTAACTTGTTTAGCGGTGTTCCAGAAAGAGCAGGCCTAGGAACATCTCATATGTATGCAAAGAGATAGCATTGGGTGCAGAATCCCTACATATTCCAACTCTGCTGTATTTTGCAGGATAGTCTAGGTCACAGTCCAGATTAAGGTTGAGTGCAAATCTTGGAAGGATGCAAAGAAATTGACTGAATGGTTTAAGGGATTTTTTTAGGTAGTGTTTACTGGTCAGCAGATTGGTTGCTATGGGTTACTGGACCACCTGGTAAAACATTTATTATATTACCTGATCAACAGCTTGAAAAAACCAAACATGTTTGATACTAGGAGATCCTGTTAGCAGTATGTTTAGGCCTTTGTGCATAGACTGGTGAGTTTTTATTTCCATCTATTTTTACCCATTCATCATTGAGTGTTGGTATTGGTCTAACACCTGTCATAGCTGGTAAGTAGTCAGGATGCCCACGCTTGCAGTTTTTTTATTATGTAACATTTTTTTTGCAAAATCCCAAAAAATGATGTGGGCTTAAAATGATGTGGTTGTATTGGTGCCACACTATAGCATCTAGTCAGTGGTTAAAATGACAATCTAGGAGATGGGACTAAAATGTGCAAATTGTCTACAATAAATGTCTATATCATACTAGACCTTAATTCTTGTGTGGAATTCTCATATATCATCATATATATTTAAAGAGCCAACATATTCCTCAGCACCGTTCCTTGCCCAATGTAGGTCTATTTCCTGATAGTTCCTGGGTGTGTTTCAATTTTTTATTATCAGTTCTTTGACCCTTGCCTGTCCCTGACATTTGCCTGTTTCTGATCATTCTCTTGGATCCTGACTTTGTACTGTATCACTGTTTGGTTTTGACCCTGGCATGTGTCCTCTACTTTGTCCCTGACTCCTGATTCTGTACTGCACTGATTGCAATTGACCTCTGCCTGTTCCTCGGCTATGCTTCCTGTTCCCCTTTCATCCCCTCAAGCGATCCGGTTCCCTTGCCTGCCCAAATCCCTCACCTTGGTCCTCTCACTTTAAGTCCTGGCAAAATCTGAGTAGCGAAGGGGTTCTCCTGATGTGAAAGTGGCAGTTATAAGCAGAAGTGTGAGCTGTGACCAGGACCTTTGGTTCTGGGTTGGGATACTGATCATGACAGTATGTTTAGAAATTGAACATACAGAATTATACAAAACAATCAGTAACCAATACAAGAGTTGAAGAAGGCCCTGCAAAAAAGAGGTTACCATCAAAAAGGAGAAGGGGTTGAGACCAGTCCCGCCGGGCCCAGGTGTCAGTGGGCCTTCACGCTGCTAGACATTTGGCCTATTTCATGGCCATTGCCTATTTCTATGAGAACAAAGTGGCTCAATAGATGGAATAACAGATTATATTATGTAAAGAAAGGAGACTAGGAGAATAGGAGATGAAGAATAATAGTACGAAGAGTGGGCCACTTGCCTAAGATTAATTGGTGGGCCCCTGGTCCGACACTGGTTGAGACACAAGGTGATATAGTATATTCAGTAAAATAATACATTACTGCTCTAGGCAGTGTTGCTTCTATTTGAGCAATGCCAATTTGCACTCCAAATTTAGAAAACTGTAAAATCCTGTGTGGCAAATTTCTCAAAATATTACTTATATATGAAGCACGCCTGTTTGTTTTTCAGACACGTTTTCATTCCTCCTCTTTATTATTTGTCTTTCGTTTGTATAGTAAATACGGCTTTGTTTTACAAATTTGTTGCAAAAATAAAACCTAAGCTATAAATTACAAGTAGACTGTTTTATACGTGCTGTCTCTAAATCATCTGAAACAAAGCATATGCTTTCATGTGAAAATTCAGTGCATATAAGTTATCCTCCTCAGAGACTGCAAGTGAATATTGAGGTGGGTTTTGAGATCAGCAAATGGAAGTGCTTTTAACGGCATCATCAAGGCCAGTTAGCTAAAGCATTCTCCGCTCCACTTGTTGGGTGTGTATGTCTTGTTCTGTTTGTAGAGATCTGCAGCCAAGAGGCATTTGGGGAGGAGGAGGAAGTAGCACAGACATTGTCCTTATAAATTATTGGGCCCAAGAAGCAAGAAACGTGTTAGAGCATCTAGACACCACAATTGTCCAAAATTTTCAGGTTTAATGAAGCTGTACTAACCATCAGTCAGCACATAAAGAAAAGTTCCTACTGGAAGCTTTTCTGGAAATGAATTTCACACTTTATAATTCTGGTTTCTCAAGGGGTTGTAATTTAGTCATTTTTCTTTCTTTAACCATAATGAAATGTGTCTGTGTCTACTTTCTTGGCTCCTTTTAGTAGCAAGAATTGCCAGCAGCTGTATAACAACACCCATCCCAGCAGCATTTTGTTTTAACGCTGAAGGGATACTAGCATCTTTCACGTGTTGCTGTTATTAAACTACAACTTTTAACATATCCAGACTGCTGAAAGTTAAAGAACCTGCTACGTGATTTTAATGAATGTCCTAATGCAATGTAACTGTGATGTTTTAATGGTGTAGGGGTTGTATAGAAAATAGAATACAACTTGAATTTCTGGGTATTACAAATAATCTATCAATAACAATGTAAAATCTAGAGACAAATTAAAGGGGAAGGAAACCTAGTTGGCGCAAAGACCCTCCCCCCTCCCGTATGTTGCCCACCCTCCCTCCTCCCCCCTGGCCTACCCGTCCCGCTGGGCAAATGCCCCTAACTTGTTACTTACCCTTCTGCGCAGGTCCAGTCCAGGGAGTTCACAGACGACATCTTCTTCCACGCAATCTTCTTCCTGCTTTGACCGGCGCATGCACAGTAGGAGAAATTTGCCGGTACATTGTGACTTTTGGCACATGCGCAGTAGATCCGTACCGGCGAAATGCTCCTACTGCGCATGCGCCAAAACGCCGTTCAAAGCAGGAAGAAGATCGCGTGGAAGAAGATTTCGTCTGTGAACTCCCTGGACTGCGCAGAAGAGTAAGTAACAAGTTAGGGGCATTTGGCCAGGGGGGAGGAGGGAGGGTGGGCAACACACGGGAGGGGGGGAGGGTTTTTGCGCCAAATAGGTTTCCTTCCCCTTTAATGCACAATGTACAATGATTATGCAAGTTTTGCTTGCATTCTTTGTCAATATTGCATGATCACAGACTGGTATACTGCAGTCTCTGATGGTTTCCTGAAGTGACTAGAATATAAAGTTAGGAGCCACTTCACTTTTTTTTTACTAAAGTCTAATTTTTAAAACTAAACCAAGTGAATAGACAGTTGAGAAATCATTTGTCTAAACCCTGCTAATTATTAACTCTAATTTTATCATGTGCACAAAATACACATGCTATAGTGTGCTTGAATGTTTCCTGATATATAAAATATGAAAATCTTTCTATAATTTACCATCTTAACTACCATTAAACAATGCCTAACCCCTCTTAAAACAGTCTTCATCCAAACCCTAATCCAAACCCTCAAAGGAAAAAAAAGACAGCAAAATGGGAGATGAGGACACATTTTCAAAGGGAACTAATGCAAAGTCAGCTTAACTCTTAACACTTACTCTGGTTTGCTTGTATGGAAGTATATATTAATAAGCTATTAGTATTTATTATAACTTAAGTTATTGGGAATTAAAGAATATGCACAGCTTTGATTTTGACTTCTATAAAAAGGCATGTGTAAGAAAGGCATGACTCACTATCCTTAATGGATTTGGCTATGAGAAAGCAGACACCTATTTTTGAAGCATCATTAGATACTACCATCTCTGCACCTAGACTATTCTTATATAAGGAGAGAGGGATTATTCATTACATGAGTAATCATGACACATCTCAAAGTGCTGATGATGTTCACCTGCTTTGTATAATTTGATGCCTACTCACACTGCACAAGGTCAGGGGAAGATAAAAAATTTGAATTTGGATCACCACATTAAATCTGACTTACTGCACCATTTACACATGGCTCAAATAATGTAAGCTATGCAATACACGTGGGAAACCAAATCTATAAGGTTGTTTATGTTCTAGGAGCATAAATGAAATAATATGAGATGGGACCAAAAGTGCTCCACTACTGCATGTGTGAGCATTCAGCCAGGGCGTAACTACAGAGCAAGCAGACCCTGTGGGTGCAGGGGGGCCCTATGAGGCCCTCATTATTGTGCAATCTCAACTGGTAAAACAGGACAACCTCTGGATATGTTGGGGGCCCTAAAATGAATTTGCTGTTGGGCCCAGTAAGAACTAGTTACGGGGAGGCTATGGCTGCTGCTAAGTATAACCAGCAACAACATTAAATTGTGATTGCTGGTCTTGAACATGTAACTGATGCATCACTCTGTGATTCTGTTTGATATTGGTGTATTTGGTGCACCCAGAAGCTGCATAACATAGCCTTTGTCAAACAAAATGATACCTTTTTGTAAATGTTATAGCATCTTTTTATTGCTGATTTGTGAAGGGGTCACATCAAAAAGCACAACCTTCCTGGTTATATTTGCATGATATGGTTTTACATAGGATGAACTCGGCTTTACCTGGAGCGCCGCTTGACGTCATCGGGCAAGGGTACGCAATTCAAAATATATGAAGGGGCCTTGGGCTAGAATTCACTGCCCAACGTAAAGGTTATTTCTAGTTCCTGGGTGCTCTCAGTATTGATTCTTGGTTCTGATTCCCCTTGCCTGTCCCTGATTCTGCCAGCTTGTTGCTTGTACTGACTGCTGCCTGATTCCACACCACTCTTCTGTTCTCCCATATTAAGACTTGGCAGCATCTGAGTAGCAGAGGACTTCACCTGAAGCCAAAGGCAGCTGCTAAGAACTAAGGAGTTAGTTCTGGGTTAGGGATACCCTTCTATGATAAAATCATAGAAAAAAGCAGTGTTGACACAGTGATGTCAGTAAAGGGGTTGGGGCAAGTCCATAACCACAGGGAAGGGTCTCTGCTCTAAGTCTGACCTTCCACCCATACAAATTTGCACCTACGGCTAATGTTCTGTCTGATCCCACCCGATTCACCGGTAAACCAGCAAGTTCTGTTTATTATGGCCTATCCACCAATCACTATTACAAATCTAGCCCAATAAAGCAGAATTTTTCTCTCATTCTATAGAAACGTACATGAACCCCTTTCGACCTCTGCAACAAATAATCAAATGCACCATTTTTTATCTCTTTTTGTCATGCTGCCAGATTTTCCACAACTTTTCATACAATATTGTTGTGCTATATTGCAGTACCTTTATTGTACTGACCTAGTTAGGCTGCTTCTTATCCAAATTCCTCAAATTCAGCAAAGGAATAAAAACTTGCTTTAATTTGTTGAGTCACCAACAGATGGAACAGTAAATCACTGACATGCATGATGTTTCTAATTGTCATAATGATACCTCTTCCCCAGTGAGACTCATAAAGGAAAAGAAAGCGGCCTGAGCTACACAGATGTGATTCTGGATTTCAGTTCTGAAGTAATTAACAGTGTGTTGTGTATATCTAGAAATGTTGAATAAAATTTGGTGGCAGGTGTGTATTGATCATGAGCTTCAAACTGTTTCTGGGATAAAATGTGAAGATTATTGCGGTCTTGGAAATTCTGGAGTACAAAGCACAGATATAATTTGGTTATGTTGGCAAATTAAGCTTAATGTTACATTAACGTTAATTGAATGTCTAAAGAGTGTGCAAGTTAAAGCCAGGATGCTGAGCAAATCCCCCAAAGTCTTCACGTGAAGAGTTAAAGGTTAACCCCTGATGTGTGTTTTTACGCTTAGTCCTCAAGGTAGAGTCCTGCAGCGGGTCGGGTACCCCTGGGTTACCCGCAAAAACATGCAGTACCCTGCGGTTTGCATTTAGACGTTCCAGGTGCGGGTATACCCGCGGGTTGGCAGTTCTGCGGGTTGCGGGTCAGGCCGCAGGTCTTCTCAGTATCGATATCCACTCTTCTTCTGGTCACGTCTACTTCCGATGACGTCACTTCCGGTTTACAATAACAGCACTTCCTGATTCTTGATGGTCAGCGGGTCGTGTTTCCAGGTTGCGGATAAGGTACTTGCAGATAGGGTCGGGTCCAAGCGGGTAAGAATGCGGGTTGCGGATTGCAGGTTGCGGGTACGGGTCGGTTCAGGTCCCAATAAATGGACCCGCGCAGGACTCTACCTCAAGGGGCCAGTAATGTTAAGGTAATGCCCAGAAGACAGGATTAATTTTTTATAATGTTTTCTATGCTAAGTTGGGTACCCCTGTATATCAATAAATTGCCTTAAAAGTTGCTTTGAAATGGCTATTCTATTACATACTTAAATGTAATTCCTCTTTAAACTAAAGAAAGTGTTCTTCATTCACTGTTTCATTGCTGTCAAAGAGCGTATTTTAGCTAACATGTATATTCCCCCTCCGTACTCTGATGAGTGTATCCATCAATTTCTCTAATTTATCACTAAGTGTCCGCACGCTCAAATCATATGCGCAGGTGACTTTAATACGGTCTTGAACCCTCAACTGGACAGGCTTCATAGACAACCACCCCAAACAGCTCCGGCTATTACAAACTTGGCTAGCCTCATGGAGGCCATGGGGCTGGTGGATGTTTGGAGGTACGTGCACCCTGCTGACCATCAATACTCGTGCTTTTCCACCTCACATTTATCCCTCTCTAGGATTGATCTTATGTTTCTGTCTGGAGGGCTTTTAGTTGGGCTTAAAGAAATAGAATATTTGCCCCGTGGTATTTCAGATCATGCCCCTCTTATGGCCACATGGCACGTACCACAGGGTACTTCGATTGGAGTAGACCCTCACACACCCGTTATGTAGATGTATAGATTAGCTCGGTGCTCAATGGATGGAGGATATGGTGACCTCCCAGCAGGCCCGGAATGGCAATCTGTGGGTTCTGGCAAATGCCAGAGGGGCTGCTATAAGGTGCCATAGAAAGTCAGTATTTAGTGGGCTGGTGTGGCTGTTTGGGCCTCTGTGTACCTGAAATGGCAGGGCCTATTTTAATTCTCAGTCCGGACCTGCCTCCCAGTAAGTGGAACAAAAAAACACACCAGCACACAAGACTTGTATCTGCAGGGCAAGCCCTTGCAAAAGTTTTTACTGCGGTGGTGCAACGTTTCGGGGCTCCGCCCCTTTGTCAAGCATACTACATACAGGTGCTGATGAACATTATAAAGGCAAACCAATTAGTGCGTCATTATGCAAAAATGTGAAGAATCAATTTCCATATAGAAGATTTTTCATTATAAAAATTACCAAATTATGAAAGATACGTAGAATAAATTCATATCAGAAAAAAGGTTATTATAAAATTACTTTGGTTCTTTTCGCAATTATTGTATATGGGTGTCAGTATAAATAGAATAAAACACACAATACTTTTAAGTCCATGTTAATAACAAAGCAGCAAATTCAAAATCCCAGTGTTGAACACCTCAATTGAAACAATTGTTGCAATTGACCTAAGAGGAAGATAAAAGTTACAAAAAATCTGTAGGCAAAGAAATTTTCTTATCTGTAAGGGAAGTAAGAAAGCTTATTAGACACTTATTTTACAAGAAACAGGACAAATTAAACTCTTCATTTAATCCCCTCGGATATCTTGTTTGCAGTAACCACATCCAATAACACTCTCTCTGCGAGAGTAGACGTTTTTATCCTGTCCCTGTTTAGTTGTAATTTTTTCCAAGATTTGCCACGGATTTGTGCCCCCCGGTGCCCGTGTTCAAAAAAAGTTTGGCTAACATGGTCTCTTTTTTTATATTTTGTTTTGCCACCCGGTGCCCGTGTTCAAAGTCTGCCTAAACGAACACAAATCTGTCATATGTAATTATCATCCACCTACAATTACTGGGGAAGATGCAAAGATTAAATCTGATGTTACAAAATATAAAAAACTCTTACTTCCCTTACAGATAAGAAAATTTCTTTGCCTAAACTACAGGGACAGGTATCTGTAATTTTTCTCCCTTGATATGTAGGGTAAGATTACTTTTTTAACTTTTTTATCTTTGTATAGAGTTTTTGTAACTTTTATCTTCCTCTTAGGTCAATTGCAACAATTGTTTCAATTGAGGTGTTCAACACTGGGACTTTGAATTTGCTGCTTTGTTATTAACATGGACTTAAAAGTATTGTGTGTTTTATTCTATTTATACTGACACCCATATACAATAATTGCGAAAAGAACCAAAGTAATTTTATAATAATCTTTTTTCTGATATGAATTTATTCTACGTATCTTTGATAATTTGGTAATTTTTATAATCAAAAATCTTCTATATGGAAATGGATTCTTCACATTTTTGCATAATGACGCACTAATTGGTTTGCCTTTATGATGTTCATCTGCACCTGTATGTAGTATGCTTGACAAAGGGGCAGAGCCCCGAAATGTTGCACCACCACAGTAAAAACTTTTGCAAGGGCTTGCCCTGCAGATACAAGTCTTGTGTGCTGGTGTGTTTTTTTGTTCCACGTACCACAGGGTAGCACGAATAGACGATGGACACTTAACCCGGCCTGGTTAGATATCATCGATGATGATGAGCGTATTGCTTCCATTATGAGGGAATTTTTTGAAGTCAATGGAAACTCTGCGGACCCATTAGTGGGACTCATTTAAAGCTTACATGCATGGGGGGGTCTTTCACATCGAAATCACTGCAATTAAACGTAACTCAAGGATGGAGGAGATTGCCCTAGCTAATAAAGTTGCAGAGTGTGAGGCAGAGGTGGTTAATAATCCTATCCAACAAAATTACCAGAGTCTTCAAACTGCACAAACAGAATACTCTGCTTATCTTTCTTCCAAGGCAAGACGTAAATTACTGTTCACTAAGGCTTCCTTCTTTGAACATGGGGAACGGGTTGGCAAGCTGTTAGCCTGTGTTTCCAGAACTGACACCCCTACGCCGGTCATAACTGCACTGGTTGACCAACAGGGGACGAGTTGTACACAACCTGAAGTAATACAGGATCTAATGACCACATACTACACTGAAATTTATGAGTCTAAAAATGTTGCAATAGTGGAGTAGAGGGGGAACTTTTTAGCAAGCCTGAGGTTACCTTAGTTATCACGGGATGATATGGCACAGTTGGAGGAAGAAATGATGGTTAGGGAATTATATGATGCCATTGAGTCTTTTCCGAGTCGGAAAGCGCCAGGGCCGGATGGCCTTCCAATAGAACTTTATAAGAGGTTTAAATAAATTATTGGCTCTTATTTATTGCAAATGCTACAGTGTGCCGTGCGAGAGGGATTCCTCCCTCCGTCTTTGTATGAGGCCTACATAGTCTTACTACATAAAGCAGGAAAATACCCCATGCACTTGTATGCGTCGGCCAATATCTCTGTTAGCGACGGATATTAAAATACTGACGAAATTATTATCGAACAGGATAAACAAGGTCATTGATACAGTGATTTCAGGTGATCAAACTGGGTTCATGCAAGGAAAATCAACTGCTCTTAACATTAGAAGGCTTTACTTAAATCTAGAGGTCTCTAAGGAAGTGTTGTATCACAAAACGCGTCAGACCTCAGACGCTATGTTTATTAGATTAATGCTATGTTGAAATAAAATATAACAATTTTTTTTAACCAACTTGGAGACAAGCGACTAATTTTTGAAACCCAGGAGTGTGCTGCCTTTATTCTATGCTTTACTTAAATCTAGCCACCAATCATGACAATTTGGGGCAGAGGGCAGTAGCAGTGTTTGATATTACTAAGGCATTCGACACAGTAGAGTGGCCCTACCTCTGGTCCATATTAGATCATTTCAATTTTGGTCCCACTTATTGTAAATGGATACGGCTTATGTATCACTTTCCCAAGGCAGCTCTAATTATTAACGGCATACACTCCAAACAATTCCCATTGAAAAGGGGTACGACACAGGGGTACCCGATGTCCCCCCTCCTCTTCGCACTAGCCATGGAGGCCTTTGCTCAGGCAGTCAGACAGCAGGCAGACTTCAAAGGATGGCAGCTGAGGATTAGGGGAGAGCGTATTCAGTTATACGCAAACGATACCCTGATATACTTAGGGGACCTGGGCCCTTCCTTACAGAGCCTGATAGGGGTCACAACCAAATTTGCTCACCTTTCCGGTCTGGTTACAAGTGTTGCTAAATCTAGTATAATGCTGGTGGATGAACAACAAAAGCAAAGAGGAGTAGTGAACTCTCCATTTCCTATAGACAAAAAGTTCACCTATCTGGGGGTGGTGATTACATTACCCATCTCTGAATATTATAACTTAAATGTTCTGCCTCTGCTAGAGATTCTAGAGCAGGGATCAGGAACCTTGGCTCTCCAGCTGTTAAGGAACTACAAGTCCCACAATGCAATAATGGAGCCTTTTGAAGGAGTCTAAAGGCAAATGCATTGTGGGACTTGTAGTTCCTTAACAGCTGGAGAGCCAAGGTTCCTGATCCCTGTTCTAGAGAAAAAGATTAAAGCCTGGGAGTCTCTGATACTCAATGGGCAGAATTCAACTCATAAAAATGATACTTCTCCCCAAACTGACTTCTTCAAGCTCCTATCTGGATTAAAAAAATAATTTTTTATCAAAATTGACACTTGCTTTAGATAATTGATCTTGGCGGGTACTCGTGCTAGATTGAGTCTGAGTATGTTAACTAGAGATAAATTCCAGGGGGAGTTTTCCCTCTCAAATGTCTTCTTGTATTATTTGGCAGCACAGTTAAGCCATCTTGTGGTTTGGGTTGAGGGGTCCTTTCATCAGTCACTATATCATTTGCATGTGTTGTTGCTAGGGGGCACAGTCTCATTAATGGCTTCTCATTAAAAAGCCCCAGGCAACTAAGTATCCTAATCAGGTTATGAGGTGTATGCGTAGAATTTGGGGAAAAGCTTAACAAATATCATTAATTAATAAAATGTTACCCCAGACTCCACTGTGGGATAACTACTGGTTCCCAGGCATAGCTAGATTTGGTAGGAATCCGATATGGGAAAGATGTGGGATCCATACTATAGGCGAGGTATGGCAGGAGGGAGCAATGGTCCCTTTTGAAACATTGCGAGACACTCTGCATCTGCCCCCACATCAATGGTTAAGTACATTCTAATTGAGATGAGTCTGAAAAATCAGCACAGTCTGCATCCAATTTAGCTAGCCCAATATAGTATGGTGGATGGTCTTTCGCAGGGCTCTACAAAGGGCCTTAAAGAGAGGTGGGTGAGAGAGATGGGGAGCTTGAGGACGAAGACAGGGAAGAGCTGTTGGCTTCAACCTTATCGGTTTCCCTTAATTATAGGCACAGAATGATACAATTATATTTAATACATAGGGCCTATTATTATCCAGATAAATTACATCGTATTTTCCCTGAGTCCTCCTCCGAATCTCCCAGGTGTCACGTTCAAAACGCTTCCCTCACTCACATGATATGGGAGTGCACTGCTCTGATATCGCACTGGACAGAGATCTTTGATCTCCAATTATGGAGATGAAACTCCCTAGAACTGTTAGATTGGGTATTTTCGGTATTACGATATCAGGGTCTTTTTGTTAAGGAGTGCCTATTCCTTTCTAGGAAAAATATTACAAGGAAGTAGAAAGACCCTTTGCCGCCTACATTGGCAAAATGATGCCAGGAGATTAAACTACTGTGCAGTTGAACTACTGTGTACTTTGCTATTGAGTTTAATAAAATACGCCTGAATTAAAAAAAAAAAAAAAACGAAACAAAGTGTCTGTTGTGGATGTCACAAGTTTTATGATTTTTTGGACAGGCATAATATCAAAGGCTATTGTGATACTAAGCTCTATAGTTAGTATAGGTATGGGTATATAGAATTTAATTAAAAGTAGAGAGGGGTGTGTGTATGGATGCTGGGTTTTCATTTGGAAAGGTTGAACTTGATGGACTTTGTCTTTTTTCAACCCAATTCGACTATGTAACTATTTAAATGGCAGTTGTGCTGATCCTATTGAACTGTTTTTAATCTATTCAGACTTTTTGAGGTTTTTGGATTTTTTTCCCATTAGGAATTGTCCGAAAAATGTTTAGAGGTTTTAGAGGCATTTCTAATTTTTGTAGCGCATTATTTACTGTTCATACTTTTTTGTTATTTAGATCTTTTAATATATATCATTTGTAGTTTTAGAGAAACCACTCACATCTGACCTTTGATAAATAGGCCTCTAAGAGTGCATTTAGTTTATTATATACATTAGTCATAGCAATTTTGGTAAATACCTAATGTAATTTCCCAGTCTCACTGTTGACTTGTTAATATAAACTGGATACGTAGTAGTGACGGTTTATAGCCATGAGAGTTAATGCTCGATGTAATGCATGCTTTCTGCTTATGGATGGAAATTTTGGCTTTGAAACATGGCAAAGTAGCAGGAATTAAGTTTCAGCCTCTGCAGTGAAAGATGCCCATGTTCAGCATTTCCGACTGACTCCTCTTGCTACATATCAAGTTGCCTTATGGCAGGTAGTAAATGCTTTCTTGTTTTTCTTTTGGTGTGGGCTGAGATCAGAACACTAGTGAGCAACAAAGAAACCAATAAGAGCAGGTATTAAATCTTTTATTCATGCAGCCCCCTACTCAAGAAACAGCACTGTGAAGCTTTAAAAGCTCTTGCAGGACTCGAGGGAGCATATTTATTATGCTGTGTAAAATGAAATTCGGCAAAAAAATATTGTAAAAAGCGCTGTAAATTAAATGTATAATTTATGGAGGTGCGTAATTTTACGGTGCGCAAACTCCAGTTTTGCCGCCGTTATTTTACATTGCTTCCAGCGGAAGTCACTCTAAGAAAAAATTTATAAAAATTTTACTCCATTTTTTACACTCTGAATCGTGATGTATTATCCCCCTAGAATGTGTTCTGTACAACTGTATAATATCCTCATGGGAGCCTAAGATAGTGACCTGTTCTAGTTTGTTGCCAACAGCTTGGTGTTTTCAGTAACACATTTTTAGTTCCAGGTTAGATGTATGACCTCATAGCTTTAGCTGTACAATGTATAAATTATGATATAATTGGTATCACGGAGACCTGGTGGGATGAAACGTGACTGGAATGTGAATGTAAATGGTTACACCCTTTTTAGGAGGGACAGATGGAATAAAAAGGGTGGAGGAGTGTGTTTGTATGTAATGCCTGAATTAAAGCCATGCGCTAAAGAAATAACCATAGCTAGCACTGGTGAGGGTGTAGAATCACTCTGGGTAGAGATTTTGACTGGGCAAAAGGTAACAAAAATAATTATCATTGGTGTATGCTATAAACCATCTTGTATAAGTGTCGAGTATGAAGCCCAGCTACTCTTGCAGATACAAGCGGCTTCACAGCAGGGTCAAGTTGTTGCTATGGGTGACTTCAATTATCCAGACATTGACTGGGGTAATGGGGTTGCTAAGACAGAAAAGGCTAGTACGTTTGTAAATATGCTGAATGACAACTTTTTATTCCAGCTCGTTCAAGAACCTACTAGGAATAACTCTCTTTTGGACCTTGTAATAACTAACAATACTGAACTCATTTCTAACATTTGTGTGGGTGAGCATTTAGGGAATAGTGATCATAACATGGTCTCCTTTGAGATTCTGTTGCAGAAGCAATTCTATAAGGGAGTAACTAAAACACTAAATTTCATACGTGCAAACTTTGACAGTATAAGGGCATCTCTGCAAAATATTAAGTGGGAAATGCTTTTCACAGGGTTAAACACAGAACAAAAAAGGGAAGTCTTTAAAATGCTGCTTAATAAATATACTTGTCAGTATATTCCACTTGTAAGCAAGGAACGTTGTTGCAAAGCAAAACCTTTTTGGTTCAATAGAAGTGTTGGTGTTGAGGTGGGTAAGAAAAGACGTGCTTTTAAGGCTTTCAAGTTAGCTGGTACAGCCAAAACATTTATAAGGTACAAGGAGGCCAATAAACCATGCAAAGAAGCTATAAGGCAAGCTAAAATTGATATAGAAAAGGATATTGCAGCAAGCAGTAAAAAAAATCCAAAATTATTTTTTAAAAGGTTAATAGTAAAAAAAATGAAGCAGGAAGGGGTGGGACCCTTACTATCAGAGGGGGGTCAGCTGGTTGATGAAAACAAAATAAAAGCGCAGATTCTGAACTCATATTTTTCATCTGTCTACACAAAAGAGGAACCAGTAAGTGAAGGGTTCCTTCTTAATAGTACCAATATTAGTAATACAACTAATGATGCATGGTTCACACATGAAGAAATTCAAAAGAGACTAGAACATGTTAAGATTAACAAAGGTCCGGGGCCAGATGGTATTTATCCCAGGGTAATTAGCAAGCTTAGCTCTGTGATTGCCAAGCCTCTTTACTTAATTTTTCAGGATTCATGCTAATGTGGTGCCTCTATTCAAAAAAGGATCCCGTTCTCAGCCTCAAAACTATAGGCCAGTTAGTCTGACGTCAGTGGTAGGAAAGCTTTTCATAGGGTTAATAAAGGATAAGATACTGGACTTCATAGCAAATCATAATACTATGAGTTTGTGCGAGCATGGTTTTATGCGTAATAGATCTTGCCAGACTAACTTAATTTCTTTTTATGAGAAGGTAAGTAGAGACCTCGATTCTGGGATGGCAGTGGATTTGATTTACTTAGACTTTGCTAAAGCATTTGATACAGTGCCATACAAAGGTTACTGCTTAAATTAAGGAATGTTGGCCTGGAACATGGTATTTGTACCTGGATAGAGAACTGGCTAAAAGATAGACTACAAAGAGTGGTGGTAAATGGAACATTTTCTAATTGGACCAGTGTTGTTAGTGGAGTACCGCAGGGCTCTGTACTAGGTCCCTTGCTTTTCAACTTGTTTATTAATGACCTGGAGGTGGGCATTGAAGGTACTGTTTCTATTTTTGCAGATGATACTAAATTGTGCAGAACTATAGGTTCCATGCAGGATGCTGCCACTTTGCAGAGTGATTTGTCTAAATTGGAAAACTGGGCAGCAAACTGGAAAATGAGGTTCAATGTTGATAAATGCAAGGTTATGCACTTTGGCAAAAATAATATAAATGCAAGTTATACACTAAATGGCAGTGTGTTGGGAGTTTCCTTAAATGAGAAGGATCTAGGGGTCTTTGTAGGTAACACGTTGTCTAATTCTGGGCAGTGTCATTCTGTGGCTACTAAAGCAAATAAAGTTCTGTCTTGCATAAAAAAGGGCATTAACTCAAGGGATGAAAACATAATTATGCCTCTTTATAGGTCCCTGGTAAGGCCTCATCTGGAGTATGCAGTGCAGTTTAGACTCCAGTCCTTAAGAGGGATATAGATGAGCTGGAGAGAGTGCAGAGACATGCAACTAAATTGGTTAGAGGGATGGAAGACTTAAATTATGAGGGTACACTGTCAAGGTTGGGGTTGTTTTCACTGGAAAAAAGGCGCTTGCGAGGGGACATGATTGCACTTTACAAGTACATTAGAGAACATTATAGACAAATAGCAGGGGACCTTTTTACCCATAAAGTGGATCACCGTACCAGAGGCCACCCCTTTAGACTAGAAGAAAAGAGCTTTCATTTGAAGCAACGTAGGGGGTTCTTCACAGTCAGGACAGTGAGGTTGTGGAATGCACTGCCGGGTGATGTTGTGATGGCTGATTCAGTTAATGCCTTTAAGAATGGCTTGGATGATTTTTTGGACAGACATAATATCAAAGGCTATTGTGATACTAAACTCTATAGTTAATATAGGTATGGGTATATAGAATTTATATGAAAGTAGGGAGGGGTGTGTGTATGGATGCTGGGTTTTCATTTGGAGGGGTTGGACTTGATGGACTTTGTCTTTTTTCAACCCGATTTAACTATGTAACTATATATAGGGAATAATGCACTTCTATTGTAATACAATCAGGCACGGATTTCTCCTCAAGGGCCCTGGAAGCCAGTGTCCTCCAGCGACCCTCCCTCCTGCAGGATTGCACTCATGAGCATCCTTTCGCACTGGAGCACTAAGTGTCTGGAGCACTAAGTGTCTATATCACTTAGTGCTCCAGAATAGAGCGAACTATGTCTGCGGTTGGACAGAATGCCGCCCCTTAATTTAGGCCTAGCCGCAAATCCGGGCTTGAATACAATACAAAGATTCTGCGTGTTACGTTTTAAGTTCTAGCCGCACAGATCACACAATCCACACTTCCCTAAAATTAGCTTTACACACGCTATTTTATGCAGTGGGGGTGCTTGCATCAACGCGAACTGGCCTGACGGTACACCGGGAGAAACCACCGAAACCCACCCTTTGTCAGGATCTGTTATGTGACACACATTGCTAAGCATGATTATAGCTAATGACAGGAGGTCCCACATGTCCATCAGTGGATTGTTATAATACCATACCATATCTGTCCACAGAAATCTTTGTATGATGATGACCAGGGGTACCTATAAGAACCGAATTTCTGTTTCTAGTAAGCAGGTGAGGGGGAGTGGCTTTACAGGAGCAAAAGCACATCTGATGATATTTTAGATTCAAGCTGAAACCATACTTTTATGTTGCAGTACTTGCACTAGCAGAAAGTACAATGTTAAAGATATATTCAGACCGGCACACCCTTTTAACAAAAACTTTCATGCTTTTATTGAAAGCATATTGCACAAAAATCCTATATATACTGTGTGTGTGTGTAAATATATATATATATATATATATATGTATATATATATATATATATATATATATATATATATATACACATTACAATTTTCAAAACTTGACAAATGGAGATGTAAATTCAATTCGTGCTAAAGTTATATTTTCAACCCCTTTCTAGTGCATTGGCTAGTGTTAAGTTTATTTCCTTGGAAGTGGCAGGCCTGCCATATATCTTGTCAGCTGTATTTCTGACTTCTCAGCAGGAAAATACTATTTTGACTTTCAATCTGTAGAATTCAGTTCCTTGTGAGCTCCATTTTGGCATAATTCCTTAAGGCCATATCACTTTGCTAGCAGTTTGAAATAAGTGCTAGCCATTGCATCACAAAGATTCATGAATCTTGTAAATCAATTCAAGTTGTAAATTTTACTTATTATTTTAAAATAATAAAGTGAAATTTAAATTGCCTGATTTTAAGCTTACTTAAACATAATTTGTTGTAGTCCCACTTAAAAAAATGCATTTTTCTTTACACCCATTTTTTCCCAGGCCCCTGTATAGTGTAAAATGTGGGTTCTACTCTATTTGTGAAATAAGTCCATTGTCATATACTTTCTCCCCCCAGTGGAAATCTTGTCCCTGGTAGAGATGGCGCGAACTGTTCGCGCGAACATCGGGTGTTCGCGCTCGCCGGAAGTTCGCGAACGTCGCGCGACGTTCGCCATTTTGGGTTCGCCATTGTTGGCGCTTTTTTTTGCCCTCTCACCCCAGACCAGCAGGTACATGGCAGCCAATCAGGAAGCTCTCCCCTGGACCACTCCCCTTCCCTATAAAAACCGAAGCCCTGCAGCGTTTTTTCACTCTGCCTGTGTGTGCTGAAGAGATAGTGTAGGGAGAGAGCTGCTGCCTGTTAGTGATTTCAGGGACAGTTGAAAGTTTGCTGGCTAGTAATCGTTTTGATACTGCTCTGTTATTGGAGGGACAGAAGTCTGCAGGGGTTTGAGGGACATTTAAGCTTAGGTAGCTTTGCTGGCTAGTAATCTACCTTCTACTGCAGTGCTCTGTATGTAGCTGCAGTGGGCAGCTGTCCTGCTTCTGATCTCATCTGCTGACTGCTGCAATAACAGTAGTCCTTGTAAGGACTGCTTTTATTTATTTTTTTGTTCCAATACAGAGCAGTATCAAGCAGATTACTAGCCAGCAAACTTACTATCATCTGTCCCTGAAATCACTAACAGCTCTCCCCCTACACTATCTCTTCCAAGCACACACAGGCAGATTTTTCAGATACATTTTTGCCCTTGATCCCCCTCTGGCATGCCACTGTCCAGGTCGTTGCACCCTTTAAACAACTTTAAAATCATTTTTCTGGCCAGAAATGTCTTTTTTAGATGTTAAAGTTCGCCTTCCCATTGAAGTCTATGGGGTTCGCGAACCGTTCGCGAACCGCTCGCATTTTTGCGCAAGTTCGCGAATATGTTCGCGAACTTTTTTTCCGACGTTCGCTACATCCCTAGTCCCTGGGCCCATAAACATTTTGTCACGCCACTCAAGACCCAGCTGTACATCCAGCCGGGTGGAAGAATGTCTCAAATGTTCCCTGTAAAATGTATGACTTGAAGGAATACTACTTCAACAATTGAAATCGGATGTAGCTGCTTTTTCTAAACATGTTTTGTTCCTTTCTGATATATTCCATTCCTTCTTTGCTTTTTAGGTTTGGCTGAAGGGTGGTATTTAATACAACCTGTTCCTGTTTTCACAGTGTAAAAAATTAAGTCTCTAAAGCAGAGGACTAACAAAATAAGGTAATGCATCCAGCTGTGAAATATTTCAAGGTCACGATTTGACTGGCCACGAGATTTCTAGCTAAAAAGATAGGAGGTGACAGTGCTTAGAGTTTGGTAATGTTTGCTCACTGAGCGTGAAATGAAATTTAACAGTGTGCTTTGACTGTGCTTCTTAATTTATTATGGTTGTTTAGATGTCTTGGAAAATAGGTGCTTTGACTGTGCTTCTTAATTTATTATGGTTGTTTAGATTTCTTGGAAAATAGTATATCAGTCGGCCATTTTCACTCCATGTAGTACATGGATCTAACAATAATATTTGTTGATTGCATAGTTAACAATTCAAAGCTGACCTATTCCTCTTCTGACGAAGTATAGCTATGGAGGTAGGTTTGAGAGAAACCATAAAAGTTTCCTAAGAAATATAAACATTCATCAGAGCAGTAAGTAATGCACTGCTTATTATAATAAAAAGGTAATGGTACTGTTACGCATTTCCCTTTCAAGTCAGTATGAGGCAGCTGTCTGACCATTTCCTATTCATGTCAAAGGGAGGTGGCAGGCAACTGAAACATGTTATGATGTAGGTAATGCTTTCAATCTAATCATTTTCTGCAGTGATCCTAATGGCTTGTCTTAGTTTAATATGCTAATTGCTGACATGTCTGAGATTAATATACTTATTGTTCATTATTGGCATTTCTGGTGTTAATATGCTATTTGTCCATTTCGTACTTGCATGTCTTGCAATATGCTTGTTGTCCATTTCTGCAGTGACCTTACTTGAATGTCTGGGTAATTATGGCAAAGGCCCTAAAGATGTTGGCAACATACTAAGAGCAGTGCATTTTATGGGGCCCCAAGCTTCACTTTCACCTTAGGCCCCATATTTTTTTGAGACAGCCCTGTTGTGTGTGGGTACGGGTTGGTGAAAACTTGGCTGCAGCAGCAGGTGTGCTTATGTGTTTGGTGGGCCCCTGAGGTTAGATTCTCTGGTGGGCCCCAGGTACCCATGTCTGCATGGGATACCTCTGAACACTGTGTTTCCTCCAACACTCTCACAAAAAAAATAATAATAAAAAAACAAAGATTGTTGGCTTCTGATAAAATAGACCTTTAGTGTTATTGGCACCTTAAAGGAGAGAACTAAAGCTTATATACAGTAAATAAGTAGTGCATATATGATGAGCATTATTGTGGACATCTGTTCCAGCCCAAGGCAAATACAGCCCTTGGCAGTAAAGATCTGTGCATCCAAAGATGCCAGGTGCCCTTTTCTGCTTATTCACTGAACATGCTCTGTGCTGCTGTCAGTTACCTGAGCTTAGCGGCCGACTAACAGTATACAGTATGCGTTGAATATATGTCACAGTAGAAAATGTAGTTATATAGCAGCTATGAAACCAGTTCCTAATTAATATCAGAATTCATTAATCAGGCCTGTAGCATCAGCTTATATGACAGGCAACCTAATTTCTGTTTGATAAATTGTGATGACCCCTAAGCCTAGCTTCTTAACAGTTGCTCAGAGTACATAGGCACTCCTAACAAAATCCAAAATGGTGACCTCTGTGACAACTTTGAAGGCCTGGATCACTACCACAAGCAGGCCCGGATTTGTGGTGAGGCCTAGGGCGGCAAGATATTAGGGGCGGCAGCCGGCATGTGCCGCCCAGCCACTTGCTGAGGAGCACTCGGGATGCAGCTGGTGTGCCTGACCTCGCTATAGCGGTGCGGGTGAAATCCGCTGAAATCCAGCCCTGACTACAATAGAGATGCTGAACCAATAGGCTGGTGCAGTAAGCTAAGTTAGTAGAGTATTGCATTTCTAGCAGTGTTAATTTTTATGTTTTAGTTTAAATTAGTTTAGTTTTATGTTTAAATTGTAAGCTCCGGTGGAGTAAAGTCTAATGGGAATGGTATATAAATCCAATAGAAAAGAAATCCACGGCACACAGGCTGCTGCAAGCAAGGAACCCCTTGCACGTTTAATGCGGAAGTGCTCACTTCCGCATTAAATGTGCAAGGGGTTCCTTGCTTGCAGCAGCCTGTGTGCCGTGGATTTCTTTTCTATTGGATTCTACTGTGAGGTGGCTGAACCTCTACCACTGAGCACCAGACTTCGCATCTTTACACTGGGTGTGCGAGAGCCAGCTTTTGTTTTACAATGGTATATAAATGCCATAAAAGTTTTCCATAAATGTGTGTGCACACCATTAAAAGGTAATTGTAGTCCTACTTCGTGTTATCTACATTTCTAAAATTCCTGCCTGTCTAGTGTGTTCATTACTGATGGTTTAGTTTGGAAAAGCAGAGAATCTGCCCAGACTTTTCTAAGCTCAGAATTTTCTAAGTCCAATGACACACATTTTTCTCTGCTGGCATATTTCAGCTGGATACCTCTATGCAACCTGGCATTCACATGAGCAGAAACTGCTTGTCAGACATTTTCAGCCTGAAAATACACATACAATGTTTTTAGGCCCATCTCCAGTAGTGGCAGGCGGATTCCATTCATGGAATGACAGGTGGAGAAATGCCATTAGCCTAGATGAAGAGGCCATGATCAAATTTGTTTCTGTATAAACAGTGATTATTACTGGTCTCTACAGAGATGCAAATAAGGTTTTCTGTTCATATTCATCCCCCATGCAGACTTATAACTAAATTCCAGTGCACAATCACACTGATGGAAACTGATCTTCCTTCTCCACATTTTCATTTCCACTTTGGATAAAGACCTAATAAGTCAAAATGCTTAATTGGGTCATAGAGGATGGAGGGTCATTTTGTTCCTCATCTATGTAGTGGTCAATGTTTGGTAGAGCAGAGGGATTTAGTAATGTGGTAATTCTCTTATTCTCTAATTCTCTAATTCTCTGACCACAAGCCTGTTTTTCTATGTTTTTTTTTAATAAGGGGTTGATTTCTCCTTTAAAGCTATCTTGTGTATCAGTCTGTACAACTGATTCAGGAAGAGAATTCCACATCTTCACAGCTCTCACTGTAAAAAAAACGCTTCCGAATATTTAGACACAACCTCCTTTCTTCTAATCGGAATGGGTACCCTCTTGTCAGCAGGAAGGACCTACTGGTAAATAAAGCATTAGAGAGGTTATTGTACAATCCCCTTATATATTTATACATAGTTATCACTTAAGCTCCTAGTCTCCAGTGTGAACAACCCCAGCTTGGCCAGTCTTTCCTCATAACTAAAATTTTCCATACCTTTTACCAGCTTAGTTGTCCTTCTTTGGAACCTCTCCAATTCAATAATGTCCCAACTTTTAGTACAAATGTATTATTATTGCCACTGTTTAATTACTTATATTTCTATTCAAGCCCTCTCCTATTCATTTTCCAGTCTTTTATTCAAATCAATGCATGGTTGTTAGGGTAACTTGGACCCTAGCAATGAGATTGCCGAAACGGCAAACTGGCTAAAAATACACTGAATAAAAAGCTAAATAACTTCTAAAACCACAAATAATAAAACATATAAACCAATTGCAAATGATTTCAGAATATCACTCACTACATCATGCTAAAAATTAACTCAAAGGTGAACAACCCCTTTAAATCTTATCTGCCTCCCAGATTGCCAGTTTGTCAAGATCCTGTGCAAGGATGCCGCATCCTGGATGGAATTAATTGGGCTACATGGTTTTGTGTCATCTGCAAATACTGATACATTATTAACTATTCCCTCCCCTAAGTCATTAAAGAACAAGTTAAATAAAAGTGGACCCAATACAGAGCCCTGAGGGACTCCACCAAGAATCAAGTAGAGCATGTTCTATTAACAACCAACCTCTGTACCCAGTTTCCTATCCATGTGCAAACAACTTCATTAAGCCCAACAGACCTTAGTTTAGAAAGCAGTCGTTTGTGGGGCACTGTATCAAACACTTTGGCAAAATCCAAATAGATCTGCTGGGGCAGTAGATTTTGCCAAAGTGTTATAAACAGTGATGATTACTGGTCTCTACAGATCAAATCAAATTTGACATGACATATTCTTCATAAAGCCATGCTGATTACTGCTCATAATGCCATTCACCAGGACAAAATTTTGAATGTGATCCCTTAAAGGAGAAGGAAAGTCGTTTAGCACTTGGGGTGCCAAATGTTAGGGACCTCCAAGTGAATATATTTACTTACCTGAAACCCCTGGCCGATGCTCCTATCAGCCAAAAACTGCACCGGCCCAGGGTGTTTCTCTTCTGGCTTCTTCTTTCTTCAATTTTCCCAGGGGAGACGCATGCACAGTAGAATTTAACTTTTTAGTTAAAGTTTGGCTATTCACTGCATGCGCAGCCGTGGGAAGAAAGAAGAAGTCGGAAGAGGATTGCTCCGTGGTGTTCGCTGGTATAACCCTGGGCCGGTGCAGTTTTCTGCTGATAGGAGCACTGGCCCGGGGTTTCAGGTAAATAAATACATTCACTTGGGGTTGCCTAACAAATTTCCTTTAACAAGCCTTCAAATAATTTGCACTCCACAGATGTCAAATTTATTGGCCTATAATGGCCAGGCTGAGATCGTAATCCCTTCTTCTTCTTTTGTTTAAACTGTTTTATTTGATTATCAAATAAAACTGCCTGAGTTAGACAATTGACAGTTTGGTACTGGGTTGAGCGAGAAGTTCAGGCTTACCGGTATTTTAGCGGCTCTGACACTGAAAATTACAAAAATAGCAATTTGTCGCTGGCAATCATCTTTCCCATGGGTGACAAATCACTCAGAAATATCTTTTAATTCAGAAGAAAGGGGATTATGGCATGTAAAGCACTCAAAGTACACCAAACCAACAAAATTGTGGGAAAGACTGCATTATCCTGCAATCACCACATGCAATGTATTCTACACGCTCCGATTCCCATTCTTCCAGATTAAAAGCTATTTTCGGTGACTTTGACACCCAGTTTTTATTTTACTTTTTTTTTTTTTTTAAAAAGAATGAATTTGTTTTTGGTATCTGTTAGTAAAAAAAAAAAAAGTGAATGAGCATCACAAATGGTTTTTATTTTTGTAAGCCAAAAATGGTTCAGGTAATTCTGCAAAACAGTAGCTGTAAAAAAATGAGTTTCCAGTCTTAACATTCACAGTTAATAATTTCCTTGGATGCTTGCTATGTTATAAAGTGCTTAATTTTTTGCTGCTTTAAACTTCTGGCCACATTCTTGTTACAAGAAATTGTGCTACTTAACGAACATAATGACAAGGGACTGTAAGAAACTTGCATTTTCAGCCATAATTAAACCTGCTAATAATTAAAGTAGCAAGGGCAATTATATAAAAATATTTCTTCCTTCTAATGACAAAATGATAATTTCAAATATTTATTGGCAAATACACTTCTGTCCGTTTATTAATAACATAGAAATCGTAACAGTATCATGGTAAGATGATTTGCAATTCTTCTGAGGCTGAGAAGCTGCCTGTAGTGCAGTTGGCCAAAGAATAACCAAATTAAACCCTCACAAAATGTTGCCCCTCTCTGCAGTTTGAATTGGACATATGAAGACAGATAAAAGCTGGTCCCTTGGCCAGATATCTATTGGGAAGGTTTTAAACCCCCCAATGGGTGACGACTGTATGGTTGATTTGGAGTAGTCTTTGACCGGCAGGTTTTTTTTAGGACCACAGTATGATCAGATCATTGGTCCCCAGGCCAAAGATCGAAGGAGCCCAATTTGTCAGCATAAGGGTGGCCAACACAGGCAGAGTGGTCAACAAACAAGAGGAATTCAAAGTTTAAGCCCCAGTTTTAGTTCTGGATCTGCACTCTTTAACCCTTTATGTGCTGGCAAAAGTAGAATCTACAGCATTAGCTTAAAGTACCATCATACATAGATTCAATGTTTCCAGGTTGCCCTCTGATCTATGTGGCACAGCTTACTTACAGTAGGTACATCAAATGCACAGAGTTAGTAAGTCAACTAGTAGGTCTTTTACTACATACTCTTTTCCTTCCAAATGATTTAAGCTTTGTGAATTGTAAACATGTTTACAAAATGTGCTGTGTAAATATTGTAATCATTAAAATACATGTAAAATCGTGAGGTTAAAGAGAAGAAGCAGAGAGAGCTGGTGTTAATTAGCTTGTAAAGTACCCTGAGGAACACAAAGCAAAGCCATCACTGAGTATTTTCTAACTCCACACAGCAGATGACAATGCTCATTAAATCTAGCCTGGCAGGAAGAGAGATACAGGGTTTTGACACACCTTGAGGCATTATGATGCACTTGAATGTTGGGCACGTTAAACAAAATAACTATTGCATTTTTTAAATTAAACTGTACAAAATAATTTGTATTCCTTTTACTAGGTACACTGTATGGCCAAAAGTATCCAGATACCTGCCTTGTCTTACCAAAACCCAGTTTATTAAAATGGCAGTATCCCCCTTTTCAACATTAAAAAAAATAATCTATGGTTTTTTTCATCCTTGCTTTCTCTTGTTTGGAATACTGAATTGTTACAAGCTTGTTGGTAAAATTCATCATTTGAAAATGTTGCTTTTTGTGAGATTGCACAGTTATAGTTAGATGCTTGCACTAATACAAATGCTGTGCTATGCAGGGTAATTTTGGGGCGATTTTATATGGCTGACAAAATGCTCCAGGTGCCATTTAAGTAAGGGCTAATCAAATAAGTTGGGGGGAGCAGAAGGGAATATTCAAGAATGGGAGGCAAATTGGAGAATTGAAAGGGTTTATTGGAGAGAAGAGAGGAAACAAAGCTTGAGAAGATAGGAAAAGAGCTTGAAATAGGAAAAGAAAAGAGAAAAACAGAAGAAATAGAAAGGAGTAAATGAAAGCTGGTTTATTGGTAAAGAAATAGTACTTGCACATATGTAAGACACATACATACTACAAAATTACTAAATGCTGCATTTTGACTTTTTTAATTTATTTTCCTATTTTTGTAAAATGTTGTATCTTTTGGCCAAGAGCTGATTGCAGTCCAAAAAAAATAAAGTAACTTATTGCTAGCTATTGATTGCCATTAGCAGTGGTTAATGTTCCAGGGTTGCCATGGCTGTGATTATCCATGTCATGTCACTTTTCCCAGGAATGATATATAAGAATAAACCTATGTAAATATAATGCAATAACTGCAACTGAAAATTATGGAAAAAAGTATATGGAAAAATAGTGGTGCTATGGACCACCACTGATCAAAAACACTAAAGTATTATAGTCTAGACTGAAATTTAAAATATGTCCTGGCTTTACAGTTTCACAAAGGCCTTAATGGCCTCACAAAGGTTCATTATAAATGATAGGTCTATAATAGCGAACAGCATTACAAAATGTTAAGATTGCCAGTCTGGGTCTGGTAATATACAGTTATGGGTGAAAATTCAAACCTTCAAGGAAGTAAAGGTTGGTTACTTAATCAAATAACTCCTGTTCATAACGAGGTTATACATTCTCTAGTAATTTTTGGATTTGAATGTTTGAAAGACCAGAAATTAAGCACAGTCAAAAGGCAGTAGGTGTCAGTGCAGATGATAATGCATCTGTTGCACTTTAGGGCATTACTATTTGAATCTATATACTACAGTTTGCCCCTGCTTTGTTTATTACTCAGAAGAAACAATTTTTGCTTTGACTTTCAAGGAAAGGCATACTTTTCTGTGCTGTTGTTTGACAATGCTTGCTTCCCATTACTTATAGGGGTTGTTGAGTGAGAAGGAGATAATAAACTACACTGGTTTCAGATTGTCTGCCACAAGCTGTTCACAGTAGGGGGCATGTTTACTAACATTGGAGATAAATATCTGGAGAGATTTCTGGAGATATTGCCCATGGCAACCAATCAGCAATTAGAGTTAAACAGCCACAGCCATGTTGGAAAACAAAAGCAAAGATCTGATTGGTTGCTATGGGCAACATCTCCAGAAATCTCTCCAAATATTTATCTCCAATGTTAGTAAACATGCCCCTAGATCTGCACAGGTAGCTTGCGGATTTTTGTCATTGTCTCCCTCTAATGCTAGAGCACAGGTGTTTTGATAACAGTAAATTAAGTTTGAGAAATGCTTCCCTTATCAGAGCATGCAAACGAAATGCTATATCTGACAGAGGTTGCAAGGTACAAATATTTTCTTGTTGGAACAAATATACCAAAGGTTTAAAATCATGGGGTGGCTACTAAAGGACTAGGGTAATTATATTTCTTGGATGGGGGAAACTGGGACAAAATGACAGTACTAATCAAGCTTTTTTTTTTAATATAAAATTCTATACAGCAATTAATCGGGTATAAAAAGAACTCTACAGACATTAGATCGGCAGTATCTAAATTCAAATTTCATGAGGGCCTTTGTTACCAAACAGCTATTTGATACAGCAGCTGAACTAAGTCACCTACCCTCAACTCAAGAGCCAGTAAACCATTGCCTAACACATTTGCTATCCATGTAGCACTCCTTGGCATGAAAGTGTTCCTGACAGACCAGCATTCCCTCTACTAAGGAACCACAGTACTAAGGCATACCTGGCAATTTGTTTAAGGGGTCCGTAAACAAGGGATTATATGAAGTGCAGACCCTTACTACACTGATACACCACTATTTTTAGACACTTTAACCGGTTGTCTACAGTAGATCATAACATTTATAGCTCTGGCTGTCAAGTACCTGACTACTGGCTCCTTAAATTCCACATTTCCAGTTTCCCTTTTGATCTAAGAGGAATCTCATTATCTAGCAACATGTGGCATCGTAGTATCAAAGCATGGTTGAAAGGTTAAACTTTTATTCTAACATCCCCCCCATCAAAAATGTTTTGCTTCTGACTCCCATAGCAAATGTTGCTGTGATGGCCAAACTCCTTACAGATGAATATTGTGAATTTTGTTTTTTTTGTTATATCTCAGTAACTTCTTAAGTTGAGGTTGATTATATCAGGGCTTGTAAGCCAGAGTTTAGTACAACATGTAAAAGCTGATCTTTACATCAGAATTTATGACTATGAAGATTTTCATTCATCCAGGTCATAGTATATCTAGTATAGGTCAATCTAAAAACAACTGGACTTGCTGAGTAATCAATGAAGACGTTTCACTACTCATCCGAGCAGCTTCTTCAGTTCAAATGAAGAAGCTGCTCGGATGAGTAGTGAAACGTCTTCATTGATTACTCAGCAAGTCCAGTTGTTTTTAGATTGACCTATACTAGACATCAGAATTTAGTATTTATTTTTGCTCTAAGAAATATGCAGAAGTACACTGTATGACAATGTTTTACCTCTGCAAGAAATTCATTACATTTTATGGTGCAAGAAATGGCTTACATCATTCATACAAACATAACTAAATAATTAAATGTACCCTTTAATAAATGTATGTTTTTATCCTGTTTTTTTCCTTTGTTGACTTCAGAGGTTATAGGGTTAGTTTACGCAATAGAGTAATGTCTGGATGTTATTAGAGCTTAGAATTTATCTGATAAACCATTTGCCTCAGCAGCTTATACAGGCATACTGTAACCCTTATAAACCAAAACTTAATAAATCAAAGAGAAATAAAGATTGAATAATTTTATGTGCGTGTATGCTGCCTGGATGACCCAACCAATATCTTCATTGAATGGATATCAGTCAGTTCAGGAATCAGACATAATGGGAGGTTTCATCTGATGTATGGTTGCCTTAATATCTTTAAAATGGCAGATCCTGGTCAACCACACATGAACTAGGTGGAGCCAGTTGACTGAATGTCCTTCTGTCAGGCAGTGGCCTGAGAGGCAAATGTTAAGGGAAGTGATTGCAGTATGAAAAATGCCTTTTCCTTGCAGTTTAACAGAAGTGAGTGAAGTTAGCAGCACTTGAAATGGGCATTCATATGGGCGTAGAGTACCCAAATGCTGTGCTGCAGGGAATGTATTGCCAAATCAATTTGTCAGATGAATTGCCTTCACCTGAGGATTAATAACAGACAAGCTCCTTGAAAGCTGCATGCACTAAAGAACTACATCATTACTGCAGGTCCTAAGTTCTGCAGGGATAGTAATAATTAAAATTGGTTGTCATGAGCCTGCCAAAGAGATAAATGTATGCTGTGTCAGAGTAAATCTTATTAAAACTAGGAAATCTTTTACTGTTTTTCTGCAAATCCCAATGATTTGGCAATGCGGCCTTTGGGTAATTTGGCAGGCCATGGTGTGTATACAGCTCAGTAGCATGGTCAGACGTACAGTTTATCATTCATGGACACTAGAAGGGAGATTAAATAAAAAATATCATACCAAGCAAAACTTCAGATTGGCTTGAGGCTGCAGAGTTCAGTAGTGAGGACAATACATTTCTATAATGTCAGGTTAGTATTTAACATTAATACTTAGCAAGTATTTTTGCAGTAAAGTGTCTGTTTTTGCTGATGTTGCCCCAATGTACAACAATGTAAGGAGCAAAGAGAAAGATCATGGTTTAATATTTTTCAGCAACTAAACTGGAAACTAGTAATAATTCCAATAAAGACGCTTCTGTGAGGCATGTATACTTCTTGTTGTTCATTTGGAATTGTTAAGAATTTCTCCACGACAGGACAATTATTTTAGGCTACACACTGATGTAACTTGCAAGCCATTTATTGACAACACAACATGTTTTATTAACACAAAATCTAGAAGGCATACCATTTATGAAGATTATGTGGCAGATTTATCAAAATGTGAGATTAGAGCTCACCACAGAGAAATTTACCCACTTTCTATTCATTCCTATGGGATTTTTAGAATCATATTTATCAAATGGGGAACTCTTAACTTTCACCCACTGATAAATACATTTCTAAAAATCCCATAGGAATGAATAGAAAGTAGGTAAGTTTTTCTGTAGTAAAGTCTAATCGCATTTTGATAAATCTGCCTCTTTACCTGTATGTTCATTGTATTTTGCCACCAAATCATTAATTATCCACTATCCAACTACAAAGTTTTTGGACACTGTGTAAATATATGTTTGTTTTTTTTTCTTCTTGTTCTAAACAAGTAAATAAAACCAATTTAAATTCCTAACTTCCCATACCAACTCTTGGTTCTGCCTAATAACTGCAGAGCAGTAGGCATTAAAAAAATTACCAGTCCTCATTTATGCTGTCTGTATAATGACCTGCTTTTTATCACAAAGCCTAACAAATGCTTTCGTGAAAGGAAGGGTTTGCTTATGCAAAACTAAATTTTTCTGTTCAAACACATTATCCGGTTTACAGGAGCAGAGAAGGTTGCAGAAATCTGGGAAAAACAAATTGACAATATAAACATCAAAACATTAGACTAATGAATAACTATGAGCCTCATTATCAATGTTTAGTTCTTGTATATTGAAAAGTCTATAACAAAAAGTAACCATAGAATATAATTTTCTTTACATGTTCAAAAGATTATTTTGGATGGAGATATTATTTCAGCGCTTATGGGTTTAACCTACACAACAGTTTCAGCATTTTTTAAGTTTGGAGTTTTCCAAATAAACCATTTGCCTTGGCAGATCACGCAGAAATTATACTGCGTGAAAAAACTGCGATCATCATGCAGGCTAGTAACATCTTCAAAAAGTTCAGGGGACCTCTGCCATTGACTCCTACATGACCATGATAGGTTTTAGATGGTGTATTTTCGGATTCAAGCTCAAAAAAAAAAAGATTTTTAACCTGATGTGAGTGAGTTTTGACCAAAAAAATCAACTCGAAAACTCAAATTTTTATGGAAAGCACAACTCAAACCTTAATAAATAACCCCTTAATGTCAGCTTGATCAAGGTTCTTCCACTACAATTCAAATATTACTTCTCAGCAATCTTTCATGAATGTTTCTCTTTTGTTCTCAACCACTGTGATTGGCTAAAACGACATGGGCTTTAAGGGCTAGTCCACACGGGGAGATAGCGACGCGTTTGCGGTCGCAGCGACAAAGCGCCGCGACCGGCGCAGGCGACAGTTTTGTATGGGCGCCTATGTAAAAACGCCTGTGCTAACCACACGAGGCGATGCGCTTTTCAACAGTCGCCTGAAAATGCCTCGCCAGGCTTTTTCAGGTGACTGTTGAAAAGCGCATTGCCTCGTGTGGTTAGCACAGGCGTTTTTACATAGGCGCCCATACAAAACTGTCGCCTGCGCCGGTCGCGGCGACTGTCGCGGCGCTTTGTCGCCGCGACCGCAAACGCGTCGCTATCTCCCCTTGTGGACTAGCCCTTAAAGTCTTGAAAAGATTGCGTACTGTTGACACAGAACCTTAAGATCTCAAGTCCATTTTCAGTGTCACCTCCACCTCCTATTTGTTAAATTATTATACTAATCCGTTATGTTGGGTGCCACACATGCACATATGACCATATGGTGTGGATGGCACATGAATTCAGATGAATTTTATACAAATTCTATGGGTGTGGCCAGTTTTAGCCACAACTTCATCCCTCATCTTATATGGGAAATGTCAGGGCCACCACTGGGTTAGTCTGCAAATAAGTGAAAAGTAAAATGATTTTCATAGTCACCCATGTAGAAGTATATTCAGGCTACAAAATATTAGGGATGCACCGAATCCAGGATTCGGTTCGGGATTCGGCCAGGATTCGGCCTTTTTCAGCAGGATTCGGATTCGGCCGAATCCTTCTGCCCAGCCGAACCGAATCCGAATCCTAATTTGCATATGCAAATTAGTGGCAGGGAGGGAAATTGCGTGACTTTTTGTCAGAAAACAAGGAAGTAAAAAATGTTTTCCCCTTCCCACCCCTAATTTGCATATGCAAATTAGGGTTCGGATTCGGTTCGGTATTCGGCCGAATCCTTCGTGAAGGATTCGGGGGTTCGGCCGAATCCAAATAAGTGGATTCGGTGCATCCCTACAAAATATGCTCATCTTAATATGTCTACTACAAATAATATTATTTAGATTTTATTTATTTTGGGAAAAGGCTCCTTGGCTACAAAGAAGAAATAATTCAAATGTTATCTCCCCATAAGGGATATGGCTATATAATGAAATAAAATAATCTGCTAATGCTAACATTCTTAATTGATTGCAGTACAAAAATATCCCAGAGAAATAAGTTAGTTGGGGAAGGAAGCTTTTTCACATCACTCTCCTGCTGTTGCCAAATGGTCTCCCTGAGTCATAATGCCAAGAAAAGATCTAGCTGCAAGAAAGAGAATAATGAATATGTGAGCTCACAAGAGAGCAAAATCGTGCCTAGAACATTTCATGACTTAACTATACTATAGATATGGTATAGTTTACTGTTCATACCTTTGTCTATGTCTGGATCTGAACTCTTGTCTTGAAGATAGGCACGGCCAAAATAAATAGAATATTGGGTGCTTTGATTGCAACATTCTTCTCAGGGAGTTGCAAGCACACTGCTCCTTACCAGCTGTCACATAATAGGTAGAAGCACCTAAGCCACTCTCAAGAAGAGTTTTGAGACAAATCTTTTCCATTTTCTAAAACAAGCAAAGGCACTCTATTTGGGGGTTATGTAATAAAAGGCACTTCGTTTGCCCAGGAGCAATAACCCATAGCAACCAATCAGCCGAAAGCATTTACTGGTCACCTGTTTAAAAGCAAACATCTTATTGTTTGCTATGGGTTACTGCTCCTGGGCAAACGTAGTGCCTTTAATCACATAAACCCTGTTGCGTCTTAATAACCAAAGAAATTATTATATAAAACATGTTTGTTAGCCCTTAAAGTGAAATTGATATAGGTTTATAAATAAAACCATACAATGTATGTGATCTTTATTGTAAGGAGAAATATGTACAAAATATGCAGTGTTACACAGCTGGTTCTATATGTTATTATAGCTTGCTTTTAGAAGCCTATGTAATTTCTCTGTACCTGTTCAGAAGTGATGTAAAGGGTTAAGGATTCCTCTCACCATTCAGTCCGAAGTGCAGCTTATCACATTAAAGGTCATCTCCAGTCCCAGCTTCTTATGTCCCCAGGCAAGAGTGTTTTATATCTGGAAGCTTTGCAACTGCATAACTCAATTTTCTGCTATATTTTTTGGCTCTTGTTGGTTATTCAGACAATTTTTCTGCAAATCATTTCAGCACAACTAACCAACTTATAAAACGATTCCCAGAAACAATTCTAGAGCTGGGTTCTGTTCCATTTTTCCCTTTGAAACCTTTGGTAATGGCACATGGGACATTTTGACAATTCTTCTTTGAAATCCAAAACAATAATTGTTTATGGCACTCACAAGTCCGTAATCACTGACCTTCCTATGAGACTGTCCTTTTGGTTGTAAATGGATTATTATGCGGATCTTGTCACGGTAGGAGATAATTGAGGTTTCAAGATGCAACCCTTTTCTAGAAAAGTAGCCATGATAGTACCTTTTGGCATTGGATATAGTGATTTGCAGATTGATCAGCAACCTGCAGTGACTAGCAGATTGACACCTGGTCAGGTTGGACTGGGCCCAGACCCTCTCCCTGCACAATGCCTTCTTTGCTTTCAGTGTAGCGAGGAGTGCACAGATCTATACATTGGGAAGACAAAACAACTGCTCACCAAGCGAATGACTCGGCATAGGAGGGCGAACTCTACAGGGCAAAACTCAGCTGTCTTTCTACACCTAAAAGACAAGGGACACTCCTTTGAAGATAGCAAGGTCCAAATATTGGATAAAGAAGGCCGCTGGTTTGAACGAGGTGTGAAAGAGGCGATTCATGTCAAGGTGGAGAAACCATCCCTGAACAGAGGCGGGGGCCTTCGACACCACCTATCTGCTACATACAATGCTGTTCTAACATCTGTACCCCGGCGGTTTCAGAACACTTCACACATCCATTCATGCAACTCTCAAAAGTAACACCTCTTTCTAGGAGTTGCAAGACACATTGTATAATCCTATCACAGTAACTACACAGAATCAACACCTCTGTGAGTTTCTTCAGATGTCACCTCTTTGAAGAGTTACAATGGGCCATTGTGATTGGATTAGTGGAAGAGTTTATATGCCGAGAACTTCCCACACCAGTCAGTTGAACTGAAGAAGCTGCTCGGATGAGTAGTGAAACGTCTCAGCAAGTCCAGTTGTTTTAAATTTACCTATACTAGATATCTTTGCTGCCTCCTACCTGGCCCTGGCGTGGCTGCAAGAAGAAACAGGTGTGTGTGTGGGGGGGCTAGATGGGGGTTGCAGTTTAGGCAGGGGGTCTTTGTGGCTGCGGTGGGGAGCCCTCCAGTCCGAAGATGCACCTGGTTGGGTAGGTTGGATTGAAATTTGGCCAACCATTGCAGGTTCGGTTTGGGTCAGACTGGGAAAGTATGCTCCTCCACTGCTCTCCAACATTCCCTGTCTTGGAACCATAGGCACGCACAGTAAAAGTGTACAGAGCAAAAAGACGCAAGTGTGGGTTTGGCGAGGGTCCTACAATGGAAACATTTTGCGGGTTAGGGTTTTTGTTGGTTAGAGCCAAGTGCTAGTTGTTTTTCCTGACCCCGCACATTACTAAATCAGTCCATTAACATAGTGGCACACTGAAATGTCATATTTTTCCTCAAACCACAGCCATCAGCAATTCTGGTGGGGAGTATTCACTCGATTCTGCCCCTACATCAGTGAAGAAGTGTTGCTGCTCCAAACTACTGACAAAACTCTTTGTTCAAGTTTAGCTTCAAATTTTAGGTTAACATACTAGTTATTGTTGGGAAATGGAGTTTCATATCCTTAAATGATTTTATGAGATCGAAATTATGCTGCTGCTTACAAATTGTATGGTTTAGATAAGCTGTTAGGTGCACTTCTGGTTTGTGAAATCTGATCATTGTGAATGCTGTTAGTGGTTGGTTACAAAAAAAAAGTTGTCATTGCACAAACTTTATGTCCAAAAAATTGTACAGATGCACAGAGTCATTTTACCTGATCAGTTTATACAGTACTATGGGGGTAGACCAGCAAAGCAGGGCCGGATCTACTGTTAGGCAGAAGAGGCACGTGTCTAGGGTGCAATGTATGGGGGAGCCAGACGCGTAGCTCTTCCAGCAGTCTACCTAATTTGCAGCTCCTGGGGGATATTCCGCCTCTTTGAACTCTATTGTGGCGCTTCTAGCTCCAGTATGACAGGCCTCCCACCCTGCTAAGCGTCATTCCCTTGCAATTTTTCCTAACTTTTTGCAGGCAATGGTATGAAAGAGACAGAGGGAGGGACACTGAAAAAGGGAACTCCTGACCGATCTGCAGAAACAGTATTACCATTAAACCACTGTGCCACACATTCCAACCACATCCTTAGTTAGGAAATGGACCAAAGCTGTTACCTCCTATAATAAATTTAGTTCTGGACCACTTCTCAGACATATAAATACTGTAGCCCTCTATCTAGTTCCTTATATCTCATATATAGCCACCAACTAATTCTCAAGCTGGCCTCGTATACACAGTAAAATCAAATGTATTATAAGGGATGATTCTAAAAATATTAACACCACCAACATTGTGAATAGCCACTTGTGTGATATTAAACTTGCCAATTTTAGTGTAGGGTCTGGGTACGCATGCCACAAGCAAGTAGAGAAACCTCTTCAAAGTCAAACAATAATAGGCACTAAAACTGAGCCACAGTCATTGTCTTTTTATGTTACATCATAACATAAAAACAAAGGAATGGTTTACACGTTTCATGCCTAAGATTATTGAAAAGGGGCAATCAAGCAATGGGGCAATCAGGCAGCCACGCGCTGCAGGTTACCAGGGGTGGAAAAAATTTGTGTATTAATGCTCTTTCACCAGAGTGGAAATTCACCTGGCGTTAGAGTGCGAAGTTGCACCAGAGTCCAACTCCTTGGTGAAATTTTCGTTAGTGTTAGCCACTTCGCCCTTTAGTAAATTTCCCCCTAAGCATCAAAGTGGTCCACCAATCTGCTTGGATGAATTGCTCATGTTGACACTGTGAAGCCCTGCTGCTACTGCCACCAAAAAAGGTTCGTATAGCGCCCTCCACCAGCAGACACAGTCACATCACAGATGTAATTTTGCTGCCAAGCAACGGAAATGACAATTTTGACCACCTGGCAAAGGCAATAAGGTAGAAAACTGCATTGTGGATAAAAGAAAACATTTTAACTTGGACTGAAATTGCACTTGGCACTCTACACTTGTGAATGAAAAGGGAAAGTAATGTAATAAATGTTATAGGGAGTTTCCTCACCTTATAATAAATTATATTCCTAAATATTCCTAGGCTTATAACTATAAAAAAAAAAAACAAGACATACTCAAAATTCATACCATGCAGTTTATAAACTGAATATCCACTTATCTGTCTTGGCTGACAAATGTAGTGACTATATTGCCACCTCTGGGGCCTACATGTACTTTATCAATCCCTATTACTATCAAACATTGTAAAGACCTGTTTGAACGTTCTGTGAAATGTTTGTTACAGTAGTCACACTTTTTATATTTTTTATTTTTGATAAATGCTTTCTTATTCTCTCTGTCTTTTATATTAATTTAAGATTCTCATTTAAGGTTTGTCCTACTTGCCCTCCATATTGTTTCATGTGTAATGACAATTGTGTTTTTTTACATTTTAATTTATATATTTGATCTTGCAGGCTTTTTATTTGAGATTAATGTCAGTGCTTTTGTAATCTATTGGCGCAGTGGGTGGAGCTGTATAAAAGTGACTTCTAATGTAGCGAATATATAGGACATATTGTACCTTCTGTTGTAAAATATAAGATTATTATGTCACAGAGGTACTGTATAAGGCTGAGTGCTTTTATACAGGTCATGAAATGTGGGCTTCTGGGTTCCTGATAGAGGTGTGACTAAAATGTTGAAACTAAAATCCTGTTTCTCAACATTGTATTCACTTCTGTGTTTGTATATATTTTATATACAAAGGTATGGGTTCTGTTATACAGAAAGCTCTGATTTACAGAATCCATTTTAACCAAATAATTTAAAAAAAAGATTTGATTTTTCTTTGTACACTGTAGTAATAAAACAGAACCTTGTACTTGAACCAATCAAAGATATAATCAATCCTTATTGGAAGAAAATCCAGCCTATTGGATTTGTTTAATGTTTATATGATTTTCTAGTATCAGGTATGGGATCTGTTATCTGGAAACCCCTTATCCAGAAAGCTCTGAATTATGGAAAGGCTGTCTCTGATAGATCCCGATTTATCCAAATGATCCACATTTTTAAAAACAATTTCCTTTTTCTCTGTAATAATAAAACAGTACCTTGTACCTGATCCTAACTAAGATATAATCCTTTTTGGAAGCAAAACCAGCCTATTGGGTTTATTTAATGTTTACATTATTTTCTACTAGACTAAGTATGAAGTTTCAAATTAAGGAAAATGTAATGTTTTGAATCTTGATCCTGATGTTCCACTGAAAAAAACATACAAACAAATGAGCAGTTTACCTGCACTCACAGGAAACTGCTATGATAAGCCTGCATGGCATAGATCTGTATTCTCATATTATGTGAGGACATTATTTGGTAGGAGCACAGAGCGCACTGCTGCTAGTCTTTGGTGTTGCTATGGTTAAGTCTCCCCAAGGCAGATTCCCTGGCTGCAAGATGCAGTAGTAGTAGTAGTACTCGTGTGTGGTGTGGGTTACACCACCTTTCGGCTTGGCTGAGGGAAGGGGGAGGTCTAATCTTGATTTTGTTTTTCTAGCCAGTCCCCAACAAACCGAAGGAGGTGGCAGTCCGACCTCCCACTCTTATAGCTTCGCTGCAGCATAATGGTTCAACCCTGGCTGTAAGGCGTCTCCCTCCACACGCTCCCTCCCTTCAGCCCCTCTCCAATGATGGAGACCCGGCAACAGAGGGAGGGGGGGCGAAACATGTCAATGCAGGGCTACCTCACACACATACACACTTGCAGTATCCGGCAACTTTACTCCACTCTGCTCTGAAAAGAGCTGTGGCTGCTTCTCTGGAAAGACAATAGCACGGAGGGTGTGAATGAAGGAGGCAGCTGTTGGGCAGCCAGGTATACCCAGGGCAGAAGCTTGGCACTGAGCACACACACACAGCCACAGAGGCTCCCCAGTGGATGCTTATAAGCACTGCCTTGCACTCAAGCAGCCTTCTCTGCACTAAGCACCTGGGAAGCTCCACAGCCAAGCATGGACAGGTTCCTTGGCTTTGTCAGGCAGATCAGGAGATCCAGGAGGAGAAAAGGTAAAAAGTACCGACCTGAGGAAGATTACCACGAGGGCTATGAAGATGTCTACTACTATGCCTCCGAGCATTTCCAAAGTAAGTCTCCAGCTCTGCCTCAGCTGCTTGGTGATCCAGGTGGCTACACATCATTCCATTGTAGTTTGTCAGGTGTCTGGTTTCCTGTGTCTGCCTTCAACTCCAAGCTCTTGTTATACAGCTGCTCCTAGCATCCCTAAATTCAAATCTTATGATGGCATGCTGGGATTTGTAGTCCAACAACAGTAGTGCCACAGGTTGACTTGGTAGGAGTAACTGTACTCTAATTATTCTATGTTTGTTGACTGTGCCTGTTTGTGATCTTGCATATAAACTCATTACTATATCTGGGGTCAAAGTGCATCAGGTGTAAAGTGACTGGAAGTGATGTGTATGCATGCTTAAAATGACCAGCAAAAGTCATAAGAAAAGTTTTGGTGCAACGCATGTTTAATTTACAGAATGATTTCTATTGGAATAGCTTTCTAATTAAAATGAAAACAGCACATTTATTAATACTACATTTTTGTTTATGCAAGCAACCAGTTCTCTTGTGAGTGTTGCTATACAGCTATTGTCAAAGGGATACTGACTGTAAATTCTGTGGTTCCATATTAGCTGGAGGGTCCCAGGATGGTCACCTTTGTTATGACCTTGTGTGAATTTGTTATTATATGGATTATTATTTCCAAGTGTTTGGAAAGCTGACACAGAAGTTCAAGATGGCCCTGCTCGAGTTTATCATCTAAAAGTTGGCACAATAATGAATGTTATAATGCCTTGATACCTCTACAACAGTAGTGGGGTATTAGATATTAACTTGCTGACATATAACAAAAGAAAATAATAATGTTGCTAAAACACATTTGCTGGACATTGCAAACCATAGTTACAATATAAAAATGAAGAATTACCGTGGTTTTCATTGTATAAAAGAAGTTAGTATTTTCCTCAAGCACTTTTGTTTCCTCCATGTCCTCTTATTTACTCCCATACTCCAAAAATACATAGCTTTCGACTTCAAGCTCCACTTAAACTGGAACTGATGTGAATAGTGTTTAATATTACATATTCAACTAAATATTCCAGGCCTATTACTCCTTCCTATTTTCAACTAAAAATATGTATATATTGTGTGTGTATATATATATATATATATATATATATATATATATATATATATATATATATATATATATATATAAACTGCAGATTTTGTTTTGAAAATAGGAAGGAATAATGGGCCTGGAATATTTAGTTGAATTGTCAGTTCCATTCTCTCCTCCAGTTTCAGGCTTGTCCAATTGGTTTGCAAATACCCACATCTGCCTGGGGAAACAGTGACAGGAAAACTAGAGTGGATGCAGTATTCACTGAGCTTGCTTTGTCACTTTGCATTATGTGGACTCTGATGGGAATAATCTTAGCTTTGCACAATGTATGATTTCAAGAAGAAAATGCTGTTGCATTTTGATTATGGAAGTCTCTGTTGGCATGTCAGAGATATACACATTAAAATGAAAACCTGTAATATAAGTAAACTTCTGATGGGGACAGCTATTACAGCTATTCCAGGTATGTCAGGAAACCTCAAAAGCTTTTTGGAATTATTTGCTACAGCTACTACTACTACTACTACCTTTTTAGAATATGGCACACCGTATAGAACAGCGGTTCCACACAAGGCATACACTTGCTCCCAGGGTTAGGAAGTTGTACTCACTCATTAGTAATACTAGTTACTCATTTTTTAAAGTAAATAACATAAACAGTATTGTTTATTTGTCACAGGTAGAGTAGTAGATTGAGTTTATCACAGGGCACTACCTTTCTCTGAACCTGTGCTCAAAACCTGATGTTTGTGTGAATGGCTGTTTTTGGCGAGTGGTGGCTTTCCAGATGTTGCTGAGCTACAACCCGACCATCACACTAATGATTAAGTACATATATATATATATATATATATATATATATGTGAAAAGAAGATCATTACATCTGGATCGTGCACCTCTGGCTTCATCCTTTGGATTGAGTGCAGGCATTATCTTTCTTACATGACCAGCTTTACTCTTGTACAGCTAAGTGCTTCATTTACCAGTAATGCGGAAAGGCAATGCTTTTATTTGGAAATCATTGGAAGTCAAGCAGATTCTGTGTGCAATACCCTCTTTAGGGTAATGGAAGACAAAAAAGATTTGTCACCCCTTGAAATCTGCGGTGACAAATCTCCTAAAAAATACAGTAGCTCAATCAGATGAATGAGGAGAGCAATCCAAACAGCAGAATACCTGCTACAATATGATTTATTTGCAACTACAAACACTAAAAAATAGGCTAGTATTGATATTAGCGTGAATTGCCTACATTTAAAAGGAACTCTGCTTCAGAAATCTTGTAAGCAGTTGTGGAACTATTTGCATTCAACTATGTCTGTAAATGTCCTAACATGCTTTATAAAATAGTGCTCAGTTAGCTTTATTGTTTCTTTAAAATCGGTTACACCTGGAATACGCTAACATTTCCTCAGTTCTGTCAATAGGCATTTATGGAGGGGACAGAAGTTCAGACAAGGGACTCCTGCACCTAGATCAATGATCCCCAACTAATGCTCTTGTTTCCTAACCCCTTGGATTTTGCTCCCTGTGGTCTTAAAGCATGTGCTTATTTAAGTTTTGGTTACATTAAAACCAGGTGTACTGCCAAACAGAGCCTCCTATAGGCTGCCAGTCCACATAGGAGCTACTAAATAGTCAATTACTGCACTTATTTGGCATATTTGGCATGCTAGTGTTGACTCTTTTTAAATTTGAATATGCCTCATGAGTAAAAAAGGTTGTGGATCCTCAATCGGAAAAAAATACCACATGCACATCCAGGCCTCAATAATGTATGTTTTGTGCTCAATATTTCAGTAGATGGAACGCAAATAAAAAAAAGACTACTGGCACACACATTATAATAATTTAGGGCTAGTCCCCTTTGGGTTGGGGGTGTGTGCCAGTAGCCTTTCATTTCAGTGATACTTCCAAAGGACATGGAGTCAATACTATCATTAATGGAATAGCCACACAGGTATGGAAAACGTTTGGTTTGCCAAATAAGCAATGTGATTGGCTGTTTGGCAGCCCCTTGTGGACTGCCAACCTGCAGGAGGCTCTGTGTAGAGTAAATTAGGATATTTTAGTTTTTAAAATTGCCTCCAAATCATGTCCATGGGAAGCAACATCAAAGGGGGTGGGGAGCAACATGTTGCTCGGAAACTACTGTTTTGAGTGGACATTACTGGTCTAAAGGAACTGCATTGGGAAACATATTATTTATATCAATAATGTTATACTAATGTTATACTACATCAGTGAAAGAGCTAAGTTAAGCCTAATGTATACATTTTTAAAAAGGAACACATTTACCTCTTGTATTGATTAGCAGTGTATTTTTGTATTCAATTTGTATATTCACTGTATACTGTACAAGCGTTTATTGTAGATATGTAGAATATGTTTACAGAGTACCAATAAATAACATGAAGTTAAGGGACAGAAAAATCTCTTGGCACTTGCAGTGCATCTGCCTTCAGTCAGATTGTGCAGCGTTTTGCCCCAAACCATGACTGCCTATACAGCTCCTAAACTGCCTCATCACAGTTTTAATTTTTCAAAGTGCTCTGAACATATTGTAACACTTAATCAAATTTACAGTGCAGCCATTATCAATCACAGCAGTCTGTACAGCGAAAGTAATGTATAAACCTCTCTTCGTAGTGTATAAACAAAGAAAACAAGTTACCTCAAATGAATTGATGATATCATTAAAAAAAAATCCTCTCTGAATTAAATTGCATAGAAAAAAAAACAAGAAAAAGTATTCACGACTTTCATGTACATAAAAAATATATGTTAAAGTGCATTCAGAGGTAAAAATATAACAACATACACTTAATTCCTATATGTTGCATTTGTGCTTAATTGAACCAGTGTCAAATGGGCAGAACAAACATAGATTAATCACCTAGGGAAAGCCAACCAAGTGTAACTCTTAGTTCCCCTCACGGTTAAGGTGCTGTAGCTGGCTGAAATAGAAAGGGGCTAATGCCACTTTTTTCTAGTGTGTCTATGGTTTCACTTAGATAATTTGGTAACCGTAGTATGCACATCTACCTCTCACTTAAAGGGGATGTAATGGCAAAAAAAATAAAATCCCATTTTAATGAAAAAGAAACCTATTTTGATATACTTTAATTAAAAAATGTGTATAGTTTTTATAAGAAACCTGTGAAATTTTACTTGCTCTGACTGCTATGGATAGGAAATGTCAGACGGCCTGTAACTGCTCTGCAGGGAAAGGATCATACTTTCAAATGGCAGGGGGGAGGTACTTACCAGAACTAGAGCAGCTTTGTTTGTTTCCCTGTAGAGCAGTCGGCGACTGTGTAGAGATTCACATTGGATTTTATTGTGCAGTCTGCATAGTCTGATTATTAATCAGTCTTGCTGTATCTGCTTCTGGCAGATATTATTTGACTTGTGCTGTTTTGGTCATTTATGATGATCCCTAAGCTTAACCTCCCAACTGAAGCCCAGACCACACTGAGCATGTGTGTAGTTTTGTCTTGCAAAGATGTTTAACATCGTTATAAGATGATGACCCCCTGCGCCAACTTTGAAAGCATGAATCATTTGTTTTATTAGGCTTCTGGTGCAGTAAGTTCATGTTTATGTTTAGTACACAAAATACAGCATTTCTAGCATTATTCTATTTTAGACTTTAGTTCCTTTTTAAATGGGAAACTTATAACAGTGCTGGAGCCAGTGTTTTTCTTTCTCATCTGAGTATTTCATACTCATGCATGTAGCATTGAATTGAATTGAAAGCAACAGTGGCATTTTCAGGCACTCCACCACCACCTGTAGAAAACATACATGTAGAATACACCCACAAGTCAACAGTTTAAGATTTTGACCCGTTAATATTAAGTGTGATGACATTCTCTGACATAATATACCCCAATATTTTGTGTAATGTTTGGGTAACATTTAGTAATCTGTGAAGATAAATCTTGTGTAATTTGTCAGTTGAGTCAACAATGAGTGAAGTATAAAAATCATCTGTAGTATAGAAATGAATGCATGCACTCAAAATTCCACAATTTGATAATAATATAGAATTTTAATGGCATTTTTTATTATCTCAACATTCCTGTTGTCATCATGTCAACAAAGAAATGTTAACCACAACCTTTATATCGTTTGAATATTTCTAATGTACTCAACATTTTAACTGAGAATGTGCATGTTTAAATTTGCAGAGTGTAGCGTGCTAATTTTTTGACCATGCCCATTTGTGTGGCCACACCTCCTAATTACAATGTTAATTTTACAAAATTTGTCAGGATATGAAAGTTTGAACATATTTCTGTTTTTTTTTAGTTATTACAGTTTTGCTAATGAAGGTGAATTGCCCTTTAAGCTGGTAGTCTAACTTTTCCCAAGGGACCTGTTATCTTATATTGTTACAATTACTTATTTGCTTATCTCAAAATTCTTACAAAAGTATTTTATCTACTTCTGTGGCTGTTCTGGGCTCTCTGCCAAAAGCCAATTAAGTTAGAAACTTTGTTTCTTTTTCTGGCTGTTCAGTGCAGAGAAAAAGGGGACTTTCCAGTACAAACGAGGGAAAAGTCAAAAGAGGGACTGTCAAGTCAAAAGAGGGACTGTCCCTCTAAAAATGGGGCAGTTGGGAGGTATGTAATATACATGCTAATCTTATCATGTCCTTTATACCCATAAGTCCCTTTGTTCCTGCTTACAGCACCATCCACTAGCTTTGTCTTAAAGGTATTTGGTTATATCATTTATTAATGTTGAACTACAATATAATTTGCAGAAATAACACAAAACCAAAAGTGAATTTTATGTATATTTAATAAGCATTGGAGTGTATTATCCCATGCCTATCTACAAGTGGCAGATTTGTATGTATATTATGTTTAAGAAAGCGACGAGTCACAAAACGTCACGAGTATTTTTGTTTGCTGTTTTTAATGTTTTTCAATACAAATGGACTTTTGCATATTCAAGTAGTGCTGGTGACTTTTTTGTTTTGTGTGTGTGTATTTGTATGTATATATACTATATAAACGTGTGACTCCACTGCAGTCCCTCTTAACTATCATCCTTTCCTATGACTTGGCCCTCTCCATGGACAGTGGCCCTGCATTATTTATTGCTCAAAGATAGCCTACACACAATGTTTAATAAATCACCAAAGCTCTACACATTGATGGCCATTGGAATAGATAAGGCTATGAAATAATGCCCTTGAGATAAATGTTAAGCTGTTGAACAATGATTAGCTTGCCTTCCAGAATGTAATTGTGCCTGTTCTTGAAACATGCAATTAATTATTGTTTTAAATTTGAGATAAAAGTGGTAATTGTCATTCCCCTTTGTGCAATCCTGCCTTGACCTTTAAAAAAACAATGAAATGCAAAGTAAAATCTTATTTTTTACTCTATAATTATTAAGACCTAGATACTACGTCATCCAGCAAAATCAAGTACACAGCCGATTCTGTGACTTCAAAGTGCTGCTTAATATACAAAAATTATAACAGAGGGACCTGGCCTTCTGGCATACAGCTCTACATCAATCATTTGATCACAAAGACTTTTATCAAGCCGTGACGTCTTACACAATGGTACTTCTGCATGCATCTCATGCCATGGTGCTCTGTTCTATTTGGGAAGGTGTGATAGGCATTTGAATCGTGACCCTGTAGTTGTCAAGTCACTTTCTAAAGTGAATTTTTTATGCCACAAAATAGATTAGGCTGCAATGGACGCAGTGAATGTGTCTTGTTCTATTATGCATACCACATTGGGTTGAAACTAGTGCTGAAATATTTATTTATTTGTTTAGCACGGACATTACAGTATTTTGAGTGTATTTCTGAAGTGAACAGTCATTAAGAGAAAATGTATGGCCCTTACTGCCAGATGTTAAGCACCTGCCTGTGTGCCCTGACCCTAATGACCTTGGGATCTAACTTTTAGTATAGGTATTGGTAAAGTTTATATAATAGGTCTGTAAAAGGATGTCAATATATATTTGCACTGGGGATCATTTAGATGAGCTGAACTTGAAGAACCTTTCTCTTTTCAAACTAAATTTACTATGTAATTATATAACTCATTGTTTACATTGCTGCCCCAGTGGAGCCACCAAACTCTGCATCGCATAAACCATGGTCAGTTTTTATGGTCAGTTAGCTTTCTTAAATTTTTGTATGTGAAAAATGTTGCACATCCATTTTCCTGTTTACTGTGTATTTGTAAACTGAACTTCTTGTAGGCTACTCCTGCAACCATTGCATAAAACACCTTGCTCATCCAGACTATAAACACAGCGAATTGTACTTGTAAACCATGAATAGATGCTCAAACCACCGCTTTTTTTATACAATATAATTCATCAAACAAGTTTGAAAAGTGGTTGATATTTTAATTTCCTGACACTGTAGATAGTTGGAAGTGCATTTTGCATCAGAATTTATTATCGGTCAGTACTATAGCACCAGCTTCTGTGACAGATGTAACCCTTCTAATGTGATAAATTTCAACAATCCCTAAGCTTGTCACTGACACAAAAAAAATGGCCTAATGTTTATAGATGTGGACAATTCTGACGGCATGGATAATTACTGTAATAGGGCTGCAGAACCTCTTGGGGGGTTACCGTAAGAGACATAGTTATCAAAATGTGAGTTAAGATCTTAATAAATAAAAACTTACCAATGTTCTATTCATTCCTATGATATTTTTAGAACCGTATTTATCAAATTGTGAGTTCTAATTTTCACCCATGGATAAATACAATCCCATAAAAAAAAATTGAGCATTACTAAAACTCACATTTTGCTAAATCTGGCTCTAAGTTCAGCATATAAAATGCAGCATTTCTAGCAATCTTTTGTGTTATTTGAATGCTTACTGATGCTAATTCTCTACACTTTTTCAGAAAAAACATATTCAAGAAAAAAAATCAATTAAAAATTAAAAAATTTAAAAGTAGCAAGAACAATAAATTGTACATTTGTTTTTGAAATGGGGTCAGTGACCCTCATGTGAAAGCTGGAAAGAGTCAGAAGAAGGCGGCAAATAATTAAAAAAAAAACCTATAAAAAATAAATAATGAAGACCAATTGAAATGTTGCTTAAATTGTCAATTTTATAACATGGTAAAAGTTAAGAGCCCTTGGAAAGAGGGATGGTCAGGTTGGGGGCAATTAGAACTCAAAACGAATCAATAGCGTGACCTGGAAACTGCATAGATTTTCTGCGCTCCAAATAAGAGCTGGAGAATAGCTTCAAAAGCTTGGTAACTGAACTAGTTGTGTTACACTTAACTGGACTGTCCTAATGTATAACTTGGATATATTGTGTCCACAAGTGTGAGCATATGAGAATCAGTTCAGTTTATCATGTTGGGCACCTTAAATGATTGTTCAGTTATATCTGTCCCTGCAAATGGGGAAAAAACTATCAAAGAGTGACAGTGAATCTGATTTGTGAGAGTAAAAATGAATTTGTGTTCTGACTCTACAACTACAGTGATTACTAGTAGTAAATATCTTTGAAGATTTCGCCAGTTTGTGTGTGACCTCTGTAGTCCATTAAATTAGTTTATCTATATATCACTTCTACAGAGAGGAGTGATTACTGCAGGCTGCTGTATCTTTATAATACATCCTATTTCTTGCTAATAAACATGTCTACTGCATGTTTTCATCTTCTGGGCTCTCTAGAGCTATAAAGTGACCCCAGGGATAGATAAGCTATGTGGCGTTCAGAGTCTATGGTGTGATTATTCGCAATTGGGTTTTTTTCATTCAAGCTATAGTTAGGCCTTGTAATTTTCAATACATTTGTTTTTCTATTCTCTGATCTCTGGAGACCGTGTAAAAGTAAGCTTTAAAGACTAAGGCAATCTATTTCATCAGCAGCAAATGCAGGTGCTTTATACATGAAGGCAAGTATTATCTTGCATTTATTGAGTAACTTGTTGCAGATTCACTGTTTCTTGCTAAAATGAATGTCCTTGTTTCCCTCAGGCAAATAAAATGCACAACAAATTGATGATTGCCTCTGTAGGAGGCACAGTTGTACACAATAGTAGCACTCACTAGAACAGTGATCCCCAACCAGTAGCTTGTGAGCAACATGTTGCTCCCAAACCCCTTGGATGTTGCTCTTGGTGGCATCAGAGCAGGTAAATTTTTTTTGGAATTTCAGGCTTGGAGGCAAGTTTTGGCTGCATAAAAACCAAGTGTACTGCCAAACAGAGGCTCCTGAAGGCTGCCAGTCCACATAGGGGCTACCAAATAGCCAATCACAACCCTTATTTGGCACCACCCAGAAACATTTTTCATGTTTGTGTTGTTCCCCAACTCTTTTTACATCTGAATGTTTCTCACGGGTGGAAAGAGGTTTGGGACCCCTGCACAAGAGCAATGGTACATGCAACAATTCTGGCTTTTTTTGTAATCTGAACACTTAGATTGCAGGTGACCAAAGACACCTTTCTTCTCATTGGCAGTTGCCTGGGCCCACTCCATACTCCTGCAAGTCATGCGATTGTTGATTACAAATTTGAAAGCCACTGCAGCATACTCATGGCTCAATGTGATTGCCGCTGAGATGAATGGAAAGCTATTGCCAGTGTTTTGTTGCTTGCAAGTTGCTCAACTCCCAGACAATGAAACAACCTGAATCTCTACATAAACCATTAACATTGTTCTGACTTAATTTATAATATGAGATGATTTTCCATTGGCAATCCTACCTTCAAGTTTATCATGTTGGGCCTTCTTTCTGTGCAGTTTTGGTCTGCAGATATTACACTGTGATCAAAGTGTGTACATAGTACTTTATTAATGTTGGCAGCTAGAAAATGAGCATTTAATACATTTAGCCAGTGCTATATGTAGGTCAGATGCTACCTAGGCACTGGACCTAATTGTGCCCACCAGCTTGCATGATGTCACGTGCATGGCTGCACATCACATCAGTCAGAAATTGCCAGCTGACTCCTTAACCCCCTCCCCCCATCTCCATTGCTGGATTTATGCGGGTAGTCTCTGGGTGGCTGGGGAGGTTTTTCTAAAGCAAAAAAAATTATCTTATCATATATGCCTGAGGGCTGTTCCCCTAAAGCTGTTGCACTAGGCACAGGCCCTCAAGTGCCTATATATAAATACAGCCCTGCTTCTAGCTTTAGTGGTGTAAACAAAGAGCAAGCCACTAAAGATCAAGTCTTCAAAAAAGCAGCAAGAATTCTTATTAGGAAATTCAGCATTTAGTGAGCTTAATGCTAAACTACACAAATGTAGAGATTAACTGAATGTATGTGCAATAGTAGTCTGATCACAGATGAGGCCCTGTCCACAGCTGCTACTGTTACAATTTGCTTCTGTTAGTTTGCTACATTAGTTGATACATTTCTTTGTGTAATATTAACAACTATTGTATCAATTATAACTCAAGCATTATGCTCAGCAGAGCCAAAGATAAGAAATGTATTCACTAATGTATCAAATTATAACAGGGTGACCCCCTCCCCCAGATTGCTACTCCAGAGAGACATGAAATAATAAAACACGTGAAAAGTATTTCTAGGGAGGTGAAAAATGTAATAACCCTTTATTAAATGTGACACTATAAGTGTTTAATCTGAACAGTACCTTATTTTGTCATTCCTTTGAAGCAATTGAATTGTTTGGTATTACTGTTCCTTTAAAATTGAGTGTAACAAGTGTTTTATTATATAGGCAGTATATTCCATGTTGGAGTCATTGTGTTTGTTTGTTTTTTTACTCTGCAAAAAATAATGGGCAGAAATTGGTAACAAATAGATTTGAAGGCTGTTTCATTGATGGTCTGGTACAAACACCAGATATTGATAATGAACTTTTATTCTTTGTTCTCAGAGAATATTCTAGGTTTACTCAAAACTAATAAGGTAGTGTATAAAATTGATCAACAAGCAACTGAACCTTTTCTTAGGGCAGTGCTGTCCAACTTCTATGGTACCGAGGGCCGGAATTTTTCCAATCTACGTGGTGGAGGGCCGTTAACGGAATCCAGTGTTAGCCACTCCCTGTTTTTAGACCACACCCACTTTAAACCACACCCATGTTACCGCAAGACCATGTCCACATTAATAGCACACCAAAAAACCAAATGGTTGGTGCTCACTGCAGGGATCAGGGCTGGAACTAGGGGTATGCAGAGTAGGCGGCTGTCTAGGGCGCCATCATTGAGGGGTGCACTTTTTTCAAGCGTTTATTTAATAATTTGTTTCAGTAATCATGGTCACCCAGTTGGGTGGAATCCATCTCCTTCACCTTCTCCCTCTTGCCAGCAAGTAATAGCTTCTGTGCGGTGCACTGCAGTGTGTGTACATGCGTCAATGATGTCACTGATGTGATGACAGAAAGAGGCAGAGAGCTGGCGTCCTGCTTGGTGTGGCTCACTCTCGCTGCTCTCAGCTTTGCACAGTTGCACTGAACTGAAGACATTCTTTCTATTACTATGAAAGTTCGAAGCTTCCTGCTGGCACAGCCAGGTACAGATTTGGGGGCCATATGTTTGCTGTTGCTGCTGGGTGCTGTCACAGGGACATAAATACTTGGGGACAATATGATGTGATCAGATTTATTTTGGCTGCTGCTGACACAGGTAAAGATTGGGGGCAATATGATGGCTGCTGGAGGGCTGTATGATGGATGGCTGCTGAGCTTGCTTGCACAGGTACAGGGGGCAGTAATATAAATGAAAAAGTGTTGTACATTTTCTTGCTCTCTTTATTTAAAAACCATCATGGTAAGGAGGGAAATGGTAATGCAGGACAGGGGGGCACTGATTGAAGCTCTTGCTGAGGGTGCTAAACTACCATGTGTCTGCCCTGGCAAGGATGTCACTCATATGTGAAAAAAGTTGTCATATAAGACATACCCATAAATCCATATGCCCCCTCCTCCCCTGTGTATAATACAGTACCCCAGCATGTGATTAAACACCTTAGGGGCCACTAACAATAATTTTTAAATGCTAACAAACCCCCCAGAACAAATACCAAAGTATGACACACACAGGGAGCATATGGAAGACAGAACAGAGCAGGAGACAGGAATCAGGACCAGTCTAATATGTACTACATACAGTGACACAGTGCTGGTGCCCCATTAGCATTTTGAATAAGGTGTGAACAGGTGCACAATGTGGGCAGTTTCAGTCTGGGTCTCAGGTAGAACAGTACAGGTTTTAGGGGAGTGAACTATAGAGGTGTCACAAGTGTGAACAATGCAGGAGGATTACATGTGTGCACAATACAGGGGATTAGTGTGAATTTGAGTTTTAGACAATGCAGGGGCCAGTTAATCTCTGTAGTGATACCTTTTAAAGTTTACATATGGTAAACAGACACAGCAGGCAGACATGATATGGAGGGCCACATAAGGGGGGGTTGCGGGCCGCCGCCAGTTGGACAGCCCTGTTTTAGGGCAATGATACATGTGATGTTTGCAATGTGTCAAAACAGCAGAAAATACCCTGCCATTGTGATGCTGAGAATCACTGCAGGTAAGGCTCAAATCATGTTAAAATATTTACAAATATTTTTTTCCCCAATTACATAATTTAAATATTGTACCTGCAGTGAAGCCATGTGCATCATTGCCCTTAAAGTGGTGGTTCACCTTTAAGTTAACTTCTAGTATGTTGCTAATTCCTAGCAACTTTTCAGCCTTCATTTTTTCTTCTTTATAGTTTTTGAATTATTTGCCTCCTTCTTCTGACTCTTTCCAGTTTTCTAATGGGGGTCACTGACCCCATCTAAAACGTAATGCTACAAATGTATTGTTATTTTTATTTCTCATCTTTTTATTCAGGCCCTCTCCTACTCATATCCCAATATCTTATTTAAATCAATTAATGGTTGCTAGGGTAATTTGGTCCCTGCTGAAATTGCAGACTGGAGAGCTGCTGAATAAAAAGCAAAATAACCACAAATAATAAAAAATGAAAACCAATTGCAAATTGTCTCAGAATATCATGCTCTACATCATACTAAAAGTTAACTCAAAGGTGAACAAGCCCTTTAAAGTGGCCCACTTTCTGTGCTGTTATTAGGATCTGTAATATTTGTGTCCCCAGTATAACTTTCCAGTTAAGTAGACCTTCTATTAATCAGACTCTTGCATCTTGTATTTCTTATTATTATTTTGCATTTTTGAGGGATCATTCCCACGTGTGTGTGTACATGCTAATTGGACCCACAGCCACTACCCACAGAGTTTTCATAACTCTGGCCCACCCTACATCTCTGAACTCATCCCTTTATACTCACCCAATTGCTTACTACGCTCCTCTTCTGACCTGGTGCTCAACTCTTCTCTCATTACCTCCTCACATGCTCGCATTCAAGACTTTGCAAGGGCTGCACCCCTCTTCTGGAATTCTCTCCCACGGTCTGTCCGACTTTCTCCCAACCTTTCTGCCTTCAAGAAATCTCTGAAAACGCACTTCTTTTGAGAAGCCTACCCTCACTCTGCTTAACTACCAAACGCAACACCGCATACAATACCACATTTCTCACCCACTTAATTCGATCTTGCCCACTCCCACACCTTGTGTATTACTCCCTTCCCTTTAGACTGTATGCCTATGCATAGGGCCTTCCTCACCTTTTGTACCTCTATTGATTGTGATGTTTGTTACTCCATATGTTCTATGTATGTAATTCATGTGATGTAGTTGTATAATCACATTTACTTTACAGTGCTATGCAATATGTTGGCGCTATATAAATACATGTTAATAATAATAAAATATTAATGCTTCAAGCTCATTTGCTTGACCCTGTGCACCTTGCCAATATATGTATTTTGTTCTGTCTTTGACTTGCACGTTGTAGCTTTCACATAATGTCAAGCTATACAATAACATGATTCAATGCCTAATTATGTAAAAAAAAAAAACTGGTACCGACCGCTCTGTTCATCATAGAAGGTATGAAGGACTGGGTATAGAAAGGGCAGGTGCCTAATAATCTCAAAAATACGTGAAAATACAAAGCTGCTTTAGTGAAGAATTTGATATTGTTATGAGCATCCAGATACAGTTGTGTAATTACTGGACCCCGAGTGATGCAGGGCAGGAGAAATAGTTTTTAGTGCGCATGTCGGGAGGGCTTGGTCCCAAAAGGGAGGTGTGGCTTGTTATGCCACTGTCTAGATATACAAGTGGGAATTATTAAACCATCAATGACCCACTGTTACTCCCCCATAAATGACATTTCCTGATTTTACTTGAGGATCTGATACTTACAGGTGGCTATGTAGCTTTTATATATGTAGCCCCAAGTAGGGTTGCCACCTGGCCGGTAAAAATGTTGCATGATTGCAATGTTAAGTATAGGGGAAAACCATAAAAACATAGGAAGGCCAGAATTTTTTTGGCAACCCTAGCTCCAAGCCTCCTCAGATAAATGCTTTCTGAATGAAGATGCTTTGATTTTGGAAGATATTCATAAATAAAAAATGTATTTTCTCACACTAATAGAAAAATATCTTGTGGTGTCACATATTCTTGCAAAAATGCACATTTTAATATTTTTTTTTTTTTTTTGGTCTCCATGACTGCAGAATTAAATTGAGCATCTCCTTGAAATAAATGTCACTGATTTTGGCTTAAATGGCAGCATTCAGACTCAGTCAGATATATCCAGATGGCATTTACTCTTCAGGAACAGTCTGATAGTTAATTATGATAATTTCAACAGTATACTGATGCCAAAAAAGAAAAACATTTTTACTGTGATTTTAAAAGAAAAAGTAGTTCATAAGGCCAACTATGCAGGACCTTCAGTCCAGAGAACAGGATAATGACAGATACATGTTTATATATTTTAAATCTAAAGGCAGGTCTGTTTACTGGCACATATGACTAAAGTGATGATAAAGTGGAAAATTCAAAGAATGTAATATTTTACATAGAACGAGGATGTTTCATGTTAATTGCATGCAGTGATTGGAGTAATGTTATAAAGAGGAAAAGCCCCTTTGAAGCTTTCAGATTTCAGCTTCATGTTGCAGCATGTTTAGACTGCTGAGATTGCATGTTGAGTGGAACAACCAGTTAACTCCTACAGTACATTCCAGACTAAAGATAACCAAACAGCAATCCTTTATTGTAGAAGAGTCATTACTCTCCAGGAATGTGTTCGGTGGTTCTCACATTCCATTATAATTGGTATCGTTCTTCCCTTCACACTGCAGTATGGGATTTCCATAATGCCATTTTCTAGATAACATGCTATTATGCGTCCCATTTTTTTGTCTAGCTCTGTGTTTACATTGCGAAAATACCAGAATTTAGCACAAGAGTATTCTGCATTTTTTTGCTTTTATTGAGCATGCTGAAGTGCATAAAGAATGTATGATAAGTCTTATCCTGTGTTTAGCCATTTGCTTTAATTTCTGCCAGTTGAATGATGGGGGTGATGCATATTTGACAAACCTCAGCTCTTCCATGCCAATTAAAGGAACAGTTCAGTGTAAAAATACAATTGGCTGTGCTAATCAAAGATGTTTGTAATATAGCTAGTTAGCCAAAAATGGCATCTATAATATATAATATAATATATAATATTATAATAATAATAATAGCTATAACACTACTTCGTCCTTTGCAGCTCTTCAACCTCTAGGTTGTCAGCTACTTGAAGGGGGGCCACATGGGACATGACTGTTCAGTTAGTTTGCTTTTGAATCTGACCCATGTGCTAAGTCCAGTTATAAAACTGCTTGATAAAAACTTGGAGGGACAAAAAGAGTTACAGTAAACATTTGTTTGTCTCTAGAATTTAAAGAGACTGGCAGCAATATATTAATAAGAATTGGAGATCCTGATGATTAGTGTGTGAGTAACAGTGAGATTCCTGAGTTTGCGTTCCGCAATGGAACGCACGCATTATAAGTGACTGACGCCATTTTGGATTACAAGCAGAGGGGAGAGAGGAGTCCTCGATAATGCTGTCTCCTTTGGACACATTATACCACGGACAGAACTCTACAAATATCAGACACATTGGAGTGTGTCCTAAAACAGGAGCCCAACGATTTGGGTACGAGTGTGGTGAGGAGGGTGGTGGGGGATGCCCCCAAATATACCCTCTGTTGCTCCTAAAAATTCTCGAGTATCACCTCTGAGTGCCACTCATATTTTCTGTTATTGACTGCTGATTAAAAAACTATAACTCACACATTAATGTTTCCTATAAGTTCACATCTGGACTAAAGACTTTGGAAAAAAATGTTAAGAGAGTATTTTAAGGAAATTGTGTATGAATTTTATTGCCGTCTCTCGTATGAAATAAGTGACAACCATTTTTATGATTATAGATTGATTTTGATGTCCTTTTTAATGTGATTCATTATTTTTTAATAGGGGTTATAAAATCAATTTGTATATTTATTAATTCACTTTTTTTAATCACACCTTTAATTATATGTATTGAATTTGTATCCTCAAAAGGACCTTGGGAATTGGAGGTATATTTTATATATATATATATATATATATATATATATATATATATATATATATATATATATATATATATATATATATATATATATAAATATATATATATATATATGATTTTTACACTGAACTGCACTGTTTATTTAAAGAGACATTTTGCCGACAACATTAAATGTTTGGGCAGATAATGTTGAGAAAGAGATGATCAGATAATAGGCAGCAGTCTGTAGCTTATATGCTAGCACATGTGCCCCCATGATGGGCTGGCTAAAAAAGGACAAGGAGCACATTGGCACCTTGATTTGGTCCTCATTCAATGGGTCTCCATGGTCCCCAGTGGATAATTGGAACAGATCAGCCCAATTTAGCCCTTTCATATGTGACCAATGCGCAACTTAAACAAGGGAATGGGCTTTGTGACCCAAAAATTGGTTTACAAATAATTACAAATTATTGTGCATTTTGTTTTAAAAATGATTTTGTATTGTATGTAAATAGCTTAGGTTCATCTTTGGGTTTTAACTCATAGGTTAGAATGTCTTAAGCAAATATTAAAATCAATGTCAGTTTTATATGTGGTTTTGCTTGTCTGGATAAAAGGGAGAATTTTTTATGGGCCCTAATAAAACTATTATGCATTCATTCATATATAGTTATTACAAGCTATAATAGGTTAAGTACCGCAGTGATCATTACTGTGCAGCTGTAATACAATTATAGTTATCAGTATCCTGAAAGATGAGGGCTGTAGAGAGACCCTGGGAGTTGCAGGTCATTGGAAGCTGTGAAACCATGTATTCAGCGTCTTTAAAAATAAAGTCCATCCAAAAAATGTTTTTTGCATAATGAAACCACAATGCAGCAGATGTAAATATGGTTGCCACCTTTCTTCCGGTTAAACTCCGGACTGGGGACGGGACTGTGTTGTTATGGTGCGGGACCGTGATGTTTTTGGGGTGGGATTGTGATGTCGCAGGGCGTGTGGGTCGTCAGGGGAGGGGCTGTCCAATTAAAATCGGACAGGTGGCAACCCTATGTAAATATTATTTCTAGCATTTTCATAGATTTTAAAGTTATTTGTACTTGTAATTTCTATTGAAAACAATCCTTGTCTGTTTATATTCTCTGCATTCACTTTTGGTTCCTGAGAAAGCAGAAGCAGTTGATTAACACCTCTAGAGGAGAACTGACTTCCACTACATTGTTTCAAGAGTCAGAAACAGAGAACAGAGAGAACAGATTACATGCTAAACAAATACTACTTTCAATTGCAATTTAATTAAAAAAACAAACAATGCACACAACATATCTATTTGATCTCTTGATTGTAGCATTACCAAATTGATCCTTGTTGTTATACTTATTTTTAGGTCACTGCTGCAGCACTTCTCCAATAATGTTGTGGAAATAAAAGTGGGTTGTTGTGGAATGCTGCTCAGCTCATTGGTTTGCAATATTTGTGGCTTTCTTATTCCACTCTATGTTGAAGCATATGATTAATAACACTGTGCTTTAAGTGCAGTGAATTTTCTCTGTGGGGCAGCTGCTAGAAGTGTTATATCCCAAACAGCTAAACCCACAAAATACATCTTTGCCCCATAATAGTTTATGGGGCTACTCTGTCTGAATACATTGAGTGGGGTGTGATATTATGGCAAACATTTTTAAGTATGGAAAATCCATTACTCCTTCCAAAGTTATGTCACTTCCAGGCTATAGAATAGCACTGTCACTTCTGTGTTACAGTGCATGCAGCAGGTTAATTGCCAGTGAAAACTCCTGTGGGTTAGTTCCGGTAGCATAACCTGCTCAAGTAGTAAGTCTGCCCAACCAGACCCACAGATGTCTCTACCCTACAGTTAACCAAACTGAGCACATGCATATTAATGCAGGTAGCAAGATGCCTTGGTATATGGGAAAACTGTGGGAGATAATATCAAGTAATAAACCATTGGTTTTATTGATCTACCGTATCTGTAAAAGCATACAACAGCCCAATGCTCTCTCATAGATATAAAGAGTTTTAGTGAGCCTTATTAAAGCATCCTGTCTCGAATAGCTTTTGATGGCCCATGAATTTTATAGGATGGATTATAGACACTATAAATGTTTTCTGATTTGTAACAAAGCAGTGGTGCATCTGTCAAAACATAAAGATTTGGTCATCCTTTGGGGGTTTTTGTCGTGCCAGAGGTAATTGGACAATTTACAGCAGTTTTCATGCCTGGTGGATTTGTGTGTTAAATAATAAATCTGAGTTAAATTGTGTAGGCTGTTGGTTTTGGAAACCTCATACTTTTCTTACTGTATTTGTTCATTACACTGCAGTTGGCTACAAATGACTTGCTGCTCTCTCTAAAGATGCCCATATCCAGGTTAATGTTCAGTAACCATAAAAGTGTGTGTGTGGTGGTGGGGGGGGGGGCGCAGCTTCTCTGCAATTTTTTCAATTGGCCTTCTTTGTCTATGTTTTACTGTTTTTGAATTTGCTGTGACTCTTTCCAGCTTTCAAATTTCAAATCAGTGAATGGTAGGTAGGGTAAACTGTGCCCTAGCAACCAGATTGCTGAAATTGCAATCTAGAGAGCTGCTGAATAAAAAGCTATTTTATAAACAAAATGAAAAACAACTGCACATTGTCTCAGAATATCACTCTCTACATCATACTAAAAGGTAATAATGTTTTTTCAAAATGCATCAGTTAATAGTGCTGCTCCAGCATACTAATGCACTGAAATCTATTTCTCAAAAGAGCAAGCAGATTTTTTTATATTCAATTTTGAAATCTGACATGGGGGTAGACATATTGTCAGTTTCTCAGCTGCCCCCAGTCATGTGACTCTGTCACTCTTTTGGGCAGAGACACACAGACAGATTCAGGGAGATTAGTCGCCTGGTGACAAATCTCCTCTTCTTCTGGGCAACTAATCTCCCCGAAGTACCTTCCCTCCGGCTAGAACGAAAAACGCAGATGGAGTGGCACTCAGAGCACTTAGTTTTCCAAAGTTGCCCAAAGTTTTCTCCTGAGGCAACTTCGGAAAACGATGCACTCCGAGTGCCATCCCGCCGACAATTTTCATTCTAGCCGACGGGAAGGCGGTTCGGGAAATTAGTCGCACCAAAGAAGAGGAGATTTGTCGCCAGGTGACTAATCTCCCCAAATCTGACTGTGTGTCCCTGCCCTTAGGGTCAGTCCACACAAGCAGATTCAAGGAGATTTAGTCGCCTGGCGACAATCTCTCCGAACTGCCTTCGCGTCTTCCCGTCCGCTATAATGAAAAGTCGCCTGCGCTAAAGCACACGTGGCGCTTTGTTTTCTGGAGTTGCCCGAAGTTTCCTTGTGAGGCAACTTCAGGCAACTTCTGAAAATGAAGCACCGTGTGTGCTTTAGCGCAGGCGACTTTTCATTATAGCAGACGCGAAGGCAGTTTGGGGAGATTGTTGCCCAGAAGAAGAGGCAATTAGTCGCCAGGCGACTAAATCTCCCCGAATCTGCACGTGTGGACTGACCCATACTGCTGTACTGCAAAATGGATTGATATCACCCCTTCCTTTCTCCCCCAGCAGCCTAACAACAGAGCAATGGTAAGGTAACCAGATAGCAGCTCCCTTACACAAGATAACAGCTGCCTAGTAGATATACAAAGAACAGCACTCAATAGTAAAATCCAGGTCCCACTGCGACACATTCAGTTACATTGGGCAGGAGAAACCACAGCCTGCCAGAAAACGTTCCATCCTAAAGTGGTGACTCTTTCTGAAAGCACATGACCAGGCAAAATTACATGAGATGGCTGCCTATACACCAATATTACAGCTATTAATAAAATAAACTGCTGGTTCAGGAATGAAATGTTATATTGTAGAGTGAATTGTTTGTAGTGTAAACAGTTATAGGGAAGAACTTTTGATATGAAGCATAACAAAAGTGGTGTTAAGGTGATACCTTTATTGGCTAACTAAGATGATAATCACAGCAAGCTTTCAGAACAGTGCAGTTCCTTCTTCTGATAATTGGCTTTGAAGAAGGAAGTGCAATGTTCTGAAAGCTTGCTGTGATTATCATCTTAGTTAGCCAATAAAGGTATCACCTTAACACCACTTTTGTTATGCTTCATATCAAAAGTTCTTCCCTGTAACTTTCTTAACAGTGCACGGTGCAAAAAACGTTACCAGTGTAAACAGTGTAATTTAGAAATAAAAACTACGTCATAAAAATCAAAAATCATCCTTTAAAAGGTGATCAACCCCTTTAATGTCCTTAAAAACATTTTGGAAATATCAATTTACTTGGGAAAAAATAGCATCTTTTGTGCTTTCATAAGGAAATATAATCAAACGGCTGGGTCTTTTTCTTCATAAACCGCCAGTTTTGTCATGCTTCATGACTGAGATTCTTCTGTTGTTTCAGATCACTATGATCTACTCGATTGCCATTGGTCTGCACCATTGATCAGAAGTTGTGTAGATCGCTGACCAGCCAACTGTTGCCCCATCAGCTGCAAAGCTTTTCTGTGTAAGACAATACTACCAACAAAAGCACTTTACATGCCCAAATATATATGGAGAAAGCGCAACTTTATAGGAAATATATATATATATATATATATATATATATATATATATATATATATATATATATATTTATATATATATATATAACTATATAGGAAATATAATTAAGATGTCAGAATCTATGCATTTATAGAAATGTTTTTAGAAAGATCAACATATAGGGCATATACCCACTTAGACAATGTAATGACAAATTGCTCACTGTGCTCTTCTGTCCAGTTTTGCACATAAAACCTTACTTTCTGTTCTTTTCCTACTTATGATATCAAAAGTTTTGACACTGCCTATATCATGAATGGGCATGTGTGTCCCCTTAATTAAGAAAATATCTGCCTAAAACTCTGGTGATGGAAGATTAATTTTAGGCCTATAGAAGGTGTATTTTTCTCACCCATCATTGTGCACATTCGTTTTGAAATGAAAAGAGTCTGGTCTGTAAATTATTTTTGTTCTAAAGGGTGATTGCAGGTGGTTTTGGAATGTGTGTAACTAACCCAGAGGTTGAGGGGGTGCTTAGAACAAGTTAACATGCTGTACATACTCTTACTGTAGCTTGGAGAACTGATGCAGTGTATTTTCTCAGGCTATAATTGTACAGTGAACTCCTTACCTCCATTCTGTTAATTGGTAATCTTACTAACTTCCAAGCTCCCGCTGTCTGTCTTCAGTACTAATGCATTTAAATTAGATCCTTTGCATACTTTTTTTTAGTTACTTAGGACTTTTCTGTGAATTCTATTCAATACCTGCCCAGTCATGTGAATATTAACTACTGTGAAGAAATATGACTTTCTTTCAAGAATGATCTGATTTAAAAACCTTCTATGACACACATTCTGTTTACAGTCTTTATTAGTGAGATGAGTTCAGTTTACTGATCACTCATACAGTCTCTTTATTTCCTCTCAGTCCTGTATAATGGATTTTTTTTTCACTTTGTAGTTTTTCTGGGTCATTTCTGTAATAAAGATCAAGAACAGGATCCTAGGAAAAAAGACAGATGCAGGGGACATGGCATTTGGTATCAATACGCTTCATGCGGTCCATCTGCCTGGCTGTTGGCTAAGTACTGGCACAAAACATATTTTCTTGAACAAGACAGAACTGGCAAGCAGGTCATCTACATTGTGCCACCCCAGCTCCCACCCACTGACTTCTTATTTTTCCCCAGATTCTTAGCAGTAAGAAAAAGTAAAAATTAAGCTCAAGTGATACTGACACAAAAAAAAGCTACTTTTCCAAATATTAATGTATATTGAAAGTCACCTATAGATCATGCTGACCTTTTTTTGTCTGAAAGGTCTGCTTTTATAATTGCTACTTGAAGTTCCTTAACTTGACTGTTTTGCCAACCTAACTGTCCATTTTCAATCTGTCAGAGTTTCTAATGCTGATGAACTACTTCTACACATATGGCAGCCCCCTGATATAAAAAACATGGGCATCAGATAGGTAGTTTAAAAGCACTTGGCAAATATTTTTATGGCAAAATTATAATATGCATGCAAAGACAAGGTTATGATAAATGTAAAAAGAAGGTTTCTTTTCTGGTGTCTGTTTCTCTTTAAGTACAGTCCAATCAGCAGGAGAAGCTTTGAGGTGTAAAACAAATGGATGGGTTAGCTTACATGTCAATAAGTTGTTCTAAAACTATGTTAAATTGCTTTCCAATGTGTTATGTAGTTCTGAGTTTATGTATATGAGACCATAAGCCAACCATATTACATTACATCATATTATATGTTTTAAATATTATATACCTGACCAGTGTGGCCATATACTTCCTATTTCCCATTTCTTTTTGAGTTGATATATACAGGTAGATTGCACATATATGTCCTCATAAATCTATTAATTGGGTATATAATGTATAATGATGCTGATGGAGCCTCCCCTTTTTTAAATAATATCTACCTACATAGATTTTCATGTAAACTTGCTTAAAAGCTCTGAAATTTATGTTTTGTGTCAGTTTCTGCTGATTGTAAAGCATAGCCTCTGCAGTCCATTTTGTTTATGTTATATAAAAAGAAAACTGATGAAGGTTTTGTGAAAATTAAGGAATGCATACAGACAGCAGTTATTTTGTAGTTGCCTAATATTAACAGACTGGCGGGACCAGGGTGGCATATTTTAGACTAACAATGTTTCAAGAAATGGAGATTTGCCCATCATTCTGGAGTAAATGATTGTTGAAACCATTTCTTTCTGTAAAGACCCTTCACAGAACCGTTATTTAGCCGGCATGTTTTTATTGTCGAACATGGCACTTAGCAGGTATTATTTACCACTTTGTCTCTGAATAGAGCATTTCTGTTTTATTTAGAAGAAGCTGAAAAGGGTTTCAGGCATTATGTATGAAATTGTAGAGCGGAATTAATGATTTAAGAAGCTGGGTGCCTTGTAGTTTGGCTGACAGTGCTTATTGTTGTGTCTGTATTATTGTGCCATCTAATGCATACAGATATGTTTCTCTACAGCTTTTTCTTTGGAGAATGGTCATATACGGCTGTAATAGTTTTGCAAGCTATATAGTAACTAAGAAAGGGAATTATCAGTAGCATAACTTGGCTTTCCTGGGCCCTCAGCAGTGTGTTACCTCTTCCCAACAACTGCAAATGTTGTCAAACAGGAAGAAACTTTCATGATTCCTTAACAAAGTACATTCGATTTGTTTGGGGTCCTTATGTCTATTAAAAATGCAGGAATAATTGTTTCCAAGAGATACATGCTGAATTGCTGAACACTAGACAGATCCTGGCACCTAGCAATAATTCTCATTCACATTGAATAAAGGGTACTTTCTAGTGCTTTGCTAGAAATCATCCATAAGCCTTAAACGGAGCAGCTTACTATTCCGTTCTCTAAAATATTTTATTTTATAGTTGAACTGGGGAATCACTCCCAGCCCCTTTAGAGACTTCAGAATCCCTACTGAAACTGTTTATTATGGAGAGTTTCTTCGTAACTATCACTATCGAAAATACATTACCATAATTACCTCCATACTCAAACAATAAGCTATGCGGTCTAAAGCCAGTATGCACATTTTGTGCATTAAGACAGTTACATGGTTAACAATACATATTTGTTTGCATTTGCTAGACATTGTGTCCCAGATATTCAAATACAGTATGCACTGATTGTATAAGTTATGCATTAAACGAGGTAAGCCACATTCATATATTAATCAGAGAACCATCTAAATATACATATTTGCTCCAGTTACTGCATGATCTTTTAATGATATTGCTGGTGGGCGCCTGTGCTGCAGTCACATGAAGTGGCGTGGTAGTGCGTTGGCGGCATATCTACCAGATAAGAGAGTAAATCAACACCAAAAACACATCTGCGCTGCAACTAGAGGAGAATAATTGGCTGACTGGGCGTACTCTCCCATCTCAGCTGCTTGAAAATGATCGGGAATGCTCCATACTCTGTATTGTAATTTCTGTCAGCACAATAAAATGGCAGACAGTAAAATGAATATATTCAGAGAAAGAAGAATGCAGCAGTGACTTTTCATGTTGTGAGAAACGGAACATGCTCAGCAGATGGCATTGTCATTCGTGATTTCTGTGCAATTATTAGGCAGTTTTAGGTAGTATTTATGCTCCTTGTAAAAGATTAGAAATTCCTCTTCGTGTACTCAGTCGTTATCTGTACTGACATTAATTTGTATTTTGTCTCTTTCCTTAAGTAGTAATAATAGAGTTGTCGTTCTTTGTTATTATGTTGCCATTTTTTCCGCCAACTGAGCATAATAGTAAAAGTAAAAAAAGGAATTGATTCCATGGATCTGTGCTCCCTGCTGAGTATCCACTTTTTGTTGGGATGCACTGTAATTACTTCTCCTTCTAGGATGGATATGGAATTGGTTCCACTTCTACATGGAATGCTATCTATACCAGACCAAAAAATAATCTGACAGGATGAAGTTTCTCTTTCTGTGAACAGGGCTCCCATTAGAAACCCACTCTACACTGAGGCCAGTACAAGTGTAACATTTGGGGGTCCTTGTTATTTTTCAGGGTCCCAGTAATGAGGCCTTTACAGTTGTACTGGCTATATTCCCTGATGGCTTCCTTGACGGTGGGCATTGTTCTTTGGAATCAATCTTGTTTGAGCACTGCAGTGGATGCCTTTATAATAATATTAGTGGGAACCATGTTGTAGAAAGATATTTTGCTTTGTCAGATGCTAAACTTTTCTGAGTGCCATATTATAAATATATTAGGATGATTGTTCTTTACCAGTATTACACTTAAAGTTTCCTACTAGCTAGGTATAAATAGAATGTCCCAGCATACTTAAGCAGCTGCCATTAACAACTACTGTATATGTCTTCGTATGGAAAGGACGGTTCATGAGAGTTCACCACCTCTCAAACAGTGAAGTGTCACCACCAATGAATTTTCCCATGGATTACATGTAAACTGAAGAGATTATATTCTTGTTTTAAACAAGATGTTTTGACACTGTCAAGAGAATGATTCAATTGCATCATCAGCACATCTGATATTATCACATATTATCAGTTAATTTTCTTGGACACTACTGCAAGTCCAAGAAGATTAACTGATAATATGTGGTTGCCAAAAAGAAACAGTGATCCAGGGGCATACTGAATTTGTTACTCGTGTGACTAAATATGCCACATATTCTTTCAGTATCCTGAATGATATGCCCTCTAAACCCTAGGATGGTGTCAGTCATGCTTTCCATTCACCGGAGATTGAGCGCTACAGAGATTGCAGAGATTGTCAGTTCTTGAACTTTGTACTATTTTCAGGAACAACAAATAAATCTAAGCATAGATGTCATTAAACCAGGGTCACAGCATGACAGATTTTTTTTGTGAGCATTGTGTAATACAGCACAGTAAAAATAAAATTTTTGTCTGTATCTTCCTATAAATATATTTACGTTTGGTAGATTTTCTGTTGTGATCGGAATCTGTAAAGTTTCTATGATCTTGTTTGAAAAGGGCTCCAAACAAACAAATAGTTATTTGCCTGATTACAGGCAAAACACTTGGGTTAATCTAATATGATGTAAATGTGTGGTCCCCTGGACAATTATTGGACTCCCCTTCCTGGGGATGATTTTACCCTTAGGAGAAAAAGTGTTCTCCTAAGCAAATCAGCTGCTGGGAATAACATATCAGTGCTGTTATTTATTTAATGTGCACAGTCATTTACCTCTAAGAACCAACATTCATTTTTATCAGAAGAAAACACTAGACTGAGACTTGCCACATGCAGCAAACAAATCAAATCCTCGATAAAGTGGGCTCTGCTTCCTTTTGAAATTCTTAGCAATGGGTCTGGAATGTTGTGGGCACAGTAAGAGGAAAATGTGTGCATTCGTTTAAATGTCTTCTTATTCTGACTCCAATTGCTGTAATAATGGCTGAATCCCCGTGAGACCTCCCTGCTGGGCCTGTATGGAGCTGTAACAACCACTGAGGACAATATTTGCCAGATAGCTGAACTCACCAGACACTTGTAGTCCACAAAACTGCTTTATTTGAGGTGGATAAACAATGTAGCAGTGGATGAATAAGTGCTGCAGGTCAAAAAGAATATTTCCTTCCTAACCTCTGAGCTGTAGCTCCTCACTCATGGAAGGCAGGAACACAAGAGGATGATGGGAGGAACTGACATCACACATAAGGAAGGAATAGGAGGAGGGTTTACAAACGAGGAAATACAGAGCTTGCAATACAGCCTTGGTCAGCAGGTGGCAGCATAACAATGGGTATGCATATAAACATAAGCAATTAAACATATATATTTTAACCCTGATAACCTTAACTGCGGAGACAGCACACTCCCCGTCTGGTATTTTTAGATACCACTATATTATAATAAACATAATGGCAGTTATGAAAAGGCAAAATAAACATTGAGCAGTTTTGCTTGAAGATCTTTCCTGTGATCTGAAAAACAAAGAGGAAAACAGGCATGCAATGCAATAAACATGGCATTGTAAAATAACCCAATGTCCTTAGTAGGTTCTCCTGTTAACATCTGTGGGAGTCTCTCGTGTTGAAGCAAATAAGAGTTCAATCCCCAAAGGGTAAGATGAGTACAAGTTAAGTAATGGGCCAATTGAAAGTCTTTGTGGCACCATCCTTAGCAATTTTTGTGACAAGGGTGGAAACTTCAGGATGAATCTCAAAGTCTCTGTCTGGATCCAAGAGACCGAAGATTTCTGCAGAAGTTGTAGATTCTGAGTGATCCTTGAGGTAGGCCACAACCGCTATGGCCTCAGTAGATGCATCTGAGAAAACATGGCTCTCTCTCTCCTGGTTGGCAGCAAGAGAATTTGAAGTATAGCACCTAGGTATGTGAAGCTCTTCTAGGGCCTTTAAAGAATGCTTCCATGAATCCCATTTTGATTGCTTATCAATTTGTAAGGGAGTGTCCCAGTCCTTAACAGTCTCTGATAGCTGTCTTAGCAAGGATTTAACTTGTATGGTGATGGGTGCTACAAACCCCAGTGGGTCATACAGGCTGTTCACTATTGATAAGACACAACGTCTGGTAAATGGCTTATCTGCCACGGTAACCTGGAAGCCAAATGTGTCATGCAATAAGTCCCATCTTAAACCAAGGCTTCTCTGAATGGGTGGCTCATCTGTTCGCAAATTTAAGTCTTTAAATTCTGTGGCATGATCATCAGAATTGCAGGCTTTCATTACAGCTGTACTGTTTGAAGCAATCTTGTGGAGTCTGAGGTTAGCCTCAGAAAGCATATTTTGTGTCCTTCTGAGTAAGTCAATAGCCTCTTGGTCTGTTGGTAAAGATTTAAGGCCGTCATCCACGTAGAAGTCTCTCTCCACAAAGTGTTGAGCATCTGCACCATACTCACATTTACCTTCACGAGCAGTCCTTCTTAGACCATATGTAGCAACAGCAGGTGATGGACTGTTACCGAAGACATGCACTTTCATGCGGTATTCCATTACTTCGCTGTTGATTTCATTGTTGCGGTGCCAGAGGAATCTGAGAAAGTTTCTGTGGTCCGCTCGTACGATAAAACAATGGAACATCTGCTGGATATCAGCTGTGATTGCAACCGGCTCCCTTCTGAACCTCAAAAGTACTCCTACAAGGTTGTTAGTTAGGTTGGGACCAGTGAGAAGAACATCATTGAGAGAAGTACCTTGATATTTGGCACTGGAGTCGAATACCACCCTGATTTGTTTTGGTTTGCGTGGGTGATACACTCCAAAGGAAGGTAGGTACCAGCATTCATCGTGTTCTTGTAGTGGTGGGGCTGGTTCAGCATGATCATTGTCAAATATTTTCTTCATAAAGGCAATAAAATGTTCTTTCATTTCAGGCTTGCTTTTAAGGGTTCTCTGCAATGAGGCAAATCTGGACATGGCTTGCTCATGATTGTTTGGAAGTTTGATTCTTGTAGAGCGGAATGGCAAGGGTGCAACCCAACTGTTAGAGTTGTCTTTAAAGAATTCAGTGTCCATAATTTTTATGAACTCCTTGTCCTCAATGGAAGGTGCAATTTTGTTATCATCACTTGTAGTATGAAACACTGTATCCCCAAAGTTGTCATCACAGAAGATGGGAGTGACACTGGATACTGGGATCATATACTTAGGATTCTCCTTTACCTCAAAATGATGTGGGCATGGTGTGAAGTGAGTTGCTTGTCCACTTTGCAATACATGAGTTTTAAAGGAGTCAACTTCAGATGGCCTGTGCATTTTGTCTAGACAAACATCGCCCACTATTACCCAGCCTAGGTCAAGTCTTTGCGCATAGGGAGCATCATGAGGACCATTGCACTGTTGCCGTACCTTATGGACTCTAAGAATGTCTCTTCCCAACAAGAGCAGGATTTCAGCATCCTTTTCAATGGCAGGAATCTGACTGGCGAGGTGCCTTAAGTGGGGTTGGTGGCATGCAGCTTCTGGTGTGGGAATCTCTTCCCTGTTATTAGGTATCTCATCACATTCAATTAGTGTAGGTAAAGGCAGATGAATGTTACCTTTAATTGAGGAGATAATGTAACCATTAGCCCTCCTGCCCAGAGTCTCTATATGACCAGCACAGGTATTGAGTGTATAGGGTTCTGCATCTCCCTTGATGTTGAAAATCTCGAACTGCGGTCTTGCCAAAGATCTGTTGCTTTGGTCATCAAGCATAGCATAAGTCTTTATTGCTTTCTCTGGTCGACCTTCAGGATATACCCGGACTAGGCATACCTTGGCACAGCATTTGGGACTATAGCCTTCTCCACAGACTTCGGTACATGAAGTTGAAATCTTTGTTGAAGCAGGAACACATCCTTGTTCCTCCCCGCCATGATTTGAGATGGGGGTTGGAGACCGTGGACTATCAGGCAGAGGTGTTGGATGCATTGCCGCAATATGCTTGTCACTGCTGCACTCGGTGCACTTAATAACAGTCTTGCAATCCTTAGCAAAATGATCTGAGGAGGCACAGCACTTATAGCAGACCCCAAACTTCTGGAGAAGCTCCTTGCGCTCCTCTAAAGACCTTGCCCTGAACCCACGACATTTCTTAAGTGGATGTGGTTTCCTGTGAATTGGACACTGACGGTTAGGATCCTCGGTTTTCCCAGCGGAAGTTTTGTCAGCTAAAGAGTTTGTAGCAGGAGGGATGTCTGTCTTTCTCACAGACACAGTGCCACGCAAGTCTCTGTGTTTAGTAGCTGTGTTGTCATGCCGTGCAGATGATGAGGCAGAAAGGTTGGGTTCACTAAAGCTGAAGCTTGGATCATTTTTGACCCAGGCATAGTCGCTGATGAATTTGCAGAAGTATGAAAATGGAGGGAAGGATACATTATATTGTTTCTTGTACTTTGAGCCCACTGTGGCCCACTTCTCTTGCAGCCCATATGGTAGCTTCAATACTACTGGGTTCACCCCCTGAGCAGTATCCAAGTAGCTGAGTCCTGAGAGACGAGGGTCTGCCTTAGCTAACTCCAGCTCCATCAGAAGGTCACTGAGTTCTTGCAGCTTGTGATTGTCTTTGTTGGTTATTTTTGGGAAAGATTGTAGTCTCTTAAACAAGGCACTTTCTATGGCTTCAGAGCTACCATAGGTTTGTTCAAGTCTTCCCCAAGCAGCAGCAAGACCTGCATCTGGGTAGTCAACATGCACAGCTCTTAGTCTCTTGACACGATCTGCAGACTCTGGACCTAGCCATTTGATGAGTAAATCAAGTTCCTCTTTGGCTGTGAGGTTGAGGTCAGCAATTGCAGCTTTAAACGTAGATCTCCAGGCTCTATAATTCTCAGGACAGCCATCAAACCTTGAGAGACTAATGTTAATGAGCTCACGACGTATCATATACCTGGCAAAGTCAGACAGGTCTGATCTCTCACTCTTTGGTGCCTGGGTAACTTGTGGAACCTGGGGGTTGTATAAGCTTCCCGGTGTATAAAGGTGAGATGAACCAGGATAAAATGAAGTGGCGTAAGCATTCAGCAGTGGTTTGGTCTCTAAGGCACTTGCTGGCTCTAGTTTAAACTGAGGTTTGTCACTGGAATTCACCTGAGAGATGGTAGGGGGTATCATCTCATGCTGAGTGACTACGTCTGTGTAGTTGGTCTGTCGCTGTGTCAGCAGTGGCAGCTCCCTGGTTTGGGTACTGTAAGGTACAGCAGTGTTAGTAGTAACAGGTAAAAGAGACTGACCTGTGTTATGAGTTGCAGGAGTTATCCTTGGATTTTGTAAGATTGATTGGTTGTCATTAGATGCATCCTGGTTTAGTACATATTTACTTGTGCGTTTAATAGGATCTTCAGACTCTGCTGGGATAGGGCAGTCTGGTTTGTGCCATTCTCCCATTGCTTGCTCAAAGACCTTTAATCTTGCAATAGCTGCTGCTTTTTCCTTTTCCATTTGAAGAATTTCTAATTCGGCTTCCATTTCTGCCCTTTTTCGTGCAGCTTCTGCTTGCTGCTTTGCAACTTCTGCTGCTGCCTCTGATTGCTGGTGTACAGCTTCTGCTTGCATCTCTGCTTTAAGTTTAACCTCTCTTTTAGCATAGGAAATTTGCACCTTAACTGCTTCTGCATTAGCATGGGCTTCTATAAGCTTGTCACTTAGTGTGGATTTCCTAGAATGAGAGGTCTTGGAAGATCTTGATGTGAGCCGTGATGATGTGGATCTGTGAGACCTAGTCTCTTGCAGGTGTGTAATCTTGAGCTCTGCCTTATCCTTAGTGCTTTGCACCAAAAGGACTCTTTCTTGTTCTAAGGCTTCAGATCTGGTTAGCTCTGCTGAGGATTCCTCTATATTAGTGTCCTTTAAGAAGGTAGTATATTTAGCAGACAGCCGCTGATAACGTTCATAGGTAGCAGATAAGAGATTTATACAGTCTCTTAAATCGGCTGCGTCATTGTTAGAATGTGAAAGAACAGACATGCATTGCACAGTTCTATCCCATAGTTCTGATAAATTGCTTGAAAACTCATCCCTTGTAATCTCATAATTTTCTCTGGATTTTTGAGATGGTTTTATTATGCGCTTGGGCCTGACGCTTTGCTCTGCAGTATATATGGGGTTTTCTCCCTGGATGTCTGTGAGCTCTGGTGCATGGTGCACTTGCTTAGCTTCAGTTGAAAATGAATGCACAGAGCCTTGCTGAGACATTTTGCACTTTTGCTGAAAATGGTTACTGTCTCTTTAAGAAACTTACAGCGGTGGCAGGAGTGTGGGGCAAACTGCAGAAGTGTTATAGCAGGACCCTGAGAGCAGTATTTACAGCAGCTTGAGCAGCACAATAACACAATCCAGTTGCATAAAACAGTCCTGAACATTCACAGGGAACAGCATGTGCTTGTAGAACCATGTGCTTGCAGGGAGTTGTTAGACTGCATTAAACTTGGCTGCAGATTGAATATAAGTGACTTGCCAGTGAGTGGAGACTTGATGGAACATACAGTGTGACGGCAGGTTATAGAATTATATTCTTTTTGACTATTCTGACTCCAATTGCTGTAATAATGGCTGAATCCCCGTGAGACCTCCCTGCTGGGCCTGTATGGAGCTGTAACAACCACTGAGGACAATATTTGCCAGATAGCTGAACTCACCAGACACTTGTAGTCCACAAAACTGCTTTATTTGAGGTGGATAAACAATGTAGCAGTGGATGAATAAGTGCTGCAGGTCAAAAAGAATATTTCCTTCCTAACCTCTGAGCTGCAGCTCCTCACTCATGGAAGGCAGGAACACAAGAGGATGATGGGAGGAACTGACATCACACATAAGGAAGGAATAGGAGGAGGGTTTACAAACGAGGAAATACAGAGCTTGCAATACAGCCTTGGTCAGCAGGTGGCAGCATAACAATGGGTATGCATATAAACATAAGCAATTAAACATATATATTTTAACCCTGATAACCTTAACTGCGGAGACAGCACACTTCTCATTTGTTTCTTCACCTTGGTACATTTAATTGTACCTTGAAGTGATTTTACATTATCAGTGCCCAATTTAAACCTGGTAACCCCTAGGCTGCTCACATGCCTCCCCAGATACTGCCTGAACCTTTGTGGCCTCTACATTATACCCTTATTGGCCACACAATACAGGAGAATATAATAATTTGTGTTACTTTTCTATGTAGGCATAGGCTTTTATAGGCTTCTAATTCATAATACCCCTAGGGATGGTTAGGAACAGGCAATGATCTGCCTTCTTTGAAGCCAATACAAACTGCACAAGGTATTTCAGTGATCTGATGGGCTAGTGGAATTCAGAACATTTTTGTGCACTTGTAAAAAGTAGGTGCAAACAATCTACACAGTTTTATTATTCTGAATTGCTAATAAAATAATATTTAAATGAGGCTGTTCAGCTTTTTCAGTTTAGTGGATTATTTATGGTATATGATATATTACACGTTCATGAGCAGGAAAAGTAGTGCAGAGAAGGTTTTTTTTCCCCTCCACTGTACAGTATATTGTCACGTTTATCACAGGCTACAGATATGTGCGTGCTTATTGGAAGGATTTGTCTTTATGAAATCATCAGCTTTGTGTAAGATGAAAAACATAATCAGTATGATTGGAGAAGGGTGAGTCTTCCCAGTTTTTGTTTTTTGTTTTTTTTACATTTGTGCCTCATTATGTAGAAAACTGCTTTGTCATTTAACTATAACATAAGCCGTGACCTGCTGGCAACTTCCTTGGTGCCCGTGTCTAATTCAATGCAAGACCACTATCTCTGTTTGATTCTAATTGTAACAAAATACACAAGTGTTGAACTAATAGGCAGGCTGGAGGGTGTAATGTTCCCTTGAAGGGCCACATCTGGCCCACAGCCCTCCAGCAACACAGCCCAACTGAAAGAATCAAATCAAACTGCATTTTGCACTAATTATTGCCTTCTTCCCTGTATGATGTCAGTATAACATTCTCAGAAGCAGTACTGCCAGACTGTTCACAGGGTAACTAATACTAAAGTAAAATGAGGCTAAAGAAAATAGGAACTGTTGTATTTTTATGAAAAGCTATGTGTGTGTGTGTGCTAATCAAATTGAGATATCTGAAACAACCGCATACATCGTGCTGGAAATAAGTATACTGCCTGCCATGATATTTGCTAAGAAATTGATATTCGAGCTATGAATAATTGAAGTCAATATTTAATCTTAAAATCTTATCGTACAAAAATCTGGCCCTGTACAGAGGATGGAATGTAAATATGTACAGAAGATAGACCAAAGCATATGCCACATATTTTATAAGATCTGTAAAAACTGAAATGTCTTAAAACATTTTTAGTGCCAAGGAACAGAAGGGGAGTGTTGTCTAGGTAACAAAATGCCAGTTGTTTTTAAAATCAGGAAGGATGATATGTGGTCTTCTCTGAGGTTAAAGTAAATTAATTATTTGTGCATTCAAGCCATACGTTTAAATATTTAAATTGCTCCCTGGAATGCGGAATTGCTGTTCTAAAAAGACATGGTATAAAAGGAACATTGTATAGCACTTGTGTAGCCGTTATTTCCCAAAGGCTTCTGTAGATATTATATATGTGATAAACAGTTATGGGCAGGACCGCCATTAGAAATCATGGGGCCCGTACAACAAAATTTTCGGGCCCCCTGGCCCACACTGGCGCTCAAGCCCCATCCCATATCCCGCCCACTCCACATCACAGTTAAAAGACCACAAAGACATCCGCACTAAAAAAGTAACCCCCCCACACGTAATAAAAAGCTATTGATGGTCAGGTTCCCTTATAAGTTAACAAAAAAAACATTGGCGCCAGGGCCCCCCTTACAAATTAAAAAAATTGAGGCCCCAAAGAATAGTTTTTCAAAAAAACATTGGTGCCAGGGCCCACCTTACAAGTTAAAAAAATTGGGGCCCCAAAAGATATTTTTTAGAAAACATTGGTGCCAGGACCCCCCTTAAATGTTAAAAAAAAAAAAATTGGGGCCCCAAAAAATATTTTTAAAAAAAACATTGGTGGCAGGGGCCTATAGAATATTAAAATAATACATTGGTGGCCAGGGGATTAAAAAAAAAATGAAAAAAAAACACAAATTGAGCTCACGGCTTCAGGACTTCAACTTCACCTCCTTTCGTGACTTTGGGTCTTTTCACCGCTTCAGGACTTCAATTTCAGCTGTTTTCGTGACTTCGGATCTTTTCGTCTCTTCAGGACTTCAATTTCGGCTGATGGCGGCCCTGGGTATGGGCTCTATTATCATGAATGTTTGGGACCTGTGGTTATCTTGATCTTTTCAGCATTATACCTTAAGCTTATTGAACTACAGTTAAAGGGCAAGTCAACCCCAAAATAAAAATTTCCAATATATATTTATAGCTAATTTTAAGCAACTTTTCAATTGGCCTTCATTTTTTCTTTTTTATAGTATTGGAATAATTTGCCATTTTTTTCTCTCTCTCTTTCTCGCTTTCAAATGGGGGTCACTGAGCCCCCATCTAAAAAGCAAATGGTAACTTGGACCCAAGCAAACATATTGCTTAAAGGGGATGTTGAGTTAACTTTTAATATGATGTTGTAGACAGTGATATTCTAAGTTAATTAGCAATTGGGTTTCTTTATTATTATTTGTGGTTTTAAAGTTATTTAGCTTTTTATTCAACAGCTCTCCAGTTTCAGCAGTTTCATACAAATAACTTAAAAAACATAGATTTGTAATGAATGTATATTTCAAAGTTGCTAATAAGTTTCTTTTAATAGGCACATTTTTATTTTGGGGTTGACTTGCCCACAATAAAATAAACCCAAATAGGATTTTTTGCCACCAATATGGATTCATGCGGCTAAGTTACCACCATATACATGGTTTTATTGCTACATAGAAAAAGGAACTCTCTGGTCTGGAAGATCCCATGCCTGTACTAGTAACAATAATCATACCTCCCAACATTTGAAAAATGGAACGAGGGACAAATGGTTTTGGGCCACATCCATTTTATGGCCACACCCCCTAAATACCATGCCTATCTGTCAGGTTATGGATAGTTGAAACCTTTTCTGGGAGTTTTAGGATCATGTTTTGTGTTATTAGTTTTGCTAATGAAATTGAAATTGCCCTTTAAGCTGCAAGTCTCAGTTCTCTCAAGAGACCTGGTTATCTTAAATAATTACAATTGTATATTTGCTTATTTTAAATAGTTACAATTGTATCTAAGTGCAGGTGCTGAGTATTCCGAGCTTTCTGCCAAAAGCCTATTATTTAATTAAGTTTCAGAAACATATCTTTTTCTGGGGTCAGTGCAGGAGTTCAAATACAAATGTGGGCTGAGATGTCAAAATCGGGACTGTCCCGCAGAAGGGAGTTATGACAGTAATACATTTTTGAGTTATATACCATATTTTGCTTATTCCGTTGTTCATTCATTGTACCCAAATGTTTAGAAATATGCATTTCTTAATGTTTTGCCTTTAGATTGGCATATGAAAATAATTTACTTTAGCATGTGCTCAAGAAACAAACCTTTCACAATAAAGGCCATTAAGGACTGTCTGAACCTTAATAAAGAAAATAGAGTTGTTCTAATGCCCTACACATGAGCCCACTGTATAGTTTATGTTCCATATGTTAGAAAATGTATTGGGGAGCCCAGTTACCCAAAAAAAATTTAAGGACTTTTGCACGCTATCACTCTGAAAAAAGGAACTCTGAGTAGTTAACTTTTAAAGGAGAAGCAAAGGTTAAAACTAAGTAAGCCTTATCAGAAAGGTCCATTTAACTATACCAGTAAATCCCCAAAGTAATGTTGCTCTGAGTCCCCTGTCAAAAGAAACACTGCATTTCTTTCCTTCTATTGTGTACACATGGGCTTCTGTATCAGACTTCCTGCCTTCAGCTTAAACCTCATTGCCCTGGGCAAGAACATGCTCAGTTTGCTCCCCTTCCCTCCCCCCCTCCCTTCTCTACTGTAATCTGAGCCCAGAGCAGGGAGAGACTCAGGCAGGAAGTGATGTCACACCACATTAATATTGCAGCTCCTATCCTAAACAAACAGAGAGTTTCTAGAGCTTTTTACTCAGGTATGGTAAAACATTCTACAGAATAAATATAGCATTCTGGCTTGCACTGTTGTAGCTAATCTATTGGCAATAAAATGCCTCCGTAGCTTTCCTTCTCCTTTAATGTACAGTCATATTTTCAAAAGTAGTTTTTTAGTGTCAGTATCACTTTAAGTATACTTTAGTTAAATTCGTTTGGCAACCAGCTGCCCTAAATCTATCGAATTCCAACTCCCAACACTCTATTAACAGTGTAAAACTATGGGGCTGAATTACTGAAGGGCAAAGTGACTATGGCGATCATTCGCCAGTGTTACCGTTGTTAGGCAGTTTGCCGATTTACTAACGTGCGCAGGTGTAACTTCGCTAGCGAAAGAGACAGACGCTAGTGCTCATTCACACTCTTATCATTAGGAAAATTTCGCTCTGGCAAATGGACGTTACTCTGCAAATTCACTAAGATGTGGATTTTACTGAACGTTACCTCTTTCGCACCAACTTGCCTTCGCCAGCTCAGACCAGGTGAAGTGCAATGGAGTACGTATATCTTCCACATTCTTCTGTTACTTGCATCTTATATTTGAAATTGTTAGAAATGTATCTAAGTGCAGGTGCTGGGTATTCTGGGCTCTGCCAAAAAGCCTCATGTTTAATTACGTTTTAGAAACTTTGTATCTCTGGCGTCAGTGCAGGAGATCAAACTGAAACTGGGGACATTTTAGTAACAATCCTGGACTGTGGGTGGAGCTGTCAAAATCAGGACTGTCCAGCGAAAAACTGGACAGTTGGAAGGTATACATAACTGAAAAATAAGTACTTCTAATCACCTTTACAGTACATTAATTAAACATTTTTTATTTGCAAATGTCATTTCTAAATGAACAAAGTTTGTGTATGGCCCTGCACTTCTGGTTCTAAGTCACTTGATAAAAACTTCTGGGGGTTACTCATCAATACACAACTTGTATAACAGTCCATCTTTATCACCCCTGTTATACTTTATATTTGGTAACACAAAAGAGAAAAAGATTAACCCTTAAAGTTGCACCACCCCATCTTTAAATCCGATGACTCAAGGAACAATAAAACGTAACTTTTAATAAATAAATTAAAACCGTAAGTCCAGAGGAGCGTTTAAAATAAGGTTAGGGACAGGGAGGCAAAGAACCCGGATTCAAATGGGCAAAGAAGTACACCGCATACAGTGGGTGTTTGGGATGTCAAAGAGTAACCCACGAGCCTACAAATGTAAATACTAGTAAGTCACATTCAATCATTTAACAGCCATAAGTCGGGGTCAACCTTGTATGATGGCTTTTAGGCCTTAAAATATCCACCACCCCTTCACCCTCAAGCACACCCTCCCATAGCCAAAGAGAGAGAAGCCAGTGTATTATGGCTGTATGTCGATTAACCCTGTATTAAATCAGGCAAACTAAATACATAAACTGCCAACCCTGGCATGCGAGTGCTGGTAGGCAGCAGAGTTCAGTTAATAAGCCATAGACTGAGATAGGGATTAACAAAAAGCGCAATCAGGTCTGGTGCACCACCCCTTCACCCTCAAGCACCCCCTCCCCTTTTCCAAAGTAAACAACCAAAGTAGCCGTATGAATACGTAATGAGTATGAATATGGCTACTTTGGTTGTTTACTTTGGAAAAGGGGAGGGGGTGCTTGAGGGTGAAGGGGTGGTGCACCAGACCTGATTGCGCTTTTTGTTAATCCCTATCTCAGTCTATGGCTTATTAACTGAACTCTGCTGCCTACCAGCACTCGCATGCCAGGGTTGGCAGTTTATGTATTTAGTTTGCCTGATTTAATACAGGGTTAATCGACATACAGCCATAATACACTGGCTTCTCTCTCTTTGGCTATGGGAGGGTGTGCTTGAGGGTGAAGGGGTGGTGGATATTTTAAGGCCTAAAAGCCATCATACAAGGTTGACCCCGACTTATGGCTGTTAAATGATTGAATGAATTACTAGTATTTACATTTGTAGGCTCGTGGGTTACTCTTTGACATCTCAAACACCCACTGTATGCTGTGTACTTCTTTGCCCATTTGAATCCGGGTTCTTTGCCTCCCTGTCCCTAACCTTATTTTAAACTCTCCTCTGGACTTATGGTTTTAATTTATTTATTAAAAGTTACGTTTTATTGTTCCTTGAGTCATCGGATTTAAAGATGGGGTGGTGCAACTTTAAGGGTTAATCTTTTTCTCTTTTGTGTTACTATTTATCCATATAACCCTGCACACCATTTGTCTGTTTCTCTTTGATTTAGGGGTGGTGCTCCCTTATTCAGGCTTACATACTTTATATTTGTACAGCTGCTAGGGGAAAACTGAAACATTGATGCATAAACACTACAGTGGTGAGAGGTACAGCAATGTACAATTTTTACATACGGTAATCAAAATAAAAACATGCAAAGAAGCTATGAGACAAGCTGAAATTGATATAGGAAAGGATATTGCAGCAAGCAGTAAAAAAAAATACAAAATTATTTTTTAAACATGTTAATAGTAAAAAAATTAAGCAGGAGGGGGGTCAGCTGGTTGATGAAAAAAAAATAAAAGCGCAGATTCTGAACTTATTTTTCATCTGTCTACACAAATAAGGAACCAATACAGTAAGTGAAGGTTTCCTTCTTAATAGTCCCAATTCTAGTAATACAACTAATGACCCATGGTTCACACATGATGAAATTCAAAAGAGACTAGAACATGTTAAGATTAACAAAGGTCCAGGGCCAGATGGTATTCATCCCAGGGTACTTAGCGAGCTTAGCTCTGTGATTGCCAAACCTCTTTACTTAATTTTTCAGGATTCATTGAGATCTGGCATAGTGCAGAGAGACTGGTGAATTGCTAATGTGGTGCCTCTATTCAAAAAGGATCCCGTTCTCAGCCTCAAAACTATAGGCCAGTTAGTCTGACGTCAGTGGTAGGAAAGCTTTTCGAAGGGTTAATAAAGGATAAGATACTGGACTTCATAGCAAATCATAATACTATGAGTTTGTGCCAGCATGGTTTTATGCGTAATAGATCTTGCCAGACTAACTTAATTTCTTTTTATGAGAAGGTAAGTAGGGACCTCGATTCTGGGATGGCAGTGGATGTGATTTACTTAGACTTTGCTAAAGCATTTGATACAGTGCCGCACAAAAGGCTACTGGTTAAATTAAGGAATCTTGGCCTGGAACATAGTATTTGTACCTGGATAGAGAACTGGCTAAAAGATAGACTACAAAGAGTGGTGGTAAATGGAACATTTTCTAATTGGACCAGTGTTGTTAGTGGAGTACCGCAGGGCTCTGAACTAGGTCCCTTGCTTTTCAACTTGTTTATTAATGACCTGAAGGTGGGCATTGAAAGTACGGTTTATATTTTTGCAGATGATACTAAATTGTGCAGAACTATAGGTTCCATGCGGGATGCTGCCACTTTGCAGAGTGATTTGTCTAAGTTGGAAAACTGGGCAGCAAACTGGAAAATGAGGTTCAATGTTGATAAATGCAAGGTTATGCACTTTGGCAAAAATAATATAAATGCAAGTTATACACTAAATGGCAGTGTGTTGGGAGTAGGATCTAGGGGTTTTTGTAGATAACAAGTTGTCTAATTCTGGGCAGTGTCATTCTGTGGCTACTAAAGCAAATAAAGTTCTGTCTTGCATAAAAAAGGGCATTAACTCAAGGGATGAAAACATAATTATGCCTCTTTATAAGTCCCTAGTGAGGCTTCATCTGGAGTATGCAGTTTTGGACTCCAGTCCTTAAGAGGGATATAAATGGGCTGGAGAGAGTGCAGAGACGTGCAACTAAATTGGTTAGAGGTGTGAAAGACTTAAAAATTATGAGGGTAGACTGTCAAGATTGGGGTTGTTTTCTCTGGAAAAATGGCGCTTGCGAGGGGACATGATTACACTTTACAAGTACATTAGAGGACATTATAGACAAATAGCAGGGGACCTTTTTACCCCTAAAGTGGATCACTGTACCAGAGGCCATCCCTTTAGACTAGAAGAAAAGAACTTTCATTTGAAGCAACGTAGGGGGTTCTTCACAGTCAGGACAGTGAGGTTGTGGAATGCACTGCAGGGTGATGTTGTGATGGCTGATTCAGTTAATGACTTTAAGAATGGCTTGGATGATTTTTTGGACAGACAGAATATCAAAGGCTATTGTGATACTAAACTCTATAGTTAGTATAGGTATGGGTATATAGAATTTTATTAAAAGTAGGGAGGGGTGTGTGTATGGATGCTGGGTTTTCATTTGGAGGGGTTGAACTTGATGGACTTTGTCTTTTTTCAACCCAATTTAACTATGTAACTATGTAACCTGTTAGTTGTTAAATGTCTTTGTTGAATGGCAAGATCAAGAAGACTGCATGCCCTTTATTTTCAGTATGCTTATTCACTGAATAAAGCAGGAGCAAGTGCCCTGCTATGCCAGTAGGGGATGTGGTCTGCTGGTAACATAATTTTGATTGTAGGAGCTCCCTAAGAGAAAGAAAGCAAAGATCCAAGTGATCTTCCTTTCTAGTTTCAAAGTGTAAGATCCAGCAATATGCATGTTTTTAATATGCTATTTTATACTAGAGGAATGTTTTTTATTTCAAGGCTTGTTGACAGTTGTTGCATTGCATGCAGGCTTTATTTTATTCTTTTGACATTTTTATGAATTGTCCATGCGGCTGGAGATCAGGGGAGAGACAGCGCAGGGAGTCTATATTACCCATGTGCCCATAGCTTTGCTGCCCAGTGTGGGGGATGGCACCAGTTAGAAGGGGGGAGAGTACAAGTCTCTCCCCGCAGCCCCAGCAGCCTATGCTTTGCCGTTTGCCAATGTGGTGGGAGAAGATGACGAGCCGCAGGCAGAGGATGGGGACCTGCTGATGCCCTGCTCCCTGCACTGCTCCTCCACTAAAGACCCGTTCAACAAAGCTGTGGGGTCGGCAGGAGCACGTTGGTGAAGCCCCCCTACTCGTACATCGCTCATCACCATGTCCATCCTGCAGAGCCCCAAGAAGCCCACTGCTTGACAAGGGGACGCACAGACTCTAACAGAACCTATACCAACACGGCTGGGATGCTGCTCCTGAAGCTTGAGAGGACCGGGCTGAGCCAGAGCCACCGCTAGCCATCTCTCCCAGGGAAGAAGCTCAACGAATACTGGTCCTTAAAAAGAATTTGAAACTAACCAGTCCTGCTTATAAAGGCCAAATACCGAACCGAATCCTGGATTCGGTGCATTCCTAATTATATCTTAGTTTGGATCTCTTATAAAGTACGGTAATTCAGAGCTTTCTGGATAACTGGTTTCCAGATAACAGATACAATAATAATACTTTTCTTATGTGGCAAGCTGAAACAAGATAGTGCCACTTTAAATGTATCTGCCATAATCTTTTGCTGTTCTTTCATGAAAAAAGTGCAGCTTTTATTATTATTATATTTGAGTTAGTAGGGCTGTGTTAGGCAAATTAGTATTAATACTCCCTTTTGATAACCCTTTAAAAGATGGACTTTATAGAGGACAAGTAGAGGGTTAGGAAAAAATGCTGACGCAGTGCCTGTGTAGAAGAATCAGATTACTCAGACACTGATGAATGAATAGCGCAGTGGAAGTGATAAGGAATTTGGAAGTTATTTGAAACCTAAGAGCAGGAGGAAGTGATTGCTGCAGTTATCTGCTAAGTGTATGCGCACAGTGGGTGATATCAGCAATTCACAAATAAAAGAAACACTATTATGCTTATTCTTGTCCCATCCTTTGAAAAACTTTATTGAGAAAATTACAAGTAGGTGATAACAAATCATTTAGCTACAGATCAGAGATGGAATTAATTATACCCCCAGTGGTACATGGTATTTCTCTATGTATGAAGCTCACCTACAGTTATGGGCAATTATTGCTTCTCCTGCTCATTCATAAAGTCCATCTAGCAAACCAATTTCCCTTTCTTCTGCACTGTATAAGGAATGTTGCAGAGGAGGAATGTTCTAAATATAAAGCTTTTGTTCTTTCTCTAGCTATAATGTCATGTTCTCTTGTTTAGTGCCATGTGCCCATTGATATATCCCCACAGAGATCACAGTACATAAAAGCAGAGCCAAATGTCAGATTCATTTTTATATAAAATACTTAAATACTTATAAAATACTTAATTGTATGAATATGTATGGCACAATGCTGTGAATTTGTATAGCAAGGGCAAATGTCCCAATGTGAAAATTAACACAGGGCAAAAGTGAGCTGGCTCAGATCGAAATGTTATTTTAATAAGCCAATATATCATTCATATATTTACATTAGTATTCTTGCCAAATCTGATACATTTGTAGTCTGATAGAATGCCTGGGCAGCGTTTACATTCTTAGCTACTTAGGTTACTGTGCTCTTTTGGTTTTAGAAGCACTAATTATATTTTCTATGAATGGCTGTTATAGACTAAAGGTGAAAGAAAGGACAATATAGTCTCAGAATGATATTTTGCCCATTAGCACTAATAGTGTACTTTGCATATCCTAACCCATAAGTCACATTCTAGCTTCCTAGCATTGCTCAATTCATTTCTCACTCATCATTCCATGTGCTGCGCACCTCTCATCTCCTAGCCCATACATGTCAACTGTCCCGAGAGTTACCTGTTTTTGGAGCCTTCCATCCGCATTCCTGGGCAATTCCTGTTTTTTAACATTTCCCCTCTGATTCTGATGTGCAATGAGCAGTTTGCGACAAGAAAAAGGGCTAATTTAAGGTGAGCATCTGCAGAATGACTTCAGTGATATCACAATAGGCACAAGTGCACTGCTGCTATTGACACAGGCAGCTGTGGGAACCCCGGAGATACCTACATCTTTGGATGTGGCTGTAGCAACAGTTTTCTCCTGCATCAACAGACATACCCATGCAAAATCTGTAACAGGGGTCAAGGCAACAGCACTGAGCGCAATTTGGAAATGCAATATTATGCATGTATTCATTGTAAATGGCCTCAGTGTCTTATAATGCTTACCATTTTACACATAGTGCACCTTAGTAGCTTAGTGCCTCTTATCACAGTTTTGACTAGGCACCAGTATATACTATATAGACACAGAAACAGAACACTATTCTGTGGGAGGCGAAGTTTGACATTTATGTCCTGTCACAGTTAGATTAGCAGAAGCAACACAATATTGCTGTAACTAATTCATACTTATAGCACTGTTCTACACAATTTCTTCAAGCAGTCTGTCTCTCTATTAAAGTAAAACCATAATCTGTTTGCATTTAGCAATTGCTTTGAATAGAGAGCAGTGCTAATGTGGCAGTACTTTTCTTGTAAAATGGCCTCTGAACTATTTACAGAACCTTAGTCTTGAGACTGAGCACCACTCGCTTTGTGCAGAGCAATTCTGTTTCTGTCTGCTCTAATAAGCATAGTGCTTGCCCTATATACAGTATATTTGCAATGCATTTATAGCAATGCTTTTTCAAAGCAATAGTAGACCAGATACAGAAGCCACAGTATATGGTGTACTGTCATCATTATAATATTATAACAATAGTATTAGAAATATATATATGTGTCTGTGTGTATATATATATATATATATATATATATATATATATATATATATATATATATATATATATATATATATATATATATATATATATATATATATATATATATATATATATATAAAATGAATAACGTATAAAGGATATTATAAGTCACCGAGGAGTTCCATGACCATATAAAAGTACGAGGCCCTAGGCTTTTATACAGGTCATGGAAATCCGAGGTTACTTCTAACATCCTCATATTTTCCAACAAGGGGTACTTTATTTATTATAATAGACAAGTTTCAGTGAGTTATGTGACAGAAATGACATCACTACTCACCATTTATAACTGATGACATCACTACTCACTGTTTATATAGTGACTAAAGAACACCCACTTGTAAAATATAAGGATATTATAAGTTACCGTGGAGTTTCATGACCATATAAAAACACGAAGCCGAAGTTCAAGGTAACTTCTAATATCCTCATATTTTGCAACTGGGGGTACTTTATTTATTATAATACACACATTTTATTGAGTCATGTGACAGAAATGACATCAGAACGCACCGTTTATTACTGATGACATCAGAACTCATTCATTCATGGCTTTTGTGTATTATAAGGATATAATTTACAAGATATTGATGGCATTCATGGCTTTTGTGTATTATATATATATATATATATATAAGCACACATAGGCCGCACTCTCCCAAATATCTCTCAGATAATGTCGGGTGCTGCACTTAGTTGTATATTCACACCAAAATCCAAGAAGATGTGCGCACTCCGTCAAAAATCAAAGTCTTTATTGCGAAATTCAAACGATTACATTGACGTTTCGGTTCTGGTCTGACGACTTCGATTTTTGACGGAGTGCGCACATCTTCTTGGATTTTGGTGTGTGTATATATATATATATATATATATATATATATATATATATATATATATATATATACAGAAACCAAAAATGTAGAAGACTACACTCACAGGACTTATGAATCAATTCACTATAATTTATTGTAAAGCTTGGTTGTATGGACAGCATCGTCAAACAGGATCCAGACTTGTTAAAACGAAGAATCTTTATTGATCAAGTATTAAAACACACTATGTGAGCAGGCAGGGAAACAGGTCTTGGATGGATCTCTTTGAATACAGGCCCAGCATTCTCTCACATCCACCTGCAGGGATGGCCTTCGCCCATGTACTTCTATAATTTATTGCAGGGATCAGGAACCTTGGCTCTCCAGCTGTTAAGGAACTACAAGTCCCACAATGCAATAATGGTGCCTTTTGAAGGAGTCTAAAGGCAAATGCATTGTGGGACTTGTAGTTCCTTAACAGCTGGAGAGCCAAGGTTCATGATCCCTGATTTATTGTATGCAGACATACTGATGTTTCAGCTGAACACCAGCCTTTCTCAAAGTGCTATAGTATACTAGACACAGATTTTTGTTTGAATGAGATGATTGGTTCACATGCTTTGAATTGGTACACATCACTTCCTTTCTCCATGTCAATGGGTTCCCACATTTCTCACGATATTTGAGTTGGTGTCTAGTATACTATAGCACGTTGAGAAAGGCTGGTGTTCAGCTGAAACGTCCGTATGTCTGCCTACAATAAATTATAGTGAATTGATTATATGTCACGTGAGTGTGGTCTTCTACATTTTCTATAGTTACTATGAGTTGCACCCGGGCATTTAATGGATTTTTTGTAGTGAGTGCTGATGCAATACACACTTGAGTTCATCGTATACATCGTATACATTGTATATCGTACATCGAGTACAACCACTCCATACTGAGTCAGCAGTTTATTGTATCCAGGATTTAGGACAAAACAACAGTCTGCTTGGCTAACATCTGGTCTGGGATTGAGCAATTATATATATTGAACAAGTTGGTGTTCAATGGTGTGGTTCTCGCTGAACTGGCTTGTATAAGTCTCTATAAGTCATTGGGAATGGGGGCAAGATTGGGTCTCTTGGACCAGGTAGCAAAATGCCAAGAATCCCTATTTGAATGCAATTCCTGACATATTGTTTGTAAACAGACACTTTTTTCCACAGACTAACACTCTGTCACACAATGATTCTCCCAGCTGTACCTGTATTATATTCTGACTCTTTGTCAGTAGAGAGAGAGAACTGAGTAAAAATGTCAGGAGATGCTTAAGCATTTGGGGGGGGGGGCTTCTATTACATATTGATGATATTAGCAATATAAAACTGCAAATATAATGAAATCAGAAAGAAAAAACAGTCAATTGCAAAGGTGTTTGGAAGAGCACTCTGAGCAGTACAGTTGCAGAAGGATATAAGGTTGAACTACAACCCCACCACACTTGGGGGCAACTTCACGAAGCGCCGAACGCTAGCGTTACTTCGCTAGCGTTTGGCATTTTCGTTACTGCGCAAATTCACTAACGAACGCTGGCGTAGTTTCGCTAGTGTTACTTCGCACCCTTACGCCTGGTGAAGTTTCGATAGCGACGTAACTACGCAAATTCATTAATGCACGCAGTGTACTGAACGCTACCTTTTACGCTAGACTTCCTTCACCACCTCAGACCAGGCGAAGCGCAATAGAGTAGATAGGGATTGCTTCAAAAAAGTCAAAATGTTTTCTAAGTCCCAAAAAATGCTGGTGTGTTTTCTACATTATGGGTGATAGGCTGAAAAAGATCGAATTTTTTTTTGGGGCTCCCCTCCTTCCCCCCTACATTTCCTGACTCATGGCAACTTACCTAGACAGTGGGCACATGTGTAGGGCAAAATAAAATTTTTATTTGATGTTTTGAAGCTTTTCTAGCCATTTGTAGTGCTGATACGTATTCCTCCATTGAAATTTGAATTTGGCGCCATATGCAAATTAGCCTTCGCTAGCGTAACTTCGCTTTACTTAGCGAATCAACGCTAGCGAAACTTCGCAACCTTACGCTACCCCTGAGCGCAACTTCGGATTTAATGAATTTGCGAAGCGCTGGCGAAACTACGCCTGGCGAAGTGCGGTGAAGTTACGCCTGGCGCAACTACGAATCTTAGTGAATTTGCCCCTTGGCATCCTTTGACTGCAATTAGGATGCTTAAAGCTGTAGTTTAAGACAATCTATAGGACTGTGAATTATTCTTCCTTGCATCCCTAATGAAGGTCTTCATAACCATTTACTCTTCTCCTCCACAACCCATAGTTTTTTATTTGCGAATTCAGAAATCAAACTGTTGTTTCTTGGTCTCTGCTAGCGCCAGTTCACTTAAGGAGAGCGAGCGAGATATCAGACTCATTCACAGCCAGGCTGTGCCCAAGCTCGGGCCAACTTATTCACTACTTTCTTTTCATGTTCATAGGCTTCAAGTAAATTACAGAAAGGGTTTTCTCTTTTTAAAGCATGGCATAAATATTTCAAGAGGATTTTAAAGTACTGTTTTACAGATTCTGAATTATTTATATTTGCTCTCTGTTTAATAATGAAAAAAAATACCCAGTGGTTTGCATAAAGGCCACTTGCAGAACAGATATCAGGGCATCATTAATATGAAGCACAACGATGACATATAAAGTCTGATTCCCTGCAAAGCCCAGAAAACTTGTACTCTGATAGAATAATCTAACGTAGCTGTCATACACACGGATGGAAGGAAAATGGAGATCAACAATATAGTTCTTTGGTAAGTTCTTTCTGTCCTTCAATTTGTATAGGGAATCTGCTAATTAAGAGCAGTGAGAAGACAGAAATGTAAGATTTGTTTCCCATAGGCTTGGCCCAACGAAACCAATTTTATGCAAGTGTTATTTATTTAGGCACACTGTATAAAAATCACTTTAAAATGGAATAGCCTTTAAGACTAATAAAGTTATAGAGAATACTCTCAATTTAAATGTTATAAAAGATGTGAAGAGTCATATACCAACACATGCTGTGCTTAAATTGCCACAAATGTTGCCACATCAATGCCATTCATTACAGGTATTTGTACAACTACACAGAAGTGCAAGAAGATTGGTTTTTGCAAAGTACCATTGCATGTGTTGCAAGTGCACCTATTGAAGCTGGGGAACCCTAGAGCTACCCATACCCTGAACATGGCTGTAATTCCATGGTCAGGGCACAGAAGGTTGTATCTATACGCACAGCAGACTTGTGCCAATAGAATCACACTCTAATGTAGTTTTAACACCACATGTCAGACTTCATGTGATCCCAGCACTGCACCTGATGCACCTGATGTGCAGAAACATGCACATTCATTAAATGTTCTTTTGTCATATGGGGCCTCGAGGAAACTTCAAGTGACTTTGGAAGACTGAAGTGACACATGGGTTTTACCATTAGCGATTCACAACATTGCAGACGGGAAAGCTTTTACAGGAGATTAGTCGCCCCCAGAGGCTTAGATTTATTGCTGTTGATTAATCTCCTAGTGTGCCATTGCCCTGCTCCCTACATCATCAAATGGTAAGGTCAGAAAAAAAAGTTGGCAGCCCTACTGTTATCACTACTCGGCCCAGCTCTGATGTTGCAACTTTTTTGTGTATTTGTAATGTTTAGTGATAAGATGGAAAGGAGAGACCATGGTGCAATACACAGGTACAATATAGTTGGAAGGGGTCCCAGTATCGCCAAAAAGGGGTAGGCTGGTGCACTGTCCAGGGCCACATTATAGGTTATTCCCTCCCTGGGAATAGAAACTTGTAATCTTAGCAAAATTGTATTTGGTTAAAAATTTAATTAATGTAATACCTCCTAACCTCCTGGACTTTCTCTTTGATCTCCTACACTGAACAGCCAGAAAAAGATACAAAGTTTCTAAAACCTAATTGGCTTTTGGCAGAAAGGCCAGAATATCTGTAATAAAAGCCATAAGTGGAATAAATATTCACAAAATTAAGAAATGGAACACTTTTCACAGGCTGATTCATATCACACATTCTATGAAATTGTGCAAATTGCCTTTTCAAACTACCACCTATGAAATATTGTAAATGCTGTATTTGTACAGGTATTATTTACATCGCTCAGAGGCACTAAAAAGTTATACATATTTGTGCTATATAAAACTCACTTTATATAAACCCTGTCTTTTCTGCTAACAGCTTTTGTATCGCTTCTTCAGTAATTAACTGGCAAAGGGAGAATAGGTGCCCAAAACAACAGGTTTCATCTCTACGGTGCAAATTCAGCATTTTTATTTCAATGGGTGAAACTTAGAGTTCGCCATTTGATAAATAAGGGGCTAAGGGGCTTCTTTATCATGCTGTTAAAAGTAGAGTGAAGCATTACTGGGGATGTTACCCAGAGCAATCAATCAGCAATTCGATTTCAACAGTTAGAAAACAAAAGCAAAGATCTGATTGGTTGCTTTGAGCAACATCACAGATAATGTTTCACTCCACTTTTTACACAGTATGATAAATAGACCCCTTCAAATCTCAATTGAAAAAATACAAAGTGGGTGAGTTTTTCTGTGTTGAGCTCTTAGTTTAAGCTTTTATAAATCTGCCTCTAGTTTTCACCACAACTCAGGGTTGAATCCTATCTAATCACAACCCTATACCTCCCCTTTTTCCACCTTACACCCATTTATTGTATGGCACAGAGTTATATGTCAGTCTTATAAATGTGTTAATAATTAATGTCTGCAATATGCCCCTTGCTTAAGAGTCACTGCACGAGTGAGTGTCAGTATCTGACCACTAGATGGCGCAGTTGTCTCTGACATGTTCTACATTCTGTCGCTTGGTAGTGTGGATATGAATTGTTTTATATCTTGTTATAAAATTTTGTAATTTAGCTTTGTTTCCAAAGTGATTAAAACACATTCCATTGCTCAGTGAAGTGGAGACTGATTGTTTTATATTTTAAATTATCATATTGCATTATTCTGTTTTTGTTTCTGAAATGATTACCATTTTTTAGATGTGCAAGTGAAGTAAATAAAAACAGCAGCAGCAGCCTACAAACACAAAATTGCAGTCAGCGTGTTGCATAATTCTCTCATTCCATTTTACTGTTGATTTCCTTTCCCTGATTATTTTTATCTCCTTAGCTGCCAGAGTGGCATTTGCTATTGGAAGGGTGGCAACTGTAACTGTAAAGATCTGTAACTCGCACTGATCTAACTCATCACTTTGTCCATCTTCTGTTCTTCACATTTAATCAAAATTTGGGCCATGATTAGATACAATGAGGCTGAAGGCAGCAAATAAACTAGGGCTGCAAGCTGGGCAGAATGTCAGCATAACTTGATAATTGAGGCGTCTTTCTTTTGCCCTGTAGCTTCTCTTGAGGTCTCGGCTAACTAACACATAAGAGACCTTGGTAGGATTTGGGGGAAGAACTGCAACATTGCATAACTGCCCATGGGCCTTGGTCGTCACTAGGATTTGGGGGGGGGGGGGAGACTTGAAGTTCAACAAAAGCTGTAGAGCCACAACATTGCATAGCTGCCCATGGCTCTTTAGTTTAACAGCTCTGCTGTAATCATTTCTAGATTTATGGCACTGTAAACACTGGTGTGGTTTGAGGATAAACAAATTGTCAATACCATAATGAAATTATTTACATATCTGCATAACCAGTGTCAGACTGGGGTGTCCAGGCCCCATCGGGACCCCCACCCTTGTCACTAAGTGAGCTGGGTAGCCTAAACCAACGGTTTGTATCACGTGACATTACTACATGCACAATGTTATATTCAAAGTTTCTTTCTTCTCGGGATGTGTGGTGAACAAAGTCCGCCAGGGAGTGGGTCCCGGATCGGTGGAGGTGTGGGGCCCACTGGGGTTCTTGCTGGTTTCCTGCTGGCCCAGTCTGACTTTATCATGTTTTTCGATGACAATTTGTGGAATTGCTTTGCTCACACATTCATTACTGTAAACAAATTGACCCATTGACCTGTACAAACACTACATTTTGTGCACGTGGCCTACCAAAACTTAGATGAACACTGTAAGCATCATAATGATATAATCATCACCTCCTTATTCGTAAGGGGTGCTTCACCTTTGATTTAACTTTTAGTATGTTATAAAATGGCTAATTCTAATAAGCTTTTCATTTGGCCTTCATTTTTTCTTTACTATAGTTTTTTCCAGCTTTCAAAGGGGGGTCATTGACCCCATCTAAAAACAAATGCTCTGTAAGGCTACAAATGTATTGTTATTGCTACTTTTTATTACACGTTCTTCTATTCAGCCTCTCCTATTCATATTCCAGTCTCTTATTCAAATTAATGTATGGTTGCTAGGGTGATTTTGACACTAGCAACCACATGCTGATATTGCAACCTGAAAAGCTGATAAAGAACTCAAAAACCACAAATAACAATAAAATGACAGCCAATTGCAAATTGTCTCAGAATGTCGCTCTCTACATCATACTCTGTTAATTTAAAGGTGAACAACCCCTTTAAGGGTTACATTTTTAATTTTTTTAAACCACTGGGTTTAAAAAATCATGTATTTTGTGTTGCTTGTGCACGTTGTGTTGATTTTGCAGAGGATGAATATTACTGAGCAGTAGATTTCAGCAGAGTAAACAGTTTACTAAACTGCTGTGACATTTTGTCATTCTATGAATAGTGTTTTTGCTCTGTGCATTAACCTTCGGAGTATACTTATTCAAAATAAAAATGGAAAATTGCCTGCCCGTTGATCATGATGCTTAATTTTTAATCTAGCAAATGGAAATTGATTTGTTCCCTCAGAGTAAATCACATGGTGCTGGTATGGAAAAGCATTTGCACCATGGTTTATGGAGATTCCCTGCAACGTATTCCATCTTTCTGTCATCCCCATTGGTAGTGGGATACTCGCTCAGGCTTTCACTAGAGCCACACAGATAAAACCAATCAGAAAACAGTTTATAGATTTCATTTCATCCTGAACTCTCTCTGCTGTGGAAGGAGGCTGTGTGAAGTATGGCCTTACTACCATGCAAACAATAAAATCCAGGGAAATAACATGTGGAATGTTGCTGAGATTGCATACACACTCAGAAATGACTAGAGGCATTAAAGCTTGCTGCCTTTTAATTAAATGCTACACTTGATGACCAGATATCATTTTACTGTCATTCTCTTTGAACCATCTGCCTTGGCTCCTTAGGTGAATATCACTGACTGTAGTAGCTGTTATCATTTTCCTTGCTGCAGAAGGCTAATGTGATGTGCAGGGAGCTGTATTTTTCCCTGATTCTACTGCACTGGCACTTGGCACCTTTCAGCTGGGTAATGAATCATAGTGATTCAGACTTTGCACAGTTTATACTCCATCTAATTATATTCTGTAAATGACCAATATCATGAAACTAAAGCATTTTATATTTCAACTACAATTGACTGACCAAAATACTGACCAAAATATTGTCAGTTCTAAAAATATAGATTTGAAAATAATATAAAAGGCTATTTCATAGCAATCAAATTGCATTTTAGCTTTAGTTTTATACCTTAGTCTGTGTCATTGTACTCTCAATCTTCCCAAACTTTGTTGGATTGGGGTGTATTGAGTCTATGAGCTGCCACCTTGAGGGCCCCTACAACCCTGCGGGGCCCCCACCCTAGTCTACTTCTGCAGACGCAATACCTGACACCCTCCTTCCCCCTGCCCGAACCTTTCTAGGGATCTGAGGGAGTAGTGAGCGGTGCTCGCTGGAAGAATCCCAGGCCGGAGCAGTTTTCTCCTGATAGGAGCACCGGCCCAGGGTGTCAGGTAAGTAAATGTAATCACTTAGGGGTTCCTAACTTTTGGCACCCCCAAGTATAACAAGACTTTCCTCCTCCTTTAAGGAGTTTCTGGACTACAGCTCCCAACATGGACAAGGCCTGGTTATGCAGCACTGTTCACATATATTTCAGAGAGATACCAATATGCTCATTTAAAAATAAATATTGGTAAGTGATGCCTAGTGATTTGCTGGGAGCTCCTCTGTGTTGGAATTGTGCTCTCTCATCATCCACATGTATTTGTCAGCTCATAACAAGGCTTCAGAAAGCCCTTTGGCTGCAATATTTTATCCTCTGATTCACAAATAAATTATGCAAAGTCTATTAATATTTCTATATTCCATATTCCAATAAGCCTCTGTGACTTGGTGCCTGTACACCCACAACTGGTGCATCAATCAAACTGTGTCATTTCCAACAACTAACCTACAGGAGTGCATTGCACCCATTATATGGAAAATCAGCCAGATGCAAATCAGTCAGGTTTCATTTTCCTGTTAGACCAATGTCTGTATCTGCCCGTCGATGTAGTACTCAAACCCAGGGCCTGCATAGCGACTGAGGGCAGTAGGAAGAAAATGTTTGGAGTGCAATGATAAATTATTTATATTTCAAAAACTATAGGTTAAATTAATCAAAACTATTTGTAAAAAGAATGATCCGGAATCCACTGCGAATTGTTCTATGTTAATATCAATGACAATTCCACTTTCATTAAAATCGCCTTAGGGAATGAGAGAATAGATCTGGGATCATGGGAGCACTGACAAACCTGAGTTGGTTATGTGGCAAACTGGAGCATTCCAAGTAACCAAAATTTCTGGAACAGAGAGTCAAATATTAGAAGGTCTGACTGAAAATGAGGTAAACCGGGCAGCAGTCCACAAGAGGAGTTCAAGTTGACAGACATATTTTTTTTGTTTCTGCCTCAACCACTATGACAGCATATAGAACTTCATGAATATAACTGAGCCAGGAACAGTCATGGCAGAACAGTGGATTCTATGTTTTGGCCCTTGGCCTTTATGTTGCCAAAGGACTTGTCACTTTAAATTTTGATTAATACTTCAAATGAAGCCCTGGTAGTTCACTAATATTCTGTGGACTACATAAAAGACTTTGCAGTCTGTTTACAAAGGAACATTTCCAATTATACAGAAAATTGCCTAATGGATAATTGGTGCATTAAAATGTAACTGTATGAGTGCAGCTCTAATACTGCTCATGAAGGATTCAGAGCGATGACGGCCCTACTTTGTGCATCAATCAATCTCCTGAGTGTTTAAGTGGTTTCAGGCTCCTGTAATCTCTACTAAACATATTATCTCAATAACAGGGTTATTGCTCTCTCCAAACCATATTTTTTCCAATAACTCTCCTGTTTGTTCTATAAAAATCACAAAACAATCAGTCGTGAAAATAAATAGGCTTTTAATGTTGGAAGGAAAAGCAGTCATTAAAATTAAGTAGTTGTCCAGGTATCATACAAAATGCATATCCATACCATGACAGAACATATATGGCAAACTAAAAGCTCTTCAACTGTATTTCCCAGTATTCTTAGCCAGGGTTAGGTTAATTGTGTGCAGGGACTAGTAAATGGCAATAGAGGGCAGCCATTGCTTGATGATGTCTTGTTTTCAGTAGATTAGAGGGCATGTATTCTTATTGTTATTAATTATGGTGTATATTTATGCCTGTTCAACCCTGTTATGGTGTATAGTGTGTGGGATATATTTATTATGTTGCACAAACAATACGGAAATATTGTACAAGTAGAAAATGCTTGATTGTTGCCTCAGGCATGCAGAAGTGCTGTGGCAAAACAGTGCTTTATAATTTATGAACATAAACTGGCACATAATTGAATATCACAGTACAAAGCCTTAATAAAGAACTTTTAATATCTTAACATAATCCTTTATTTTTATAGCGTTGACATGTTACACCATGTTTTGTCAGGGTTTTGCATTATTTCCATTTGTCTGTACCCCTTTGGAACTTACAGATTAGTTTGCTATCTCAGTTACAAATACTATGTCTAGTTTTATTAGGAGCAAATTAACCTCCTTGTATGTTTTGTAGGGTGTGTGGGGGAAATCAGCATTCCGATGCAATACTAACCACGCAGCCACTGAGCTAGTCACTACCGTACTCACTATTTGAGTACAGCAAGACTGACATTTGTTGCTTATGTTGCAAGTTTACCTTTTCAAATTGTAAATGTTGCAGATGGTTGCACTCTAACAAGACAAAATTTAAATGCGGTCTGCTTACTGGCCAGTCTTCTTTATCTAGTGTTGACATGTTCTTGAGCGCTTTAGAGAGATATACATCATTCACATCAGTGAATTTTACAGTCTATGTTCCTATGACATTCATATACTCTGTGGTAGACAATCAGAGTATTCTGAGGAAACCCACAAAGACCGGTGAAGAATGTACAAACTCATTGAGATAGTGGTCTGACTGGGATTGAACATAGGACCTGAGTGGTCCATCCCCCCCCCCAAAGGTCAGATTAGGGTGTCTGGAGCCTACAGGGGCTGCTGTCTGGGGATTCCCATGCCTGTCACCAGCTGCAGCTCCTCCATATGACACAGACCAGCCACCACAACCTCCTGGATCAGGGGATCCACTATATAGAGTCCTGCAGCAGGTTGGGTATCCGCAAAAAAAGCAGGTACTGGTAGGATTTTCAGGTGTGGGTATAGATGCGGGCTTGCGGGTCTCATCTATATTTCTTATCTATGTTTCTCTATATCTTACTCCTTTTAAAAAATGTTAGAAACGTTTCTGTCCCAGCCCACTTTTCATGATGTCACTTCTGTTTACAACAACAGTACTTCCTGTTTAATGGATGGTCAGTGAGTTGCTGGTTGGGTAGTGGATCCAAGCTGGTAAATATCCCAAAACTTCGTTCTGCACAGGACTCTACTACCCAGTTTTTAGAATTCAAGGATTGGACTCTGGAGAACCGAAATGCTGTTTCAGTGATTCATTTATTCAAAATGTGCACGACATGTTTCGAGCCCAGTGGCTCTTCCTCAGGTGCTTCGAGCCACTGGGCTCGAAACATGTCGTGCACATTTTGAATAAATGAATCACTGAAACAGCATTTCGGTTCTCCAGAGTCCAATCCTTGAATTCTGAAAGTTTGTAGGTCCTGCGGTGCCTATAACTCTGAAGTTGAACCCCACACTAAAAGGAAAAGGATCTCACCTACCATAAGTATATACCCAGTTTTTACCGGTGTCCAGCTGCCCAGTCCTACCCTGCAGAAGAGCTGAACTTTGTCAAACTGCCCAAATTATGGCATCTCTGAGAATAAACGTTGCTTTAACAGCAAAGTTCTGGTCTCTGCAGCCGAACACTAGCATTAATTCGTCAGCGTGAGCATTTCGTGAGCTTTTTCTAATGTTAGTTTCTGCCTAGCAAAACTTCATTCGTGCACTTGCGTTTAGGTCAATTTGAATATGGCAGGTACTTATAGGATATATATATATATCTATCTATATATATATATATATATATATATATATATATATATATATATTTATTAGAGATGTTGGTGCAAATGCATGAAGTAACCACTTATTATTCCAAATGTTTAAGGCAGCAAAATAAAGACAAAGAGATCCTCTAATGCCCTAGACATGAGCCCACCCTAAAATAGATGTGGCATGCCACTCTAATGGTTTAGAAAAAAAAAAGTTGTAATAGTAACAACTATTTTAAAAAATAAAATATGAAAAAAACGCCAGCTTCTTTTTTACCACATTAATAACTTTTTGGCATACAGGATATGATGTCACTGACATAAGATTGAGGAGAATGTAGCTTCATCTTATCAGATCGCCAGGTCTCAGCTGGTGAAGGAAACTCTGGCGAAAGAGGTAACTTTCACCAGTAACAATTATTTGCCTGAGTTAAAATTAGCCTGGCGATAGGTTGCAAAACTGTGCTAGCGATGGTCTCTTTCGCTAGCAAATTGTCCTCTGTACCTGTTAGTAAATTGGTGCTGTCCATGCAGATGGGATTTCTGGTGAATTTCTGCTAGCAACAGCCACTTCGCCTTTTTGTTAATCTTCTCTTTAGAGTATTAAAGAATGCTATCACCTTTAAAAGGACAAGAAAAGGCTAATGCAAAGTTGGACACCCCCAGTGAATTGAATTTTTAGGCTTGAGCCTTTGCATGTGCAGTATATTAAAGTTGGAAAATGTTGTTGTATTACTCCAGCAAATGCACAGGGTCCCTGGGCTGCCCCCCCCAAAAAAAGGACATAGATTGAGTTTTTATGACCTCCTGTGAGTAGAAACTAGACCAAAAATAAGACCATAACTCCTTATTGGAACATAGGAGAGAGATGGTATTATATTCATTGGTTATTAATTCTCTCATGGATTCCATAGATACTAAACATCAATACTGTGTGACCTGCCCCTGCCCTTACATTTAATATACAGAGTACCAAACCTAGTCATGTTTGGACTCATCTGAAAGCCGATATTACCTTGAACCCATCACCAGTTTTTTATACTGTTGGTGCAACAGCTATGGGTTCTATGAGGATAAATATGTTTGAGGATATGTTATGTGTGACCTTCACTTCACCTGTGAGGGGGCCTCTCTGGGAACTTTAAGTTCTCCCTCCTTGGGCTTCCCCCCCTCCATATGGAATGGCTCTTATCAGCCAGGGCTTCGAGAAGGGCATTACAGCTCTCTGACCATAGTGAAAAGAGGCCTGTTATGTGTCTGATTTAGGTGAAGAAATGCTCATGATACATTGGCCTTGGGTCGTAAAAGAGAGTAGGCTTTAAATGAAAGAGTACAGCATGAGTCGTTACCATGACCGGGTGTTCAGCATCCAGGTCAGCTAGTCTCCTGTAAGGGATATATTTAAGTGTTCCTTTGACTTCGCTAGTGTTGCTTATAGGTAAAAGCTAAGGTTGTTGGCATTTGGGCTGAACTACCTGGCAATGTAGTACAGTTAAATAGTGCAGCTAAAAATTATAAACCGAGGTCTGGGAGCCAGAGCCCTCCTTCTGCCACTGAAGCTTTTAATTTGGCCCTGGCGAATCCACACCCAGCACCTGGGCCATGCCACTGTATATAAGTAACTAACTAACTAACCCATTTATGTTCCTGACCCATTCCATTTCAGTTTGTAGAGTGTCTAGCATTCAATTTCTTTCTGTCTACACATGTGTAAGGAAATAGAGCCAGGCACTCGCAGGTTAAGTTTTAATCGAACAAAGGGCCCTTTTTCAAGTGTTACCCACAATGCATACAGAATTCCAATGTAAAGAACAAGCCACACCCTCATTTGCAATTACGTGAGATCGGCCACTGCCAGTCAGCCTATGTATATTTCGTATATTAACCCTAAATAAGTATAGGTAATATGAAAATCCATTGGGTTCACATTTTAGTTACAATCAAAAAATTCTCATAATCAAAAAGAGTGACAGCCAGGAGGCAAGTGACAAGTAAAAGGAAAAATAGTCCATAGATTTGAGTCCATAGTGCATTTTCCAAAGTCTTTATATATACAACTCACCAGTACTGCCGTCCAGGCCTACCAAAAGGGACATTTGCTGTGTATAAGTCCATCTTAGAGCACAGTATAAGCATCAACATGCAATAAACAAATAAAATGGTTTTCTGCCCATAAAATAACGCTACAATTATTTCTTACCCACTCTGGGCTTTCATAAACCTTTAGAAAGGGCATCATTATTTTTTGTATACTTTATCTGTGAAAAAGAGGAATCTCAAATCTCATGTAAGAAATCTCAAAAATGGTACAATACTCCAATATTCATTTAGTCCGGTAAGGGCCAGGCTATTTAGCCTTTTTATCCACACTGCTTCCCGTTGGAGGAGTAGTGTTTTCATATCTCCCCCTCTCTGTGGTTTAAGTATAACTTCAAGGACCAGCCATTTAAGTTGTGACTGATTGTGGCTATTAGTACAGAAATGCCTTGATACAGAAGTCTGTAGGGGTATTTTATTTTCTAATTTCTGATATGAGACTTATGTTCTTTAATTCTTTCATTTACTGGCGGTATTGTTTGCCCAACATAAACTTTACCACAGGGGCATTTTAAAAGATATATTACTCCTGTTGTTTCACAGGTAGCATAACATTTTAAATTGATTCTATTGCCTTTCATGGGGTGACAAATAGAATCACCTTTAATCACAGAGGAGCAACTAAACACCCTTAGCAGGGGAATGTGCCATTTTTCGCAGACCCATGGAATAGATAGTTTTGTCTTGTTTTCTTTTTAGGTTCCGCTGCACATAAATGATCTCTCAAGGTACAGCCTTTTTTATAGCAAAACAATGGGGGTTCTGAGCACGTTTTAGACAGGGGTTTCTCTCCCTGTAAGATTGGCCAGAATCTGTTAACCACTTTTTGTACTTTTATGGTGGTACTGGCTTACAAAAGGCACCCTTAAGGTATTTAAAGTAGCTTTTGTACCCTTTAATAAGGAGTTTCTAGAGATATCACCCATTTCAAATGCTGTTTTAAGGGATGTTTTATTATAACCTTTGGAACAGAACCTATCAATTAGGGTTTCTTGCCACTTGTCATCAGAGGCTTTTCTACACGCCCGTAAGAATTGCCCTTTGTCAATACCAGCTATACATTTCCGATTATGGAAGCTGGAGTGATTAAGGAGGCTATTTCTATCAGTGGCTTTCCTGTACAGTTTGGTAACAATGGATCCATTTTCAATTGTTAGATTTTCATCTAAGAAGTTAAGTGATCTTTTATGTTCTAAGTATGTAATTCATTTGTGGTCATTATCATAGCTCCCAACTGTCCCGTTCTGAGCCGTACAGTCCTGCTTTTGAACCCAACCCGCTGTCACGGATTTGTACTGATAAATCCCGAGTTTCACATTAATCTGCTGCACTGAACAGCCAGAAACAGATACAAAGTTTCTAACTTAATTGGGTCTTGGCAGACAGCCCAGAATAGATACTTAACATACTTTTGCAACAGTTTGATAAGATAAGAATGAAGACTCACAGCTTAAAGGGCAATTTGCCTTCATTTGCAAAACTGTAATAACATATAAAAACCACAGAAATGTGTTCAAACTTTCATAACCTGCCGAATTATGTAAAATGAACATGGTAATTAGGAGTGTGGCCACAAAAATTCACCCGCTCTAAGTGCCAAATCTTTTTGTCTCTCTTTCTGTTTAATAAATGTTGGGAGGTATGCATTATGGATGTAACTCTGTATGTTCTATGCAATGGCATTTCTGCCATGAGGCAAGGTGAGTACTTTGCCTCAGATGGCAGCTCCCCAGAAGTTATCTGGGGCAGCAAAAAGCAACTCCTGGTAACTTTAAGAGCCAAATTTCCGGTTATTCATTTCGCTCTCTGCACTAGCAATGCGGCCCCCCGGACCACTGTCTGCGATTTTAAGGGAAGTGTGACGGCAGGGGGGGTGGCATTTCGAACGCCGATTCAGGCTGCATTACAGGCTGGAATGCGCCTGGTTCTATGTATGCAATTCATGAGATTTCTTTGTATAAACACATTTATTTTACAGCACTGCGCAATATGTTTGCGCTCGAAAAATACATGGTAAAAATAATATTCACATATGTATACAGATATATATATAGAGAGAGAGAGAGAATGAAAGAGAGGCAGCCCTTAAACCCCTTTGTACTCTGTAAAAGATGAAATCTACAGGCTGAAAGCAATTTGTTTTAGAATCTTAATTATATTAGATTTAGTTGTGAGACATTTTTCATAGCTTTCTGCTCAATTCCCTTGTTCAAATTTATCTTTGTTTTTTTTCTTGCTTGCACTTGGGGTCAATAGAGTAATTGTCTATATATCACTTACAGAAACTATTTGATTTAGCTTGAGCTTATTTCCTCTTGCATTTTTGGGGAGACATACTTCAGGGTGAAGCTATGGATTACTTTCTGTAACAACATTTTCATGCCGTATTCTTAAAAAAGTGATTTTGGACAACAAAATGCTCACCTTTTCTTAAATGGTTGTTTAGTATCTTATCTTCTGCTGTGGCTGTTCTGGGTTCTCTGCCAAAAGCCAATTAAATTAGAAACTTTGTTTCTTTTTCTGGCTGTTCAGTGCAGAGAAAAACTGGACTTTCCCATACAAATGAGGAACTGCGGGTTTAGCTGTCAAAAGAGGGACTGTCCCTCTAAAAACTGGAGAGTTGGGAGGTACTTTTTTGTTTGAGTCCAGTTTTATCTCATGACACCCTGAGTAAACGGAGTAATTCAGAGTTGCATTCTGTAGTATATAGTGGTATGTTTTATAAGTAACAGTTCAAAGTTTACTCTATGATATGGCAAAATGTGCGTTTTGACCAGGGCCGGAACAAGGGATAGGCAGAAGAGGCAAGTGCCTAGGGCGCAATTGGGTGGGTGGGCAAGTAGCTCTTGCCTGCATACCCCTAGTCATGGTCCTCGAGTCCCCCAGTCCTGCCTGCTCTCCTCCGGTCCCTGCTTTCTCCACCCCTACCCCTGCCATCATAATGTGCATGTGCGCTCACGCAGGGGAACAGGGGTGGGGTACTGTTTCTGACTGGCTTGGCCTGGCCCTGACTTTGACACCCAGAATAGCCTTAAAAAAACCTTTGTAAAAAGAGACTTATAGGATAAGTGCCGCCCCCAGGGTCATTGTATAGGATTGACCTCTGTTCTGATCAAGGTGATATGGCTGCAAATGAGGAGCATGGAGACAAGCAAAAAAGATTGCGTAACTTCATTTAAAAAAATCTAAGCAAATTAGCTATTATAATAATACAGCATTATGGTAAAACCACTTCTTAGTAGAGATTTTTGAAAAATGACCATAAAAATGTTTAATTTAAATTACTTAGAAGGTGATCTTTTCTAGGAAAAGGAGGAAAAACTAATTTAAACTCTAACTGCTCCTTTAATGCAAATTAAATGAATTGTTGTACTATAACAGTTATCCAGCGAAATGATTTCTCTTACATTAAATTTTGAACACTGGATGTTACTTAATGAAGTGAAGAGAGAAGATATTTCTGTAAAATTTGCTTTCAGAAGGAGGAAGAAATTTCCAGTAACTGAATTTTTTTTTATTTATTTTTTCACTTTTCCCCTTTGGGTAGTAACGTGCACTTTTGTTCTCTTCCTCACACTTCCAGTAAAGTGAAAGTTTCTTTTGAGATTTCTCTGATCCTGCACAGCTCATCAAGTGCTGGATTACATTAGAGGACATAAAATCCTCAGTGTGACCTTTCTGAGAAATGGCTCTCACTCGTTCTTTGTCTTTTTTGTTTCATTTCTCATGTCTGATAGACCACAGGAACAGACATCTCTTATGTGCTGTCTGTGTGCTCATCATTCACATCAGTCCCAGTGGAGCTTACAATCTAAGTGCCTATCACACCCACAAATGGTCAGTTTTAGGAGCCAGGTTACCAGCCGATATGTTTTTGGAGTGCAGGAGGAAACGAGTATAAGGAGTAGACATGCGCAGATAAGAGAAGAACATACAAACTTACTCTTTAAAGGTAATTGACTTTGACCATGTGCAGAAGAGTAAGAGCAGTAATTGTAGTAGGAGTGTGCCCCTTAATGCTTATGCAGAGAACACTTCTGCCAGTGGCTGTACTATGAACATTGCACATTTGAACATTTTTCCAGTGCGAGGTGCAGAGTGCTATTTTGCCAGTCACAGACCATCACAGACCTTAGCACCTATCATAGGCCAGACAGTACAGGGTCCCACTGCAGCCTGCATCCACTCTCTAACTTACATGTCTGCATATCATACAGGTTAGGGGCTGGAGGAGTTATCTCTACATGCTTCCCCCACCCGCCATCATGACTACAGAGCTGCTGAATGTATATATATATATATATATATAACTTTATGAAAGCATTATGCAGATATGCAGCACTGTATAATTTTAAAATATAGAAAAGTGGACACAGATAAATATATAAGTATAAAAATACAGAGATTAAAGGGCAGATTAATCAAAGGTCGAGTTGTGTATTCCCAAAAAAATTTCCTAGGGTAGTTTTTCGGGTTAAAAAATAAAAAAATGCAGTTTTTTGTAAAAAAAAAAATATATATATGTAATTTTTTGAGATTTAATATACCCTGAAGCTGGAAATAGCTTGAATCCAAGTCAGTGGCAGGGGTCCCTTGAACCATTTGAAGATGTTAATAGCCTTCATGGTGTTTGAGTTTTTCTTTCAGTGGATATAGTTTGAAAACTCTATTATTTTGAGCACTTCAAGTTTTTTTCCCGCAGAAAACACGATTAATTTGAGCAATTCGAGTTTTTTCCCGTGTTCTTCTCGAGTTTTTGGGTTGTTCACCCCAAATTCACTGATTTGAGTTTTTTCCATTCAATGTTTTTTGCTTAAATCTGATAACATTTTAGTTGAGTTCATTTAAGCTATAAAAAACCTCACAAACCTCTAAAACTCAACCTTTGATAAATAACCCCCTAAGTGCCCTGTTGAGACACACTGTAGACAGGGGTGCCTGCCCAGTAGCGCTTACATTCTATGCGGATCTATTTGGTGGTAAAGTACTTTGTATTTTGAAACTGACCTTTACATAGTGTTTTACATTATGCTCCATGGTCAAATACAAGAAAGTTTTCCAGAATTGTATCAATCTTGATTTGAAATAGTGAATGAAAATTTTCCACTCTGTGAGACATTTTTAATATATATTCATATGAATATTTTTCTAGTTTGCCACCAATAAAGATAATTCACAAGCTGCTGCTGCTGTGGGTGCTAGGCAGTTTATTCCAGCAGAACATGAGATGCTCTGTACTGCAGATTAGTGCTTCTTTGAACAGTGCTTAGGGCTAGGCTGCCTGAGCTTCTTGATGGGAGAAGTAAAGCAATTTGCATACTTTTCTGTGAAAGAAGCCATTTCAGGTTTTAGTGGCCTGTGGGATGAAATAGTAATGTTGCCAACAGTGGGAACATCTGCTGAGCTCAGGCAAAAAGCAATCTCAAGAACTTCCTCCCCCTATTATTTGCTCAAGCCAAGGCGCTGCACAAAACATTAAGAGAGTAGCATTAATTCGGGAAATATTCTCTTTGCGTTCAGAAAATGCATCATTGAGGCTAACTTCCTGGGAAATGTTAGGAAAGCTGTTTTTTGTGCTAAACAGCAAATGTGTTTGGTGCACTTGCATACTGTACCCCAACATTTGAAAAATAGATAGAGGGACAAAAGTGTGCGTAGTGTGTCTAAAAAGTTATTTGACCATGCAAATTTTAAGGCCACACCTTTTAAATACCACATCCATTTTACAAAATGTGGCGAGTTATGGAAATTTGGAACACATTTCTGGGGGTTTTGGGGTCAAGTTTTATGTGCTATTATAGTTTTGCTAATAAAGGTGAATTTCCTTCAGATGCGAGTCACTGTTCTCGCAAGAGACCTGCTTATTTAAAATAGTTACAATTGTATCTTTTCTTATCTTAAATAGTTACACATGTATTTAAGTGCAGATGCCATGTATTTTGGACTCTGCCAAAAGCCTCTTATTTAATTACAGTTCTGAAACTTTGTATCTTTTTCTGGCTGTTGAGTGCAAGAGATAAAAGAGAAATTTGGGACATTTCAGTAACAATCCAGCACTGCGGGTTGAGCTGTAAAAATCATGACTGCCCCGCTATCCCATGAAAAATGGGATAATTAGGAGGAATGCACTCGTAGCTCTATACCTGCCAATGAACTACAACACCCAGCATCATGGCAAAGATCATCAGGCAATAGCTTAAATGTGTCGTGCATTAGCTGCTTATACAGTTTGGTTTTGCCCATGACACCCATTCGCTCACACACATATCCACAGTTGTATACCTTTTACTTTCTGGCCTCCCAATAGAATCTGTTTAGGGCCTACCCATGACCCTATCTTTATGAACGATTATCTATTATCAGTAAGCTTCTATATCTGCCCACCTTTATAGTTCTTTGCAGTGGAGTAACAATACAGTTGTTTTGACTCTCCACCTGCAGGGAGGAGCTTGGTAAGTGGCAAGCTATAGATATATATATATATATATATATCTATCTCACTAGCTGTGTATGCATGTAGGGCAGGGCAATCAATAAAAATGCAATGAATCCATAATATTTGGATTCAGCATAATACCGAATCATGTAGAAGAGATGTGGCAGAATACCAAACCAAATCTAACCCCAATTGCAGACGCAAATTTTATAAAAATAAAAAATGGCATTATTTTATTAACAAAAGTAATTGGTTTTTAAGGTTTGACATTCCTGCAAAGAATTCTGTGAATTGGCCTAATCCGGAGACCAAATGTGTATTCAATGCTGTGGGCAATTATTCTTGTGGTTATACCCCCACTCCAATAACCACTTGACATGCTGTCTTTATTTTTACACCCCTAGTAAGTGTACAGTCCTGATTGTGGGAATAATTCTTCCCTTATATGTGTTCTCAATATATCTCTTTTTTAAAAAAATGTTACTTTTCCATGGTCTATTCCTTGCTTCATTAGACAGAACAAATCTGCACTAGAAGTAATTTGCAAGAGTGTCCTTCTTTCTTCCATCATGATTCCTCTTCATAAAGCTTTTCAAATCTAATTATTTTGCCTGGAAAAACAAAGAGGCAGAATACCAACCAGATGTTCTTTAATAATCACTAGCAATGGCTTGTTCACGGATTGGTCACCGATTATTTTGGTTTTCTGAAATTGTCATCTTGACTGTTGGATTTGTAGCTACTTGTTGTGGCACCTTTTGTATTTATGGTATACACATTACTGGGCTACATGTGCATCAAATAATATAACAAGATGCTTCCCATTCATTTTCCAGTGGCTCATTCACCTTTAAAGAGGAGAGGAGGGAATAGATGAGAAATCCAGTCCTCTCCAATTAGGAGAGGAGAACTAAATCTTATAAAAGAAGTAGGGAACATTTGCTGCACATTATCTTTTTTTGGATTCTCTATGGGCCCAAGTCAACCACAGCCCTTAAGTAGCGAAGATCTATGTCTATGAATATGCCCCAATAGCTCCCAGTCTTATTTCCTTACTCTGCGCTTCTATATATACTGTATAGAATATAAATGTCACAATACAAGACCATACCTCCCAACTAAATATTTTGACAATGCCCATTTTTGTGGCCACACTCCCTAATTACCATGTCCATTTTACAAAATTTGCCAGGTTATGAAAGTTTGAACACATTTTTGTGGTTTTTATGTGTCATTACAGTTTTGCTAATGAAGGTGAATTGCCCTTTAAGCTGCAAATCAGTTTCCCCAAGAGACCTCCTTATCTAAAACTGTGACAAAAGTATCTCTATTCTGGGCTCTCTGACAAAAGCCAATAAAGTTAGAAATATTGTATCTTTTTCTGGCTGTTCAGTGCAGGAGATCTAATAGAAAGTCGGGACATTTCAGTACAAGTTGAGCTGTCAAAAGCGGAACTGGACAATTGGGAGGTATGCAAGACTGATAAGTAATTGATTCCGATTCTCATTACAGGTAGAAACCAGTGCAGTTTGTATTTGAATTGAATAATCAGCCCTGTAACATCTGTTTCTATAGCAGAAAATAACCGTATTTTAATCTTGATGATTTAGGATGACCCCTAAGCTTAGATTTTCAACAGCTTCCCAGATCGCACCAAGCACATGCAGTGAAATTGACATGCCTAACATAATCCAAGATGGTGATCTCCAGTGTTCAACTGGTTCTGGACCATTACTGGTCCTTTAGGCTGGTTTATTAAATTCAGTACATAAATACAGCCTTTCTAGCCATATTCATATTCATAGCTTAATGGTTCTCCTTAAATAGACACAATTTAAAGCCGTATTGGGACCTTCGTGAAGATAAAAAGGCAGGCATTTACCACACAGAAAAGAAAAAAAATGCTCCTAAAAAAAACTGGAGCAGAAGCTTCTAATTTATAAGTGACTATTGTTATTGCAACAATAGCAATAAACATTGACAATAGTCTTGGTTTTGGTTATAATTTAAGCAAAGTGAATGTTGCACTGGAAACCGTGATTGCTGAATCCTGTGTTTCCTGAGATCCTAATCACATGCCTTTCTGCAATCATTTTGATGTGCCTATCTCTAGAGGCATGCAGATGTCACTTTGCAAGAAAATGCTGTTTGGCAAGATATAAACAAATAAATTAAGGTCACAATCGACTATTTTAGACCCATGTCTTGCATTTCTAGCATTTTGTGAAATCATATTTTCCCTGCCATTGTAACCTATTATTACAGAATTATAATGTTATTGTAATAAAATGTTGTGAATGTAAAAAAAAAGCATTTTGCAATTTCATATTTTTCATTTGACATTAATTACACTGCAGATTTTTATTGCACATTGAGGCTGCTTAAGGTACTCTATTTTGTGGCACAAAAATAACACCTGTTTTCAGTAAGAACCTCACTTACATATACTGAGCACAGGGGGGAATGTCATAACTAGGGTTGCCACCTGCCTGGTATTTTGCCAACCTGGCCAGTAGAAATGGTGCTTGATCCCAATTTAATTAATAAAAATATATAGGAAGCCCAGTATTTTCCCATAAAAGGTGGCAACCATAGTAGTAACAGATGGAATGTTTCCTCCTGGTTTTGTTGTGATTAGCAACCAATTAGATGTTTACTTTCTGTATTCTAATGGGGAAATAGTTATGGACTGAACAATTTGCAAAAATAAACAGAAAAAAATCTCTATGCAATTAACACAATTTGAAGAAAGTAGTGTTTTTTTTTGTTTTTTTTTGCAGTATACATATTTTTTTCAGAGTGGGTCTCTTGTTATGTTTGCTAGATCACTGTTTGCTCTTTACATACATTCTAAGGAGTCTCTGCTATATTAGTCATTACTATATACTTTGTTCTATAAACTCTGATTCTTCTCTACTAAATACATATGTATATTATGGGATAGCTAGTAGCAGATGTAGTCATCATGTGATTCATTGACTATTGCAGTTGAAACCACTGGCTTGTGCAATAGCACTGCAACTGCTGGGAAAAAGTCTACAGGCCATTTATAAGAAATGTACACTTGTTTCCTTTAAATTTTAACAAAGGTCCAAACTGACTGCCAAATCAGATCTTTAATGTCTCCCTTCTCTACGCGCATTGCTTGACTAGACTATGAAAGGAACTTATACAGTTATAAACATACAGGAGAGAAGAGTTTAAGAGCTGGCACGATAAAATAAAAAAAGACATGCATAGATCAGACTGACAGTATAACCTCCAGTTCTAAACCTCTTTAGTATGGAGCAGCAGTACACGTTTCTGCTGCTAGCCACTGCCTGCTCCCAAAATTCAAATGAAATAATACTGAGCTGCATTTTTTGATTAGCTGTTGCAGCAAGGCCTCTTTAGCAACCCATGTATACACTATTGCTTAATAGATCACAGGGCAAATTCACAGAGTAAGGTCCAAGTACAATTATGGTCTCAGAGCAAAAGAAAAAATCTGCAAAAATGGAAAGAGATACTCTAAAGACAAGAATTGAAGTATTACAGTTAAATGTACTATTTGTATAGGGCAGCATGCCAATCAGTGTAATATTAAGCCAACTTAACGTGTTTGGTCTTATTTACGTATTTGTTCCTCTTTGATATTTTTCAGGCCGATTTTATTCATTGATTGGTTACTGAGAAGGCTGCTTTTTTTTGTTGTACAGCAATGCCACCTTCCAATGATTTCAGCAGAGTTTTCTGTGTTGAGAAACTTCATTAGTGCATGTACATGTGCACAAGGGCATTCTACCTGCCTCTTTTTTTCTACATTTTAGACCTAATAAGTCTATGACATGTCACACACTGCATTTTTTCCACTTGCCCCAAAAAGGCAATGGAGAACCACTGCCCTGTGTGTATTGTGGGGTTTTTTTTCTGCCGGCAGAGATAAACCTAGGGAGATAATCTGCTCCAAAGTATTGCTTATGTAGAAGGAAGTGACAAGAATACTATGTCGTTGTTGTCTAGAGATCTAATAGCGATGCTAATGCTATTTCCAGGGACTTCTGCTCCGTCAAATGTAGAATCCATTACCAAATATTAAAATGTTATGAGTTGGGGTAAAACCTACAGATAATTATTAAAGACCATGAAGAAATAAAATCAGTTAAGATAATTGTGTCTTTTTAAACAATACTGGTTTCTGAAACAATAATATCAGACTTACAGTATTGCACTGACCAAGGCAAACATCTGCTGTTTGTCACAATGCTGTATAACTGATGAATACTTTCTTTGTGCAGTTAAATACCTATCATTCCTGTGAGCCAACACTCAATATATTTTATGGGAATTATGGATTAAAAAAGACAAAACGCAATCCTCAGTTGAAATGACAAAGAGCATATTGTATATTTTCAAGGTATAGCAGGGATACATATATAACAGGGATGGCCAGTTGTTGTTCAGCTGCAACCATAATTTGGCAGATTTTCAGTTGTCTTGCACCTGATACCTTAATATCAACTAAACAGACCAATTGCTGATGGCCAAACAATCCTCTTGGTTTTTATTTTAATATTTTTAGTAGTTTACAGCAGTGGTTCTCAAACTGTAAAACTGTCCCCCGAAGGGGACATGGAGCAGCAATCCAGTTGTTTCAACCCAAGTGATTGCCATTTGTCTCAATAAAGGGGTATTTTGAGGTGCTTTGGCAAATGGGACACATTGTTTAGATTGATCAACTCTCTGATATACTTGATATTGAGTTTGTAAATACTGTTTGTTGGGGTTCCGATGCAGTTCTCCTGTTATAATAGTGCTTTTATATGAAGAGATGATGGTACGTTTGGTGCATATAGTTTTCACCTGGTGTTAGGCTTATGGCACAGGCAGCTGTTTTTCGTCAATTTGAACATTTGCTTTTTTCCCTCCAACCTACTCAAAACATGTGGACAAAACCTACCAATTCCACTCCCTCTGAGGAGCATAACAGTCTTGTGAATAATGGACAGGGCTGCACTGACTACATTGGGAGTTGGGTTATAAAGCAAATAAAGTTCTGTCTTGCATAAAAAGGGGCATTAACGCAAGGGTTGAAAAGACTTAAATTATGAGGGTAGACTGTCAAGATTGGGGTTGTTTTCTCTGGAAAAATGGTGCTTGTGAGGGGACATGATTACACTTTACAAGTACATTAGAGGACATTATAGACAAATAGCAGGGGACCTTTTTACCCATAAAGTGGATCACTGTACCAGAGGCCACCCCTTTAGACTAGAAGGAAAGAAATTTAATTTGAAGCAACGTAGGGGGTTCTTCACAGTGAGGACAGTGAGGTTGTGGAATGCACTGCCGGGTGATGTTGTGATGGCTGATTCAGTTAATGCCTTTAAAAATGGCTTGGATGACTTTTTGGACAGACAGAATATCAAAGGTTATTGTAATACTAAACTCTATAGTTTGTATAGATATTTATAATTTATGTGAAAGTAGGGAGGGGTGTGTGTATGGATGCTGGGATTTCATTTGGAGGGGTTGAACTTGATGGACTTTGTCATTTTTCAACCCGATTTAACTATGTAACTATGTAACTATCAGTGGTGTAACAGGGCTGCCAACCATCTGCCCCTATGTGTATCCCATGGGGAAAAAAATATTTTCAGTTAATAGTGCTGCTCCCGCAGAATTGAAATCCATTTTTCAAAAGAGCAAACAGATTTTTTATATTTAATTTTGAAAAGTAAAACATATTGTCAGTTTCCCAGCTGCCCCAGTCATGTGACTTGTGCTCTGATAAACTTCAGTGACTCTTCACTGCTGTACTGCAAGTTGGAGTCATATCATCCCCCCCCCCCAGCAGCCCATTGGCAGAACAATGGAAAGGTAACCAGATAGCAGCTCCCTAACACAAGATAACAGCTCCCTGGTAGATATAAGAACAGCACTCAATAGTAAAATCCAGGTCCCACTGAGACACATTCAGTTACATTGAGTAGGAGAAACAACAGCCTACCAGAAAGCAGTTCCATGCTAAAGTGCTGGCTCTTTATGAAAGCACACGACCAGGCAAAATTACCTGAGATGACTGCCTACACACCAATATTACAACTATAAAAAAATACACTTGCTGGTTCAGGAATTAAATTTTATATTGTAGAGTGATTTATTTTTTATATAATTATTTGCAGTGTAATTAATGTAATTTAAAAATAAAAACAGCATCATAAAAATCATAACAGAATTCCTTTAATTTCTTATGATCATTTTTAAATATTTATTTTGCAAAAACAATTATTTGTACATTGAATTCTTTTTCTAACATAAAGAACTAAGCATTTGGCTTTTGAAGCTGGAATAGCTAATGTGAAAGGTGCAGTATTGCTCTTCTTTGATTGAACAGAAAAAAAAGCAGTCCTCCTCCAGTGTTAATTTGCCTAGAAAAGCATCCCATTGAGAGGATAAGAGAATAGAGCTGGGCTGAGCGCACGGCCCTTCTTCTCGGAGGCTGGTTTGTGTGCTTGCCATAGTAATGTGAACATAAACAGGAGTAAGACAGAGGGAGACAAGACGCTGCTTTCTAGGTGCCTGCCAATTGATCCCGTGCTGCACAGGTTACTTGCTCAAGTGCTTGCGCTGAGCCGTGTGACTGATACACTGTCATTATATGACATAGAGCTGATCTCTGCATCAGCCACCAGGAATCAAACCGTGTCACCTTCCTCTGGGACTTCCTTCTCTCTCTTCTACACGCCAGGAATTCGTATGCTTGTGCTGCTGCTGCTGCTACTACTCCTTCTCTCCAAGCAGGGCTGTGCACAGCAAACAGCAGCACATAAGGATGATAGCTGTCTCTTTCAAATGCCGCTGTCAGATCCTGCGGAGGCTGGTTAAAGGTAAGGGAAGGAGGCTGTTACAGCCACTCTAGTATCTGAGCTATTCTATGCACTGCCTGGGGGCTTGGGCTTCTAAATGTACCAGTCCTCACAATTTATAGGCAAGAAGCTAATATCTCAGTCAGTGCTGACTGCTGGGGTCTAGAATAACCCATTCAAAGCCAGGCCATATCATGCTTGCTGACTGCACTGCCTGGTCCATATTGGAGTCTTGATGCTGCTACCCTAGTCTGTGTACTGCATGCCTGAGCTTAGCCAGCACAGAAGCCCCCACTCTCCTTGTCTTTAAATACATCATATTGCCTTAAATGATGTGCATTGTGCCTATTGAAATTGCTTTACCCCAATTGCGATATGAAGAAGTTTTTATTTTCTGAAAACTTCAATTTCTTATCTATGACCGCCAAATATACATCATACTTCACATTTTCAACAGTCTGGTTTATGTGCTATGAAAGATCACCAAATATTTTAGGAACGGCAGAATATATTTGTGTCATGGCTGTTTGCTGTGTATATATCTATATATATATATATATATAGATATATACATGTGTGTATTTAAACGGATGAATATTGTTAAAGAACCTGTTAAACAGATCTTTTATTGTAAATGACTGCAGAAGGGGTTTATGTAAATGAGGCAAAACAAACATACAGCAATGCATTTTTTAAGTGTAATCCTATAAATATCCTGAAGAAACTAATTGTAACATTTTTATTAGCTTTGCTGAACCCTTATCCTGTGTTTAAATAGCAATGCTCCTATTACTGCAGTTAGTGATTCATATGGAAGCAATAAAACTTTGTTGAGCCAACACATCATAAATAAGATCAATTGCAGTACACTGAAGGCACACAGGCATCCACATCATATAATATGTTGTTCACAAGTAATTCAAAAAGCACTGCACGTTCATTAAGGCACACGGTAGAGCACTCCAGTCCCCAGCGATAAGCTCTGCACACTCCTTCTGGCAGTGACAGGGTTAAGATGAAAAGGAAGCTGAACAAGCTGCATCCATCAGGAGAAAAATACTCCAACAGCCTTTGTTTTCCATTTAAATGCTTAAATCCCTGCTAGTACCTTTGCATTTGTTTTTTTTACTCATGCATCTGGAAGAGGCTGCTGTAATTCATGGATCTCTGCAGCAACCTGATAATATTTAAATAAAATGGTTAGAGGTCTGCGTCTGGCTCTATAGCCAGCTGAGAATCCTCACCACGCTGCTAGGGCTCACTGTGCACGTCTTAGTGATACTGAAATATTTCACATGGATGGAAATGGCTTCTGATTATTTCATGCTATTGAGTGTTTAGCTTCTTCAGCGTGCCTTGTTCTTATGGTATGGAGATATTGATTGGGTGAAATGAGCACACTGTGATTTATATTTGTTTCCCAGCATTACCTTGTAAAGAGCAGATAGAGATAGAGGTTTACTAGTCTGCTGAACTGTTAAACAAATCTTGGAGATGCCAATAAACCCGAATGCAGAAATGTATTCCCTTTGCGTATTGTTCTTTAATAGAGCTAAAAGGTCAATATTCGTTGGAGATTTCAGAGATTATTTTTTAAATTGCAACAAGGCTGGTTCACCAACTTTAGAAAAAAAAATATATGAACCTGGGTTGACCAACCTGCAGCTCTGCAGCAGCCACCTGTGAAATGGGGTAGTGATTAACCAGAAGTGGGTGGAGTTTGAGTCCTGGCTGGCAGGAAAAATCAAGGGTTTCATGGAAAATGGCCTACATTTACAAGACTAGAAATGCTGAGAGGTATGTGCTTTTAGCAAGGAAGTTCTGTGGACCATGTACCTTCTCTGATTCTTGGAGTCTAGGGTAAATTCTTCTCTGTAGCCCTGATAGACTGGTAATACCTCCAGAAACTGGCAGTGGGGCTTCTTGGGTGTTGGTAAGTTATGTTTAGGGACCCTAGCTTTTGTATGTGTGTCCCTCCTCAGTGTTGGTGAGTTATGTTTAGGGACCCTAGCTTTTGTATGTATGTCCCTCCTCAGTGTTGGTGAGTTATGTTTAGGGACCCTAGCTTTTGTATGTATGTCCCTCCTCAGTGTTGGTGAGTTATGTTTAGGGACCCTAGCTTTTGTATGTATGTCCCTCCTCAGTGTTGGTGAGTTATGTTTAGGGACCCTAGCTTTTGTATGTATGTCCCTCCTCAGTGTTGGTGAGTTATGTTTAGGGACCCTAGCTTTTGTATGTATGTCCCTCCTCAGTGTTGGTGAGTTATGTTTAGGGACCCTAGCTTCTGTGTGTGTGTGTGTCCCTCCTCAGCACATGTTCTAACAGCTCTATCTACAGCATAAATGAGCTTAGGTGTGCAAGTGACACCTTCTATTCTGAGCTTCAGCTGAAAACCATCACCAGTTATTTTTCTCTGGACTTTCTGATGAGTCAGAGAAACCTGTGGTTAGATTGGATCTCCCTGCATTGGACAGCCCCCATGATTCTCCGCCATGGCTCTGGGAAATGCAAAAGTAAGGATATCATACAAGAAGAACTATCATCAGTGGGTCAGAAATCTGTTTACATTTTCACATTAAATCACTTGTTTGTCAGCTCTCAGTTTTTAATTACTGCTTGCCTTATGCCTCTTGGGATGGTTTGCTTTGCTGCTTGGAAACCAGGTGCTGTTCTGCAAGTTGAACAGATAACAATAACCACATGTCAATTTGTGAGTTTGCACTTACAGTGGAAAAAAAATCAGTGGAAAAAAATCTGCAAATATAATTCTAGTCGGATAAATTGTTAATGTAAGAATTATAGTTCTAAGTAAACTTTGCACCTTGCGCAGTTGCACATTGTAATTGCATAGCTCTGGGAGGAGAAATGCACTAAGCAGTGCTAAGATGCTCCTGTGAGGCATGACTAATGCCAGAAATGAAACTAGGCATTCTAATTGGCTGAGGTGTTTACTGTCTGTAATGTGATATTGCAGTCAAGCTGTGCTTACAGGACAAATCCTGCAGTGTAGGGTGGTTGTTTGAGTCTAACCTTGTGCTCTGTTGCATTGAAAGTGTTTTTCTGTCTGATCCAAAATCCAGGTTAAATGCAGCCCATAAAAATATTCATGTGTAGCAGATGAGCCTTTTCTGCCAAGTAAGCTGCCAAAGCAACTGAAAATGTTTATTGCAGCATTTACATTCATTGCCTTTGTAACCTGACAAAAGATTTAGCAGCACATGTGTTGAAGTGGTATATTACCAAATTGGTTTAGACCAGATTGTTTGTCTGTACCTTGGTCTTCTCTTCTGTATTAGTCATCCAAAAAAAATTATCATGAGTATTAATCTACTCTAAATGCATGATATAACTTTTTTTAAAAATAATTTCTGCAGCATAGTGGTAGAAATGATGGTTTCCTTTTTCTTAAAGCTTGATGAAGTGGTTACATATTCAGCTCTCATTATCAGTCATTTGCTTTGGTTATAGGTTCTGTTTTTAATAATCGCATATCATGTGCAGAAGATTTAATTACACAGTTCCTCTAGTTCAATCAAACCTCATTTTTGCATTGATTTTTTTTTTTATCTCCAGTTCTCCACTGTATATTTTAATGCATGTGAGGAGAAATGGACATTTGCAGTCATAAATATTTTACTGTAAGTTCACAGTAAAAATCTCACATCTGTATTTTGCCAATTGTGAACTCTTGCTAAGGATGTGAACATGGATCTCATAAGCTCAGTAACACTTTTATAAAGAAGCTCATCCCTGCACCATGAGTGAGAATTTGATTTGCATAGCTTCATGGGGCTTTGGAGTCAGTTGTCTAAATCTATTGTTTATAAACCCAGCCAACGTTTCTGTATATGCCTTCTGAACAGTATTAATTAAGCAGGAAAACAGTGCATTTTGCCAAAGGTGCCATGAAATAAAAGCTACAGTGCACAAGAAAAAAACTAGACAGGTTTTGTCTGCAAAGAATTGTTATTGCTTGTGTCTTTTCATGGCTGTACAGAAGCAGGCTCTTAACATTGACCAAGTTGTGAAACCTTCTCCATTTATATGTAACTGAACCCATGCACACAAACTGCATGTTAGGCTCATTCAAGACTTTCACTGGGACATTATTGCTGTGTCTCTGCCTAAGCCTCTCATGGGTTGTGCCCTGCAAGGCATTAGCCAGTGAGGGTCTGATGCATTTATGGTAAAAACAGGAGAAGAGTAATTAAAAACAAGTTTATAATAGAATTAAAGCAAGCTTACCCCCAGGGTCAGATTGGACCAGTGAGTCCCAGCACTACGGCAGCAGGGGTGAGTGAGCAGGTGGCGGGGGCCCCTGGGGCAGCAACCCTGGTGGGCCTCGGGTCTGATTTTGCTTACCCCCATAATTACCTTTACTTGAAAACATATGACTCCAAGGTGCTTCATTTTGGCTGCTTGCTATTCCCATTATGAACCTGCTTCTCCAGCATTGCTTCAGTTATGGGACCTGTTATTCAGAATGTTTATCACCTGGTATTTTCCGGCAAAGGCATCTTTCTGTCATTTGGATCTCCATACTTTGAGTCCACTATAAAATAATTTAAACATTAAGGGGCAGATTTATTAAGGGTCGAATCAAAAATTAGCATTCTCACATTTTTTATGGTCAAAACTGTCAAATTCTATATACTCTGGCCCTTTAAGAATTCGAATTTGACTATTTGCCACTTAAAACCTGCCAAATTCCTTTATACTGTAAATGTGGGAGAGGTCCAGGGATCAATTTGGTGATGTTTGTAGCCTTTCTGACATTCGAGTTTTTGTTCGGAAATCAAATTCGAGTTTTCGGATCGATAAAATTCGGCTTGAGTTTTCACAATTCGATTTTTATAATAAATATCCCCCAATCTAATTTTGAATTCAATCAAATTTAAGGGAGTTTTCATGAATTCGAAATTCATACCTTGATAAAAGTGCCTCTAAATAAACCAAATAGGATTGTTTTGCCACCATAAGGATTTATTATATGCTTTTTTTTTTAAAGCATTTTTTTTATTGTTTTTTAAGTAGTTAGGAGGGAAAGAAGGGTAGCAAGGAAAGGGGGGGTTAATCCTGCCTTGGGGTTCTTTATTAGTGCTGTTAGCTATATAACGTAGTACCCTGCATGTTTCTCAATTTACACATGTGTTGCGGCATGTCCATCAAGGAGAACCAGTCCTTCCACATCAATCCATAGCTGCCAGTTTTTGTCAAAATTGTTTGGGCAGCCCCTGGCGCAAGATCAGGTACAAGGTACTGTTTTATCACTATAGAGAAAATGAGGATCGTTTATAAAATAAAAATTTAGAATTATTTGATTAAAATGAAGTCTATGGGAGATGGCCTACCTATAATTGGGAGCTTTCTCTATGATGGGTCCCATACCTGTAACTTCTTCTGGCAGCTGCTATCGTTGGATTATTAATGAGACAGGTACAATGTCCAACATGTTTCCTATTTTCCTGAACTGTCACTTATCAATCTAAGACTACAATACAGAAAAAGCCATGTCCAGGAGTTCTGACATATCTAAATCTGCAAAGTGTTTGCCCAGAATCAACACCAGGTCCTAAACTATTAAAATGTAGAAAAGGTTGCATTATATTTTTCTTGCCCAAATGCCTGCAAAACCCCATTGTTAAAGAGATCAGTGCCCAAAAATAGTTCTGCCTACAATAAGTAGAGATGTGGGGGATCTTAACTTGAGATAGGTACCGTCACACACTTGGAAATAGACATATGTCCATTGGATATTACAAGCTGCCATAAGTGATACTGGAAAATAAACTAATTTCACCAGCGAATGGGTTTTAGAAGTATTTGCCAGTTCTCCTGAGCAAAGCCTCTGTCCTTCCTGTCAACAATGTATGGCTTTGCTTCAACATACTGCCTGACGTCTGCAAAATATATAGTACAGTGAACACACTGTAACTGATTGCATTACTGCTAGCATCAAAGCTTTGCCCTTTCATAAGTAAAGCAGGCATATTTCCATTCTAGTGCTTTATTTACAAGTTCCTGGTCAGGATACAGTATAAATGTGTGCATGTATATAAGTGTACATGGACATGCACAAGAGATTTTGCATATGAAAAAGAGAAACTGAGACATTAGCACAACATAGATTGGAAATTGGGGAGAACTGCAATTGAGTGAATGAATTGAGTCAATTATACTCTATGTAATCTTGTGCTAAATAAGATCTGAATGATTGCTTCGTATTTGTAAGTTGCAGTATTTTTATACGTGGAAAATAGATCAAATTATATTCTAACACTGTGTACCTTTAACTGTCATTTGTATAATTCACATTTTCCCAGGCATGCTTTCAGGCTAACAGCAAAGTAAGAGTAACTTGACAAGTCTGCCAAATACAGTACTATGTTTCGAGACTGAGTAAATAGCTTTATGTCCTCTCTAAAGTAAAGATACGTATATCTCTGAGTTTATTGGCAACTAGATTTAGAGAACTGCCTAAAAAATAAATTTCACAAATGAATGTGTCTGTCATAAATCGTTATTTATATCAAGTCAAGATTTGGTGTTAGCAATTTCTTCATCTTTGTTGTACTATGTTTGAGAATCCTGGATCAGACAATTATGTATGGATGGAATCACAAGCAACATGTGGCTTTGTTTTTTACATGGCTCAGGCTTCAACTGGCAATATGATGGCAACTGCCAGAGAGGCTGATTTAAACTGCCACTGACCAATGATTTATTTTGAGCCTGTGGTGGACTGTCTGGGTCTCCGTGAAATGCCAAGGCATATATTGAAGCTCAGTACGTAGCTGGTAACAGTATACCTTTTAATTGTCATTCCTTTTTGCTTGAGAAGAAGTTTGCATACACAGGTATGGGATCCGTTATCCAGAAATCTGTTATCCAGAAAGCTCCAATTTACAGGAAGATCGTCTTCCATAGACTCTGTTTCAAAACTTCAGATTTCTAAGAATGATTCCCTTTTTCTCTGTAATAATAGAACAGTACTTTGTACTTGATCCCAACTAAGATATAATTCATCCTTATTGGGTTTATTTAATGTTTAAATTATTTTTTAACAGACAAAGTATGGAGATCCAAATAACAGAAAGACCCCCTTATTCCTGGTCCTGAGCATTATGGATAACAGGTCCAATTCCTGTATTTTATAAGCATTGTTACCTGTTAATGTTAACCCAGGTACATGTTTGGGTAAGGTGATCTTTGTGTGTGTTTGAAACCTTTCTTTATATTAGCACAGGGAAGCCAAAGCAAGAATGTAATTGAACATGGCATCAGAAACCCTTTGAATTCCAATCACAATCAACAGCTGTCAAGTCCAGCCACAGAATCATATAGCTCACTGACAAAGGACATTCATTTAATTCTTTATAGGTTAATAATACATATGGCCATTACCCAATGACCTGTGATCTATAGCAGGTAGCTATTATTATCAGCAATCAAAAGGCCAAGTGTGCATTGACCTAAGAATAGTACGCCTATCTGCTCTACTACATTTAAGCACATCACTCATCAATGCCTTAGTGCCTCTTGATTTACTTTAGACACATCAAGTATTTTGAGACAATACCTAGCATCCACACAATTAACCACCTGCGAAATTGCTAGCACTATTATAACATATACAATTTATGGGCACTAATTCTGTGTCCTTCTCATTAGAAAAAAAAATGTCTTCCTGTCTGCTGTAAGCCTAACATGTAAATTCATGACCATAGGCAATAAAGGTAAGTGGGAAATGTCAGCAGCAGGAATTTAGTTACCTAGACATTTTATACTTGGGGAAACATTCCACAGCTCTGGCATGCTGTGTTGTAAAGCATTAGCTGACCTTTACATTTCCATAATTGTTGCTTGAGTGGAGGTAGAAAACCATATGGAAGACATAAGCAGAGATGTTTCTGTATAGTATCAGAAACAGAATGTGCAGGTGCTAATCTTCTAAATCACGTCTCTGAACCTTTGTCTGACAGCTTGATGGCTAATAACTTTCTTGATGAGAACAAGTTTCAATGATCTTTGATATTGATGGATGCCTTGCTGGAATATGGATAGCACCAGGTTTGCCATCAGAGGGAAGGAGGCCATAAAATGTAATTCAAGTACAATAAAAAAAGATGTCAAAATCTATTAAATAGGCAGAACATTTCAGAGGTGGTGTTTTGTGGGGCAGTAGCCCTGTGCTTAGAGTTGAAAGCTACTGAAAGTCTAATTGTATCATTACATCTTTTAATGACTCTTGCCTGGAAGGGCTTTTCAAAAAAGAACATATGTACTGTCAAGGGCATTTGGCTACCCAGACTGCAAAACCAGAGGAGGCTATTTTGCTGCCTGACAAAGATTTGCCCTGCTGTTATCTGCTGCCCCCTTTTACCCTGCCAGTACCCTCTGTTCCCCTATTGTTAAGTAGATGGAAAGAGAAGTGTCCCAACACAGTGTACCAGCAGCTTCTGCAGAACCATACCTGCCTAACCATAGCCATACCTCCAGTGACTTTCCAGGGACAATATACTCCAAATAAGATACACCACAAAACACTTCATAATGAGATCTTTGTATCTCTATTCTTTCTCTAACAAAAATGTGGGCATACATCAGCTATCAACTCAACTTCTCTTGAGCATCTGTGGCTTCCTGGGATTTATATGGTCCCAAAACAATGGTCTTGAGTTTTGAATAATCAAATAAACCTACATTGGCCACCACTCAGTTGGACAAATTGGTGAAACACACACTTGGTTGGCAAACTCAACAATCTCTGTATTTTGTAACCCCACTGTTATGCTCTCTAACCTTCAAAATGAGCATTTCCAACGTCTCAAAGGTGTGATGTTGATATCCAGTTTGAAACCACTGCCTTTAAATGGACCTTCAGTTTATAAACAGTCAGAATTCTACCACAAGCCCTAGGTAACACCATGCTTTTTGATGAACCCAGCATATGAATTCCTAATGACTGCACAATGTTGAACTGAAAAATTCATATCTAGCCAGCGCTGCTGGGCATCTGGGGACAGACTGGGAGTTGGAGTTTTCATGAAACATAATTTGAAGTGGCAGGTTTTAAACATGCCGGTATTGCTCTGTCTGTATATGAGGATAGCTACCGGTCCTCTGATTAGTCTCAAGTAATCCCTCTCTACTTCATCCAAATACCATATTACATACCTTGTTAGTTTCATTAATAATACTGAGCCCATGCCAATCCTTTCCAGTTTCTTTACTTTACCTGTACAATCACAAGTTTCCTTTAGTACAAAACAGAACAGGTCATACAGTACATTGTTTTATGCTTCTGTTATTTAATATAACAATTCTTCAACCTTTTTGATATTTGAACTTTGCAATCTTTTTTAATTCCTATTATGTTTTCTGTTAGAGTGTTATGTAGTGTGCAACAAGGATAGACTAGTCAGTTCCCCAAATATTGAGACTCCAGCAGGCATCTTTAGCAACCAAATAGTTAGTAACCAGGTAACTAACCTTGCCCCTCCTGGTTACCAACTTCCTGTAAACCTAAAAAGAAAAAAGCCACCTTAAAATGTATATTGTTGTCAGAAAATGGCTGTTTTGAAGGGACAGTGTTATCTAATAATTAATAAGGTTTACCTTAATGCTATTGAAATATTTACATCTAAATCATTGTATTTATTAGTATGACTATCTTTCAAATACTCTGTAAAACAATCCTCTGTTATCATATTATCAAAACAAACTGAGTGTTGCTCAGATCCTACAGTTGGCATGCTGAGGGCCAGATTCAGTTAAAGGAGACTTATCTTCTTATTCAATTTCCATAGAGCCAGATACCACACATGAAAACTATGTTTAAGTCTATGGGAAAACTGAATTTGGAAAGAGGTTTTCACCATTCACTCATTGATATGGATCAAACCTTAAGTATGCTTCACAACTGCTTAGCATATCTAACCTATTCTTAGCTGTATTGCCTAATTCCAGCTCCACATTTGCAGAACACCATTACATTTACATCCCTCTCTCTTAGATGAGCCCCTGCAACAGGTGAAGGAATGTTCAGAGCAGGTTGAACTGTCAACACACTGCCCTGTGGGCAGATTTATGAAAATGTGAGATTAGAGCTCACCACAGAAATTTTTTTATTTATTCCTTTGGGATTTTTAGAAGTGTATTTATCAATGGGAGGAAGTTAAAGTTCACAATTTTATAAACAAGCTTTTAAGAATCCCATAGGGATAAATAGAAAGTGGATGAATTCATAAGTGGAGCTGGGTTTAGGCAATACAGCTAATAAAGAGTTACAAGTAGCAGCAGATACTTCTCAGTTAGTGGTATAACACACACTTAGTAGTCACTACAGGTACTGTCTTCCAGTGTTTCAGCTATTTCAAGGAATTACACACAATTCCCGGAGTCCCTACCCACTAGAATTCCCTATGCTTGGTGAGTACCATATGGGAAACTACTTCACACTAAATCTCTTCAGAGGAGTACAGACTGGTTTTAAGATTTACCCTGTCCATCTAACACTCCCAAGAATGTTCTATTACAAGATCTGCTATCCACTGTCTACATCTTGTTCATAAGGTCCAATTTACAGTGGGTAGGAATGAGCAAAAACTGGGTGCATGCAAATTTTCTTTGCCCACATGCAGATTTTCTTTATGCTGCACAGTGTGCTGTGTGTGCCATAAATTGTATGGGGGAGAATACGTCTACATCTTAAAACAAACAGTATCCCTAAATCTTGCCCTGACTAGCTTTCAAGGGAGTCCTGCCACAATTTGCGTTTAGAATCTCAGCAGTGAGATTCATTAGGATATGCCATTTTAGATTAGTGCTTCTCTGTATCTTGTTTGTAGGTAATATTACACTACTAATAGGAGAACTTGGCCTTGTTTCAAGATTTTTGAGCATTTTAATGGTGGTCGGAAACCTATAGTAGAGCAGACCTTAAAGATTAATATTTAAGCAATCTTCATAAACTGGAATATATATTTAAGTAAATATTGTCACATCGCTTGCCTTGAATCACCAATTAGAGATGATCTGTGTGCTGCCTCAGAGATCACCTGACCAGAAATACTGCAGCTCTAACTGAAGTGTCTGTCTGTTTATTGGCTCATGTAACCTAACATGTATGGTTTGTTTGGTTTGTTTGTGTGCACTGTGAATCCTAGGATCCCAGAGGGCAGCCCTTATTTTAAAATATAATATTTTTAAATGTCAATTTTCTATTTAGAATTACCCAATGGCACATACTACTAAAAAATATACTTTTATGAAAATTGTTTATTTACATAAAACAGGGTTTTACATTTGAGCTGTTTTATGCAATATCTATTTAGAGAGACCTACTGGTACCATTGGGGGTATAGCTTTCCTTTAAAGGAGTACATCAATTTAAAAATAAAAAACTGGGTAAATAGATAGGCTGTGCAAAGTATAACAATGTTTCTAATATAGATACTGTGCCCCACAAACGACTGCTTTCTAAACTAAGGTCTGTTGGGCTTAATGAAGTCATTTGCACATGTATAGGAAACTGGCTACAGGATCGGGTACAGAGGGTGGTTGTTAATGTTACATTCTCTACTTGGATTAAGGTTCTTAATGGGGTCCCTCAGGGTTTGGTATTGGGTCCACTTTTATTTAACTTGTTCATTAATGACTTAGGGGAGGGTGTTGTAAGTAATGTATCAGTGTTTGCAGATGACACAAAATTATCCAGCCCAATTAATTCCATCCAGGATGTGGCATCCTTGCAACATGATCTTGACAAACTGGCAAGCTGCGCAGCTAAGTGGCACATGAGATTCAATGTTGATAAATGTAAAGTCATGCACCTGGGATGTAAAAATATCCAAGCCACTTATACACTTAATGGGAATGCATTAGGGAAATCCATTATGGAAAAGGACCTTGGAGTCCTTGTAGATGATAAACTTGGCTGTAGCAAGCAATGCCAGTCAGCAGCATCAAGGGCAAATAAGGTCTTGAGCTGTATTAAAAGGGGCAGAGAGTCACGCGAGGAGGGGGTCATTCTTCCACTGTATAGAGCACTTGTAAGGCCCCATCTAGAATATGCCGTATAGTTTTGGTCTCCATCACTCAAACAGGACATTATTGTATTAGAGAGGGTACAGAGAAGGGCAACTAAGCTGGTAAAAGGTATGGAATATCTTAGCTATGAGGAAAGACTGGCCAAATTGGGGATGTTCACGCTGGAGAAGAGGCGCTTAAGGGGTGATATGATGACTATGTATAAATATATATAATATATCATATAATAATCTCTCTAATGCTTTATTTACCAGTAGGTCTTTCCAGCTGATACAAGGTGACCCATTCCAATTAGAAGAAAAGATGTTCCGCCTAAATATTCAGAAGGGGTTTTTTACAGTGAGAGCTGTGAAGATGTGGAATTCTCTCCCTGAATCAGTTGTACAGGCTGATACATTAGATAGCTTTAAGAAGGGGTTGGATAGCTTTTTAGCAAGTGAGGGAATACAGGGTTATGGAAGATAGCTCATAGTACAAGTTGATCCAGGGAGTAGTCCGATTGTCATTTTGGATTCAGGAAGGAATTTTTTCCCCCTCTGAGGCAAATTGGAGTGACTTCAGATGGATTTTTTTTGCCTTCCTCTGGATCAACTAGCAGTTAGGCAGATTAAAAAAAACTAAAAGGTTGAACTTGATGGACGTGTGTCTTTTTCCAACCTTACTTACTATGTTACTATATAGTTAGTTAGCCAAAAATGTAATCTATAAAGGCTGGAGTAATATAATAGCCTGAATCCAACTTCCTGCTTTACATCTCTTTAACTCTGAGTTAGTCAAAGACTTAAAGGGGGCCCAAATGGGACATAACCGTTCAGTTAGTTTCCTTTTATCCTTAGCCTGCAGGTTAAATTCAAATGCAAACAGTTATGACCCATATGCCCCCTCAAGTCACTGATTGGTTACTGACTGGTAAACCAATCAGAAAGCTGCAAAGCAGGAAGCAGTGTTCTGTTATTATGTTAGGCATCCAGTCACTACTATATTGAAAACATTTGTTATTTTGCAGTTAGTTTGCCAGTTTTTTTTTTTTTTTTTTTTTTTACACTAAACAATTCCTTTAAGCCTTATTTTTATATTGTTCTGAGAAACAGACTGGGAAATGAATGTGAAACTTTCCAGGGCTCAAACTTCAGAATATATATACCCAAGATAGAGTGTGATTTTAATCACTGAAGCACACAGTGAAAAGACACATCTGAAAGGAGGTGTAAAGGCAGTGATAACAATTCAGATACTGTATAGATAGAAAAGGTGTCATTATATCTTGCATACACATCTTGCCCCCATGGTTATACCCCTATCTTGCAGGAAAGCTCACCAAATTATTTAAGTCATGAATACAGGTTTTTTTTGTCTGTACTACAAAATAGCAGCATTTATACATAAATCAGTAATCATAACTATTATATAGATATATCTCTACTTTTTCTTGTGCTTGTTGAGTAAATATTAATATACTGTATGCTGGCCAACTATCTTGTGTAACAAGCTTCTCTCTTTAACTGTAAATACCAAGCACGGTGAAAGCTACAAGGTAGAATAATCATTAGAACAGTTTATAGTGTTGTAAAGTGTTTAGCAAGTGATAGCGAGGAGATATACAGCTCCTGCAGGAACAGTAATTGTAATGCAATAGTGTGTAGCACTTGTGTGGATGTAATTCTCTCATGCACACGTGAAAAGTTCATGTCCTTGTTTATGAGCGGTTTAGAGAAAGAGATTGTGTTTCAGTATCCAAGGCAGGCTGATTATTTTAATATTCTTTTGTTACTTCTTCCATGCAGTCGTATCACGCAAAACTAATATCTGCAGTTATTTTTCCCCAGTGTTTTGTATTCTTAAAGGGACTGTAAATACAAGGTTGCTGCTAAAGGTAATGGAGATTACTAAATACTTCTATTTATGTAATGAAATGTGTGATTACATATCCTAGCCATTGTTTTAGCCATTCTTCTATGGTTTGCTGGACTGTGGAGCCTTTTGTGCGTAACTTTAACTCCACAATCTTTTTGTGGGATTTGGCACAAAGAAGTGTCCCTTTACTTCAATAATAGTATGTTTTAAGGAACTATTTATTTATAGACAGTTTGATATCGTTATACTCGTCTGTATTGACTTGCTATTTTTGCTCTTGCCTTTGGCTCACCTGACCTGTCCACAAGTGAATCTTATCAGTCACTGGGCTCACAACAGTGCTGCCCAACACAACCTGTTGCTACATTTTATTTATTATTATTTTTAAGAGGAAGATTTCACATTTGGTCCATAAATAATTAGGGGCATCCTCTAGCCTTATAGGTTTGAGTTTTGCAGTGAATTGTTCATTAGGTTTTTCCATGACTTCAAAATAACAATAGCTGTAGATTTCCAGTATGATCATCATCATCATCATCATTTATTTATATAGTGCTGTCAAGATACGCAGTATTGTTTTCTGGACTTGGAGGTAACATATTCTGCCAAAGGTCTGACGTCCACTGCAGTTCCCAATATTGAGGAAGGCTGATGCCATATTTGTATATTTAAAGATCCACCCCAAAACCATTGTATTTCCATGCAACTTCAAAAGCCATAGAATAAGACATCCACCTCTATACTACATATCGGACACTACCCTAGTGCATCCGCCACAATTTAGCCCTATTTAACAATTTGTAGGAATTGAATATATTTACAGATGGATTCATTTTGAGCTGATGGGATCACTCCTGTAACAGACAATTGCAAGGTGAGCGAGTAGGTAGGGACGAGATGTTTTGTTAACCTCTATTCATAGTGCAACACAGAGGTTGCCAGGCAACAATCCAGATGTCCGTGTAGAAGAGAACATAGAAAACACTAATTGCTAGTAAAGGATAGATTCTAAAAAAACAAAAAAAAAACCAATGTGACATAATGGTTGCATTAATTCTGTAAGGAATGCCATTTTATAATAAATGTTAAGAAAAATATTTATCATAGGTAAAATTGGGATTTTCTAAAATGTCTTTGTTTTGTGCCAGACTTGTTATTTGTCAAACAATGTGTGGGAAAGGGTAAAGCAGTTGAATTCTAATATTTCCTATGGGAAGAAATCACTCAGGTAACCAATGATGTAAAGTTGATGAAAAAGAACTATAATAATGTAAGATTATATTAAACTGAGTGGCACAGTTGCTCTACTATGAGCCTTACCCCAATAATATGCTCCAGGTGAGACCTTAACTTCCAGGGCATGAGCCCTCGCAATGGTGTGGAGGCAGGGTGTTGTGCAACTGTAATTCTATGCAAAGCACAATAATTGGGTGGCAGTGGTTCTTGAACAATAATGGAACATATCCACATGGGAGAATAGCATATGATTCAGAAGGCAACCAAGGGATAAGAGACACTATATACTCACAATGATGACAATCAGTCTACCAAGAGTTTCTCCTGTTTCCTCTGAGGACACTTTGCATGGGGATACCTTTGGGCACAATGTTTGGGGAAGGCATAAGAAATGGGGAACACATTCATCCATCCTCGACATTAATGTTTTAACCTATGCCAGTCCAGTTTCGTGAACATTGATTGTAAAATGAATTTGAATCAATTAAATCATATCTATTATCTATAAATACAGACATGGGTTCAGATCTTCCAAACCTGCCCACTTTTGTAAAATGGACATTTGGTATTTAGGGGTTGTGGCCACAAAATGGGTGTGTCCAAAAAATGTATCCGTGATATGTGCAGCACAACTTTTTGGCCCTCTTTCCAATTTTTAAATGTTGTTAAGTATGCTACTGCTCCCAGTTGCAGAGATGCCAACCAACCCCATGCTTTGAGTGATAATAATCCAGCCCTGGATTTTTAAGACTAAATTCCTTTCACACTTAATGGTAATTTGAAATAAGGTCTTAAGAAGGTTCAGAGTGGGTCATTATCACCCTCACATCATGGAGTTGGTTGACGCCTCTGCAGCTTTATGTCAGCATTGACATCATCTTGCTTTGCATTTCACAATATCTCACAGTTCCATCTTATTTTAGAAAAGAGATACATCTCTCTACATCCAGTTATCGTACTGTAGGAACCCACACATGCTGGGACCTGGAATTCTTGTCCTCTCCTCCAACTTTCTTTTTTTTTTTAAAAGGTAAAAGGTATTTATTTATTAACTTGCATGAGGGTACAAGAAATAGTGCATATGCAATGAGATTGGTACAGACATATTTCATTTTGCACCTCTGAAAGCAATTTTCAAAAAATTCAGACCTTGGGATCCCCAACATGAGAGAAAGGTGATAAGAAAGGAGGAAGATAGATAGGAAGAAAAAAAGCAGAATGAAAAGAGGGGGGAAGAGAGATTGACCATTCTGTAGAGACCCAATATCTTATTCTCTGCAAGCCTACCTGGGACAGAGACATATTACAACAAAATGATGATCATAATAAATCACTTTCTGCTTCAGGTTCCTTTCAAATATCTGTACAAGTTTAATAGTGCTAATCAGCCAAGGCCTGGATAGGGGCTTCAAGCCAGTCCAAAGGTTGGTCCGGTATATTTGCGGTTCTATTTGTATAAGTCTCATTTCATAAGAGCCAAAGTGTCCAAATTTTATTAAATTTTGTAGGACATCCCCTTGCATAGTAAATTTGTTCCAGTGCTGGCAGTGTCTGTTCCACCATCCAATAACTGAGCATAGGAGGACTCTAATCTTTCCATTTTATGGCTATAGCCTGTTTTGCATGGAATAGGAGAAAGGTGAGCAATGTCCTTTCTGTTCTTGAGGTTGTCGTATCCTGCAGGTAGTTCAGCAGTAGCACCTTGGGGTGGAATTCCACCGGCATTGCCATAAGTTGAGTTAAATAATTAGCTACTTCTGTCCAAAAGTGTTGGATTTGGGCACAGTCCCAAACCATATGGTAAAAATCTGCATTGGGGCTTTTGCATTTGTTGCACCTGTCCGGGAATTCCGGGTTCATTTTATGTAGAGTATAGGGTGTATAATAGGCACGGTGTAGGTACTTATATTGGATGAGCCGGTCTCTGGATCTTATTAGAGGGGCAAGAGAGTTGGCTAGTATATATTTCCATTGTTCCATTGTAAGATCCGGAATGTTAACAATCCATTTCTGTAGCATTTCCTGCTTTGTGGTTTGGTAACTGGTGCGTAGCATACCTGCACCAACTTAAAGGAAAACTATACCCCCTCCAACAATGTAAGTCTCTTTAAAAAGTTATTGCATAAAACAGCTCATGTGCTTCATGTAAATAAACAATTTTTATAATAATATACTTTTTAGTAGTATGTGCCATTGGGTAATCCTAAATAGAAAATTGCCATTATTGTGACGGAGATAAAGGGACATTTTTAAAAACTCATTTTATTTGGATAAAATGGAGTCTATGGGAGACTGCCTTTCTATAATTCTTCTGCATAACTGGTTTCCGGATAAGGGATCCCATACTTGTGCTGCAAGTAAAATAGGAAAACAAAAATGATGTGCTGACAGTGAAATGAGGTACAATATTAACATAATCTGAACTGGAAGTGAAGTGAGAGCCCTCACTATGTAAATCTATTGTAATAATTTCTATATCAGTAATATGATGTTTGTGCCACTTTATGGGGCAGATTTACTAAGCTCGAGTGAATAGTTCGAATGCAAAAATATTCGATTTTGAAGTATTTTTTGGGTACTTCGACCATCGAATTGGTCAAATTTGATCAAATTCAAATAATTTGAAGTAAAAATCGTTTGACTATTCGACCATTCGATAATCGAAGTACTGTCTCTTTAAAAAAAACTTCGACTTCATACTTCACCACATTAAAGCTACCGAAGTGCAATGTTAGCCTATGGGGACCTTCCAGAGCACTTTTCTATGTTTTTTTTTTGATTGAATAAAAATCTTTTGAGCGATCGCTTAAAATCGTTTGATTCGAAGGATTTTATCATTCGATCGAACAATTCAGAACAACCTGTTAAACCACTACTGTGATACAGTAAGGCAGTACATAATTTCATTTAGAAAATGAGGCCTGTTTATATAAGCACAATATAAAGTAGAAACTGTTAGAATTCAGTGGTAGCTTGGCAGCTTACCAGTTCAATCTGTTATTTCTTTTGTGCTTTGACAAGTATTTCCTTATTCTTAAACCTGCCATATGTTCATGCCAAGTATACAGTTGCTTCTTCCATAAGTAAAACATGTGCCTTTCTCCTTATACGTATAATGGAGTGGGAATCACCAAGGCATTCTATCTTGTCTGGGATAGAGCAGCCGTGTCTATTTATAAACATTGGCATATTTTTATAGCGACGTATTAAGGCAAATAATCAATAGAACAATGGTCACTTAAAGTAAAAAAGCAATATAAGTTATTGGGGCCCCCCCTGCACTACTTTTTATATTGCCACAGGTCCTGCTTAGTGATGGGCGAAGTTGTCTCGTTTTGTTTCGCCACAAATTTTGCGAAAAAAAAAGAGCTCAATGAAAAACATCTGCTATAAATCGCAGATGTGAACTATGCAACAGGCAAAATGTAGCGGAAACAATTGGCAGATGCATATAGGTGCACTCAAACCTGCTTCTCAAACGTACACAAAAACACCCTGGTGTAAAAACCCTAAGTGAAGATAACCAAACCTATGATGAACAAAATCATTGTTCCAGTGTGGGTGATCAAACAAACCTAACCATACCAAAATGGCGGCAGTGCTTTTAACAGTACACATGAATTAATATCTTGTTAAATACTGAATAACTGGCATTATAGCCGATTACAACAGACTCATTTTGTATCATATTATCATGTGAGCACACTGCAGCCTTAATTTAAATTAATTGCATCTTGTTAAGTCATTTCCTCTTTTACTGTTCACTTTCAAGTTCAAAAATAACATGCAAAATATAAATCATGTTATGGAAATCTCAAACAAATGGTGTAAGAAGTAAGCCTAGAAGAGCATGCCTGTGGGATGTATCTATCTGTGCCATGATTGTGCTGCTTACACAGTGAAATTGCATTTCCCACATTCCAGCAGCTCTGTAACAGTGTTGTGCGTCATTAGGTAAGACATGCACTAATATGCTGCCCAGCCACCCCCTTGTTGCTAGAAAAGCTTGTTATTTTGGATGCTTGTCAAGGCCATATTTTATAAGTTCTTTAATCTTGCACATGTGCTATTTCAAATCCAAAGGGTTATTTCCAACTGAATTTTGATATGGGTTTGGGTTTTTAAAGAGGATGTACACACAGAAAATACAGTTGTATCAGAAATTGTGATTCTCAGCAACTTTAAAATATATGTTCTTTACAATTTCAATAGGTTTTAAATTATTTGTTAACAGTTAGGCCTTGTCATTAGTGATGGGTGAATTTATTCCCCAGACGCGAGTTTGTGGTACATTCCCGCAATTCGCAAAACCGCCGCAAAAATTCGCCGGTGTCAAAAAAAAAAATTGGATGCCGACGTCTGTCTTTTTCACGCCAGCACATTTTCACGGACGCCGGTGGCAAAACGGATGCCGGCACTGTTTCACAAATTTTTCACCATTTGACGCATTGCGTGGGAAATTCGCAAATTTTTCGTCAAAGCAAAGCGGCCCAAATTCGCCCATCTCTTCTTGGAATGGAGACAAACAGACTTTTAGATCCTATTTTCATTGAACAAGGCAGCATCTGTAAATGTGATGTATATGTAAATATAAGGAACAGAGCTATGAAGAAACATGATACTGCAGTTACATTTACAAATAACTTTAGAATCACTGCAATATGAATCACTGTATATTGGCAAAGAATTACAATTCTATTCTAATTATATACAATCAGGTCAAATTTTATTTAGGGGATTTTATCAGCTTTGAATTGAAAGTAGAGGGTATTGTATCCCATAACCCCTCTTGTCTTTGTAATGTCACATAGTAGGACTAGCTTGTCCTTGTACCCTGTTGTTGTAACTCTGTTCAACTCCTGAAATCTCCTGGAATATTGATAATAGGCAGAATTGAGTTTTGAGCCAAATATTGTTTTAGGAAGAGTGCACTGCAGAAGGTAAAACTATCGTTACCATAAAAGTGACACTAATATTACAGCAGTGGCTGAGATTTGTTGCATTCGGTGACTGGCTGTCGCTAAAGCTAATGCCCATGTTTTATGGCTCCCTGAAAAGCCGTTATGCAGCCCAGCATATCAAAATGAATGCATTAAGTCTCATCCCTTGTAAAAAATATAGTTCAATAAAAGCAGCTGCAATTACAAGGTACTTTATTGGGTCAGAGATTTTAAATAAGCACCCAGTCTTTGTTATTAATTATGTTTAATTATACACACAACATTCAGGCTACTTCTAGGATTACTTAATAAGTAAACGCCATTGGCAATGAAATAAACAGAAGCTAGCCTACTACAATCACGTGCTCATTCATTGAAGTCTACTGGTTTGTATTAATGTGCTGTATGCTGGGAGGGGGAGGAGGGATATGAATGCAGCAATGGATCTATGTTACAGCTGCCAAGTATCTGCATGCTGAGACCAGGAGCTAAATTAAACTGCTTTCCGCAGCCCAGGCTGAACAGGGTTACAGCAAGACATAAAGCATACTGGTGCTTTACTGAATTCTAAAGGGACAGTCAGCTCGCCACGATAATTTAACTTGACACATCTTCACTCAAAAAGTCATTATGGACTTTCCTGAGCTATGAACTTGCCAATGAAGAACGGAGAAGAGGCACAGACAAACTCTTAGATCTTATTTTTATTGGAAAAGGCAGCTGCTGTGGTGGTGGCTTTGAAATTTGGCATTACCGGGGTGTGCAGATCTGTTTTGCACATTGGGCAGTGATGGCCTTGCTCTGTGGCCTTAATCAGAATTTCCAGAAGGGGATTGGTAAGTCCATTGTGTTGTCACTGCATACAAACGTTGTGTATCAATTTAAAGTCACCTAACTCTCTGATACCCTGATATTGTTAATTCTAGACAGATTTGTCTTGTTAAACCACTGACTTAATCGATTTTCTCAAATTGTGCTGTGCTTTACTTCCCAGGCAGACCATGTTGTGCTTTAAAGTTAGGTTGCCTTAGGCAGAGTGAAATATGCTTAACTAAAACCCAGAAACCATATTTTGTCTGGTCATGCTTTTATTTATTCTTTAAAAAGAATTGCTGTAAGGGTTCCTATGTGTAAGAAGCATTATATAGCAGTTTTATCATGGTGGTTTGGGTACTTTGTATTTCTATTAATGTTGCAGTTTTCTGTGAGTCTACAAAGGAATGTATTTTACCTGTTATTCTTTGCAATAACTAGGGATGTAGCGAACTGTTCGCCGGCGAACTTCGACTGTTCGCGTCCGCCGCAAGTTCGCGAACGTTGCGCGACGTTCGCCAATAGGCGTTCGCGTCAAAATCGTTCGATCGTTCGACCATTCGACCGCTAAAATCGAAGGATTTTCGTTCGAATCGAACGATCGAAGCATTCGATCGAATGAAATCATTCGATCGAATGGCTTCGATCGAATGAAATCATTCGATCGAATGGCTTCGATCGTTCGATTCGAACGAAAATCCTTCGATCGAACGATTTCAATCCTTCGATCGTTCGAATCGAACGATTTTCGGATGTTCGAAGTTCGCGAACAGTTCGCGAACTGTTCGCAAATTTTGCCGGTGTTCGCGAACGGCGTTCGCGAACACATCGGCGGCGGTTCGCTACATCCCTAGCAATAACGTTACGCAGGTCTACAGAAAAGGAGCTGGGTGTAGAAATATGTATGAAACAGGTGACAAAATGATGATACCATAAACAGAGGATCACATGTGTGTGGCCTCTTTCAAGTGGAGGTTTAATGTAAACAGAAGCATTATGAGGGATATAATTAGAGAAAATTTATTTTTATAACGTAGTTAGTTATTGATCTAAATTATCTAGATTCTTGATCCCAAGCGATATTAATTTGGGAAAGTCGGCCTGACTAATGGGGACAAAAGTTGCCTGGGTAAGGTTTGTTGCATACCTATGAATAAGGTCAAATGGCCTTTGCTTCATTATGTCGACCCAGATTAAAGTCTTGCATCTTGAATAGGGTGCGGCGAGAAGGCCAAGATTCTGTTGGATCTGAGATGTGGGTGGATTAAACAAAGCCAGGTTAGACTGAAGGTTCATTGGAAAAATATCTCCCAATTTTTACTTGTAGACTATGGAAAATGCAAGGCTCAGAAGGTTGTTATTTGGTTGCTTTCACATAAGGTGTTTCAGTGAAACTGGAAGGATCATGGGACTGAACTCTTTTTCACCCATTTCATACTTGAAAGGAACAATAATAAACAAATAATTTGCAACCCTGGTGCAATACCCAGACATGGGCAAGCAAATGTCAAGAATTTACCAAAAAGGAGGTCAATCATAGAAGGATTATTATAGACAAACAAGGCACCAACATACTTTCATCAAAGTATGTCAGGAGCATGAGCCATCATAAACCACTGACTTCCAGTAATTCACCTTGAGCATTCACTAAGTCAACAGCTAGCAAAGATTTCCAATACACTAATTAATTGTACACTAATTAGCCAATTAATTCATTTTATGGAATATTTGAAAGGATCCTATTATATCCCATAGAGATTAATCACAGAGAAAGCCTAGTCTATGACAAATGTGGCTGAGACAGCCACTTAAGAAAAGGACTAGCTGAAACTTAGCACCAACATTCTCCAGCTAGCTTTCTCCTATAGCCCGAAAGATGCAGTCCCCCCAACAATGGATGAGAGAGGTACACTTGACGGCAAAAGTTACTATAGCATTTTATACATTACTGTTTCATGTAAGTATTATATATATATATATATATATATATATATATATATATATATATATATATATATATATATATATATATATATATATATATATATATATAAAATAATCCAAGGGGGAGTCGGCACTCACGATATTGGGTTCAAATTTGCCTGCGTGCCGTGTCCAATGTATTACAAAATCTATCCCACAAATAAGGTCCACACTCTCAGGTCTTAAACAAAAATAGAAAATGTTTTATTTATATGGAAGACTATATATATATATATATATATATATATATAACAAGGGAAAGTTGTGCTCACCACTATTTTTTAAAACCATTAGGCGGGGGTGCAATGAGGCTGTGACCACAAAATACATATAGTTAACTACAAGAGTCCTCTGCACTCAACCCATTATCAATATATTTAAGACATTTTGTGCATACTGCTACTAAAAAATGCCTTACCCTTTAAACAATACAGGGATTGTTTGTCCATATATTGCAATATATTTAAGCTGGCCAACTACGTCAAAGTCATCCCATATCTGGCCAGTCCTACGCTTAATTTTCATCTGATTCATTAAGAATTCATTTGCTTAATTATACATTTTACAAAGGGACTAAGTTTTACCTGCAACTTACTAGCTGCTTTCAAAGTAAAACTCCCAAACTTGGCTGCCCTTTTATTAGACACCAGTGGGATCACCTGACTATCGCTGGTCCCTTTGTAAAATGTATAATGAAGCAATTGAATTCTTAATGAATCAGATGAAAATTAAGCGTAGGACTGGCCAGATATGGGATGACTTTGACGTAGTTGGCCAGCTTAAATATATTGCAATATATGGACAAACAATCCCTGTGTTGTTTAAAAGGTAAGGCATTTTTTAGTAGCTGTATGCACAAAATGTCTCTGTCTTAAATATATTGATAATGAGTTGAGTGCAGAGGACCTCTTGTAGTTGACTATATATATATATATATATATATATATATATATATATATATATATATATATATATATATATATGAATTTTTGGACCCTGCACCCACAAAGATCATACTAAGTCCGGTCGTTTGACACAGACGTGTCACATACATGACGTTTCGGTCCCATCTGGGACCTTTCTCAAGCCCAAGGCCAACCACCTCCACCTCCACCTTATGTGTTTGCCAGAACACATATATAGGGCATGCCATCTTTTAGCCCACAATCCAGTAGCAGATTTAAAAAATGAAATTGAAAATACAGCCCCATACATTTACATTGCAAAATGGCTTACAGCCTTTTGTATATATAATTCCCATTTGGTATTTCTGAAGACAACAGAGTACTCCATTATATGTAATTTGCCTTTGTGCTGCTTTGCAAGGGATCTGCCAAACAAGTAATCATACTCTTCTACACGGAATCTGTAAAGTCAAAATACACTTATTTGAGGAAGCGAAATGTATCTTCTGATTGTCCCTACATCATCTGCTCAAAACTGTTTACTTTTTTTCTATGTAGAATGCTCAAGCGCTTCCCACAGTTTATCAAACTGGGAGTGAGAATTAAAATCACTGGCAACATTTGTCTTTTTCATTTGCAACATTTCTACATTGTCGATAAAACTGATGTGAAAGGACCTATCTTGTAACAATGATCTCTATATCCTTCTGTTATCCGTCTGAGTATAACTTAGTCTGTGCACAGAACACCTGCTATTTCTATTTTATGTGTAGAATGTGCCATACAATCTTGCAGGCTTCATCCGAGGCACTGGCTAACAAAAGCAATAAACAAATACAGTCTACAAATTTTATGAGCACTAATCATTCTTCTGCCTCTGCCAACACATCTGGCATCTCCCACTTACACGGGAAAAAGTCTGGCCACACATTAAGGTATGCTTCTATACTCTGAGAATTGATGAGAACCTAACAGTAGGTAGACTGAACCTGATTATTAAGGTCTGTATGCATTTAAAATACTTGATTAAAGGGGACATAAGCATATTTTAACCTGCTGAATACGCATGCAATAATATATGGTTCCTGGATTCAATTTGGGCCATAAATGATATTTAACATTTTTTGGTGCTCCCCATAGATCTTTCCTGGCCTGTGTCTGTATTAAAAAGTAAGCATTGGCATGTCCTGATTGTTCTCCCCTAACAGTAGGCTGTGGGCAGCCAATAACAGCTCTGTCCTTACCCAGGGGAAGGTAACCTGCAGTCTCTGTCAGGTCTATCTAGCTTCTGGCTGCCCATCCATAATATGGAGATTGACATCTGACAATGGAAAGTGCTGAGTGCCGCTGTCTCTACCGCACAACCTGCAAGAGGGTTTTTTTTTTTTTTGGCATGTCTACTGAAGCAAATTCCAAGGCAACATTAAAAAAGAGCACATTTTTTAGAGGTATTTAATGCAATGGGAAATGCTTGTTATTGACACTCTGTCCCCTTTAGGGAATATTGTATTTGTGTTGCTTAAACATAGTACACTGTTTTTCTACTAGAAGCTTTTTTAATTGTAAATTAAATAAAAAAAAATTCGGCATAATACAATTAAAATAAACACTGGCATATAATTATTCTTACAGATGGTTGACAGAAGAAAGTAGCAGCATAAGGGTGCCAATACTCTGTTCAAACCTTCTCTGTCTGAAGTACATATAAGTATTCATTTAAAGAAAACCATATTAATAGCCTCATTACATTTTCTCTGGTGACTGTACTCTAGTCAGTGCTGCGCTATATGTTGGCGCTTTATAAATACATGTTCAATAATAATAGTGGTACAGACATGGGATCCATTATCCAAAAAGCTCTGAATTACGGAAAGGCCATTTCCCAAAGACTCCATTTTATCCAAATAATCCATATATTTAAAAATGATACCTTTTTTCTCTGTAATATTAAAAAAACTGTACCTTGTACTTGATCTTAACTAAGACTTAATTAATCCTTATTGGAAGCAAAACCAGCCTATTGGGTTTATTTAATGTTTACATGATTTTCTAGTAGACTTAAGGTATAAAGATCGAAATTTTGGAAAGATCAGTTTTCTGGAAACCCCCAGGTTCCAAGCATTCTGGATAACAGGTCCCATGCCTTTATATGTACAGAAATGGAGGTTTGTGACCAAGTGCACATAGAAAAGAAGCTGTCCATAGATGTGGTATGGAGATAAGCTCAAACAAGGGATACTAAGTGTTCATAAATGAACCATTGCAGGTAAATTAGAAAGTAAAGTATAAATGATGTTTCTTTTTAAAAGCAACAGCGCATCATAAGTTAAAATAGCATATTTTACAAATGTTATTTTTTTCCCCAGATGAGGGTCCCTACACAAAGTCTTCAACCCCAAGCAAAGCCCCAGATGGAGCGTTGGCAGTCAGGAGGCAGAGCATCACGGGTAAGGACTTGACATTAAAAACCATACACTCATGTTCTGAAACCTGCTATCAGTGTGCCATGTAACACTCTATATAATATGTGCTCTTGTATATCACAACAAGCAAAGATGGTGAGCGGCAGTGTCTCTCTTTGAGACACACATTTTGCTCTCTCTTTCACTCTCTCCTAACAGCTTAATTATGATCATCTGCCAGACATGTTTAACGAAATAACTGTTCTGGGTTTAAATCTGTCTGCTCTAATGAGTGTGAAAAAGTGGATGAAGATTAAAGCGGCAGTTTGTGATAGTTTCAACATTTAATTGAGTTTACTGCTGCCGAGAGCCGGTCTCTAAAGGCACCCTGCAAAATCTTATAGCAGAAATGGAAAATTTCCACTGAACTGTGCAGGGTGTGACACTTAGTCCTGAACAAGGCATCCAGCCTGACCTCCCTGTATTCCCAGAGAATTGCTCCTTGGTAGGAATGATGTATGCATTAAACATTGCCATTTATTACTTGCCTTAGGTGTTACTGGGGGGATAAATGAGCAAGTCACCTTTTTCATTGCTGAATTTGCAGTGGACTGTCATTGAGACTTCTCACCTCTGGTATTGTTTATACAGTAGGTCACCAATCATCATATTAATCTCAAGAGAATGTGTTCTGAAGGTATCTATTTGACTGTATCTCTGTCACTTTTGTATAGTTATGAATACTCTTGTATAATTGTGAATACTTGTACAGGTATGGAACCTGTTATCCATAATGCTTGGGACCCGGGGTTTCTGTAATTTGGATCGTCATACCTTAAGTCTTCTAGAAAATCATGGAAGCATTAAATAAACCAACTAGGCTGGGCTTGCTTTCAATAAGGATTAATTATATCTTAGTTTGGATCAAGTACAAGGTACTGCTTTATTATTATAGAGAAAAAAGAACTCATTTTTGATTATCTGGATTATTTGATTATAATGGAGTCTATGGGAGACAGCCTTTCCATAATTCAGAGCTTTCTGGATAAAGGGTTTCCAGATAACGGATCCCATACCTGTACTCTGTTTTGACTATATTGCCCTGAACTAACGCTATGTTTAATGAATGCTGGTGTTCAGATAAAAGTAGAGGAGACATATGGCTATAATCTGATCCCTGACTACCTATTGGGAGAGATTCCTCTGGCCTTTCAGTGTTATGAACAAACAGGACAGCAATACATTTATACAGTAGCTCAGCAAATGCAAGTCTGTTTTTCAAAATGGCCAAACCGTGTCCTGCAAGGCAATGCTAACATTTATATTTTTAATAGAATGTGGCAGATGTTTTTGTTTTGCTCATGTTTTTGTAATATTAATGCTTTTCAGTAGAAATCTTACTGTTTGATTTTCATTCTCAGTTTTGTGTCTGTAGAAGTTGTGCTATTATTGACCTTTTCAGCTGTATTTCTATAGTATGCGGGCTAGTTTTATTTATCAACACACAGTGCAACATGGCTTGCCTGCGTGTATATAAGCTTTAAATGTAGTGGTAATCAATTAAACTTCAGAAAGTTGCACTCCTCTCTTACGGGGTTGATGTATTTAAGTAGAGAGATGCACAGAATCCAACAATCAGTTGATAGTAGATATGGCTGAATTTCGGCACTTTTTGAAGGATTCTGATTGGGCTGATTCAGCCAGACCAAATCCAAATCCTCAAAGGAGAGCTAAACCCTCAAAATTAATATGGCTAGAAATGCTATATTTTGTATACTGAACTTATAGAACCAGCCATAAGGTTCAATAAGGTACTAATAATTCAGGTTGTCAATGTTGACACAGGAGTTTCCCATCTTGGATATTGTTAGGAGTGTCAGTGACACTGCACATGCTCAGTGGGTGCTTTGAACAGCTGTTGAGAAACTAAGCTTAGGGTTCATCACAAATCATCAAGCAGAAAAGGAGGTCATGTAAGCTGATGGTACAGGACTGATTATTAAATTCTGATGCTAATTGTGCTGGTTTCTGAGCTGTCATGTACCTATAGTTTGAAATATTTACTAATCAGCCTTATATAATTTTTCCAAAGAGGCTCAAACAGCCCCGCATTGGCCTAATAGTAACTGTCTGGAGGCCAGTTAAGTTTGAGGATGAATGTTTGTCTTTTGTATCCCTAGAAGTATGTATATACAATTGTAGGATTCCTATAAACAGAAACATTAGAGAAGGAAAATGCATGAGAAATGAAGGTTTCAGAAGTATAAGAATGTGTGACTTGGTACTGCATTAAGCCCTCTGGTGAATCTAGCCGTTGATAATATCCACTTGGCTTGTGATGAAAACAGCAGTAGGGTAAGGGGAACTGTGGGATTCCCTCAGGCTTGGATTCATATGTTAGAATAGTGGAGGCTGACTGTGGCACGTAGCAATGCATGAAGCTGTGGATGGCTGCCAGCAAGCAGATGTGGCAACGTCCCATTAATGTTGGAAGACAATATATAGAGTGACAGATCTAGTTCCATGTGTTTGCAGCCAGTTGATCCTCGAAACTATGTTTTGCACATAAACATGTCAGGCATCTGTGAAGTCTGACCTATTTCAGTATCATTGCATTTTATATGGTGAATAATATAAGACTGCAATATACCATGCTTCCTTATAGCTTGCCAACTGAATGTGTTCTATTAAATATAGGAGCTATAGTTCTATAGGAGCAGAACACTAATGCTTTTTTATTATATGTTAGAATAAATGTTGCAGCCACAGTCTTTGAAAGAGATATTATAGATGTAAGGAATATCACTCTACCTTCAACATTCAAGTGATCATTACTGTGTGCCATATGTAGGGATAATCCAGCATGGGATCCGTTATCCAGAAACACGTTATCCAGAATGCTCTGATTTACAGAAGGCCATCTCCCATATATTTCATGGAGCAGTCTTTGTAGCTTCGTAGCAGTAGTTTGTAGCAACTGCACATACGCCAAAAGTGCATATGGAGACCAAAAGATCCGGAAAGAGGCCCAGAAGAAAGATCTGGAATATGGCGCCCATGAGTTCCACTGTGCTCACTTTGCACCAATAACATGAGCAACGTATTCGGGACACTTTCAGGGGTAATGAACTATGTGGGGGGGGGAGCAGGGAGAGGGACTATCTAGGGTAGTAGGTAGGGGCTTTACTTATGGGGGGGTTAGTTCTCCTTTAAACCATCTAGTTATATGAGGCTCAGATTCCTTACATAGTGTTATTGATTTCTTAACACTTAGCTTAGCAATAGTTAGCTGTTCACAGAAAAGTGAGTCATACATTGTTATTTCATGGTATATAGTGATCATAGGGAGCAGAACTGCAAGCATGAAATGTGAGCAATAGTAGCCTTGTGCCATGCTTCAAATTAGTGACCACTTGTCTGGAAATACCATTCCTATGCATTCGTCATAAAATATTCCCTACTTGTATGCTTGTGTGTGTATATACAGTTTGGCATTCTGTGTGTTTGAAGTTGTACATATACTGTACCATGTTTTTTCTGTTCTGTACATAATGCATTTGGCTAGCTTAAATAACAAGTTAGCTCATGCAAATGAAAGCATCCATCTTCTCTGCTTTGCTTTTTAGTTCATTATGCATGTATTTTTCTCCAGGGAGTAAGAAAGGAGATCGATTAGGGAAATAGACTGTGGGTTGGTATGGAAGAAACACCAGATTTGCAAATTCTCCCTTCAATACAACCATTGAGTGTATTTAGCAAACACAAGTGATCAAATCAGTTTGAAACAGAGTATGTTTTCTTTATGGGATAGTATAAGGAATATTTTTAGGGATCTTTGTAGGAATTCTATATATATATATATATATATATATATATATATATATATATATATATATATATATATATATATATATATATAATGCTTTATTATTCTATACACAGCAAAGCTGCTGTCCATGTTTTGTGTTTGCCCAAAATTTGCTGTTTAGTAGTTCTCCAATTTTCTTAAATGTAACAATGTTAGTGGTAAAATAGGTAGGCAAAATTTTGCATCCTATAAAACCCATAGCTGTCCCATTTTTCACTGGACTGTCCCATTTTATGCGGGACTGTCCCGATTTTGACAGCTCAACCCGCAGTCCTGCATTGTTACTGAAATGTCCCGATTTTGTCTTTCATCTAGTGCACTGAACAGCCAGAAAAAGTTACAACCTTTCTGAAACTTAATTGGCTTATGGCAGAGAGCCCATAATATGTGTCAGGTGCATTTCAATATTTTTGTAACAATTTAATATAAGCAAAGAAGCAATTGTAACAATTTAAGCAGGTCTCTTGTGACCTGCAGCTTAAAGGGCAATTCAAAGACCACTGAAATGTGTTCAAACTGTCCTAACCTGCCAAATTTTGTGAAATGAACGTGGTAATTAGGGGATGTGGCCACAAAAATGGGCATAGTCAAAAATATTTTGGCGCATTTCGCATGACAAATCTTTTTGTCCCTCTTTCTAGTTACAATTTTTGGGAGGTATGCTATATGCTTTCTCCTTTGTGTGCAATGAGCTGCGGAGTAGTTAAATGATACTAAGGAATGACACAATGTCATGTCACAGACGGGCTGGGGTGTACAGATAGCAGAATGAAGCTAGATGCATGTTGGTGCAATAAATGGAATATGAGCCCAGTGCGAGGCGATGTGATCAGCCTGCTATTAAGACAAAGGAGCTTGTGGTCAGCCTGCTATTAAGACAATGGCTGCATAGACATGGCTAAAACTGCAAACTGAGTCGCCTTAAAGAGATACGGACACCAGTAATTAAACCATTTTTACATCTATCATATTATTGGCTTTGCTTGCTATTTATAATTTTGCCATAAAGTATTTGCTCAAAGGAGTCTGTTACCATTAGAATCTCTAACTGTCAGGCTGAGATGGGACAGTCAGGTTGACAAAACAGTCAGGTTTAGAAACATCAACTAAAAATTATTTACAAAAACAGACCTCTCAGCAAAAAACGATCAACATGACCTAATGTACATTCATATTTTAAAAAGTAGTGTTTTAGCGTCAGTATCACTTTAATAGTATGGGGAAAAAGAAAATAAAGATGCACTTAGCTATTAATAGTTTCATTAGGTAAATGTATAGGGAAATAGCTCTAAATTAAAATATAATTTTAATGCAATGTAATGGAAACCAAGTGACATTAAAATAAGCAGAACTGGAATTAGTATTGCATAGGTCTATCTCTTGATGATCACGTTTTCTTTCTTTTGTTTTTTGTTTCCCGGATAATGTTTGTATTTCTATGTTTATTTACAATTTATGCTGCACAATCAGCAAACTGTGTAGGGTTTCCTCGACAAACATAATGGGTTCTGCAACTCATGCCCTTTTGTGTCATCATCTCATTAAGATTCTGAAAGTGAATAAATGTTAAGAGTCTGCCCTGTACAAAACTTGGCTGATTCAATGATTTTCTTTGGGGCATTCTGCAGTAAAAAGCTTTTATCACAGTAATGTCAATGAAAGAAAAGTGAATGTCAAGGAAATGTACAGTGTGTGTATTCTATTAGGTGTTCTTGTATGTAATCAACCTATTAATGAATACAAATCCGCATATAAGTTGATTCTGTATTTATAAAGCAGTGTTTTTTTTATATTGCATGCAAATTAATTTTATGAATTGTGTATGGTAAAGCTTCTCTGTGCCAATTTATAAAAGTGCTCATAAACAACTTTTTCATTTGAGCCTGTGTCCTTTGAACACTCTGCAGTTGTCAAAGTTCATTGGAATCAGTGGGGCCACTATATCAGAAAACCTTGTGTATAAACCTTTACTCAAGTTTTTACCCATGTCTACACTATTGGTAGAAATGACTAAACCTATTTGTTTTATGTTTGCTTTAACAAGATGAACCATGGTGTAAAAAGCAAACTAGAATTATAATTATGCCCCTATTGCTTTCAAGATAATTCTGTTAAGTAAGAAAAGTCACACTGGATTATTGGAAGTGTAAGGATTTTAATCCATGCTCCCAGTCAGCAGGTTTTGCCCAGTTATGTCCACACTTCAGCCACATTTATTATAAGAACCTTTAATTGTACCTCAAGAATCTAAATAGGGTCCTCCGGGTCTATAAATTTGGATTCCCCTGCCAAAATGGGGGCATTTGGGCATTTCAGGGAACTTGCTTTTGCCTTTCAGTTGTGCAAAGTAAGAAAAATTGGTTTGCCTGGCAAACACCAATCAGTGCAAGTGCTGAAAATGACCCTCATTATCAATACTATATCAATACTAATTATCAATACTAATAGAGCTGTAATTATAATCATTATATTGTCAGTGACCTATGTCCAATAACAGAAGGTTTGGGGGTGTCAGATTATTTCTGAACAGCTGCATTTGCCTTTTGGTGCAGAGCAGAAGCAGTGCAGCATTTTTTGTTGCCAATTGCATACATCATACATTCAAGCAGAAAATATTCAAGGCTGTACACAAAAAAAGACATTACACTTGCTGTAGGATATCATTCCCAATAGATAAAGGACAATGATGCCATTGTTTCTAACAACTGTTTTTAGTCATAAAATGTACTTGTCTTTTTGTAAAGTTCATTGTAACTTAGTTTAGAGATTCCTAAGGCGCAGAATAAACATTTTTTGTTACTGTCATGCAGAACGAATAAAGAGAGAAGATATCAAATTGCTGCTGTTTTACCATTAATTTTGTTTAGTTAATGAACAAGTATTTTACTCTCAGCAACACATTCTTTAGATTATAATGATCTGCATCTTCATCTGTAATCACCCAAGTTGAAGAATGATCTGTTTGTTTTAAATAGCGAATGTCCCCTTAGAGAAACATTGCATGATGATTTGGGGAGATGCAGTCACAAAGTTATTTGCCATATGACGTTAAAAGGAATTTATTGCTGGTAAAAGATATTGCTAGATTAGGCATTTCTTATACTATAGTTACTGGAATGTGTCTCATTGGACACTGGAAGTTAACATCTGCAGTTATATTAAATTATACCTTTAATCAATGGGTTCATTCTTGCACAGGCAGTTAGAAGGGTATAAGAGCAATGGAGTAGTTCTAAGAATCCAGCTGTTAAAGACTCAGTGATTTAATGCATCATAAATCTCCAACTGGCAGCAGAAAAGAATCGGTATACCTGTCGTATCAAACATTGGCATCAAAGGCACAATAATCATGTAGAGATGATGAGAGGATTTCTTCATTGTAGGATGATAGACTGAAATTATTGATATTCTACTCTAAATGCAATTTCCCAGAGACGATATGGTTCTGGGTGTATTTAAAGTAAGGTTGTTCCCTTCTATAGAAAGGTTTTCAATGGCAACAAAATGGGGACTCCAATCTGTGTAGAGAGCTATAAAATTCAGAGCTGCCTGCCTGTTACCCTCCATATTTTTAGGTTAACATTATAAGGAAGAATACTTATATTTGGGTAAACAATGAAAATACATCGCCCAAGAATGGCCCTTACCCTTTACACCTCTACTATGCGCACACACACACACGTGTATATATATATATATATATATATATATATATATATATATATATAAAAATATATATATATATAAATATATATATATATAGACAAATAAAAGAGTTCTGCAATCAACCCATTATCAATATATTTAAGACAGAGACATTTTGTGCATACTGTTACTGAAACATGCCTTACCCTTTAAACAAACGAACAGAATGGAAGCGAGTATTTCTGCTTATATTATGAATGTATATATATGTATCTAAATTGTAAAGAGAGAGCATACTTGAAACCCATTATTTTGGACAGTGGCCATGGGACAGTATTTATGGACAGATTTTTCCAAGGTCAAATTTCGAATGTATGTGAATTTTTTTTAATTCTAATAAATTTGAATTTACTCACAATTTGACTGGGGTTTTTTTCTGAAAAAATGTGATTGTCTAAAATTCGATCAAATGGGAACAACCCAAAAAATAGTTTCATATTCGAATAGAATACGAAACGAAATTCAGATCAAATTTTCCTCCGAAAAAAACCCTCGAATTTCAGAAAGGCAATTAACATATTCAAATGGTTCAACTGACCTCTACCATTGACTTGTAAATGAACCTGGCAGGTTTTAGGTGGCGAATATTTGAATTAGAACTGTTTCCGTGGTCGAGTTTTGACAAAAACACATAGAAAAATTTGAATTTACAATCGACCCTTACTAATAAATCAGGTGGGTGATTTCTAGATTGGTGGAAGAGAACACAATGCTTGGAATGACTTCTCAATTGCCTGGACTGTAATGAATTTGGAGTGATTAGAGCATTTTGTTGCCTATCCAGAGAGCTGGAAATGTTTTTTAGATTTGAAAGACATGCATTTATGAAATTGTAAATGTAAAGTCTTTAACTTTCTAAATATGTGTAATTATCTCCTGTCAGTTTGTTTCAATCCGCTCACTACCTGCAGAATAAAGAGCCAAAGCTTAGTAGTTAATTCATTGTGAAATAATCCACTTTTTATCATTGCATAAATGATTTCTCATTGTTTTCCACCCATCTGTCTAAAAACCCAACATATAGCGGGACAAAACAAAAATCCAGCTTACATAAATTCCTACTTGATTCAGTGCTGCTTATTGTCGGCTGAAACCAAGCGGGCTACATTTCTCGTGGTGTTTTTTTCATTTTGCGAAGGATTAATTGTATAGGAAGTACTAAATTGCAGAAATCCAATTTAATTTAATCCCATTGATGGCAAAGGATAAGATTTTAATCATCTGCACTTTGTTCAAATCTGGATATTTGCATAAAATAGATAAAAACTGCACAAATAAAATGAAAACAGGAAGATTATTTAAGGAAGAAATGTTCTTTTTACTTGTAAGTGGCTGCGTTGTACTATTTTTATTGCAATGGGTCAAGCAAGAACCTTGTTCTTGATTTAAGTACAATACAGTAGGAAATGTATAGGTGTAATAATATAAGGGTTATATCACATTGATGACCTTCTGTATTGAAAAGGAACTAGCAGTTAATGTGCCTGACTACACACCACGTGGATAAAGCTCGAACAACTAGGCAACACATTATATTGTACTGTAAAAATACAGATGGTCATGTGAGAAGTCCGAGGCTAACTGGGATCAGTTATCTGGAAACCAATTATTCGGAAAGCTCTGAATTACAGAAAGGCTCCCAGGTCTCCCATAGACTCCATTTAATCCAAAAAAAAATAAATTTTTTTAAAAATGATTTCCTTTATCTCTGTAGTAATATAACAGTACATTATACTTGATCCAAACCAGGCCCCAATTTGTGGAAAGACCACCAATCCTAAGGGCAGCAGGTTTTTAGGAGGGGCATAGTACCCAACCACACCCACATTGGCTCAGATACACTGGGGATGCACAGGAGATAAAATAGTTTTTTAAAATCCCCAGTGCTCCAGTCACCATGATAAAAATGTGCGCAAATAAAAGTTGAAATACCAAATATATGTTCAGAAAATAGCCGCGTTAAGGTAAAACTCATAAGAGGGTACTATTTACATCAGATCATATTGTTCATTTTCATTAAATAAAAGCATATTGAAGTTGAAGGATCACCATTAAAATACAGGTTTTGTTTGTGGTACAGCCTCATGGAACATTCAATTTCTCCTGTAAAACTGATCATCATTTTTTGCTGTCTTACTCCTAACCAAAAACATTACCCTGTACAAGCTTGAATTTCAACACTTTTTTTTCCTTCTGAAGGACTCCCTGCCACTAAGGACATTTACATCAGAAAAATGGAATGTTGATACTTAAAACGACATTATAGATGCTTTCCATATATCCATTGGCTAACTTTGGTGCTATAAGCTTTCACTTTGCCTCAAAGTATTACATAAAAATGTCACCTGATGAAGAAAGGCAGAGGCTTTAGTAAACAGTATGCACTTTGTGGAATATGTAATTATTTTAAATTAAAATGAGGCATTTCCCCTGAATGTCGCTGAATGTCAACTTGAGGGATGGCCTAATATAATTTGGCATTAAACCAGTGACAAAATGTTGCGGTTTACTGGAATCTAGTGTGTGACTCTTGAAAAGGTAGGAGCAAAATGCCTACCTGTTAGCACCTTGTCAATTCAGGAGGAAAACGTGCATTCATTTCATAAACATTACTTTAAATGTGCCACTGAGATTCATTTTAGTAGAGAACAAGGCATTCTTTACTAAACACAACATTAGTATTGTGATGCATTTGTTGAATTATTTTATTGTGTTGTTAGATTTTGATATAAATTCTCTAATCTCATGACCTGTGCTTTAGCAGAAATGAAATACAATTCGATGGTTTTATTACTCTCTGGTAATAAAAAGTGCTTTGTGTGGAAGCTTTCTTTAGATCTAAAAATGTGAATCAAGCCATGTAGAGACATTTTGGAGACTCTTGTTTAATGCCATACATAATTTTTCCCCAGCAGAAGAGTTCAAGGGCTCAACAGTAGTTGAATTAATGAAGAAAGAAGGCACCACTCTAGGGCTCACGGTGTCAGGTGGAATTGACAAGGATGGGAAGCCAAGAGTATCTAATCTACGTCAAGGAGGAATCGCTGCTAGGTAATTACATCTAAGTTCTTTTTAAAAAAACAAAGCTCTAAAATAGACCGATAAAAATATGGCCCATGTACTGGGCCATCATGTTGAAAATCGTATTATTTGTTCTGGAACTAGATGTAGGAACACGTTATGTCTTCTACCCCAATATTCGTAACTGACTACTATCATATCATAGGGATGGTTATTACCTATCCAGCAAGTAAGTATTTTGGTCCTAGACCAGGACTGAAGTGTTGATTTGCTGTTTATATGAAAGTATGAGTGAATAAGTTATTTGAAGGTCCTGGGTGTGCAGCACTTTTCCTGGGAATTTTGTGAAACTCTGCAACGCGTGCCCTGAAACAATCTGTTGTGCATGAATATCATGTTAATTATATCCTTATAAATGGCTCTTATTGATGTCATCAGTTAATTGTAAATGGAACTCCTTGATGACTTACATTATCCTTATATTTTACTATATGGGGTACAGTATTCTATACGTACATACATGTAAGCATATAATATGTATCTGTGTGTATATATATTATATAGATACCAATTGCAGAGTATTTATCTTTTATAATTAATACATTGTTTAATATTTCCCAACTCCTTAAAGGAAAACTTTACCTTCAAAATGAATATTTAAGCAACAGATCATATATATCATATTACGTAACATATTAAATAATCTTACCAAACTGGTATATATAAGTTTTATTTAATATTGCCCTTTTACATCTCTTGCGTTGAACCCCCATTTTGTGATGGTCTGTGTGCTGCCTCAGAGATCACCTGACCAGAAATACTACAACTCTAATTGTAACAGGAAGAAGTGTTGAAGCAAAAGTCAGAACTCTGTCTGTTAATTAGCTCATGTGACCTAACATATATAGTTTGTTTGGTATGCACCGTGAATCCTACAATCCCAGGAGGAGGCCCTTATTTTTTTAAAATGGCAGTTTTATATTTAGGATTACACAAGGGCACATTCTACTAAAAAGTATATTATTATGAAAATGGTTTATTTACATGAAGCAGGGTTTTACAATATCTTTTTAGTGAGACCTATATTGTTCAGGGGGAATAGTTTTTCTTAAATAATTGAAAATCTACATTTTAAAAGGTTGGTCAATAAAGGGAGTGCCAACTCAAAAAATGGGGAGAAATCGGTTTTGACTTCTGAAACAATGTTGTAGAAGCCAGCTGATTAATAGACCAGTAAAGACACACAGTCTTGGCTTGAGGAGAGATGACTACTGCAACATTACTTCTAGAATCAGACCAGCAGTGCAGAAATGAACACACAACTACTCTAAATAGCAATTATATTTACAACTAATTTTAAAATTGCATGTCCCTTTATATTAACCCTTGTATGTGCTAAACAAGTATCTTCTTATCAGGTCTGGTGCCTAGTTCTGATGTGGCACTTATGCACTCCATGTTGGTTGTGTCTTTGAAAGCACATCCAGCCTAAAGGCCCCATACAGGGGCTGATAAAAACTGCAGACAGATCGGCAGCTTATTGGGCCGTGTGTGGGGTCACCCGATGGACGTTCCTGATCAATATCTGGCTGAAAGTTAGCCAGATGCCGATCGGGCAGTGTAGAAAATCCTGCCAGATCATGGTCGTATCTGTTTATTGATGCAGCCCCGCAATACGACCGCACGTATTGCCTCCATTCTGAGGGCCCAACGATTGGATCAGCCAATATCACCCACCTCAATGTGGGCATATTGGGGAGAGATCGCCAAACGATGTAATTGTTTTCTGGATGCACAGGGGTTGCACATGTGTCACCCATTATGTAGAGGATGCAAGTTGTACCCATTTGTATCTGGCTGTGTAGGGCACTAATACTGGGGAGCAAGATTAATTGTGAACAAAAGAAACACTTTGTGCCTGTTTCTTGCACTTTGCACCCTGTCACCTTTCATAAATTAGCTACTATATTTATTTTGAGAAGTCTTTTTTTTTTGTAGAGGGAAAAAAGAGGGTTTGGCCATTTGCCTAGAATATATACTTTATATGTATGGATATGTATTGTTATGTCAACTGTTATGTGAACCTGACAAACTGTTGTCCATTACAGAAGTGACCAACTGAATGTAGGAGACTATATCAAAGCTGTGAATGGCATCAACCTCACAAAATTCCGTCACGATGAGATAATCAGCCTGCTAAAAAATGTTGGAGAACGAGTGGTTCTTGAAGTGGAGTATGAACTGCCTCCAGTTGGTCAGTAAATAATCAGTAATATATGATTTGATTTGGTGAAATGTGCTAAAATTTAGAATATAATGGTCCCTGCCCTCCATAAAAAGAACAGTCCTACAGTTTTGCATAAAGATTTGTGGTCTTCAGTTTTTTTTAAATTGACTGTATGAATGTAAATTTCTCTATGACCCTTGACAGGTTGACGTGGTACATCCCTGTAGTGCAGAAAAACTGTAATTTGTTTTTTCCAACTTTTATCCCTTCTATATGAGAAAGCCTCTTAAACCGGATACTTGTGATTTTATAGTGTCGCCTTCCCAAGAAGGTGATCATATGATCAAGCTATTTCCCCTGCATACCTAGATTTTCTTTCTCTGTTATTGTTATATAAAATCTCCAAGGAAAGAGTGAAGAAAAGTCACTTATTCAAATCCATAGCATCATATTTCTCTCATTTTCATTCATGGCCAGTGCCGATATAGAGTGTTAAGCCTGCAGGCACAAAATATGCCAATAAGTGTAGGATAAATGCAACTTCAGCATAAAAATTTAACTCACAAGTATGCAGGGCTTTCTGCATTATCATGAAACAAAACTGTAGGTCTGCCTGTGGCAATCGAGAGTGCAAACAATAAATTTTAGTTTTCCTTTATTTTGGTATTTTGTTTGTGTTTTGGCTCATTTTCTGTACCTTGGTACCACATTTCATTCTTATGATCTAGCAGCAGACTCTTACTGCATGCGCCATTACAGCCAGAAGAACTTTATTGGTTATAAGCCGACCTACTAGTAACCTGTGCACGTGTATTATAATAAACCAAATATTTTGGTTTTGGAGCCATTTTACCCCTGCTGCATTAGTATGTGAACCATGATGTACATTTGTCAGGTGACTTTTTTATGCAATACTGACACTTGACATGTAAACACTTATACACTTGTGTGACTAGAGTGGCATTTCAACATTGCGAAGAATATTGATTCTTGTATCTTTTTGTTTGAATAACTAAAATACTCTGTGACAGAACAAGGCATCATTTTGTGAAAGAAGATCCAAAGTGGACAAAACAAGGCATCTTGAAGTCATACTAATACATACAAATTAATAGGACTTTAAAGTGATCTGGTTTCTTTGTTGTGTAGGGGTAGGACATGACAATTGGATGCAGAGCCATGGTGAGGGTAGCTGTGTCAACCATAAGACATTGCATTGTTTGAATTGCTGTGCCACAGTTATGCGAGGCCCAGGCAATGTACTGGTGTAATGGTCTGATGCCTCAAATCTATTACACACACACTCCATGGTAAGGAGAGTGTCATTCGCCTACCAGACTCTTTAAATCAGATAAAGGTAAAGCTGTTATATCATACAAATTAGTCTTACATTCCCTAAACAGCCTGATAATATGATATATGAGTTTATAAAAAGGTTTATAAATTACTTTATATAACTCCAGTAAGCTGATTGAAATTCTTGATGCAGGGTTCCTATGCATTCCCACATGCGATGGCTTAACATTTTTGTTTACTGCAGGGCATTTATTGGCAGTCTTCTAATACAGATACCAGCCTCTCTCCGCATAGTAGGACATCACCTGATGAAGGGAGGCTAGTGCCATCTTGGCTTGGCTTAGTTAAAATGACTTAAAGGGAAGAATTGCTACTATAAAAACACTAAATTGTAGCAGATACAGTAGTTTAAAAAATTTCTTTCACTTCTTTTTGTCTTTATTATTTTTCTTATAACTTTTTCTAGAGAAACTGTTAGGTTTCTAACTGAAAAAGAAATTATAACTATAAGGGGGAAAAAATTTAAAAAAATTCCTCTTTCATTTTTATGTATCACTTAAAATCAGCCTATTGTAAAGCATACTTGTCACTTGCCAAAGAGATTGCTTATTCACTGACCCACAAAGAACATGCACTCATCATGTGACTAAATATATATTGAAGAGTATACATTCAAGATGAATGCCATAAACACACCGAGAATAAACAGCGGATGGACCGTAGTTTACACTTTGCTCTGGGGTATTTCTTTAGTCATTGGAAAAGGTCTGTGCAGCCCCCATTTTCTGCCTACATATCAGAAACAGATAGCTGACATCGTTTTACGATTTTATAAATCCCCAAACATCAGCAACTCTTCAGTGCCAAATGGCAATTCTGACATTGTCATATGCTGCACTTCTCCCCTTAAAAGAACAGGGCACACAGTCCCCACTGATCGCTCCTCAGACCAAGCTCCGATGATGTGAGGGCCAGAAGTAAATGAGATATTTCTCAGGGTTCTCATGCAATTGAGAAAACAGAGATAGAAAATGCATATGTTTTGCAGAATAATTGTATTACAGATTTTGAAGAAGTGTTCTTTACTTATGAAGTATAATTCTTTCTCAGAGCTAGTGAGATGAGTTTTTCCCAGGCAAGCTTTTCCCCTCTGCTGTGCTCTTTATGGAGAACAAGTGACCTCTGCCTGCATCTCCTGATCTCCCTCTGTTCTAGCACCTGTTCTCTTTAATTATTCAAGAAGTAGGGTCTAAGCCATGCTGGCTTCACTGCCATTTGATGTTTTCATTTTACCAGCCACAGGAAGTAGAGCAGATATCTGCTTGTAAATGAAGCATGGAAATATAAATACTTTATGCTTTGGGCTTTTATTTACTGCATATACATAATGCCTTGCCTGTTTGACTTTCAGTTCATCAAAACCAGCCCATTTAGACAGACAATTTACTGCTGTTATTCGGCAATAGATGCTTTATATTTTGCCTAGTGAATAACATTATTCCTGGAGTGACCTGCATTATTTTATGTTTTCACCAGGGAGTTTCAGTAATTTTATTTAAAGTTAACTAGACTTTTTGCATATTTAAATTGTTCTACTTTTCCTTACAGCATCACTTTAAATTAGCCCATAAATATCTCCTTGACATAAGATCAGCTAGCCTTTGGGTAAATGGCCCTCGCGCTTGTAACACAGCAGTAAATGTAACATTTTATTTAACAGTAAATATAACATCTTAATGTAGTGTCTGCAGAACTGATACCTCAACTGCAGCTTCCAGCAAGCAACTTCATCACTTGTCAAACTACTTCTGAGCACCTCTAACCTCATTAAATGGCTTTATTAAGCAGATAACCTTATTTGCCTGTTTGAGCAAAAACACAGGACCCCATCTAGTCCATCACCAAACATGTATTTGCATAGAATAGGAGAGTTTGTAACTATCTCCCATCAAGCAGCTGTACATGACTTTCTTTGACTCTGTACTAGTCATTTTTGCTATTGTTAGCCGGTTGGGTATGTTGAAAGCTTTAGGTAGCCTAGAGCTCTCTGTAGCTCCTTCAGTGTCAACCAGGCTTGAGATACAGTAGATCTCAATTTAAGACGTATCTAATCTAAAAGTTTCTTAATAAAATTGAATCTAGTGCCCTTGGCAAAAATAAAAATGAATCGGTTGGGGCAGGCAAATGACATCAGGGATTTAACAGTGGGAGCGTATTCATGTGGGGCATTCATGCCATGTGTGGGCTGGAGGCTGGTATTGGCCAGATTTTTGTTTGGGTTTCACAATTCTAAACAGAACAACAAGACAGACTGAATAGATTGGTTCAAAAACAAGCCAGGTAGCAACCCTATTCACGTTTCATGTTTTTTTAGTTACCCATCTTTGTAGATAAAAATTCAAAAACCTGAAGCATGCAATATTCCAGCAAAGTTATTTTCACCCTCACATACCTACTATCTTCTTTTGGCACCCAGCGATTTCAGCCAGTGGGGGTGGTGGGGTGGTCCCAGATCCCGGTCAGCAGTGGGGTTGGGGGGCCTGCAGGTCCCAGCAAGCAGGGAGTTGTGGGAGCCTGCAAATCCCAGGCATCAGGGCAGCGGTCCTGGGTTGGTGCCTGCCTGCCCAGTCCAACCAGGCTGGAAACCTGTTATCCAGAAAGCTCCCAAAAAACAGCAAAGCCACTTCCTATTGTGCCCCTAGAGTCACAAATTTTCCTTTTGTGACTGATTTGCTTTTACTTTGTAATAATTAGGCAAATGGCACATGGGTTGGCTGCTCCACTCATGTCTATTCACCAGCAGACGAGGTGAACCACTTATTTCCGCTACCTGAATGATTGTGCATGCACACACACAGCGGATCTTGGTGTGGAAACACTAATGCATGTATTTTTGCGCTGAAATCCATTCTTTGCGTGCATTGATTGACCAATCCCCTGCCTGTCAGCACACACACACATTAAGGTGACAAAAAGCAATAGTGTATATATACGCCAGTAGAGTAACCACGTGCCTTGTAATCAAGCAAATACTAAAACATGCTGATGGCAAGCACTGGATTTTAGTTGTTGTTTAAATATTTGAATGGCTTTAAGGCACATTACAGATAGACCCATTGTCCAGAAGAACTCAGAATAATAGATTCCATAGCTGTAGTAATTTTTGGTCTTACTTAAAGATGTCTTGATGTTTAATTTAATTCCTCTCTTAAATCATTATACTACAATGCCCTTTGCTCTACTCTTTCAGCTAATTAATGTCCTTAGAGCTACTGGTGACCAACAGAGAATCATCTTATTAACTTATCTTATATTCATAAGAATATTAAACTCAGCACACAGATGTCAAGAAGTAAAAGGTTCTATGTTGCTGGTGGATAATTAAATTGTGAAGTATAGTAACGTGGTTAAAGCGCAGCTCCAGGCACATTTTATTTAATGTAGTTCTGAACAGAACATCCTGGGCAACTACATTGGTTAGTCTACTAAATTCAGGCATTTGCTTTGCAGCATTCTATTTCTACTCTTCACTGGCATGTGCAGAAAGGCTAAAAATTCCATACTAAATGGCAAACTCGTCATTACTGGAAAGCAGCAGAATGCCATGGGCCATAGGCCTCAATCAGTAATGTGGTTTGACACTTTAAGTAAGAATCACCAGTGTTGACAGATAAATAAGGAATGAGCCCTCTATGTACTAAGATATAAAGTAAAGAAAGGCTCTTCTAACATTTTTTAATAATAACATTAAAATATGCACCCAAGTGCCAGACCTGGGACATACTATCTATTGCTCGAGAACAACACTGAGCTGTTCTTTGAGGATGCTGGGAGTTGTACTTTTACAAGAACTCATGTTTTCTCTGACCTACAGGCAGGGCTGCCATCAGAAATCACTGGGCCCCCTGGGCTGCGCCCACCGTAAGCCCCACCCAAAAGCCCGCCTTTCCCACCGCCTACCACACAGTAAAAAAAAAAAAAAAATTGGTGGATAGGGTCTCCACATGTTAATAAAAAAACATTTGTGGTCAGGGCCCTCCATAAAAAAAACATTTGGGTCAGGGCCCCCCATTAAAAAATATTGGTGGCTAGGACCCCACACGGTAAACAAAAATTGGTGTCCACGTTATAAAAATATTGGTGGCCAGGGCCCCCCTTAAACATCCATGTAAAAAAAATTGTTTAGAAAAAAGTTTAGAAAAAAAATTGGTGCCCAGCCCCCCCCCCACACACAACAGGTAAGTGGGTGCAATTAAGTAAGTGCAACATGGCTGGGCTCCCCTTACCCTCTGGGCCCCCTACAACTCTCCCCCTGTCCCCCCCTTTATTTGATTGACATGTTATTTTACATACATGAGGATCTTTGCATTTTTAGAAATAAGCGATAATTGCCCAGGAAGCACTGCAGAAAAACAAAAGCTTTTTTAACAGCTTCATATTTAATCAATTAAAGACCTTTGATACATTTATATGCCAAGTATGAAAGGCCACCTAAAATTCTTTGAATTTTACGTTTTCAACTTAGTAAATGAGAGCAATTAAAGAAATGTTAGATATTCATTGTTGGGCTTAAAGCTATTACAAATGGCTTCTGGTTCAGCCAGCTAATTAAATTATTCCTATATATCTCTTAGGTCCTATTTAATGTGTTGCTGTGGTATGTTAAAAGTGATAGCAAATGTGCTTTTACTAGACTTTGCCTCCTGGCGCATTGCAAGTGCTGCTGATATCCATTGTTACCTTTAAAAAATATCCAGGCTGTAACAGAATTGTGGTATACGGTATTACAAATACAGTAATAGTCCTGTAAAAAAGTAATTGATGTATTGATGTTATTAGGAGAAAAATAAATGAGAAAATTGGATCTGGTGAAATAAAAAATAAAATAAAAAATATCTTGGATATTGCAAAGAGGTTAGAAGATACATATCTAAACTGTAATTATATTCTAAAGTGTCACAGCTATGAGGATAAAATGCAGCTTTCTAGGTCAAGAGAGAAAGAAGTATCCCAAGGCTGAAGCACTTCATAAAGGAAAAATTGATTATTCATCAACTTCAAAAAGGAAAAAATACTTAAAACCTGACTATAAGCCAGAGCGTGTCTGAGCAGCTTGCCATTCAGACATCAGTATGCTTATCATCAGTGCAGACAAAGAATGAAGTATTGCTGGGGAACAACAACCCCCAACCAGTGCTGGAAGTACAAGCAGCTCTGAAGGAACAATAAAGTGCAAGGGGAACAGTGGTATTTGAGGGCAAGACTATCGTTGGAAACAGCAAAGTGTAACTGAGTTTGCAATGCTGGGTAGGAATGAGAGTGAGAATTGTTGGAAACTAGTAGGCAATGCTGATGTGATAATGCAAGAAGTTTTGACCAACACATTTGATGCCCTGTGTCATACATTATAACTGGTCTTAATACTAAGAGTAAGGAGCCTCTATGTCCGCCTGTGACTCCGTTTTGTAGTACAATCTTGTTTTAAAGTGTCACATGAAAGTGGGAGAAATTGCCTTAACCGCTCTTGTACAACTTGTAATATTTGTATGAAACATTGAATGAATTATTTTCTTGATTCTCACTGATTTATGATTTATCACTATATTTATTGTTAAGGAGCCTATGCAAATTTCATAGATATATTTATATTTTTTTTGTTCGCTATGAAGTTCAGTTGATATTCTCACAGCTTAACAAATTCTTCTGACCAATGTGCAACAGATCAAGTAGATATTGGCACAGTACACTTGTATTTGAAAGTTATTTGATTTCTTTCTTCTACAGCAGGCCTGCATGCCTCCAGAAACCTCTAAATCCCAGAGCTTCTCATTCTCTTCTTTAAAGCGTGGTCCTGCATTCTGTTTCACTCATTTTCCAATCTTAGTTGAAGCAATAGGATTAATCTGGTCATATTCAAAGCCTCCCTTATTGATTCAAGATGGTCTCCAGCTTTGACACAGTTGCACATTTCCATGGTGTAAATAGGAGATTGGAGAAGTGATAAAAAGTTGAGTGTAAGGAGATGGAAATATATATATGGGTCTGGCCACATGGGCAGATTCTGGGAGATTAGTCGCCAGGAGACAATGCTTCTCTTCTTTGCGGCGACTAATCTCCCCGATCTGCCTTCCCTTGCCTTGCCTTGCAAAACTTCGGGCGACTTCGGAAAATGAATCGCTCCTTGTGCCTGCCCCCAGGTGATTTACATTTTAGCAGGCGGAAGGCAGGGGAGATCGCCGCGAAGAAGAGGAGAATCTGCCTGTGTGGCCAGACCCTTAGGCAGCTGGATTATTTTGGCCAAAGTGATATAATGAACCAATTCAGCTGACCTGTCAGTGCATCTAGCTTTACACTACAAGAGGAAATCCTCCTAGCATCCAGCAACAACCAATGCCAGAACAGCAGGAAACAGTCCTCATATGAATGTAAGCAATCCAACCATTTTGAAGGCAAAAAATCATGACTATTATCAGTTGAAAGAAAAGTGTAGAAAAGCTTTTCAGGAAACCTACTTATTTCTGTGTCAGATGCATTTGTTGCAAGAACATGAACATATGTAAATTGTTCATTCAAAATATTCTGGAAACAGCTGGTCAGTTCAAAGAATCATTGGCTATTAGAAGTGCAAATGTTAAATCTATAAATTCCTATGTACTGTGTGTGTGTGTGTGTGTGTGTGTGTGTGTGTGTGTGTGTGTGTGCGCGCGCATAAAAATGTGAGGAACTAAAGCCTTTTTTTAACACAATCACTTCATTTCAGGGGCTCAAAAGTAATTGGACAAATTAAAAAACTGAAAATATTATGTTAATTTCTAATACAGTACTTGGTTGAAAATCCTTTGCTGGCAATGACAGACTGAAGTCTTGAATTCACCAGATTCTGGGTTTCCTCCTTTTTAATGCTCTGCCAGGCCTTTACTGCAGCAGCTTTCAGTTGCTGTTTGTTTGTGGGCCTTTCTGTCTGAAGTTTAGTCTTCAACAAATGAAATGCATGCTCAGTTGGGTTCAGATCAGGTGACTGACTTGGCCATTCAAGAATATTCCACTCCTTTGCTTTAATAAACTCCTGGGTTGCTTTGGCTGTATGTTTTGGGTCATTATGAAACATCTCCCAATCAATTTGACTGCATTTAGCTGGATTTGAGCAGACAGTGTCTCTGAACACCTCAGAATTCATTTGGCTGCTTCTGTCCTGTGTCACATCATGGATAAACACTAGTGTCCCAGTGCCACTGGCAGCCATGCATGCCCAAGCCATCACACTGCCTCAACCATGTTTTATAGTCTGCTTTGGATCATGAGCTGTTCCACGCCTACTCCATACTTTTTTTCTCGCCATCATTCTGGTAGAGGTTGATCTTGGTTTCATATGGCTTTTTTAGATGATTTTTTTTTTTTTTTTTTTTTAGCAAAGTCCAATCTAGCCTTTCTATTCTTGAGGCTTATGAGTGGCTTATACCTTTCAGTGTACCCTCTGTATTTACTTTCATGCAGTCTTCTCTTTATGGTAGACTTGAAAGGAAGTGGTTGTGTTAAAAAAAGGCTTTATTTCCTCCCATTTTTATGCAATCTTTTTGTTCAACCCACTGAATTAAAGCTGAAAGTCTGCAGTTCAATTGTATCTGAGTTGTTTCATTTAAAATTTATTGTGGTAATGTACAGAACCAAAATTAGAAAAAAAGTTGTCTCTGTCCAAATATTTATGGGCCTAACTGTATGCGTTTTAAGCCCAATTGAGTCCCAGTGCACTACAGACTATAAAACTGGGTCAAGCAGGTGACTTGCTTCTACACCTGTGTAACATGACTTTGTGTATTACTTCAGAGCCATTTGACACTGCACATTCTCACTGTGTGGCATTGCAGCTGCGAACCTAAATTAGGCCAATTAATCTTTGAAGACGTAACCATAAACTACTGCTGAGAATTAAAATCCTTCACTACTATGTATATACTATAAAGATGTTTCCCATACAAATACAGTGACCCTTCTGTACACTGCCTGTTATCCTAAAGAGTGTGGTATATTTAAACAGGGTTATATATTATTTAATAATTTAGTAATAATGGCTCCATCCTGCCTGCACTATATAGAGAGCTTGACAAACCAGGATGAGGAATTAGTGATACAATTCTGCCATTTGTATAAGAAATAAATAAATACATTTGCAAATATTCCTTTTATTCAAGCCGCCTCCTTTTCAAGCAACACTAAATTGTCTAATCCAGGAGAGATATTTGTTTTTCCAAAGCTGTGCACCTTTCATTTTCGGTTACCTCCAACTGGGAGATGAATTAATATCACCCATTAAAGAGCATTTCAAGCTGTCAAAGCATTTCTAGCATGAAGAAAAGCTCTGACTGAACCTTGGTTTTGTTGTTCTCTATTACAATCAGAAACGTGAGATTTGTATTTGATGGCATCACCCTGTTTTATACACCATTCCTACATATCATATACCAGCACACAGGGCCGCCATTAGAAATCACGGGGCCCCGTACAACAAAATTTTTGGGGCCCCCCTGGGCCCCGCCCACGCTGACGACCAAGCTCCACCCCATATCCCGCCTACTCCACATCGCAGTTAAAAGACCACAGAAAAGTAACCCCCCCCCACACAAGTTGTAAAAAGCTATTGATGGTCAGGGCCCCCTTATAAAAAATTGGGGCCCCAAAAAAAAAATTAAAATTTTTTTTTTTAAAAAAAAACATTGGTGGCAGGGGCCCCCTTATAAGTTAAAAAAAACTTGGGGCCCCAACAAAAAAAAATGTAAAAAAACTAAAAAATAAACAAACATTGGTGGTAGGGGCCCCCTTATAAGTTAAAAACAAATTGGGGCCCCAAAAAAAAATTTGAAAAAAAAATAATTTTTTTTGAAAAAAAACAAAAAAAAACTGGTGGCAGGGGCCCCCTTACAAGTTAAAAAAATTTGGGGCCACCAAAAAGAAAATTAATTTTTTTTTTAAAAAAAAATACAATGGTGGCAAGGGGCCCCTTACGAGTTAAAAAAAAAATTGGGGCCCCAAAAAAAAAGTTTTAAAAAAAAGATTGGTGGCAGGGGCCTATAGAATATTAAAATAATACATTGGTGGCCAGGGGATTAAAAAAAAAAAAACACAAACTGGTGTTCAGTAGGATTGAACTCATGGCTTCAGTACTTCAGCTTCGCCTCCTTTCGTGACTTCGGGTTTTTTCACCGCTTCAGGACTTCAATTTCGGCTGTTTTCGTGACTTCGGGTCTTTGCGCTGCTTCAGGACATCGGCTTCGGCTGTTTTCGTGATTTCGGGTCTTTTCGGCGCTTCGTGACTTCGGGACTTCGGCTTTTTCCGTGACTTCGGGTCTTTTCAGCTTTTCGGCACTTCCGCATTCGGCACGCAAGAGGCAAGACGTACGGCTCGGGCGCTCGTAAGGGGGGCCCGGATCTTCAAAAAATGCAGCGCTGCCGGGCCCCCCTTCATGCCCGGGCCCGGTACGCTTGTCCCCCCCTGATGGCGGCCCTGCCAGCACAGCTTCAGACTGGGGCACTAGTGGCCAACAGGGGCTGAGAGTTCAAGGGCGGGTCCTCATTCAGGGTCCTCCTCCCGACGTCCGCACATCCCGCCCACCCACCCTCACACGTGCATTCCTTATTGCATACTTTTTGCCTCCTTCCTCTTCATTTACTCTGACGGTGAGGCCTGGACAAAGGAGTAGGTCTGGGTTGATGGGACCCACCAGGATTTTTCCCATGTCCCGCCGACCCAATCTGACCCTGCAACATCCCTCAAAATTGCATGATACAGATTCTATACAAGAACAGATACCCCAGATACCCCCACAGGCTATTTGTTCACATCAACTATAAGATGGAAAAAGAAGGAATCATGCATAAGAATAGATTAAAAACAAATCACTAAAAGAAGTATGAAACTGAATGGAGAAGGCACATACTGTAAAGGAGATGTTGGTAATAAGCAAAATAACATGGGAACAAGGAATAGGAGCAACTCTTTTTGAATAAATGGTATCCCCAGAAGTAAATGTGGCAATAATAAATAATGACTCTATTTTATTAAAGATGTAATGAGACCATCAATTTTTAGTTTGACCAAATGCTGAATCATAATTATGTAATTCTTAAAGGAACAGTAACACCAAAAAATGTAAGTGTGGAGCAATGGTGGAAATTGAAAAACTACTATATGGCACAGGATAACTAATGGATAAAAGATAACACCATTAGACAGACAGAGCTTATTTGCTATCTGATGTGTAACCTGAGCCTTTTCTCCTTTGCCACCATTGCTACACAGCAGCTTATTTATATAAACAATAGTAGTGTTTCTTAAGCAAACACAGCAGTTTTAGGGCTATTCCACACGGGGAGATAGCGACGCGTTTGCGGTCGCGGCGACAAAGCGCCGCGACAGTCGCCGCGACAGTCGCCGCGACCGGCGCAGGCGACAGTTTTGTATGGGCGCCTATGTAAAAACGCCTGTGCTAACCACACGAGGCGATGCGCTTTTCAACAGTCGCCTGAAAAAGCCTGGCGAGGCATTTTCAGGCGACTGTTGAAAAGCGCATCGCCTCGTGTGGTTAGCACAGGCGTTTTTACATAGGCGCCCATACAAAACTGTCGCCTGCGCCGGTCGCGGCGCTTTGTCGCCGCAAACGCGTCGCTATCTCCCCGTGTGGAATAGCCCTTACCAGTGATGGGCAACACTGCATTGTATTTTCATTACTTTAAAACACTTTTATTTTTTGACGTTACTGTTCCTTTAACACAATTTAAACCTCTAAATTTCAAATTCAAAATTCTAATTTAACTACAATCAATAAAAACTGCATCATCTGGAAAAGAAATGATTGCCTTTCCTTGCTGAGCACGGCAATGTCCTATGATATTGGATTTTGTTTGGCTGTTTACTAAGGACTGGGTCAAATCTGAAAAGGCTGGCTCTCCTGAAAAAGTTTTGATTTGTCGAATCCCTAGAACTTTATAAACATCTCCATGTGCATTAAAATCTTGCAGTGATGTTGCCATAGCCATACTGTGGTGGCTTATAAAAACTGTGGGCATGTCAGCCTCATCCCTTTGCATAACTGGCATCCTTTATCAGTATCATACTATCACTGTTTAAACCACTGCACATTCCCCTACCACCATTCCCTCCTTTAAATGGATGATATTCCTTCTCTGCAATGAGTACAGTCATTCAGTTGTTTAAAATTTGATGCAAAATGGGGTTGGTTCTCATTAGTACACATAATGGTTAATGAACGTCCAATAATGGCATTTATGTTTAGTGTTATGAGTTCTTCCCACTTTGCCTGGTGTCATTATACCCAGTTGGCAGCTATCGTTCAAAATCAATGTTTTGTTCTAAGCAAGAGATTATTCAATTGCTCCCTTTAAGGTACATTTATCTGCCCAGTATGAGTTTCTAATTCAAATCATTTCCTTTTTCTTTGACATTGTCACTGATTATAGAAACTATACCTATAGAATTAATGCATTGTAGTTTGTTCAGACATGATCCATCCAGAAAGCAATCGCGCAGGGCAACACAACATTATATTTAAATCAAAATTAAAATCTTTTAATAAATGCTTATGGTTCAAAAGACTGTAAGGCTCATGTACTAGTACCAGATGCCAATGTGTCCATGTTTGGTTATTATTCCAGTATTAATTTGCAATAAACATTGCACTTGTGCTTAGTGCTAGTGTAGAGCAGTCACAGAGTACAACTCTGCACTTATCTTACTATATTTACATTGGTGCAGCAGAAACTGTAAAGTCTGTATCTTTAATTCTCAATTCTTTTGTACACAGGAAAACTGAAAATACTGAAATATTAGTGATTTAGATTTGTAGAGCACTCTCTTTGAAAATGGCACCAGTAACGTTCCTCAACTGCCACCAATTATTACAGTGTGGCAGCTTCCCATGTGCTATTCACAATGCCTAACCCTGTGTTATGAACAATTATTGAATTATGTTTCTATTCATTCTATAAATATATATTGATGCTGTCTGTCTGTGTGTTTTTGCCCTTAGCGATACAAGGATCGGGGGTGATCTTTAAAACTGTGGAAGTGACTGTTCATAAAGAGGGAAACACATTTGGATTTGTAATTCGAGGTGAGTTACCTGTTATGAATAACATTCTTTCTAAAACTATAATATACAGATATTGTTTTTATTTTCCCTAAATAGTGTTAACGGTATGCAGTGAGTTCCAAAACAGGAGAGACCAGCCAGGTTTATTCTTAATTTCCATGTAAAATTGCTTCTGACCTGTAGCTATGTTTTTGGAAAGTAGAAAATCTGCTAAATGGTTACTAATAGACTAAATTATAAATGTGTTGCATTGTGTTAAGCTGCCATTACTTTGACTAGCAGAAAAAACTTGCCTGGAGGTGATCTGGTTCTATGTGTAGATTTTCTGATTTTTACACTAGCCTGGTACCTTGAACTTGTACAGGTATGAGACCTGTTATGCAGAATGCTCAGGACCTGGGATTTTCCCACATAAGGGATCTTTCCATAATTTAGCTCTCCATACCTCATTTATATACTCACTCCTGCACTGTCCCCTCTGGCTATGTTGAAGATGGGTGGGTCCCCATGCCTCACACCACACATCCCAACGCCTCCTGTTTACTTTCTGCATTGGAGCTAAACGTTAAATAGGGGATGTGGATCGCAGGTAGTAGAGTGCTAAAATTGAGATCCTATGAGGATCATGGGTCTTTATCATGTCTCCTTTAACCAGGGGATCTGCTCCTGACCCCTGGTCAGAGCCACAGTAATAATAATGCAGCATATTTCTGAAAATATTGTTGGATCAACCTTAGGTAACTCAAAATCTCACCACTTATTAACCTCCAATCTGGGCTTTTAGAAGTATAAGAGATCCAACTGTCATCTACAAAAAACTCATTCTCATTGTACTACAGGCTGCCCTCGCTTCCCTGTCCCCTAGGAGGACAGACTTCTTTTTGGCAAACTTTCTGTAAATATCTTTAATGTTTAATGCTTTTTATTAAAGTCAGACAGGCTATTGGAATTTACATTTTCCTAGAAACCTGTTGATGAGGACAGTAGTTTTTATATTTTCCACAGTACATCTTGCATGGGATAAACATGATTTGTTACATGCTGGGTGACATTATATCCTTGTTATGACCTTTACAGGCTTGTAATGATTGCAATAATCACTCATAATCTTTGATTGTAAGGTGGCAGCTGAAGGTTTACTGGTTAGAGAGAAGTCCAAGGAAGATTTGTGTAGAGCAGCTATGGCTGATGTATGTCCACTTCTAGAGCACTGAGGGGAATGTTTGTGCTTGGAGCCATACACTGATTTTGTATCAATGTTTGCAGGAGGAGCACATGAGGACAGAAATAAATCTCGACCCATTGTAATAACTTGCGTTAGACCCGGAGGACCAGCTGACAGGTACAATACATCTTTCTGCAGCAATACAGATGGATCTGGGATATTCTGGCACACGGGCAGATAAGCTATGCATCAAATCTTCTAAGCAGATATAATGAATGTAAAGATTCTCTGTATGTATTAAAGGAAGCTCGGCCAAAATCATCTGCAGAAAATGCTTATTGCTTGATGTGCTCTGCCATCTCCCCTGCCTCCGTTACTAGCTATTATTATTGCTTTAATCAATGCCAATGTATTGCCAGATGTAATGCACTAGAGGAGACATATGACAACAATTGTTACCATTATTAAATGCCACAAAGGCAGTGCTGAGATGGTTGAGTTTACCAGCCTAATGAAATAAATATAAAAAAAAGGCTAGTTTCTGACAAGCACCCTCCCACGTAGAGACGCAAAGGTTCTTCTTTCCCCTTGGGAGCATGTAAATGTTCTGCAATATGTTTAGTATTCGGTCTAGGTTGCACATTAATGAGAATCTTAATCTCGGGTTTTTTTTAGCAATATTACATATCTTTTACAATTTAAAAATATAAATTTCTCTGGGAGTCTTTCCTGTAACTAACTATATTACACATACAATATGGACTTTTGTAAGAATCACTGTAGTATTTTACCATAAAACTGTAAAATTTAGGCTAAATCTAACCTCCAGCTCTTTCTCAGCTCCAACTCCCAGCATTCTCCAACTGCCCTTGATTGTTATGGTTATTATGACAGTCTCAGCCTGAACACCATGCAACGACTATCCACGTGTTATTGTTTAATAGCCAACATTTCCCTATTCTGACTACTCTACAGCATTCCTGATTTGGTTGTTTTGTTTCCATTAACAGATTGGGATTACTGTGTGTCAGAAAACACTATTATTAACAAGGTTCAGGGCTCTTACATTAAAGGGACACTTCACATTCACAAAACCTCATTCAGTCAGAAAATGATATAAACCTGATTCTTTATTGAGCACCAGAACCCATTATTCTGGGACTTCTGGTTATCGTTGGGCTGTGTTTTTGGTCTGCTTTAGCTCTGAAGATAAAGGGATATCAGCAAACATCAGGTCATAGGGATGGTACTGTAACACAGTTTTGGGCTGTACAGGTTAATCACCAGCTAGGGCACTAGAGCATGAGTTACACGTGACTAACACTTCAGGCTAGGGCCTTTGCGAAATGGAGGATTAAAGGTGTGGTGTAGTTTAACTACAACTCCCACAGGCTACTGTGAAATAAAACAGGAAAAGAATGGGCGCCAGGAGGTTCTTGCAGTCAAACAGAATAAAACTTTTATTTGTCAGAGACAAATAATCGACAGGGTTGTACTTACAAAGCCACAGAGGCCTCAGCAGAAAAACATGACAGGTCCCTCAGAGACAGCACATTGGAACTCCCTGAGGCTATAGCGTCACGCCAGGATAGATAAACCCTCAGGATCTCAGCACTGTGACCTGGATCCCACATGTTGGATCAGCAAACTCACTAGCCCTAATTCCCGATTAGGCTGTGTCCCTTTCTACAAGCTACCTCCTTGCTAACCCTCCTAGTTGGAGCCAAGCTACTCTTGCTACTAAACCCGCTTATCTTATTCTCCTAGAGAGTACTATTACAGGTAGTAACCTATCTCTAGCTGGTCTCATTCACGGGGACCCTGCTCCCCGACTTATCTCTCTAGAGGTACTGGTCCCTCAGGGGCAGGGATCCCCGACCTTTAGAACCTGTGAGCAAAATTTAGAAGTAAAAGGAGTTTGGAGCAACACTAGCATGACAAATGTTCCTGGGAAGCCAAATAAGCTGTGATCGGCCATTTAGTAGCCCCTAGGTGGATTGTCAACCTGTTTGGCAGTGCACCTGGTTTTTGTGCAGCCAAAACTTGCGTCCAAGCCTGGAATTTAAAAATAAGCACCTGTTTTGAGGCCACTGGGCACCTGTTTTGAGGCCACTGGGAACAACATCCAAGGGTTGGAGAGCATCATGTTGCTCACAAGCTACTGTTTGGGGATCTCTGCTCTAGGGTACATGGCTTTACTGGGCCTTGTTGCACCCTGGCCAATAATACAACTACGCAAATTACATCTAGCTACATGAGCATCTCCCCAGCAACTAGGAAGATCAGGAAGTGTATGGAATTAAAGCCATAGGGACACATTAACCCTATGAGTCCCTACAGTACTATTGCACCAATCATAGTTTGTCAATATTACTTCTGCATTGCAGGTATATGCATACAGCACAGTGCAGTAGAATGGGAAAAGGTATGTACATTACGATTGACATTCCTGTGGCCCTCTTGCTAATATAGAACAGCTGGGGGTTCCTTGGGGCACTTGCTGTTAATTGAGTTACGGGTTGGAAACCATCATCACCCAAGTTTAATCTGTTTTTCATCCAGTTTACCATATAATAAAGCCATGGAACCAAAACACAAGCCTGTAGTGGATTGCTTGGTCATTATTCAATAATAGGCAGTTATTCTCCCATCACTGATTTGCAGATTGATGTCATTTCTTTTCCTCTGTGACCTCGTGCTCACTAACTGTCAAGGTAAATGTTAAGAATAAAGACAAGTGGGATTGATGTCAAGAGCCATGCAAGTGAATCATTTTGTGTAAGTGGTTATTATCTCTAAACCACATTACGTTAAATTAATAAAGATTGTTTCCTCCATCCCTTTTCAGAGAGGGCACAATCAAGCCAGGGGACAGGCTCCTAAGCGTTGATGGGATTCGGCTGCATGGAACCACACACGCAGAAGCCATGAGTATTCTAAAGCAGTGCGGACAGGAGGCAACGCTGCTGATAGAATATGATGTCTCTGTAATGGGTAAGCTAGACTGATGACTTCCAGCTTTTAATGGTACGATGGGTACTTGCACACAATGTGACCTCAACGCCTTCTCATCTCAGTCATTTCTATGGGTAATCAAAATGCTCTACAGTTGATTATACACTGTGACCATCCAGAATAGCTTTCCATGGTGCACTAATTTAAAGTAGTTTTGATGAAATGAAGGTAAAAAAAAAATATCGGTTGCTATATATCTGTTTTTCAAAATAAACATATGGCATGTTATTTAAAATCACCTAATTAGGTTTTATATGAATACATTGTTGAAAACAGCAGCCATTATAAAACCACATCTATGCTGTTCTTAATGTGCTGTTCCTAATTACGAATACCAAGGACAAAAAACCATTACAGGTAATAACAGGCACATAATTACATACCATTCAAATAAGTACCTCTCTTTTATATAACTTACAACTTACTTGCCATTTCAACTTAGATAATATGAATTTACTTTTGCTGATAATCCTGGTACTTTTACCTAGTTTTGGGGAAGGTCTGGATACTACAATTTATAAGCAAACCTGGAAAATATTGTCTAGAACTTCTTTGACTAATCCTTTTTTTAGTTGCTTTGGTTCTGTTATTTCTAAGTAGGGACAGGTTCTAGTGCTCATCTAGTGCAGTTGCCACTAGCAACCAGTTAGAAATTAGGTTGGAGCAGTACATAGCAAAAATGAAGCAAAGATTTTATTGGTTACAATAGGTAACTGAACTGGTTAGCACCAATGTTTATAAATGAGACCCTGTGTCTAGGATATGCCTCTAAACCAATGTTTCACTTCTTTTTGCATAGAGGGGGAATTTCTTTTCCATACATCTTTGATGGGCAGATTATATTAAAATTATGTTATTATACAAATATATTTGTGGAGCCCATGAGCAGCCTGGGAGCATGCACAATATAATATTTGGGTGTATGGGAACACATTACCACCATAAGTACTGTGTTTTATATGTGCTTGTGATGTTTGTTTAATGTGTATTTTCCCTAGGGTTGTGGAACTGATTGTAAGGAAAACCGTAAATCCTCCCAAAGATGGCGTCCAAGATGGCAGCCTCCTGGATCCTGCTGGTCGCAGCATGATGACGTCAGCGTCTTTCCGTCCCCGGATTGGTCGCCGGCGTCGGAACGTACGCCGGCGTCAGAATGTGCGTCAACGTCAGGACGCTGGCGTCAGTGCGTCAGCGTCGGCGTCATGACGTCAGCGCGTCCAAAATTGGCGCCAAAACCAGGCCTATTTAAAGCAGCTCCAGGATTCCCTCAATGCCCGATTATAGGTTTAGTTTACTACTCCTGGGTGTGATTCATTGCGAACCTCTTGATATTTGTGTACCCACCTTTGCCTGAAAACTTCGACCTTGAACCTCCCTTGGTCCTCACTACTCCTGAGGCCTTTGGCCTTACATTATAATCGGGCCATGGACCCTTCGGAGGAGAATCCAGCGCCGCCTGATGTCGGTGGAGCGCTTCGTGGTCTGGCTTCCCGGATGCAGTCCTATGAGGTACAGCAGTCTCATTTTGGTCAGGCTCTGGAGACTATACTTGCAAAGCTGTCGGCTTTAACTCCCGCTGATCCTATTCCTGCACCAGTACCTGTGGCCCCGCTCCACGTCTCCGAGCCCCGCATTCCGGCTCCCCCACTCTACAGTGGTGATCCTGCAGCCTGCCGTGGGTTTATCAACCAGTGCGAGGTCCACTTTACACTCGCACCCAGCCAATTCGTTTCTGAACGTGCCAAGGTGGGCTTCATATTCTCCCGTCTGCAAGGGAAGGCATTGGAGTGGGCTTCGCCTCTATGGGAGAAGGAGGATCCCATTATCGATAATGCCAGAGCCTTCGTTCGTGAACTGCGAGTGGTCTTTGATGCTCCGGGGTGTGCCACTGCTTCCTCCGCACGCCTGTTCCATCTTCAACAGGGAACTCGCTCGGTTTCGGAGTACGCCATTGAATTCCGCACCCTGGTTGCAGAAACTTCGTGGAACAATGACGGGTATCACGCTGCCTTTTACAACAGCCTGGCGATACGCATAAAGACTGATCTTGTGTCCAGGGAAATTCCATCCCGTTGGGAAGATCTAGTCGCCCTGGCCATAAAGGTAGATACTCGGCAGAGGGAGTTTCAAGCTGAACTCGACAGAGAGCGCTCCCCAACCAAGAGATTCCACAGGTTCCAACCTACTCTGGCTCCTCGTTTTCAAAGACCCTTTCTTCCCAACCCGGCTTCCACCTTGTCTTCTCCAAATCCTGCGGCTCCTGCTTCTTCTTCCCTGCCTTCGGAAGAACCAATGCAGATCGGACGGGCTCGTCTGACCGAACAGGAAAAGCTTCGGAGAAGGGCTGCTGGACTTTGCCTCTATTGTGGTGGAAAATCCCACTTCGCCTATGAGTGCCCAGTGAAGCCGGGAAACGCCAACACCTAGGTAAGACTGGGGAGACTTACCTGGGTGGAATTGGTCCCTCTCCCCATTCTTCTGCTCAACGCTTCCTCCTTCCTGTGCAGATTCGTTTTGGAACCCAGACGATTTCTTCTGAAGCTTTCCTTGACTCCGGCGCAGCTGGGAATTTCATGGATAAAGTCTTCGCTAAAAGCCACTCCATTCCCCTGCGACCTCTGGCTGTTCCTCTTCGCGCATTGGCGATTGACGATCGTCCACTTTCCTCTGCTACAATTTCCCACTCCACCGATGAACTTTCCGTTATTGTGGGATCCATGCACCTTGAAAGACTGTCCTTCCTTCTAATTGTTTGTCCTTCTACCCCCATTGTACTTGGTTTGCCCTGGTTGAATATTCATAACCCAGTAATCGATTGGGCTTCGTCTCAGATCTCCCGAAGGAGTTCCTTCTGCCAACAAAATTGTTTACCCACCAAATCCATCATTAAAGTTTCATCTGTGTCTTCCAATTCTTCTTTGCCCTTTGTTTATCAAGCCTTCTCTGATGTCTTCAATAAAAAGTCTGCCGAAGTCCTGCCTCCCCACCGTCTCTATGATTGCCCCCAGCGCCGATTCTGGGGCTGCTGCCGCCTGAGGCAGCAGCCCAGATGCCGCCCCCCTCCTCTCCCGCTCCGCGCTTAAAAATTAGCGTCGGAGCGGGTTTCAGGGGGCAGTATCGCTAGTGCATTGAGCGCAATAGCGCTCTTTGCACTAGCGGAGCCGAATTTCCGGGTTAAAACCCGGAAGTTCGGCTCTTAAAGTTACAAGAGGCGGCTTTTTGCCGCCCCTTGTAACTGGCCGCACGCTGCCGCCTGAGGCAAGGGTTTCACCTTGCCTCATGGCAGAAGCGGCCCTGATTGCCCCATCGAACTTCTTCCTGGAACCATGCCTCCCCGGGGTCGCACCTATCCGCTTTCTCCTTCTGAAACCTGTGCCATGAAGGAGTACATTCAAGAGAACCTGCAAAGAGGCTTTATTCGTCCTTCCTCTTCCCCGGCTGGAGCCGGCTTCTTCTTTGTAGAGAAGAAAGATGGAGGTTTGCGGCCCTGCATTGATTATAGAGGTTTAAATAAAATTACAATTAAAAACCGTTATCCCCTTCCTCTCATCTCTGAACTGTTCGACCAACTCAAAGGGGCTTGTCTTTTCACCAAGTTGGATCTTCGTGGGGCTTATAATTTAGTCCGGGTCAGAGAGGGAGATGAATGGAAGACCGCATTCAACACCCGGGACGGGCATTATGAATATCTTGTAATGCCATTCGGTCTCTGTAACGCCCCCGCGGTCTTCCAAGAATTTGTGAATGACATTTTCAGGGATTTACTGGGCCAGTATGCGGTGGTGTACTTGGACGATATCCTTATTTTTTCCAAGAATCTTGCTGAGCATCGTCTTCAAGTTCAAGAAGTACTTTCTCTTCTTCGAAAGAACAACCTGTTTGCCAAGTTGGAGAAATGTTCCTTTGAAGTATCATCCATTTCCTTCCTAGGATACATCATTTCCCAACAAGGCTTCAGGATGGACCCAGCCAAGGTTTCGGCAATTCAAGATTGGCCTCTCCCCACCAGTGTCAAGGCTGTTCAAAGATTCATCGGCTTTGCTAACTATTATAGACAGTTCATTAAAGGTTTTTCGTCAAAAATTGCTCCAATTCTTGCTCTTATACAAAAAGGGGGTAAACCGCAGCATTGGCCTCCTCCAAGACTCTTAAAGAATCCTTTTCATCTGCCCCAATCCTCAGGCACCCTGAACCTCTCCAACCTTTCTTCATCGAAGTAGATGCCTCGGACATCGGAGCAGGAGCAATATTATCCCAAAGATCCTCTTCTGATGGTAAACTGCATCCGTGTGCCTTCTTTTCCAAAAAGTTTTCCTCCTCCGAAAGGAATTATGACGTTGGGAACCGTGAGTTACTGGCCGTCAAACTTGCTCTAGACGAGTGGAGACACTTTCTTGAAGGGTCATTGGTCCCTGTGACCATCTTCACCGACCACAAAAACCTAGAATATATCCAGACCCTTAAGCGCCTCAATCCCCGACAAGCCAGATGGGCACTGTTCTTCTCACGTTTTAACTTCATCTTAACTTTTCGTCCTGGTTCAAGAAACAAGAAAGCGGATGCTCTTTCCAGAAGTTTTATCCCTGAAGACCCCATCTCCGAAGACCCAGAATCCATTGTGCCTCCTACAAAGATCATTGCTGCCCTGTTCCCTTCCCTTGCCTCGCATCTTTTGTCCATTCAATCTTCTGCTCCTGTGGAAACTCCTGTGGGCGTAGCCTTTGTTCCTCCTGAGCTTCGTCAGTCCATTTTGATCCAGTCTCACAGTTCAATGCAGGACGGTCATCTGGGAATTAAAAAGACGACTGAACTTTTATCTCGTCTCGTCTGGTGGCCTTCCTTAAGAAAGGATGTTAAAGATTTTGTTTCTTCCTGCTCCACTTGTGCTGTATCCAAATCAGGACATTCTCCTCCTAAAGGCCTACTTTTACCTTTGCCTGTTCCATCCCGCCCTTGGACCCATTTGGCAATGGATTTCATCGTGGATCTTCCTGCTTCCTCTGGCTACACCGTTATCTGGGTGGTGATTGACAGGTTTAGTAAGATGGCACACTTTATCCCTCTCCGGAAACTCCCTTCAGCTCCAGAACTTTCTTCATTATTTATTAAACATATTTTTCGTCTCAATGGTTTTCCTGCTGAGATTGTCTCTGACCGGGGGTCCCAATTTGTTTCAAAGTTTTGGAGGTCCCTTTGTAAAGCCCTGGACATTTCTCTTCAATTTTCTTCTTCTTATCATCCCCAGTCTAATGGAGCGGCAGAAAGAGTTAACCAGGCTCTTGAACAGTTCCTTCGGTGTCATGTATCCCTGTGTCAGGATGATTGGGCTGACCTCCTCCCTTGGGCCGAATTTGCACATAATGCCATACACTCTTCCTCTGAAAAGTCTCCTTTTTTTTGTGTTTATGGTCTTAACCCCCTGGCCTTTCCTCAAGATCTACTGCTCACAAATGTCCCTGCCGCCAACGATCAGGCTGCCCACATGTTGGCCATCTGGCAGGCTACTACTGTCAACCTGGAGAAGAGCTCGCTTGCACAGAAGAAGTTCGCTGACAAGAGAAGGGTTTCTTCCCCTCTGTATGTTCCCGGTGACAAGGTCTGGCTGTCTACCCGCAATATCCGCCTCAAAGTTCCCTCACCTAAACTTGGTCCCAAGTTTATTGGTCCCTTCCCTATCACCGAGATCATCAACCCTGTGGCTGTGCGCCTGCAACTTCCTCCTGAGATGCGGATCCCCAATGCCTTCCATGTTTCTTTACTTAAACCTGCAGTTTCGTCTTCTTCTTCCCCAGCTCCTGTCGTTGTGGATGGGCATCAAGAGTTCGAGGTAAAGAAGATTTTGGATTCTCGAATTTCTAGAGGCACCCTGCAGTACCTTATTGAATGGAAGGGATTCGGTCCTGAGGAGTGCTCCTGGGTAAAAAGCTCCGATGTCCATGCTCCTCTCTTGGTCCAAAAATTTCATCGGAGATTCCCGTCCAGCCCAGGTGGTCCTGAGGCCCCCCCTGAGGAGGGGGGTACTGTAAGGAAAACCGTAAATCCTCCCAAAGATGGCAGCCTCCTGGATCCTGCTGGTCGCAGCATGATGACGTCAGCGTCTTTCCGTCCCCGGATTGGTCAACGTCAGAATGTGCGTCAACGTCAGGACGCTGGCGTCAGTGCGTCAGCGTCGGCGTCATGACGTCAGCACGTCCAAAATTGGCGCCAAAACCAGGCCTATTTAAAGCAGCTCCAGGATTCCCTCAATGCCCGATTATAGGTTTAGTTTACTACTCCTGGGTGTGATTCATTGCGAACCTCTTGATATTTGTGTACCGACCTTTGCCTGAAAACTTCGACCTTGAACCTCTTCTGCCTGGACTGATCTTGTTGCCTGTTTGACCATTCTTCCGTCTCATCCTTATTTGTACTGCGAACTTGGACATTGTTATTTCCTCCCTTGGTCCTCACTACTCCTGAGGCCTTTGGCCTTACACTGATATTAACATATACCCGATCGGCTATAAACACAGTTAAAACATTATTTTTAATCGGCAAGCTTGTTGTAACTCCTGTTAAAGCGTATTGCATGTATATGAGCTTATGTATTTTCTTTTAAAGTGTTCAAGATGACAACCACATTTACACATGCCTTTTGCATGCAGCCTTACTCACATGGGAAAGATGTAAAGCTTAGATGCCAACATGCAAACACCTTTCTGACATGTGAAATGTCTTAAAGCAACAAACAGAAGCAGTAGTAAGTAGTTTGCAGTAGTAATTAGTCTGTCGTACTCTCCTTTAAAGGAAAAGGAAAGGTAGAATCTTTGAGGGTTCCACTTAAAGGGTATTTTTGTAATTTGGATCTCCATACCTTAAGACTGCTAAAAATCATTTAAACATTAACTAAACCCAATAGAATTGGAATCAAGTACAAGCTGCTGTTTTTTTTATTACAGATAAAAAGAAATAATAAAGAGAATATTTAATTAAAGTGAACTCTATAGGACCTTTCTGGATAACAGGTTTTTGCATAATGGGTTTCAGCCCTGTATTTCGCAGTGATGGTATACCCAGATTATATGTGTAGTACCTTTCGTGAAAAGTAACAGCCTAGTGTTGATTAAGGCTGAAATAGGTATATATCTCCACATTGCAGACTAATCTCTACCTCTTCAGAACAATATGTACTTTGTGACCATGCAAATTTGATGTAGTGCTGAGACTGCTGGGAGACTTGGATGGTTGGCCCCGATGCTGCCATATTATAAACAAGCTGCTAAGTGCAACCATCCACAGAGAGGACAATATTTAATTCCATATGTGTCTTGGGACACCTGCAGTTTAAATCGGCACTGCACCCCAAGACCTTTGTCTTTGTAATGCTTTTTTGAGACAATTACAATTTCAAGTTCTATTTCCATGCAAATGGCAAACTATGTGACTCAGTCTTCCAAATATGAAAATTGCTTTAGTCTGTTTTCAAGTTTTGTTTTTGATTTTGGCGAGCTGATGCTTTTCAGCTTACTTGGGTTTCAGTGGCCTTAGTGACCACATTTGTTATCACCAAATGGCAAATATGAATAGGCCTGACTGTTGTTATAATAATTATCCTTTTTTTTTAAGCAATATTATTATATTTTATCCTCTCCATAGTCCATGTGGCAATGTAGCTTCCAGCCTTAGGTCCCTACCATGCATTCACCCACACATATACTATGGCCTAATTCAGAAAGATAAGTAGTAATTAATAATAATGAAAATAAAAATGATGCTCCGAACCTTAAAGCTAGAAAAAGGCATCGGATTTGCAGCTTTTCAGAGATTAACCCGTATGGCTATGAATCCCACTTTAATGTTGCTAGTCTCTTAGGCAGCATGTGTCTCAGTAGATTGCTGGCTTAGCTTTTTAACATAATGCATATTGTAATTCAATATTTTAATACAGAACTGATTATTTGTTTAAAATTCATGATGAGTGAGCTTCCATTGCTGATGTCAACCTTTTAAAATGGAAAAAAAGATATTTTTGCTAGTAATTACTATAAATGAACACACTTGTCAGTCAGAAGTCTCCTAAGAGAACTGCTTTGTGTTTATTGAGTGCACACATTCATCATTTGGGAGATAACGGTAATTTATAAGGATGGTTAATTTCAATAAATTCTTACATGGCCATATACAAGGATAAAAGGCAAGTGCTTTTCTAGAAGTCAACTCAAGGTGACTTTACATTTTAGGCAGGGAGGCACATTATTTGGTTTGTAAATAAGATTAATATATCTTTCTATTTATGTGGATTTGTGTGTATCATAACTGATATGCTCCAATGCCCTTTTTAAATGCATTACACTGAATATATTCACTTTCAACCTGACCTGCCATTTAGTTATGAGACACCTGTTTTTCACATATAGTATTAATAAATCGGATAAGCCTGGGGTTTTTGTTATTTTTCAAATACTTGGCTTCCTAATTTGCCTTTCTTCAAAACTGTTGTGCTGTCTGGTTGCTAGGGTCTGTATCCCTAGCAAATGTATATTATTGCTATTCTTTTGCTTCACTTTATTTATTACTCATCTTACAGTGCATTATTGAAGCCACTTCATTGTTTCTATGGCCAGAAACATTTGGAAGCCAAATAGCTGTGTAAATGCCAAGCTAGAAGCAGCACAACAAAAAGTTAACTCAAAACTATGAGCTAACACATATGAAACAGTGCATTAGGATTCCCTTGTCTACATCTTACTGAAAGTTAATTCTAAAATGGCCATTTACCCCCTCCCCCTTACCTTTATTGGATAGGCTTTCTTCTTGGCCTCTAGAGGACATATGGTGTGAAGAAGGCCATTTATGCCAAACTGGACCAGTTTAACCTAAACAGTGGAGGGGAAGGGAGGAAAAGTTTGCTTTCAATTTCCATCCAAAGAGACGATCAAAATAAAGATTTTATAAATATAATGAAAATTTACATTGTATTGCTTGTAACAATAAAGAAAGAGAGGAAGTAGAGAGAATAATACATTGGAAGAAATATAGCTTTCTTCTTAATGCTAGAGTAAATGCTAGTAATTGTTTTATTACGTATTTTGATTTTCATTTTGATTTGATCATTTCTAGATTAGGTATAGGGATAGGTTAATCTCAATATCTTAGCAATGAGTGCTCTAGCTGTTTGTAACATATATATATATACATATATGTTAGCTTGCATTAATCAACATTGAACCTCATTTTCCAGTTTGCTGCCCAGTTTTCCAACTTAGACTCACTCTGCAAAGTGGCAGCATCCCGAATGGAACCTATAGTTCTGCACAATTTAGTATCATCTGCAAAAATAGAAACAATACTTTCAATGCCCACCTCCAGGTCATTAATAAACAAGTTGAAAAGCAAGGGACCTAGTACAGAGCCCTGTGGTACTTCACTAACAACACTGGTCCAATTAGACCAGTACTGGAACTTTAAACTTAATACTACTAAATACTGTATATCATGACCTGGCTGAATGGAAACATTCATTGCAAAGAAAAGGCTTGAGAATTTCTTATATAGCTTTGCTGCAAGCCTTTGAACGGCTGAAAAGTGGGAAGTATTCAAAAGGGTAACCCTATAAAAGTGTTTTAGGACAATGCTGGGCTATGATACAGTGGTCATCAATTCAGTGCAATCTACCTTTTGGGCACCCCTTTGCTAATGCCTAGTTGGTAGCCCAGTATCTGACGTTAGGTATGACAGCTGTCAATTCATAGCTCATCTATTGTTTATGACTGTCAAAACAATTATTAGCCATCAAAGTTTCAGTTGACCAGCGGGTACATAAGAAGCAATATGAACCAGCATGTGTCATAAAGTTAATGATGTGTTAAGTATAATCTTGGCTAACTACTGGCACATAAAAAACAAATTTTGTATTGAGGTGACCTTTAAATTTCAAACATTTTGAGAATGATATATATAAAAAGCTGGGAATGGTACTGAAAAGGTTCTAGGTCACAGCAAAAATATAGATAATTATACACTAGTTAGCTGTTTTGAAACAAACAAAAACAGGTTTGCATGTACCTGCAGCACATCACTCTATATTGCCCAGTCTTTATGGCAAGGATGACAATTAAATAATGCCTTTACTTAATTCATAGAATAGTAGCAAGTGTTTTTTTTTTTATAATGATGGATATATAAATGTGATTTAAATATGATTTAAATGTGAAAAGTGAAGGAGGCCTAATTAAAAGCAAAATACCTGTGAAATGTTTAAAATAGATTTTCTGTGCTCACCAATTTTCAGCATGTCCTGTTTAATGTCATGACCCTGTAGTTTTAATGAGTATGCGGAAATAAATCTGAGCTGCAGACTGCCTCAAATAACATCGGAGGAAACAACTGTCCATATCATGTTTACAGGCTGATTAGTATTGGGGCAGGATGATTAATAATGCATTCTTTACAGCAAATTGGTTGCCTCCCTTCATTGTGTTGTTATAACCTTTCTTTGTGTCTTTGAAGAGTTCTTGAGAGAAAAAAAATCCCTCTTCAGCACAACTGGATTTATAAAAATAGCATTCATCATATGGGGAGATATGGTTACAAACATCATGTTCCTGTGGGCTGGGTTTATTAAATAGCTGTGGTGTGTGCTGGGATGGGGTCTTCCGTAACGTGGTTGAATGATTACATCTCTGCCAACTGTGCAATTAATATAGATATATAAACAATAGAACCCCAATTTTATGCTTTAGTTTTGGCAATTGGAAAAGCATAGTATACCCTTACCAATTAAACTATCTGGCTATTATACCAGTTAGGGGTCCCAAATGTCTTTCTTGCAGACAGCATGTTTGATCCCAGGAAGGTGCAGCCTAGAATGTCTGGATTATTCTGGCACCACACATACAATAGGCAGATGTTTAACAACAAAATCAAGTCACAGATAAAACAGGAGAGAGCAAAGAGGGACAATTTAAGACTAGGGGATAAGATAGAAGCATGATGATATTATGTACCAAATTGTGCAATTTCATTTATTGGCAAACACATCACTTTTTAAGTGTGCACCAACCAAGCTGTACTGACCAAAGCCAATTTCTTGGGCAACCAATCAGAATGGTTTTCTAGAAACATTGCCACCTAAGAGAGATCACTAATATAATCTACTTGTTATTCTAAATTCACTATTGAGAAACATGGCAAGAATACCATGAGATCTGTAAATTATATTATAAAATCCTTATGTTTTACTACCTTTATGAAATAAAATTGTCTAAAAGACAGCCAGTGGTCTTGATATGCATATTACAGAGCATATTTACCTTTCTCTACACTTTTTGCTTAGCATAATAGGAAGACGTTGCAGTGCTTATAATTACCATGCTTCAAAAAAATGTTGTACTGCATATGTATTACTGTGCAAATCCCTAATGTAAATATGTCACAGAGGAGTTTTCCGTTGGTACATTGCTCGTGCAAACAAGGTTCATGTATTTGGTTTCATACAGCCTTTTCTTACATAATGGAAAATACATTTCTGAGCTGGAATTCACCAATACATGGTGAATATAGCTTGAAATCCTTCATCAAAATAGTTCTTTAAATGAGAAAATGTATTTTTTGATTAAAAGGAGAATTTGGTCCATATTATAATGAACTAAAGAATAGGAGGAAGGAAGGAGACTATTACACAAGCACCTGAGCTTGTCTATCAAATATGTTTAAGCAAAGTTTATATAGTTTCCAGGTCACTTGGGTTTATTTGTTGATTTGAATGGACAGTGCAGCATTTTTGCGGTTGGGAAGAGCTCACTTTATCAAAGCAAGTGTTATTCTCACACAAGGTCACCTCTTCATTCTATGTCTTTATGTTAAATTTGCAAGGCAAAAAGTCAGTTTACTGCAGCATACAACTAGAGCAATTGCAAAACAGATCTTATCAAAGCAATTCAAGGACACAACAGTAAGTGGAAGCTGGGATGTTCCTGATCATTATTTTATGCTGTGAATATAGCACATTTTCCATGTGCATTTCAGTAATACATTGTAAAAATACGCATAAAGAAAGCAGAGGCAATTTCTTGTTCAAAGTAGATGTCAGGAGATGAAAAGCAGCACTGTGCTGCACTCTAATTTATTATTACCAGCCACCCTTCTGCATATAGCAGTGGATTGGGTGGATCAGGTTCATGACCCCCAAAGGATGCTGGGATGCGTAATAGAGTTTTCTTGTGAATAACTGCACTTGGTGGGTCAGCCTGGTAGAATTCAGGTAGGAACTTTGTGATCTCTTCATTGCATACCTTATCTCAGCTGACTTTTATGTTAAAAGGACACTCCGCCATATGAAAGCAATGAAAAATGACTTTATTACATATCAAGCATTAAAAACAGTAACCAAGCCCCAAGCAAAGGGGTCTTTATTAGGGAAACATAAAAAATACAATATGTAATAGTCATTTTTGATATGTTTGAGTGCCCTGTTCTCCTTTCTTTTTGGTTCCAATGCTATGGGGACTTACTGTACAGTGAGCATCCAGTACTTTGAACATTTTTATGGAGTGTCAACCTAAGACACTTTTATTCTGAGAGTGCTCATATATACCATTTAGTATTTTTAGTTTTCATGCCTGTTTCATAAATAGATAATAAATAGAAGTGTGATGGTATAATTTACAATGTTCATAAAACATACCTTATCTTCTCATCACTTTTGTATTTACTGTATATAGGCAGGGGCTGCCATGTTTTAAGCCAAGTTCAAGCCTTCTGTAAGAAGGGATAACGTCTTGTGATTTATTTATGGCTAGATAGTGTTGCCATATCATTTCTTAGAGTTGGTCTCAATTTTTAAGACACAAAATACTGAATCTCTTTGCTCTGAATCTTGCATTGTGAATGTTTTTTCTTTTACCATCCTTTGGAATATATCTCACCTCCAGAATAGCACAGTGATCTCTAGTAAAATTTCACTTCAAGGGGCAATATACTTCTAACGTGAGTGCAATAAATAGGTTCTGTGCTGAACCTTATTTTGCCTATTGTGTCGTCGGTGTAGGCAATTTAAACAAATATACAAATTAGTATTAACAGATTTAATGATTCTTGGTACCCTGCTTATTCTTCTCCAAAAAAATCTCCTGGTCCAAAAATAGTTAATTTTCTCACATTAAATGAGCGAACTTTGATTTTAAGTTTTCCCGCATTTTACATTTTTTATTTGTGGTCCCACCAATTTATTATGCATTTCAATGGGTGTATTTCCCTGATTTTAAGTAATGTTTGCCCAGATTTTACATCACAATTGTGTCCTGATGTTCCCAAAAACTGCTTTTTTTCCTCTATGAATGTTATTATTTGTTAAAAAGAGGTTTAAAATACTAAACAGATGTATATGTTGTCATGGTTCTGCCTGTAAATGGTCAATTCCAACTAGTTTGCCCCTTATACAATCCTGCACCAATCACTTATTGCTTTAGGTTGTGTATGTGACTGACAGGAAGCCCTTGCATACGCCCCCCAAAAAACATTAACACTGCAATGTTTAACCCTTGTTATTAACACAGTAAATATTGTATCTCGAAGTAAAACTGAGTCCTATGCTATCTCCTATCTCTAACTTTGAATATAGTAATTGCCATCATGTAATAGAATAGATAAGAGTATACAATAAAATATATCCTCTTCAAAATAAATCTATGATGCTTACATGATATCCAATTATTTATTCAGACTTGGATTGTTGGTGCAGCTGTTCTGAGCTCTTGATACAGCATCTGTGTTGATTGCTGAATTCATCTGTCTCTGCTGCAGGAGACGCAAATCCATTAACCGGATCATACAGTAAGCCAGCACATGCACACCACCAGCATTCAGTAGCGACGTATCGTAGAACATGCATGAGACTCACAAACACTACCTAGTTGAAACTTGAAGTCTGACATTATTGAGGTCCCCTAGCTTATACATGAGGTGTGTCAGGTACCTGCATGTATAGTACATGACAAACTCATCATCATCATTTATTTATATAGCGCTTTCAAGATACGCAGTGCTTAAACTGTATACAATTACCTGGATTATACATGCCATGGGGCATAAAGGGCACATGCATGTTCAGAACTTCTAGGGACACATTGAGGTAAGATAACTGAAGATTATGACTTTGGAAGTCTCTTTTTAAACAACTAGTATATGGGGATCTGTTTACCATTACTGTTAGGTGTGGAAACACCTAATATCATACATAATGCTGGAATACTGTTTCCTGCCGCAGTGCCTCATTCTCAGGAGTCTTCTAAAAAAAACTGTGCCCATAATATGAACTGTTTTCTCTATTTGATTCGGTACATTACATAATCCAGAAAGTCTGAGATTAGATCCTCTGTGTACATACATACCTAACCGTCATTACTGAAATACTATATTTGTAACAACACAACTGTCCTTTATTTCTTTGCTTGACAGTTTTTCCTTAGTTTTGTCTCTTTAATTATGTAAAGGATGAACTGGCTTCAGTAAATCAAATGAAGTTCCCTTCCACTTTGCTCAGCCATGTCTGTTTCTGACAACATTCAACCTGAAACAGCTCATAAAATATTTACAGAACCAAAGTATCACTGGGAAACAAGTGTCCTGCAAAATATATTGGCCCCAGACACCAGATCAAAATCTCTCTTTAAGGGAAAAAATACTGCATGAGCTGAAGCTCATTTAGTTGGGCTGTACAAAAAAAAAAGATCCATGAATAATATTTGAACTGCAAAAGAATTATGTATTTATTTGTTATATATTTTTTCTGTAAAAATTGTAACAAAAATGTACTCTGTAAATACAAGTGTTAGCTTATTCATTTTGAGTGGCAAAAAATAGTTTTGTGATTTCTGTGCTTGCAAAATTTTGTACTGACAAAATACATTTGTGGTTAACAGAATTTGCTTTGTCCTGACATTTTGTTTTGCAAATGTTTTTTTCCATGCGTAGAATTTATTATTGTAAACAAAATAAATTCTGACTATAAAATGCTGTGTTCTGAATTAATTTTGTTTGGACACAATTCATTTTGTAACCACAAAAGTAATGTTGACAACAAAATTACAATGCATGAAGTTTGAGTTTACACAATTTGTATTTTAAAATGTAGCAAGTACAATACAAATATCTCCCCATTTCTTCTACTCCCTGGGCTCTAAACTTCAGATACAATTACAGTCTCAGTGTTGCTTAAGGAAAATAAGCCGTTCCCAATAAATTCTGAGGTAACGTGTTTAAAGGGGCGGTTCACCTTTAAGTTAACTGATAGTATGCTATGGAATGGCTAAATCTAAGCAACTTTTCAATTGGTCTTCATTATTTACAAATAGTTTTTTTTTATTATTTGCTTCTTATTCTGATACTTTCCAGCTTCCAAATGGGGGATCACTGATCCTATTTAAAAAATCTAAACGATTTATTGTTATTGCTACTTTCAACTACTCATCTTTCTTTTCAGGCCCTCTTATTTATATTCCAGTCTCTTATTCAGCTCAATGCATGGTTGCTAGGGTAATTTGGACCTAGAACTGCTAAATAACACAAACCCACAAATAATAAAATAATGAGTTTATAATACTAATAAAATAATAATACATCATACTAAAAGTTCATTTAAAGGTGAGCAACACACAATATAAATAGGGATGGGTGAATTTTTTCACCTTGTTTCGCCGCAGAAATGACGCCAATAGATTGTACGGTGTTGCACGTCAAAAATAATTACGCCCGTCAAAAATGTTTTGACGCCCATAGACTTTAATTGGCGTCAGCGATATTTCACCGGCGGCGAATTTTTGGCGAAACAAAACAGGTCAAATTTGCCCAAGCCTAAATATAATATAAGATAATAGATATAGAAACCCTGAATATTGAATATTTTGCATGGGCTTTGATGCCCAGTGAAAGCAAAAGCTTAACAATGTCCATATAACTTAATTCTTATGCAAGATATCAAAACTCAAAAAACATCAGACTAGTAAAAGATGGATAAAAACCCTTAGGTTGCTGGTAGCTGTAGTTCTGAATCAGCTGCTCCTAAGCTGCTCATGATAGATTGCCTTTTCTTGTGTTACTTTTCTTTATCGGAGGTTATTGCCCTAACGAAGGAAAAAATTGGGTGGTCACAGAATTGCTTCTTGCAAGTGAGCGACGAGCAGATCTGCTTGTTAACTCTGTGTGGAAAGTGACTCTGTTACTGTAGCTGGAATCTAGCATAGTCGGGTTTAGAAATTAACATGTTAATATAAAAAGGGATTAATGTTTCACAAGCAATTAAGAGTTCAATAAATCAGTGTGGCTTGTAAGCCCCTTAGTCATGGTGTAAATGTTGCAATGAATAACGTGTCCTAGCACATGAATAATTGATATCTGATTCATTTTTGTGTGTCTATATTTTGCCCTGGTGTTCTCTGGGATCCATATCACACCAGGATTTTTTTCATTCACACCCAGCCTTGACAGCACTTGCTCATCAGCTTCTGCTAATGCAAACATCACATAACCCAGGACTATAAATAATAATGTGTTGCTTATTCTCCCTTATGTACTTTATTTTGCATATAGGAGTCCACTTAAAATAAGAGGAGTAGGTGAGGTTGTAAATAGAAATACAAGTAGTACCAAAACAAATCTTTATTGAAAGCTAGCCTTATTTTCAGTCATAGTTGCTAAGCTCATGTTCCTTAGAAACCCAAAGAAGGTTTATTTTCCAGATTGAAAAGAAAACCTTTTTTTAAAAAAATGAAAAAATGAACAGAAAGAACTGTTGTAAATTGCACAAGATAAATGAGCAATGATTAACTCAACAAGTGATTGAGTTTGGGGTATAGCGGCAATTTGCTCCTCCGCTAAAATGAAGGATGTGCAGTAGTATTATGAAACCATTTAGCAGAACTGGTGGGCTGAACTATGTCCACAGCCCTACGTTCATCCACTCATTACTAGTGTTCAAGATTGGGGTGGGTAGGGGGCAGGATGGGGTTGCACTCACTCTGGTCAGTTGTGCAAAGTGTTAAAAAATTGTGGCTTATATCTGTATTTTTGGCACCTTGCACCTTTCTACAACATTGTTAAATAAGACCTACAGAGTTTAGTAGTCCACTCTAAAGAGAAACAAAGGTCTTCTATGTATATGTTTATATATTGCTCCCTTTATACTTTGCTCTTTAATCCCCATATGTAATAAAAGGCACTAAGTTTGTCCGAGCAGTAACCCATAGCAACCAATAAAATGATTGCTTTTGAACAAGTGGCTAGTAAATGTTTCCTACTGATAGGTTGATATTGGTTCAAAAATATGCCCAAGTGCAAAAAAAAAAAAAAAATAGAACAACCAATTAAATATTTAATTTTTATAGAAACTGTTAATTTGTTGCTACGGGGCACAATTTGCCTAAAGTATTCTGCCCCTACTGTCAATTTGTTGGCTCTAATCCCTTTTAATTATAGCAAAACAGTACAATGTATTTAATTTTAATTATAAATTATGATACAGTAGCAAGTGGAAAGTAATGTTAAAGCAACAGTAACACCACAAAATGAAAGTGTTTTAATGTATTGAAAATATAATTTAGTATTGCTCTGCACTTGTATAACCTGTGTGTTTGCTTCAGAATCACTACTATAGGTTTTATAAATAAGCTGCTGTGTAGCCATGGGGGCAGCCATTGAAGCTGAAAAAAAGGAGAAAGGGCACAGGATACACAGCAGATTACAGATAAACTCTGTAGTATACAATGGGATTCTTCAGGACTAATCTGTTATCTACTGTGTATCCTGTGCTTGAATGGCTACACTGCAACATTGCTACATTGCTGCACAGAAGCTTGTTTATATAAACTATAGTTGTGTTTCTTAAACAAACAGATCCTTTTTACCAGTACTTGGCAACAGTACATTGTATTGTCATTCATTTTAAACACTTGAATTTTTTTTGTTCTGTTCCATTAACAACTATAAACCTACTTTCATAAAATAGACAATGGCATCATTAGAAGTTACAGGACACTATAGAAAAACTTCTATGGCCCTTCTCATGAACACCCTATAGCAGAAGATCTGTTTTGCATAACTATAATGAAAGGTGTTCATAATTCAGGAAGCCATTGTGGTTTCTATATGCCTGCTGTGTCTGTAATATGTCTCTGTCCATATTAATCTGCACATGTTCTCTTTTATATCTCTGCACCTGTCTTTAGATATTACAAGTAATGCTCCATCCTCTCATTACAGAATACAAAATTACAGAATCTAGTGTATCCTAGGATGCTGCATACCCAGGGCCAGATGTTGAAAGGTCTAGTGGGGCCATAATACTGGCCATAATACTATAATGAGTCAATGTAAATTCTTCATGTAAAGGCTGGGATTGGATTTACATGTTTATGCATTTATAAAGTCATTATTAATAGATGGAATGCCTCAAATTATTTAGGGGGTTATTTATCTTATTTATCATCTGAATTTATCTACAAACTCTGATCAAATTCAGCTCTGGTTTTTACGCTTATTTATTATTACATTTTCCCGAATATTTGATTTGCGGTGGAAAAAAACCAGATTTTCACGTTTTTTCATCCGATTTTTGCGAATTTCACGATTTTTTTAAATTCTAACCCGAAAACTTCTGGAAATTGCACGAAACCCAGCACGCATCAAAAAATCATTGGGACTTTTCCCAGTGACTTATATGCAACCTCGACATGTCTGAGATGCCGGATTTTCAGATTCAGACTTTTCCATCCTCAGGGTTTAATAAATTCCGAAAAATGTGTGATTTTTTTGAAAGTCCTATTTTAGTAAATAATAACTTAATGTCTTCTGTTAAGACACGCTTTATTTTTGTTCTGATCTAAAAGCAAAATTCTTCTGAAAGATCTAACATTTTCTTGTTTATTATGTTTCGACTTTACAATAAGACTACAATGAGCAACGGTACACGTCATTTGTGAAACAAATGCAAATTATATTTAAGGCATAGCTGCTGATTATGGAAAGAAGATTAAATTTAAAAGGAAATTAGCCATGTGTGTTTTTACTTGTCACAAATCATAGAGTGCTGGCACTCAAGTTACAGAGAGTCTACTACCTGAAGATAAACTTAATATACGTAACTTCACTGGTGCATTTTACCACCTATCTCAATAAATCAGCTTAAATGTATTATCTTCTTTTAGCAGGAACACCATTCTTTTTCCTCCCCTAACCAGAAATACAAGCCAAATTTCTCAGGTCATAAGTGAGTGCCCATTCAGTCCCATATGAATTGTGACTGAACAGTTTTTCTCACATACCTGGTGGGAATACAAAAACCTCCTGCAAGCGAGTCAGAAAGATGTGAAGCACACTTTACATGGAAACATGATTGTTTTGCAGTGTGTGATTTTGGAAAGGTTCCCCATTTCTAAGAATAGGCATGCTGTTCCTGCATTTTAATTGGCCTGAGACATGTTGCTGCTGTTAATGAGCAGAAATAGTTGTGCAGCCTAGAGGGTGCCATATATTGCTGTGCAAAATTCCAGCCAAAACATGCCTATCTCCAGCCAGTAATCCTCTATGCTCTAATCAAAGCATATTTTCTAGTTGACTGCGGGTTGTAAACATGATGTGGGTTTACGATACAATTTAATTATACAGTTCTTATTTATATGATTTACTTGCAGGCAGTAAAAAAAAAAAAGAATATACAATACTGTTTAATTGTTTATCATATGTAGGTAAAGAAAGAAAATACTTTTATTGGCAGAACTTAGCATAGGGATCTGTATTTTTTACCACATGGTGGCTGTTTATATATTGACACCTTAAATGCTCTCCAACAACAGTACATGAATTATTAAAGAAGATCTAAGTGAGTTTGAAACATTCCTAATATACAGCACATTGCAAAAGTATTCAGACCCTTGAATAATTATCTCAATTTACAAATATTACACTCGCATTTTATTCCATGCTGAATTAGTTTTTTTTTAATGTGACAGTGTTTTCCCACTTGTTATCCCAGGCTCGAGCTCCTTCCCTTCTCCTTGCCATGCTTCATTATTTTATAGAGCCACAAGTTTTTTAGAATAAGTATTATCACAATGATCGAGAATAATTTTCAATTGTTCCAGGTAGGTTTGCCCCAGGCTATTCACGTCTATTGGATGACATTTGTGCACCTCGGTCAAACACATTTTTAATAGAAGGTAGATCAGGGCTTTGACTGAACCATTGTGGGACATTAACCTTTTTGTTCTTCTCTAGTGATCGGTGAATTTATTCGGCAGGCGCTAATTTCCGGCAAATGCCAGCGATTCGCCGTTGGCGAATAAATTCGTGAAACTGCAGTGAAAATTTGCTGGCATCCCAAAATGGATTTTTGCCATTTTGCGGGAAATTTGCGAAACGGGACAAATTAGCCCATCACTATTCTCCACCACTGTAGGATTTGTGTTTGGTATCATATTCCTATGAAAACATTTCTTTACCTCTTAAAAGATTGCAAGCGTTTTCTTTTTTTTTGTAGTATTGTATATTTCTGTTTTTTGCACCATCCATTCTTAATACTCAGTCCCTCCTGATGAAAAGCAGAACCAAACATGATGCTACCACCACCACTCTTCACTGTACTTTTTGAGTGTTGTGCATTGTTAAATTTGCACCTCATATGTATTTCAGAAAATTTTGGCCAGAAACACCTGGTGTCATCTGACTTCAAAACCCTTTTCCACAAACAGTAACTAGTCTGTTATTCTTTTGGCAAGCACCACATGCCCTTTGATGTGTTTTTTTTTTGGGGGGGGTCATGGCTTTTGTGCCACTCTTCCATACAGGTCATTGTTATGCAAAGATCTTGATAAGGCTCACCCTTTGTGACATATGTCATGTTGTGACATTGCTTTTCATCATTGGGGACAAAAAGCTGTTATCAAGCTATTGTTTTCTTCAGAATGTGCAATGTCTGTGTAAAAGGTAATAAATGAGCATATAAAAAATGAAATCCTGTAACATCCAATAAATATATTCTGGAAGGCTTATAAAATGACAAGGAAGCCTCTAAACATGTACAGGTATTGATCCAGCTGGATTTTAAAGTTGACATAAACAAATTCATTTTGCCTTGGGATAAAAGGGGAGTTTAACTAGGAATCATCCATTGTGTGCTCCGTACAGCACAAGGGATGGAAATACAACACAGGGAGGCTGTGTTGTCAGCAATAGTATTTGAGTTGAGTTCAAATAAACTCAATTGCAAAAAATGCATTGTTCCATTAATTTTTACTAATTTGAATGTTAAAAAAATAAAATAGTTTGAATGTTTAAAATACATCTCCAATTGACTTCTGATGAAGCTTGCCATAGTTTAGCTGCTGATTTTATTTTATTTTTTGAATTTTTAAGATTTTTTTACATTTTTTTCTCCAGATACTGTGTCTAGTGCCTCAGGGCCACTGTTGGTTGAAGTTGCCAAAACTCCTGGTTCCAACCTTGGTGTAGCACTAACTACCTCCATGTACTACAACAAACAGGTCATTGTTATCGACAAGATAAAATCTGCAAGTATTGCTGACCGGTAAGATGGCAAAATCTTTCTCTCTCTATTGTACCATTTCCAGCCACCATGTATTTTCTGTTGTGCCATTCTCTCATGCTTGTGTTGTGCTCATTTCCTTACCTTACATGCACTGCCTATGCCCATACCTTAATTATTTTCTAAAATTGTACACATGTTGGTAGAAATGCAAAAATGTCCCCTTATAAAGCCTCATGATTACATATTAGTAAATATTAGTATGCATGAAACTCCTATATTCATGCAGTTGTGTTAGGTAGCAATATATCCTGGCCCTCTCTCTCAGGCAGTGGTTGCTCTGTATTTACGTCTCTTCAGAGGGAAATCCAGCCCAGAGTACTTTGCCTTTACCATTAATCATGGCTATAAAATGTACAAACACTTCCAGCAGTTAGGAAAATCAATATGAATGCTTTAGAAGGCTGGTAACTCATACATTAAAACAAGTTAACAAATTGTATAGCTATTAGTCTCTTAGAGAGTGAGATATCAAAGAAGTAGATGCTAGCCCTACCATGAGTTGCAAAAGGATCTCCAAGACCTGCTTGTAGACAGTGTAATTTTATTTTGGTGCAAAATAACTGCACTAATTAGAAATATATGTGGTTACATCCTTTTTGATATGTGCATAAAACCTGTTTTAAACATGGGTTTCATACCCAGGGTTCTGTAATTATTCTTGCACTAAGATGCTCGTCATATAGATGTAGGCTTATGGTGCTGTAGAATGTTCTGCACACACAATGCACTTACTCATTATATTCTGCTGCATAATCAAGACATGGTAGATAAATAGCAATACATTTTCTTTTTCCATTTTCACAACATTACATTGAATGAGTGAGCTGAAATATCTTATAGACATGAAAGTTTTCTGATGGTATTCTAAGGTACATTGAGTTTGTTTATCAAAACGCAAGTGCTCTGTCTTTCTGTTTAGGTGTGGTGCTTTACATCTTGGGGATCACATTTTGTCAGTGGACGGTACAAGTATGGAATATTGCACATTAGCAGAAGCCACCCAACTGTTAGCTAGTACCACTGAACATGTAAAACTAGAGATCCTTCCATACCACCAAACACGTTTGGCATTAAAAGGGCCAGATCACGGTAAGATAAACCTGTATTTTCTTTTCTCCATTTTTTTGTGTCCTGAATGGTTGCTGACACGTGTTGGAGAAATATTTTCAAATTTGCCCAAAATTAGTGTCTCGTAGGTATTGCTACAAGTGGTGATTATAAATATGTAAAACTGTATCTTAAAAATATCAAACAATATATTTAATAGGTTAGATTCCTAAACTCTTCCCAAATAAAAACGTTTATACAGGAAGTATTGATGCCAGTAATGAAAGGGAGGGAAAACATATCATCTTTTGTTTTGAAATTAAGCTCAATAACAGTGTAACCATGCAAATGCCCCGCCAGACAAAATTGGCCTGATACTATCAGTAATACAGAAGGAATATTTGTAGCATTTTAGCATAAGGAAAGTGCATGCATTGTGACAACCCAGGGTCTTGCCACTAAAGAGTAGGGCCCAGAGCATTAGGGATGTACATTTGTTGTGATCAGTGTTTCACTGCTTAAGGTGGCCATAGACACACAGATATTATAGTACAAAACGTAACAATATTTGATGCATGTATGGTGGGAGACGAGGTGACCAATATTGGCAAAAGATTTGGATATTGGTCGGCTCATCAATTGGGCACCTTCAAAGGCCATCGTCAGATAGAATTCTGTTGTTTCTACCTGTATATCTGACAATTTAGCTCTAAGGTGGTTATTTATTAAAGGTCGAGTTGTTTTTTACCCAAAAAAATTGAGTTTTCAATTGTATTTTTCAGTCAAAACTCAAATTATTCCGTTTTTTTTAAAAAACAAACTCAGATTGATTTGATTTGAGTTTTTTCATAAATTAGAAACATTCGAGTTGTGGGTTTATTCGAGGTATAATAAACCTCACACAGCTCACAGACTCCACCTTTGATAAATAACCCCCTAATTGTCTGTAGTGAAAATGAACAAAAGATTGTAATTGTTACATTTCTGGCCACCTTGTTCAGTTTAAAAATAAAAACTGGGTAAATAAATAGGCTGTACATAATAAAAAAAATTTCCAATATAGTTAGTATAGCTACTTCCTGCTTTGCAGCTCTCTTGGTTTCTGCTGATTGGTTACTGCCTGGTAACCAATCATTGACTTGAGGGGGGCACATATTTGCTTTTGAATCTGAACTGAATACTGAGGATCAATTTTTGATTTTGATTTTTTACATTTTTGGCCACCTTGTTCAGTTTAAAAATAAAAACTGGGTAAATAAATAGGCTGTACATAATAAAAAAAAATTCCAATATAGTTAGTATAGCTACTTCCTGCTTTGCAGCTCTCTTGGTTTCTGCTGATTGGTTACTGCCTGGTAACCAATCATTGACTTGAGGGGGGGGGCACATATTTGCTTTTGAATCTGAACTGAATACTGAGGATCAATTGCAAACTCAATGAACAGTTATGTCCCATGTGGCCCCCCTTATAGTCACTGACTCAGAGTTAGAGATCTGAAAAGCAGGAAGTAGTGTTCTGTTCTGTTATGTTAGACATCCAGTCACTCCAGCCATTACATTACATTTTTGGCTAACTAACTATATTGAAAACATGTTTTATTTTGCACAGCATATCCATGTAACCAGTTTTTATGTTTACACTGAAGGGCTTTAAAGCCACCAAAGGGATTTATCATCCAAGGACCAGAGCATGAAACCATTGCATTCATTGCCACCAGCGGGGAATTCATAAGACAGAAGGTAAAATGAGACCAGGGAAGTTGATACACTGGGGCTTCACCAACATGTTCAAATGAATCTTTAGAATCTTTATATTCCTTCATACTCCATTGATTTACCAGTACTTGCCACTAAAAGTGTTGACTTGCAAGGACCAGAGCACAAGGAAGTAGCATATCTTGTTACCAACTGTGGTTCCACCAATAAGAATCTAACCAGAGGCTCTAACTTTATTGATTTGCTTTATTGATTTATTGATTACTTTGAGCATCAGACTGTTTTTTTTTTACTGGCCTACCTGCTGTGTTTCATAACCTTCAAACTGAGCAGCAAAATACTTCTGTTATATGAAATGTATGTGCATTGCAAAATCAATTATTTTATCATCCAAAATGAACTCTATTGAAGCTTATCTTGTCCTTTCTCTCAGTGGAACACATTTTACAAGTTTGTTTCTACTTAAACTGATTTGTACTCCTTCTTGAGTATTCCTCTTGGTCAAATATAAATTACAAATACACAGTTACTGAAAAGATCTAGAAAGTTAATTACAGGAACAACCAAAGCACAGTAGATGTATATTTTATCATTCTTCTTTTTAAAAGAGGATATTATGTTCATGAGGGAAATATTTCAATGAAAAGTCTGCTAGAACTGATCTTAAAAACATCTTAAAGAAAACCAGAACACTACAAAACTAAGGCTATAAAGTCATTAAGAAAATCATTAAGAATAAAATATGAGGGTAGAATCACTGTCTTGATATAATGATGGGAATTTTAAAATGAAAAGACAGCATATGTTGAAAAACGAACGACTGCAGTTATACAGCAGCTATAAAATTAACCATTTGCAATTTTGTTAAATTCAGTTCATTATAAAATGAAATTAGTGCAATATTCTTATAGATTATAAGAGTTTTGCAAGCACAGTTCTTCTTTTAGTACATAAAAAAAAGAGCATCTTATAGTTATGATTTGGAGGGGCAACTGTACATCATATAAAAAGACTGTGAATAGAGGCAATACAATATGGGAAGGTGACAGTCTAAATTTTTATTTTTTTCCAGATACAATAAGTTCAGAAATAATGGAGAGTCTTTTCCTTATTCTCCTTTCCTTTTTTTCCTTTTCACCTTAATGTAATTTTATAATTATTGTATAATGTACATTTAAGTTATGAATATTTATATTGTAATTGTTGTATTGACTAGTGGCTTACTGATGACTGTGAAGAGTTACATTTATGGGTTAATGTTTTTCTGGGTGGAGTCATTGGTGTATTTCTAAAACTTTGGGAGGATTGGGCCAAGTGATCTGAGGAAGTATTGTAAAGCCACGAAAAGCCTAAAGCATAAGGTACACATTATCTTGTGTGCAATAATGTTTCAAATATGGACAATAAAAGGTACGTTTTAATTATAGAGCATCTGTGTATCTTTTATATAAAATGGTGAATGGTGCTACCAAAAATTTCATTAGGAGACTAGAAATCCAAGAAGAAAATGTGAAGCCATAAATAAAGTGGCAGGAATAGGCAAGAAACATATGCAGAGTAATTTTAATCTCACGGAGATTGGGTAGCAAAACACAGAGAATTCAAAATAATCTGGGGATCATATAGTAAGAACAGTAGAAGCATGGCAAGATCAAAACCAAATAGGGAGAGTTATGCCTGCTGCGATTTAAGATTGAAAATAAGGATGTTCTATTAGATTTCACATGACTTTTGGGGCTGAAAATTTATATAACCATGTTAAAATATCAATGGAAGTACAGGTAATTGCATTTTTTGCTATGAGCCAGATTGACTTTCAGGAACGCTATAGATTTAAAGTAAATTTATGATGAAAGAAAAGAATTTACAGGTAATTTTACAGAATAAAGAAAGGGAGTAAGATTTGGGCAATCAAATACAATTTCTTTATGTCTTCTTCCCCCTTCCAAGTGACTGTTCCAAGGATAAGATTAGTAGCAGTTGTTGGGTGATATAGGTTGTTGCCTTTTAAACTCATATGCTTTCACATAATCAGGGTTTTGGGTGAGGTAATAGATTGATGTGAATAACCAATTTAACAAGAGACGAAAAAACGTGTTAAGACCTGACCACCATACATAAAGTAGTTCTGGGCTGGAATAATGCAAGGCCCAACAAATAATCAGACTGGAGGATGCCCTATGGAATATTGTAGTGTCATAAACAATGGCTTTGGACTGTATGAGGGTCTTGATTCTTTATACACCATTTTGGGGAACCACTAGATATGTAGCAGATAGGAAAGACAGAATAGCAAAAATTAGAAGAGAGATGAATTGAGAAAAAGAAGAAAAGACATAGGATGAAAAAGACTATGACTATTAAGAAATGTCACAATACCAGCTAGCAGCAAACTATTACTCATTAGTACTGAGTGTGAGTTATACGGTGCTTTTCACTAATGTCTGATATATTGTGCCATGTAGTTTTGAATACAATGTGCAAAGGTATTTCTGCCTTACTCTTCTGTAGTATAATTCTTGGGTTTGGGTGGCTTAGTCTTAATGCTTTATTCCTTGCTGATTGCTTTCATTTCCACTGCTGATTTTACTCATTAAAATTCAGTTACCTTTCCCTCTTCTCTGGTTCTTTTTTTTTCTTATTTCCTGCCATCCTTTCATGCGGGCAGTAAAGGTTCAAAGGAGCAACGACAGGCAACCTCTCAGGAACTCCTCTACCAGCAGCCACAGTCGCCTGCCCAACTGCCAACATTATAACACCTACCACCACCCTGACCATTGCAGGACGCCAGCCATGAAATGCCAGAAACCACCTTCTCAAAAACTCCTTCGTAATATGCCATCCCCTTTTTTAATCCTGGCTTTTTTTTGAAGGGTCACAAAGAGCAAAACATGAAAATTGGTCAGACATCATACTTATCCTACCTATTAAGTACAGTCTCATATTTATTAGCAGAGTTTTTTGAGTCTCTGCCAGCAGGGCTAATGAGGCAATGTACCGACTAACACTGGCTAATGACCCATTAGCCATTGGCTGATGGTGGGAGTTGTACCTCATCAGCAGCTCAAGGCCCTTAGATTTGTTTACAACAATATGTAATGCTGTTGTTACCTCCTTGTCCTGCTATTCCTGCTGCCCGCCGCAGGTGTAACTCTTGGGCAGCTGGCAACATTAAAAACTCCCTAAAGATATGTTGTTGAGTAGCAGTAAAATATGCTTTGTCCAAACGTATTGGCTTTCACTGTGACATCTAACTGTTTATACAGTATATATACACACACAGACAAAAAATAGTGGGGTGAACTGCAATTTTATTATCTACCAGAAGGGAGACACACAACATAAATATCTCAAATTCTTATGCATCTCACTTGTGACCACTTTTCATTCATAGCTTTTGGTATCCCTTTAATCACCCTTTTCTCTTTTTTTTCACGCTTTCCCATTCCAAGCATTAAAGTTTGTTTTACTTTATCACCTTTCCCCGCTAACAAGAAATACAGTATATAAAATGTTTTCTGGTGTTAGCACGTTGTGTGGCTTTTCCTTGTGAAAGTGTGACTGAATGAGTGAGCAGTGTAATGCATTTCATTACCTGTGGGCAGCGCCAGATTTCAATGTCGGGCGCCCCTAGGCCGCGCGGTCCGACCAGGTGGCCGTGCGGTCCTAGTGCCCACCTCACCTCCCCTTCCCAGCGCGCCGGCGAAAAAACACAGGCGCAGCTGCTGTAATTGCATGGGGACGCACACGTCCCCATAATGCGGCTGGGCGGCATGCCGCCCCTATTTTTTTGCCGCCCTAGGCCCGGGCCTATGCGGCCTTGCCGCAAATCCGGGCCTGCCTGTGGGTTTGCGGAGAAACTAAAAATAGATGTGCCTTGTAGAGCCATTTAGCCTAAGCAGATCCTTTTTATTTTTAAAATAATTATCTTTTAATCCAAATTAAAATTTAAACCATTTCATTAATATTTTTATCTAAGATGTGCGCATATATATATATATATATATATATATATATATATATATATATATATATATATATATATTAGGGATGCACCGAATCCAGGATTCGGTTCGGGATTCGGCCTTTTTCAGCAGGATTCGGATTCGGCCGAATCCTTCTACCCGGCCGAACCGAATCTGAATCCTAATTTGCATATGCAAATTAGGAGCGGGGAGTGAAATTGCGTGACTTTTTGTCAGAGAACCACGAAGTAAAAATGTTTTCCCCTTCCCGCCCCTAATTTGCATATGCAAATTAGGGTTCGGATTCGGTTCGGTATTCGGCCGAATCTTTCACAAAGGATTCGGGGGTTCGGCCGAATCTTTCACAAAGGATTCGGGGGTTCGGCCGAATCCAAAAAAGTGCATTCGGTGCATCCCAAATATATATATATCTATCTATATATATATCTATATATCTATATATATATATCTATATATATATATATATATATATATATATATATCTATATATATATATATATATATATATATATATATATATATATACACATATAGACATGAAAGTTTAGAGTAGAACTGGCCATATCGGGATGACTTTGATGTAGTTGGCCAGCTTAAATATATTGCGATATATGGACAGACAATCCCTGTTTTGTCTAAAGTGTAAGGCATTTTAGTAGCTTAAGGCACAAAATGTTTCAATGTCCTTAATATATAGATAAAGGGTTGAGTGCAGAGGACCTCTTGTATTTGTCAATGTGAATTTTGTGGCCACAACCTCACAACCAAATGTTTTTAAAAATTAGTGGTGAGCACAACTTTCCCTTCTTTGTATACCCAACTGTCATGCTGTGCCACCACTGCTGTGATGCTATGGGGCAAATTCCCTAAGTGGTGAAAATGCGCCAATTCGCAGCCAACACTACGCCAATTCACTAAAGTGCGAAGTTGCGTCCAGGGCATTGAACGCTGGCGAATTTTTGCTAGCATTACTTTGGCAAGCAAAATAAAGATGCACTAGCGTTGCCTAATTTGCATACGGCGGGAAATGATAAGGTTACATGGATGTATATGTTGCAGCAAATGCATTACATTACATAAGTCCAGGGAACCATAATAAAGAAAACAGAGTTGTTATAATGCCCTACACATGAGCCCACTGTATAGTTTATGTGCCATATGTTAGAAAATGGAGGGGGGAACCCAGTTACCCAAAAAAAAATTTATGGACCTTTGCAGGCTATCAAAAGGAAAAGACGCGCGTTTTTTGGAACTTATAAAAATCTTGCCCTTAAAATTGAGGAAGTCCTATGCACTCCATTGCACTTCACCTGGTCTGAGCTGGCGAAGGCAAGTCTGGTGAATGAGGTAACATTCCGTAAAATCCGCATCTTAGTGAATTTGCGGAGCTACGTCCGTTCGCCAGAGTGAAAATTCGCCTGGTGTTAGAGTGCGAAGCAACGCTAGCCTCAATCTCCTTCACTAGCGAAGTGATGCCTGCGCCCATTAGGGAATTGGCGAAGTTCCGAAATGACGTCACACTGGCGAAGTTTTGCTAGGGTTAGTCACTTCGCCCTTTAGGGAATCTGCCCTATGTATACATGGGGTTTGGATGTCACATTATTGGCAAAGTGCTACTTGTATGTATTGTATGTATGTATGTATGTATGTATGTATTGACAGCTGTTCTGTCTGTAGGATTATATTAAATGCTCTTCTAAAAAGCTTAGTTTGCTAACCAGTAATGCTATTTTAGTGGAAACCCATTCGACTTCTACTTCAGTTAGACAGGTTTGAGGATATGTGCTTAGTAAAATGGCATACTGTCATGGCATCTAGAATGACCTTATTAATTGTAAAGAGTACCAATCTTTATATATATATATATATATATATATATATATATATATATATATATATATATATATATATATATATATATATATATATATATATATATATATATATAGATATATATATATATAGATAGATATATAGATAGATATAGATATATATATATATATAGATAGATATATAGATAGATATAGATAGATAGATATATATATATATATATTTCCATTATCTCCTGTTCATTGGAGACTTTACAATACATGCACCATCACTTAGAATCCTTGACTTATATTTCTGTTTCTTGATGGTGTCTAATGATGTCATGTAAGAGAAATTCTGAGTTACAGTACCATGTAATATATTCCTCCTTTCTCGCAGCAGCATTGGTCTCCTCATCCTTCTCTCCTACCTCCATGAGTGCGTACAGCTTGAGTTCTCTCAATACGGGGACTTTACCTCGTAGCCTGTATCCAACCAGCCCTCGTGGGACACTAATGAGGCGGAGAATGAAAAAGAAAGAATTCAAAAGCTCACGTAAGTTCATGCGTCATGTAACTGATTGTTCCTTTAAATAGAATGTGTTTGGAAAAATGTTTCCAAATGACACAGTAAACCTTGCATTTTTTTTTTAATGCAAAACATTTCGGCCCACTTCCTTCAAATTTAAGTATCATCCCTGAACCAGATTGCATAATACTGCATTAAAAGGGTTGTTCACCTTTGAGTTAACTTTTAGTATGATGTAGAGAGTGTTATTCTGAGACAATTTGCAATTGGTTCTCATTTTTATGCAGCTCTCCAGTTTTCAGTATCGGCAATCTGAAAGCCAGGTTCCAAATGACCCTAGCAACCATACTTTGATGTGAGGCTAGAATATGAATAAGAGAGGGCCTGAGTATAAAGATTAGTAATACAAAGTAGCAATAACACTACATTTGTAGCTTTACAGATCATTTGTTTTTTAGATGGAGTCAGTAACCCCTATCTGAAAGCTGGAAATAGTCAGAATATAAAGACAAATAATTCCCAAACTATAAAAAAAGATAAAATGAAGGCCAGTTGAGAAGTTGCTGAAAACCAGTCATTCTATAACATACTAAAAGTTAACTTAAAGGTGAACCACCTCCTTTAACAGTAACTGGAATGATAATCATTGATTATTATACTTTCTACTTCTAAAATTTCTATTGATTCATTGTACAGTACAATTTAAAAAGACTTTGCATGCCATGAGTGACTAAAGCCATAGTAGTAATAGCCCACATATGTGTATTCTCTATCGTAATAATACCATGTGATACTGAACACAAAGTTCATATATATTATTATATATTATGCTGTAGTGGTTGCTGCAGAATCTGTCATTCAAACAGAGCTTGCATGTTTAGTGTAGCGGTATGTAAGTAAGTATGAGTATTTACCTATCTATTCTGCAGATTTCATGGCTTGAGTTTAAATACCACATGTCGGCCTATTTTATATAAGAATGAATAATAGTTGATCATTACAAGGAAAAACACCAAACTGCTCATCTACGAAAGGTCACAATCCGTAAAAGCAGCTCTTGCCTTTATTCATGAATACTATGTGAACGTTCTTAATGAAGCTCTTCATGTTGTTTCCCTTTTAATATTGAAGGTGAAAACCTGAGAAGACTTTAAAAAGGTTATATCAAGGAGTGAAAAGTATCAGTCTTTAGTAATAAACAATGTGGTGCTTTGTAAAGACAGATAACATGGTGGTGTATTAGAAAAAATTCTATGCTGACAGTGTGAGAAATAACATGTTTGTGCATTTCAAAAGTGCACAGATAGCAGATAACTACGGTCAACTGTGGAGAACGAGAGGTAGATGGTGACATCCTATGAAGTCAAAAAATGGCAGCGGTGCAATCTTTAATCCATCATGACCGGTGACCTACCCCATACAGACACAGTGCAGGCTTCAGATTCACACCGCTCATGTACAATTGTAGATTGCTTTCCAGAAATAATACTAGTGAGGAGCCCAGGAATTCTGTTGCTGGTAGAAAGAGAGCCCAGAATAGCCACCAGGTACAAATAAGATACGTTTGTAACAAATTTGAGATAAGCAAATAAGTAATTGCAACAATTTAGATAACAGGTCCATTGGGAGAACTGCAACAATTTAGATAACAGGTCCCTTGGGAGAAGTTAGACTCACAGCTTAAAGGGCAATTCACCTTCATTAGTAAAACTGTAATAAATGAATAAAATACAGAAATATGTTCAAACTTTCATAACCTGTCAAAGTTTGTAAAATGAACATGGTAATTAGGGGGTGTGGCTAAAAAATGCCACATTTTTTTTGTCCCTTTTTTTTATTTACAAAATGTTGTTTATCAACTGGTGGGTTGTGTTATCGCTCTCTTCTAAACCTTGTGGTGCTGTGACATGTATAGAGACTGAATCCCCTCATGTAGTACTACAGTCAACAACAAAATTACGCTTAATTAATTCAGGGATAGATAATAACTGGCAGTCATTGGTTTCTGGATAATGGAATTCAACATAATGTTTCCCATACCTGTACTGGTTACTGCACTTGTATTAGTCATTTGGCCCCATTTAAAGCACTGTTTTAAAACGTTATCATAAGGATGGGTATGCTTGCCAATGGTAAATGCAGAGAAGGAATGTGCATCAATTGCATCCCTAATCTACAGGGTCCCAATGGGTGTGCCCATATGGTGATGGGGGTAGGAGGAGCCCATGCACTGTGTAATATTTTTGGAGGATTTGAAGTCACATAAGCTGCCCATTTGTTGATACTAACACAAAGCTATATGACGCCAGTTTTGCAAAGACTATATAGGAAATTTAGTATGCTCTCTGTTACAAAAATATATTTGTATTTTCAAATGTTCTAAACAGCATGGTACAAATGTATCTTGTACATGTGTAATTTAATGAACCATGATCATGTTAGTGCCAAGCGTAGATGGCATGCCATTCTAAATGAAGCAAAGAATACACTCGTCACTTGAAAATAAATGGATGCAGAATAAAATGAGCTCAATAATATTTTATAGCCACGTGAGCAGCCTGAAGGTCTATTTCACATGGAGCATATAAAGAACACTGTACATCGTCATAATATTTTATAGGCATTTGAGCAGCATGTAGGCCTTTATAACCTGGAACATACTAGAACAATTTAGATCAAATCATAATATTTTATAGATATTTCAGTGGCATGTAGGTCTTAAAAACATTACAGCGCAGATTTATATTTAAATCACTTTGAGTCAGTCCTAGATCTACATTATTAATGTGATATTCATAAAGATCTACATGTCAAATTGAAGAAACACTTGAAGCAGCTCCTTTATGCTGGAAGCTCTTTAAGGGTTTGCTCACCTTTGAGTTAACTTTTAGTATGAGGGTGATATTCTGAGACGATTTGAAAAGAGGGTAATATCCTGAGATAATTTGCAATTGGTCTTCGTTTTTATTTGTGTCTTTTTTTTAGCTTTTTATTCAGCAGCTCTCCAGTTTGCAGCTTTAGCAATCTGGTTGCTAGGGTCCAAATTACCCTAGTAACCATCCACTAATTTGAATAAAAGACTGGAATATAAATCATGGAGGACCTGAATAAAAAGATCACTTATAAAAAGTAGGGATAGCAAAAAAAATTGTAGCCTTACAGAGCTTATGTTTTTTTTTATGGGGTCAGTGACCCCCATTGGAAAGCTGAAAAGAGTCAGAAGAAAAAGGGAAATCATTTTTAAAAAAAAGTCTGGCCATTCTATAACATAGTAAAAGTTAACGTAAACCTATTACATAACATATTACATTTATCTATGTTTCACAGCCAACAACCCTTAAGCGATTTATTTATAGGGGCAGTCACAGGCCTTTCTATTCCAAAATTATTTAAAGCAGGTAGTGTGCAAGGCATTAACTACAGAGGAAGCAGCCCCTGGGGCTCAAGAGATATAGGGGCCCCATGATGCCCTAATTCATATACAATTTCAATAAATATTGGTAAAACAGGTCAACCTCTAGACATGTTGTGGGCCTAAAAATCTGCTGTGGGGCCCAGTAATATCTAGTTACACCACTGGTGCAAGGTGCAAATATACCACATTGTGTCAGTTATTTTGCACACTGCCTTGCTGCTTTTAGATAATGATAATAATTACCTCTATAGCATTTATAGCACAAATGCTCTCTAGTTCATACACTTGTTATTAGTGAGTTACAGCTAACACTTGCCATATTTTGAGACCACAGTGAGTGTACATAGCTTAGGGAACATATGTCTCTTGACAGAATAAGAGAAAATTAGGCAGAACAATTACAAGACCTGTTTGCTGTTATGGAAAGTTGAAGACATGAATTATCATTATATGCTTAGACTTTTTCCTACAACAGGGCAGTTAGATGGCTGAACATTTTTTTGATGATAAATATAATTTTGGGAAGACTGACATAAAAAAATACTCGGGGCAAAAAGAAATGATAGATTGTTTTACAGTATCAGATAATCTTGTTTGACAGTCTGCACTATAAGGACTTTTTTATCTTTTCTTTTCATTTCTTTTTCAAGTGGCTAATTGCAAAGCTTTGATGTGCAAAGACAGTTACAGGAACAGTAACACCAAAAAATGAAAGTCTTTTAAAGGAATGACAGTTAATGTACTCTGGTCCTGAACTAGTACAACTGGTGTGTTTGCTTCAGAAACAGTACTATAGTTAGCCTTACACAGTAGATAACGGGGTAGATAACATTCTGAAGAATTCCATTGCATAATATAGCGCTTATCGGTTATCTGCTGTGCGTCCTGTGCCTTTTCTGCTTTTTCAGCTTTAAATGGCTGCCCCCATGGATACACAGCAGGTTGTTTATATAAACTATTGTAGAGTTTCTGAAGCAAACACACCAGTTTTACCAGGGTAACATAACAGTACATGCTCACAAATATGGAGCTGAAGCTGGTTGTGGGGGTGCATTGCTAGTGCAGAAAGCAAAATTGCACTCTGCACTGAACTAGGTGAATTTCCAGTTTAAAAATTGGAATTTCCAATTAATTACCAGAAACACTTTTTTTGCTGCCCCTTGTAGTGAGATGGACGCTGCCACCTGAAGCAAAATTCTCACCTTTCCTCATGGTAACCGTGCCCTTGTGAATGCACTAAATATCAAATGCACAGGCAGACATGTAAACACTTCCAGGCCATTGTACCAATAATCTTCTCCCCTAACCAACAAGTGATGTCTAGCAAAGTCTGTGACCCTCAATAACCTACAGCCTTGCACTGCAAATTATTTTAGTTAAGTAGCAAGGCGAGTACATTAAGCTCATCATTTGTTATACTGTGCTAGAAGTCAGAATCATTGTTGCTATTCATTTTAATAGGTCTGTGAAAATGCAAAACAACAAATAGGCTGTAACGTATTAGCACAAAACTCTTTACTGCTTTACTTTAGTTATCTCGGGAAAGCATCTAAGAAATAAGCTCCATAAGCAAAGTGTCTTAATGGAAGGTACATTTTTAGCATTAATTTGTGCTTCCATTACCACTAATGTAATAGCATTATGCAAGAAAGACTTTACTTGCCTCATATGAGGAAATGGTGAGTACACTGTAATACCAAACAGGTCTCATTTAAACATAACCAATTCCTTATAATTGTTTCCTTCATTCTGAGTTTTACTTTTATAGCAGATCAAAAATGTTCCCATAGACCAGATTTTGTACTTGTTTTTTTCTGCAGAAAGTGCTAAACTTATTGTTGTTGGAAGTTTAACTTGATGAGTATATACTTATGTGACTAATCTATAAACGCTTCTATTTATTTTCATACTAAAACAAATGTACTTTGTGCTACAGCAAAGGCAATATAATTTCGCCCAGTCTCATTCAGCTTCAGTCGTTGAATAACCAATAGAGAAGCAGTCTACTAGAAGTAGTTATTTATGTGTAAGCAGAGCATGATGGCTTAATTGCAGTGTTTGAGTTTAGTATGGATGAATGGAGGAACTAATATTTAATCCAATATAACTGAATTCACAAGTGGTTGAGATTTAGGGCCACTTAGGCTCAGCAGTCATTTTCCTTTGTGTTGGTTCTTTGGAACCGTTGTTGCAGTTTTTTTCCTCTCTACTTTGTCAGTTTGGAATGGTTGTGTAACCCTTATACATTTGTTCATTATCACTGTTAGGGCCACTAGGACTTCTGGAGCAGACAATAGGAACCAAGGAGGAAGCTGGCTCTAGTGATCAGGCAGATTAGGCAAAAAATCAAATGTAGTTGTATCAAAAGGCTGATGTCACTGTGCAGCGGCATTGCAGAACTTATCAATGGGGAGCCTGGAACTTTTTGAAGTCTTGAGTTCCTTTCAGGAGCAAATAGCTTTAGTGCATCATGCACACATTTTAGAAATATATCAAATATGAACTGATCCCTATACCAGCTCAATGTATTGGAAGGAGAATGATGAGTTTTTCTGCATATGTTGGATGATGTAAGTTATGTAAAACTGCATGTCTGTCTACAAATAAAGGCAAAGTGTACAAAATGGAAATCAAATCACTGAGCCAAAGTTGGGGTGATTATGAAGTTGTTTGGGTACCTGAAAAAGTCCAGTTATTTTACAGGTTGCATTTAGAATTTGCAGATGGAGGTTATGATGTGGGTACAACGTTGGTTTTATTATTCTTCTACCAACCCCAGACACACATGATGCACTTAACAGGTCAGGTTGCCCAAAATACAGTTGTGTGTCCGATTGGGTTGTGGGTCTAAACACACAAAAGTCATAGGACAGTGCTGGTCTCTACATTCTGGCATTCAGGTAATGGTGAATAAAGGGGACCATATTATTGCTGTGCTAAATGTAGTTTAATCTGACTCTGCTGATGGTATTAAATATGGCATTGAATTCAAAGTTCTTAATAGCTATTTATCTTGCTCTTATAGTGCCAGTGATGATCAATTTGTTTCTTTCATGTGCTATTTCTCTTATGTGTCTAATCATTTTCGGTTTGATTATATTATTACTAGTATTTGTGCTTACCTGTCGTTGCAGTGTCTTTGGCATCCAGTACTGTTGGTCTGGCAGGTCAGGTTGTACACACAGAGAGCACAGAAGTTGTACTTAATGCAGACCCTGTTATTGGGTTTGGGATCCAGCTCCAGGGCAGTGTGTTTGCCACTGAGACATTGTCTTCTCCACCACTCATCTCCTATATTGATGTTGACAGCCCAGCTGAAAGGTAAGTGCCATTTCATTTCTTACTTTACAGTTATAGACTTGTTTTTTGTTTAGAACATGTTTGAGATGAAGTGTCTGAATACTATAAATACATTAGCATATGTTGTACATTTTTAATACTGTGGCAGAAATAATATATTTTGATATGTGAAAATCAGGATTCCACATGCTTGCTCCTTTTTTCTATTATCTTCTATTTTCCTCTTTCCCGTTTCCCACTTCTTAACCCCTATTTGTAAATGTCTTATATTTTTCCCTAAAACTGTACTGCTCAATTGCTCCCATCTTGTTTGCATAGCAACCTCAAGGGCAGGACATCAATAAAAAGGTGACCGAGGATAAATCTGCACATGATGCAAAAACTTTGGCCTTAAGACATTAGTTATGAATGTCCATACTGTGATCATGGGGGGCCCCTGATGCCCTACTTTTTTATGAGGTCCCAGAGTGCTAATTGGATTGTGGAATATGATAGTTCTGGAGTGCTAATTAAATGTGGAATATTTTATTGAGGACCCACCATATTTGTCTGGACTGAGATATAAAATAGGCTGTAGATGTAGAATTTCATATACCCAAAAGTCCAAACAGCCCCACATAGGCCCAATATAAATCACTAGTGTATGGGAGCTTAGAGACGCCCTTCTGCCATTTGCAAGAGTTTCCAGATAGCCGGTCTGTTCCATTCTGATTTGTTGAGGTCAAAGATCTTTATAATCCAGGCCGCCATTGTGGGTGCATGCATGCCTATACCTGTACGCTCTCAGTTCAAGTGGCTTGGGCATAGTCACATAGAGTAGATACTCACCACAATAAATCCACCACAGAGTTTAAGGGCATACATGGAATTTATTATCTAAAAAAGATAGGGGGTGTAGGAGAGACACCTACTTGCCTCATCCATATGTTGAAAGAAGTAGGATGACACACACTTGTAGCAATTGTGCTAAAACATTGGTGCTTTATTTAGATCTCAAACACAACGTTTCGGAGGTACAACCTCCTTTATCAAGTACTTGATAAAGGAGGTTGTACTTCTGAAACGTTGTGTTTGAGCTCTAAATAAAGCACCAATGTTTTAGCACAATTGCTACAAGTGTGTGTCATCCTACTTCTTTCAACTTATGGAACAGGGGAACCAAGTCAAGCAGCAAGGTTTCTGGATAGAGCACCGCGGTAATATAGCATCAGTCTTTTGAACTATTGGTACTTGCCTCATCCCCCTTTAACAATACAGCACTGCCATACACTGGCAGCTCAGGGCTCAGATATATCTGCTTGAAATGGAGTGCAAAGACCAATAGCAATTCACGAATGCTGGAAGGCAAGGTGCAAAACACAGGGAGCAAAAATAATGGCAGACTACACCTGTTTCTTTGCACTTTGCACCCTACTTTCTAGTATATAAATGATACCTAGCGTTCGAAATTATGCAGACACCTTATCCAAAAAACACCAGTTTTAAAATGTTATGGTAAATTGTTTGTGTGTGTGTGTGTTTTATCATGAATAGAATGAATATTTAGATGTACTTTCTCCTGCACAGTCCTTGTAAAGAAGTGTATATCTTAAATTCAAATCAATATGCAGGTTCCACAGTGCAGCTCATTGTGCCCAGCTTTCCCACCTACTGTTAAATACTTAACAGAAATGAGCAGACCCTGTGCATTTGGTTCTGAAATTGCCAGGCTGATTATTATTAGCATATACATGCGTTTTTCATATTGTTCTCCATTTCTGTAGTCCATTAAAGTAAACTCCTTCCTCGCTGACTAAACTCATCCCTGAGTTTAAGAGATTTGTTCTTTAAGGTGTGCCTTTTTGGTATGAATAAATGATGCAGGATCCTATGCTCTGCGTGCAGCATGTAATGAAATTTTTGCCCTGACAATAAAATATCATGTTCTTTATCTGGCATGAGAAGATTAACAAGCTCTAGTGGCTTTATCATGCTGGCTTTCTGTCGGGGAGCCCGGAGGCTATATTAATTACAGTAGAGAGTAGGCATTGAAAAGGACTGGCACATGGAGAACTTCAGCATTTTCTCCTGCACCACAGGGAAAGCTTCATCAGTCAGCACTCTGTGCGCTCCCATCATATCCTCACAAAACAGTCGTTTTGAATTATTAATCACTTCTTTGGGACATTTTGCCAGCCTTTTGTAATTGTGGCATGTTTGTGTAATCAGACTGAGGGTGCCCTGCTGCAGGAACTGATTGTAAGAATGCTGCTCAGCAGTGCTACATAAAATGATATTTAAAAAAGGAAATAATAAGTAGGGGTTTCAGGAAGAAGATAGAAACCCCACAGGCTGCCAGTTTCACATTCTAATGCACCCCACACAGATAAATATACAATACTATTACTTACCAGTGCATTACCTAAACATGCTGTAGATGATTACGCAGTGTGACACTGTTTATTTCCATACACACACACATATGTGTATATATATCATCTACTCACTTGCATCTTTTGATAGTAGGGAAAATCAACTGTGTTTCTTTTCCCATGCTTCCTATTTCAAATACTGGATATATAGCAGAGCTGGACTGGGATTTGAAATAGGCCCTGGCATTTCAGGTACACAGAGGCCAAACAGCCCTCCCATCAGCCCACTAGATTGACTGCCAGAACCCACATAGGCCAGTCCAGGCGTGATATGTAGATATAGAGTTAAGCTATGGTTTGGTAACCCATAACATCCAATACAATGTAATCAGTATTTTAACCATATTGGACTACCTAAACCATGTTATTGTGACCAATCACAACATAATATTCATCAAGCACATATTAATGCCTGCCAGACATCAATAATAACTAAATAAATATATTTTGGTTGATGCTCTTCTCATAAAGGGCAAGCATTCCATCATACCCAGTGACCATTATCATTATATTACATTTTATTTATATTTCAGTACTGTGTTTCTATATATATTTGAAAAATGTACCATATTGTTTGGCTGTACAGAGCAGAGTTTGGGGGCACATGGTTTTACTAATCAGAATTAGAGCTAAGAGCTACTCATAACAGGTATGTCTCTTTAAATAAAAGGCCCTCCGTGCCCACAGTTCTCTAGAGAATGCACATATGTCCTTTATTTTCTGTTTCCATTAATGTCCCTGTCACACAGCATTGCTATGAGTAATTGGTTCTATTCATCTTTTGTGGGTCTGAAGACATGGACAGGAATGAAGGAATGAATACCGAGCACATAAGTCATGGTCTAGTGTCAGCATTTGTCATTATATTAGTAGGCAGAGATACATACAAATAATACATGTGTTTTTGCTGTGGTGGCATATGTACCAGCTAATCTTTCCTTTAGAATATAAAATTGTGCAGTTCATTTAAGTTTGAATTTTTGTGAATTTTTTTATTGAATCTTTTTTTATTTTTGCAACTGTTTTTCCAAGATGAGTTTTTTATTGAACTTTTCCAGGTGTGGAGTCCTGCAAGTAGGAGACAGGGTGATTGCAATAAATGGTGTGCAGACAGAGGACAGCACTTTTGAAGAGGCCAATCAGCTTTTAAGAGATTCAACAATTGCAGGGAAAGTTACACTGGAGATAGAGTTTGATGTTGCAGGTAAGTATTTAACATGTAGCAGAAGAGCTGTACATTTTACATTTACTTCTTTCCAGTTTTGGCTGTTAGATGTACTAGTGTAAGCTAGTGTGTTTGATAGCCTTTATTCTCTTGCAGAGTCTGTCATACCCAGCAGTGGGACATTCCATGTGAAACTACCAAAGAAACACAACGTGGAACTTGGCATCACAATAAGTTGTACGTATGAGTGTTAGGTACAGGAGGAAACACAATAAGTCTGTTAAATAAAAGCCAATCAGTATGTAGTAAATTTGACATTTGTAGGTAAGAGAGAGCTGCACAAAACAAATATCTCAGCCCTATGAGCAAATATATATATATATATATATATAAATATACTGAAAATCAAGAAGGAATTACCCTATTTTTTCATTCTCCCTGTGAAAAGTCATTGCATGTGTGCATGTTGCATCCCATCCTCTGGATCATGAGTTGGGTCCCTGGGAATCATGGCTTCTTGTCTTTGTTGCTACGATGACTTTAAAGCAATGCATAAATTGGATTCTTACGAAGAGGTCTGCGAAACCCAGAATAAACCCTTTCTGAAGCTAATATACCCGACCAATTAATAATTTAGCAATAACGACTTGGTCAGCCTCTGGAAATAGATATAGATTAGAGAGCTGTGAGGGAGGATTGTTTTTCTGTCACAGAGCAGATGTTCCCAATGTCAGACACATAGTTAGCTAATTAACCCCTTGTACAGAAACATGGCATTTCATCAGCATCAACCGTATGAAATGATTTACTCATTTAGGGTGTTCCTCTATATTTTTCATTTTATTTTACATCAGATCATTTTTAGTAGTTGCTGCTGTTAATCTTGAATTCCCAGCATTCCTCAGCAGCTGCTTGATGCACTTCAGCCCCAACAATTACTCTATATCACTGGGCCATTCTACTGTATGGCTTGGATTTATTTGGTTTTTAGTGGACTCCTGATTGGCTGGCAGTATTAGTGTAAGGATAAAAATCGAAATGAAGATTATATGGTAGATTGATTTTTTTTCATTATGTGCAGATTAAAGGAATAACGTAAATAGGCAGAGTTTGGGTAAGCATTATTTGTTTTAGCAAGGTTATGTTTTAGTTAGATGGAAAAAAAGATGTGCTTGTGCTTTTCAGCTCCTTCTAGTCGGAAGTCCGGTGACCCTTTGGTTATTTCTGATATCAAGAAAGGGAGCGTTGCGCACCGGTAAGTATCCTGTCAGATCATGTCTGATCAATTCCATCTCTTGAACTGTAAAACTCAAAACATTCTTACACTATTAGACTTCTTTAGTTTGATTTAAGGGGTCATTGACTTAATCGCACCACAGTGTGCAAAGTTTGCACTTTGAATTGGACGAAAATGTGCAACAACTATAATGTAATTTTGGGTAGCTGGAAGCTCCAGGGTTTCCACAGTAATGGCAAATGCGCTCAGCGCAGAACAGGAGAATAGCAGAGTGCTGACCTCAAGCACACGTTAGTGCAATGCCACTGCAATTATGGAGAAAATGCTGCATTGATGGTAAAAAAAAAAGTTATTGTATCTGAAAATGCACTTTGGACAAGCCTTTCTGCCAAGTGGAAATATATATATATATATATATATATATATATATAATATATATATATATAGTGAAAAAGGATTGCGGCACTCACAGAGTTTTAGTGAAAAAACAAAAAATGTTTTATTATTAAGCCTCAACGTTTCGATCCCCCACAGGGATCTTCGTCAGGAGCGAAGATCCCTGTGGGGGATCGAAACGTTGAGGCTTAATAATAAAACATTTTTTGTTTTTTCACTAAAACCCTGCGAGTGCCGCAATCCTTTTTCACTGCTTATTTCCCATGCTGGCACCCAGGTATTAATTTTGTCTACGGAGTGCACCATTCCTTTGGTTATATATATATATACACACAACACTGGGAATTTGATATTAACATCAGCGGCTATTAAAAAATTATCTGATTATATATATCTATATATTACAGTAAAATCATCATATTACTTTCACAATACAGTGACATCAAGGAAGTGTTTCACTTGAAAGCTTCTTGCATTAAACCTTTAAGAAACACCTTCATAGATGTTTAGAGCATTGCAGCCCTGTTTACATCCATTGTCCAGCTATTACTGCATGGATGTGATTTATTGGATCAGAGCCAGTGAGGCAGGACTAAACAAGATCTGTGTGCTTAGAGGTTATCCACTAATCCATAGGTGATGGGCCATTCATGCCTCCCTCGAGATCCAGAGGTTTTGCCTGGCAGCCAGTTTTGGAATAAAGCAACAATTCTATTTATTCACTGCTGTGCAAAGTCCACAATCTCTGAAGGACCCCACAAATCTGTTTCACATATAATGGTATCCTGAAACTACACATCATCCCCCAGTGAAGGCACTTTTACACTCATAGACCACTTAGTTGCCTCCAGCATCATCTGCCATAATATTCCTACAATGCCCAAGCCCTATTTATTTTCCGACTTCTAAATTGAACCCCTCCTAACTATATTGCAAAAATGAAAAGCAGCAGCCTCACATTATGGCACACATTTTTATTTACAGCACTGGAACCCTAGAGCTTGGAGACAAGTTGCTCGCCATAGACAACATCCGCCTAGACAACTGCTCCATGGAAGATGCCGTTCAAATATTACAGCAGTGTGAGGAACTGGTAAAGCTAAAAATCCGTAAAGATGAAGATAATTCTGGTGAGAAAAAAAGTTAAGGCATATTCCCTCATATTTACTTTGCTTAATTGTGTCAATTAATGTATTATTAGAATGTTGCTCTTTATTGTTTCCTTGCGTCTTTTCAATTCCTGCTTTCTGCTATTACCTTTTAATATAACCCACACCACCTACAACGTAGAGTTGTTTATTCCTTACTGTACTCTAGCTCTGACTCTTTAAGCAATGTAGTTCAATACATTCTCTGCTAGGAGTGTTAATCAGCCTGCTTCTGCTGCTGTCTTTTTCAGGTCAGGAGTCAGAACCAGCAGTGCAGCGAACATAAACATCCAGGCAGACAATGCTTCAATAGCAATTACATTTACAAATAATTTTAAAACCATTAAGATTTTTTTAATGTTTTTTGTTTTTCCACTCCAGATGAGACCGAAACATTGAGTAATAAACCTTTCTTTTTTGCATTTACATGTTTTGATTGGCAATTCTTTAAATCCTAGGGCCGCTGTCCTTGGTCCTGAAGATGTTTTATATTGGAACGTTACTTGTCTTTCATTGTACATGAAAAAATTTCTTGCATTGATCCCCCCTAACCGAGGAGGAGGTGTGGGACAGAAAACAACTGTTTAAAAGGGCAAATCATTTAAATGCGTCTTTTTGCAAAACCGAAAATAAAAAAAGCAACAAATTACATATTATTGTGATTCTTAGTGTACAAAGTCCAGCAGTAAACTATGGAAATTGCTCTTCACTTTACGGCTTGGATATGCAATAAATGTAATGCCTTTAAGGGGTTCATTAACCTTTAGAGCTGTGCTTGCTGACTTTAGATATATAAAAGAATAGTAAAGCAAGGGTGCGCTGCCCGGCACAAAGAATTGATGTGAAGCTGTTAATAAGGCAAGTGAAGTGGGAAACAGGCTCCCTTGTATTGTTTTATAGATGAGCATGTATCTTTAAGACCTTCAGGGCTGCTCAATGTACACCAAAATCTCTCGAGTGGAAAATCAGAATCTCCCAGGCAGATCTGTGTTTCTGGCAGCCGGTACAATGATGGCATGTTGACTAATAAAGATGCTAGGCTGTTAACCTCCTAAGAGTTGGTAATTGATTCCAATTTATCTCAGCAGTGAGATTGAGATGCAAGACCGGTAATATCTGTTTTGTCATTTCTTGTAGATGAACAGGAGACTAGCGGAGCTATTATTTATACGGTTGAACTTAAGCGATATGGAGGGCCTCTGGGCATTACGATTTCTGGTACCGAAGAACCTTTTGATCCAATTATCATCTCAAGTCTTACGAAAGCTGGATTGGCTGAGAGGTACGTTTTTTTTCATGAATAGTGAATCAGATCAATACATCCTTACTAGCACATGGATAGCCAATATCTGGGACTGTAGCATTCCCAGCATTGGGAGATACTTGAAGTCACCGTTTCACAACAGTCTCAGTGCCAGAGTTTGTCACTGTACTTTTTATTATTGTCCAGTAGTTTGTCTCCCAACAGATTAATCACAAATAGTTTACAGGTATGGAAAAAGCTCACAAGAAGCCCCTCTCCCATAGACTCCATATTAATCAAATAATTCACATTTTAAAAAATGATTTCCCTTTTCTCTGTAATAATAAAACCGTACCAATTAGAAGGATTTAATTAATACTTATTTGAGGCAAAAGAATCCTATTGAGTTTATCAACATTTGAATGATTTTTTAGTAGATTTTAAATATGGAAATCCAAATTGCGGAAAGATCCCTTTTCTGGAAAACCTTAGGTCCCTAGCATTCTGCATAACAGGTCCCATACCTGTATCTGGATTTATCGTACACAATTCTTCAGCTTTCATTCTTCCAAAGCTGCAAGATTTTTCTTTTCAAAGAGAAACGACTTCCATTGATGCTGATAAGTAGCAATAAACATAGAAATGTATTTACAATCAATACCCTTTCCACAGTATATAGGAATGTGTAAGAGATGCACAGTTTTATTACACAGGAGACTTATGAGCCTTAAGATAAGTGTAGCTTTGTTGTTTTGTTTGTACGTTTGTGCCCGTTGGACTCTACCTCCACTGGGTAAATTATAATAATAAAAAAGACTGAAAATATTTTTGGAATTCAGTTTCAAGTTAAAAAAAAAAATCTTTATTATTGGGATGGGGGAATTGTAACAATAACAGAATAGCAATGTGTTCAGAGGCTGCAATGAATAGACTTCAACCATGAGAGCTAATAAAGCACGTATAACTGAGTTCTGCTGTTCCTCTTTAACTCTTTCTCCTGCAGAACGGGGGCAATCCACATAGGAGACAGAATCCTTGCCATTAACAGCAACAGCTTGAAAGGGAAGCCCTTAAGTGAAGCCATCCATTTATTACAGATGGCAGGAGAGACAGTCACTTTAAAAATCAAAAAACAAAACGATGGTAAGCCAGATGGTTAGTTCTCATTTGTGACAGTTAATTGTTTATAATGTTATACACTGACCATATGAACAGACTTTGCTTTTGTTGTATTCAAAGTGGATTTGTTACTGAAAATCCTACAATGGTACCCGAAGAGGCGAGGCAGAGAGGCTACAGTACAGTTAAAGGGATACTGTTATGGGAAAAAACATTTTTCAAAACACATCAGTTAATATTGCTACTCCAGCAGAACTCTGCATTGAAATCCATTTCTCAAAAGAGCAAACAGATTTTTTTATATTAAATTTTAAAATCTGACATTTTGTCAATTTCCCAGCTGCCCCCAGTCATGTGACTTGTGCCTGCACTTTAGGAGAGAAATGCTTTCTGGCAGGCTGCTATTTTTCCTTCTCAATGTAACTGAATGTGTCTCAGTGGGACATGGGTTTTTACTATTGAGTGTTGTTCTTAGATCTACCAGGCAGCTGTTATCTTGTGTTAGGGAGCTGTTCTCTGGTTACCTTCCCATTGTTCTTTTGTTTGGCTGCTGGGGGGAAAAAGGGAGGGGGTGATATCACTCCATCTTGCAGTGCAGCAGTAAAGAGTGATTGAAGTTTATCAGAGCACAAGTCACATGACTTGGGGCAGCTGGGAAATTGACAATATGTCTAGCCCCATGTCAGATTTCAAAATTGAATATAAAAAAATCTGTTTGCTCTTTTGCGAAATTGATTGCAGTGCAGAATTCTGCTGGAGCAGCACTATTAACTGACTCATTTTGAAAATTTTTTTTTTCCCATAACAGTATCCCTTTAAGGCTAGTGCACAGTATGCCTTTCCCAAAGTTATCTAAAAATATGGATTTATGATCATTTTTATCTGTTGCCGGGGTTAAACTATAGTTGTTTATACTAGATGTGGAGCAAGGTGTAACATATTATGGTCCATTTGAAGTGGAAGAGTCCAGATTATTTTCCATTTGTGTTTAACAGCTGGAAAGTTTCCTTGTCTCAACATCTTTCATTTTATGTTTAGAAACAAGTCCCAAGTTGTCATCTGGCCAGATCAGTGAGCTGTGCGATGCCGAGGATGAGACTCCGGTCACGCAGAAGTCTAGTAATCTCTCTGACATTTACTCCACCACTGTCCCTAGTGTAGATAGTGCTGTTGAATCCTGGGATGGTTCTGCTGCTGACACTGCCTATGGAAGTCAAGGTAAACTTGCTAAAACCATTCCAGCTCCATAAAAAGATAACATGCAGCTTCCTGGTTGGCTTGATTTGGTGCAAGCGCTTCAGGAATTATCTGTGCGGTGTGAACTAGACTACTCATTGTGGTGTTTATGTATTTTCCAGACATCACTAAAGCACAACTGTTGAAAGCCATTTAGTGGGTGAAAATTAGGTGCCAATAGCCATTCTGGCTTCATGCAGAAAAATGGTTTTACTCTGGCACCTGTATGTGCATAAGGCCAGAGGAGAAATCCAGCCAATAACCACTATACCATGTTCAGTAATAAGCTTTGCTCCATGCAGGTCTCAGCCTCGGAAGATTGTGTGAAATTAGCTGGGTATGCTGAGAAGTATATCATTTATATATATATATTATTGGCTGTTGCTCTGAAAGCAGTATAGTAAACGGGTTAATTCCAAGGAATACTCAGTGTAACTTATTGATTTCTTGTTATTTCTAGATCATTATACAGTACTATGAAATCAAAAACACTGCAATGTGCATTTATGAGTTGTGTGTATATACAGTATAATACCATAGTACAGCATGTGTCTTATTTGTATTGCTTAATCAAAATGCATCTCTCCATTGAACCTTTGGCTTTTAATTGGATTGACTTTGTTTATCTGAAAGCGAGTGTGATTTATTAAAGGGAGCCAGACACGGGGGGGGGGGGGGGGTACTGGGCACTGCAAAATGTATAGATTTCATCCATTAAACTCCCTCCCATATAAATCTCTTGGTATTAGGCCAATAACATTTATAAAAAGGAGTTATTTGAGTCAGAGGATTTCCTACTAGTTATACACTCAATAATTATTGGAATACCATATCCTCTACAAAGATTCTGCTTAATACCTAACCCAATCTGAACCATTTGTGGAAAAAAGAAGGTAAAGAAGGTATAAGCAGCACATAGGACATGCTTGTGAACTAGTTATGAGTATGTGTATGGGATCCATTATCCGGAAACCTGTTATCCAGAAAACTCTAAATTAGGGAAAGACTCCAATAGACAATATTACCCAAATTTTGAAAAATTATTTCCTTTTCTCTGTAATAATAAAACAGTACCTTGTACTTGATCCAAACTAAGATATAATTATACCTTATGGGAAGCAAAACCAGACTATTGGGTTTGTTTAACGTTTACATGATTTTCTAGTAGACTTAAGGTATGAAGATCCAAATAACATAAAGATCCGTTATACTGAAAACCCCAGGTCCAAGGCATTCTGTATAACAGGTCCCATACCTGTATTAGTACTTACCTGGGAACTGTTTATTTAGTGAAGGCTCCAGTAACTAAATAATGTTTGTTGCTACAAGCCCAGGCATTGTCCGTCTCTGTCAGCATGGCAATCATATCTCTACTGTATATTAAGATACTACAGTGACACCTAATGTTAGGATCTCTAAGGAAAGCAAGATACTGTATAGCCCCTTCTATTATTTCTTATCTCTATCATTTCTTCTTTCCCCCTTAGTGTTCAGTATTTGCTGTTGAATACAAGCACCCATAGTAATTCTGCCAATGCTAGCTGCAGTACTCTCTATTCTACATGCTTGTGTACCAGCACATACAAGAAACTGTGTTGTGCACAGAAAATGTTATAAGTGCAAACATAAGAAAATTCCTATTTAAATGTCAGTATATATGTTCGTAGCATTAGAGATAGCGACACCAGGCAAGGCAGCCATTTCAGTCTTGTATTTAACTCTAGTTTTCTGTCATTATCTTTTAGGCCCCAACTTTCAAGCATCTGGATTCAGTTTTAATGCCTATGAATGGAGAAACCCCAAGCAAAAGGGCAGTTTATCACCTCTTAGTAGGCCAAGAAATAACCACTTCCCTGACACAGGGCTTAGTGATGATGAGTGGGATAGACCTACAACTAGTGGGTAAGTATCATATATAAGGTTTGCTTGATCCTGGTTAAAATATCTTTTATTTCTGATAATGGCTAAACTGACTTCACATCATGGCTAAAAGTTCTATAATAACCACATCTGTATTAAACACAGTGTATTAATGCAGAGCAGCTAGTCCTTGTCCCGTAACTAGTAGCTCCCAGTTAAATGTCTGACTGATTTCTATAAGTTACTGGACTGGAGTAGCTGATTGACAGGGGTCCCAAATTAAGGAGTAGAAGAATTGCTACTTATAGGGAATACGTTCTTTCCATACCCTTTTTGGAAGACATTATTTAAAACTCTGTTCTTCTCTCACATATTAAAACCAGGTATAGCGATGAGACACAGCACTGTGTAAATATTACAGGATTATTATTTTGATATGATATGATTTCAGCTCTTTCATAATGATAAGCTGTAGCAGCACTCAGAGCCATAATCACAGCAGATAGACATAAAGTTCCTATAGGGAGTGAGCATATTCTCTGTGCAGGAGTGGGCTAGAGGCAGCCAGTGCATGGGGGGTGCAAGCAAAGCCCCCGGGGTAACACTACAGACATCCAGGTAGGCTTCAAGTTATCTGAGACTTGGCTCCATGCCATAAACATGTCTGATGAACTGCTGTGCTGGCCCATGGCCAACTAAACAGACTGAGCTCCCAGCATTTTCCAGCCACCAATGAATATTACCGGGGAGTTGCTTGCACAAAACATGTTCTTCAGCTGACACATGTTCCTGTCCCCACAGGATATCCATGTTTAGACCCTAACCTAACTATAAACTCTTCTGCTAAAGCTACTGTCATGCCAGCAGCATTTTATTCAAAGATTTTATTCAAAGAACATGGGATGTCTAGTGCTTTTCCAGGCTTCTTACTAGGTGCATGGAAGATGTAGTGATTGGCTCATTAGCAAGTTATTATCGTAATTATTATCTGTATAACTAGGTTGGTGGTGTATTGCAAGCTATTTAGTTTTTCTTCCTGTGTTTATTTGCAAGTTATACCGGAGGTCCGGAGGAACCAGATGGGGAGCAAGAGGAAAACTTCTGGTCTCAAGCGCTGGAAGATTTGGAAACATGTGGGCAGTCTGGGATTCTCAGAGAACTTGAGGTAATGGAAAGTACTGACCACAATAGAAACATTTCATTTAGCAGCTATTTTAATTTAATGCAGATATGTTGTTTTTGCAGGAGAAGGCTGGCAGTCAGGTAATTTCCAGGAACACGTATACTTTGGTACATATTTTTGTATCTTAGTGCTTGTAGAAAATGATGTTTGCATGGGGCTGGCTATAACGCAACAGTGTGTATTTCTACATACAATTTCAGCAGCAAGAATGCCACCACTGCGCAGATCAGCATACCTGCCAACATTCCAGATGAATTGATTAGGGAAAGGCCCTGCTTTAACCATAATCCCTTACCAAGCAGCTACTAACCACCTCTTTTTCACAGCCAAATTTGAACCAATCTAGGGAAAAGTGGACAGTTGGCAGGTATGGATCAGGCATGTTACCACAACAAGGGGGTTTGCCCTTTACACACCTTAAAATCCATAAACACATATATTGATCCATTTGCATTTTGAAACTGTATATTCATTGCCAACATGCTTAGCTATATTGTGCTGCCCAGGACTCAATGGCCAAAGTGTTCTAGATTTAAATGTATTAAAAATTAACTCTGTGCCACTATTCATTTATATTACCTTGAACGTGTGATTACATGTAATATGCAGGTATAGTGGCTTATATGAAGGTATGGTTCAGCTTGTCTAAGCAGCAGTTGGCTCTCTAGACAGCTGATCACAAGATTCCCTTTCACCTCCCATCAGTCTCCTATTTTGTTACGAATACTAATACAAGAAAAAAAGTTCTATGGCCTTTTTCATCAGTATAGTAGTGTTCAGTGATGTCTTTGGGCAAATGGCCAGCTGAACAAGGCTGTAAATTGAACTCTTCAAGGCAGAGCCACCATCTGTAATAATGGGGCCTCATAGTATTAAGTTAGACGGGCCCTCCCCCAGGATGCCCAATTATTGGTCCACTGGTCACGTGGGCCTCCTGCCATATTTGCCCTGCCAACAACTAAAATGGAAAAAAGACCCCAATCCCCCAGCTACTTATCCATTTTCCAATTATGTAGAAATCCTGCCTATTCCCACACAAGCTCCACCACTTATGTGAACCGTTAACTGCGCTTTGCCATATCTAATTGCAGTACTGATGCGGCCCTGCTTCAAGGACACCACAGAACCTGTACTAGGGTTGTGTGAGTTCTTTAAAAAAAAAAAAATAACAGTAAGTTAATCTTGTAAAGTTATATGCTTTTTTAAATTACCGGTATACTGGCATAAAGGGTCTCTTTTCTGTTCCTTGAAGCCTGGGTTTTTGACTGCCCTGAGACAACACTATAAATAATCTCTACACACTAAGGGTTATGGCATGAAGCACTGTAAAATACCTTTGCATCTACAATAATGGTAATCATGACTAAAAGTCAGGGCACTTTTGGGTCAGTTTTTGATTAGTGTTTGCTTGACTCAAATTTGCATCTGCAGGGTTGGAGTGATGATAGGTTTACAGCAGATTGCCACTTACCCAAGAGATTTATTCCAGTACCCAAGATTCTCTCAAGAATAAACTCAAGTGAAAATAATATTCCTGACTTTCAATATGTCTTGTATATATCCACCTACGTTCCCTTTGTAGAGCCACTAAGCAGAAACATTAAACACATCCACATCAGGAGGATAGAGAATCTGAGGATGCTTGGAAGTGGAGTCCTCAAAACCTGGAGGATTCTTATGTCCTTGGTAGAAGCCATTTGTCCTTCTGAGGCCAATGCACTGGGCCCTCCTTCTAGTATATAATAAATATGCTGCCTAACTATGTGGATCTCTGTGATTACAATGCATGGCATAAAAATAACCGCAAAGCTTCATAAATACAACATTTACTTTGCTCTAATGTACACTTTTTGGCCTCAAATATTTAGCATCTCTATAAATGTTCCCCTATTTTTTTTTTAATTATTTACATAAATAAATCAATACAAAATGTACACACATCAAATACTAGAATAAATACGATATATTGAGCATGCAGGGTGAAAACTATTTTTGCCCCACTTCCATATCCTGAAATGGAAGCTACACATTACTGAACTGGGTTCACAGAAATGCTGGAAATAGATTTATTTTGGGATTTTCTGCAGTTCCATGAGGCTCAACCCTCTGCCTATAACCCACTCAGCTCATGCTGATGCACCCAGCCACTCTTGATCTTCCTAACCGCTGCCTTTGTGGTAGGCCATTCATCCATTGGGATCTGGACGTCTTGCCAAAGCCAGCATAGATAAAAAGCACAATCATAACGTTTTTATAAAAATAATGAAACTTCAGCAGTTGGTTCAGCAAAGAAAAACAGTAAATCATTTTTCAGAGGACAAATGGCGCATATTTCTAAGGCAGAATTGGTAAACACAAAAACAGTTAATTCTTATCTATTAAATACAAAGGCAGACCAAGAAGTTCTGACCAGCAGTCTTTGCGTTTTCATCTCTTGGAGAATACGATTGCGATTTAAAGCAAATATTTGTTGGGATATGCAGAGCCTAAGTCAGCTGTCTATAAAAGCAAAATGTTTGATATGGATCTTTGTGCTAAAGTAGAAAAATGTGTTTTGGGGCTATTTCAGTGGTAAAATACCCTGTAGCATACAACTTGATACTTATATGATGATTGAGGTGTCCAGGATTGTATGGCCACCAGCAGCCAATATCTACATAGACTTCTATGTGACATCATTATTCATATTCCAGGTAACAATCATAAATGTGTTTTGCATATGTGTCCCACTAGATGGCTCTCTGGACATCAAATATTCAAATAATCACAAATGGTTTTGTAAAGAAGCTTGCAACCTTAAACCATGTACCATGTTCTGATGTGGACATTAAAATGACCTTTGTGTATTGTATTTCTTCATGAAAATAATGGATGCTTTTGTAGTTTTGTTAGGGGAAGTCTTTGCATTTTGTTTTCCTCACACTTCTGTTTTAGCTTTCTATGCGGTCAAGGAACAAAGAATTGACAGTGGCTGACGTTCTTAGCTAAGCTATTGGTTCCCATAGATAATGCTACCGTGTCCCTCAGCCCATGAAGAAAATGGTTGAGTGATGGAGTCTTCCCAGAGCCACTGTATAATATACTACACAAAGTTGTGGTTTCATTTGTGAAAGTGCAAGCACGCCTGTTTTTCCAGCTTTGTCATTTATCATTTTTCTAGCTGGCAGTTGATAATCAGGACTATATTTTGCTGCAGGCGACAATAATGTCAGGAAGCACCCTGAGCTTGAATCATGACAACTCCCAGCCTCGTGGCCAACTAGGGAGACAAGCAAGTTTCCAAGATAAAAGCTCTGGCAGGCCGCATTACAGCCAAACTATCCGCAGCAACACACTACCCTCTGATGTGGGAAGGAAATCGGTTTCCATGAGAAAAATGAAACAAGAAATAAAAGACATCATGTCACCAACTCCTGTGGAGTTACACAAGGCAAGTACATAAAGTTTCTTTCATAAGCAGATACCGAATTCCTTGTGTAAATGGAACTAAAGCTTGACAAAGAAGGCAGGAATGTTGCAGGTTCTGTGTACAGGCCCAAGGCAACCATGGTTGTTTAACAGGGAAGATCTGTTCTTCCAAAGATGCCCCAGTAGCTCATCTTCTTTTCGGCTGATTCACTGCACATGCTCTGTGCTCAGTTACTGAGCTTAGGGACCGATAAACAATATACTGTATATATACACAATATAAAAGGTCACAATACAAGGCTGATTAGTAATTATTTCAGATTCACATTACATGGCAGCTCAGAAACCAGTGCAATTTGCATCAAAATGTAATAATCAGCCCTGAAGAATCCACTTCAATGACAGATGAACCTTATTCTCTGCTTGAACATTTGCAACATGCAAAAAAGCTTAGTGTCTCGACAGTTGCCCAGAACACACTGAGCACGTGCATGTCACTGATACTCCTAACAAAATACAAGATGGTGAGCTCCTGTGACAACTTAGAAGGCCTGGATCATTCCTGTTACAGAGATGCTGAACCTGGTGCAGCAAGTTCCATATATACAATAAAGCATTTTTAGCCATATTTGCTTTTAAGGTTTTGTTCTCTTTTAAACTAAAGAATTTCCCAACATTGTGTCACATGCACAGAGTTTGCAGCATGGCTGCCTCCCAAACATGGCTCAAGTCTGGAGAAAAAAAACATTGGGAGCAGTATCAAAGGGGGTAATGAGCAACATGTTGCTCAGAAGTCACTGGTTTAGGATCACAGATTTAGACCAACTTAGTAAGTCACTAGTGTAAATCTAACTGTGAAGGTAACTGCTAGCCTCCCCACACATTAATGCAAAGAGAAAAGGGCATCCATGTATCAGCAGCTATAAGTAACTAGATGGTAATATAGGTAGCTAAAAACTAGCGTGCCAGAATGTATAGGTATAGAGCTTTATTATAAGTCAATAATAAAAGATGTTCTGTCTTGAAGTCCTGAATTCGAGACTTATCCTGTAGTTACATTGTATAAGAGAAACCTGGATGAAGTGGAGGTTGACAGATACTAAAGACAGAGATTATGTAACCAGTAATTACTAAATCCAAGAGGTCCCAATTGGGAGTGAAACAAATCTTAAAAATTTAGGGGAGAGAGATAGGGTAAGCAGAGTGGCAGATTCTGAGAGTAGATATTATGTCACCAGGAAGTGCTAAAGCTGAGAGAAAAGAAATTGGGAAAGAAGAGAGAACTACATCCTGGCATTCGAGATGATGTAAAATTGAACTGGACAAATTCCAATTAAAATGCCTTTATTGCACACTAAGGGCATTACATCAATATTTCAGGCCCTGAAGCCCTTTATCCCAATTGTCAAACCAGCTATTCTGACTATTTGCTGCCAGTTTGAGAAGATGTAACCAGAGCTGGATCCTGAAATGAGAGATGAGGCAAACAGAAAATGCTAGTGGTGGAGATGGGGTAAAGTCAATATTGAAAAGTTACAAACTCAAAAAAGTCCTTCAGTTGAGCAATGCTGTAGCTAGAGAAGCTGTTAGTAGAGAGAACTAAACCATCATTAAAGCACTCATTCATTTAGCTAAATATGATGTAACCCAAGAACTGGACCATGCTGGTAAAGAGATCCTACATGCAAAGATGGGGTGGCTTGAGAGACCTAGATCCTGGAGGTAGGGATGGGAAAAGCAGAGAACAAGGTTCTTGAGACAAAGGAGAGGCAAGCAGAGGCAAGCAGAGAGAAGGTAGAGTGTAGCCAGTGCATCTTAAATTCTGGATGTAGAGATGGGGAAAGCAGAGACCAACATAATGGAGCCAGAGATGGGTTAAGCAAAGAGAGCAAAAAATTTAAGTAAATAGAGACATTTAGCAGAGAAAACGATCAAGCAGTGTACAGAGCTGTTGAAGGGACAATGCTTCCCACTGATTTATTTAAAGGGGTGGTTCGCCTTTAAGTTGACTTTTACTATGTTATTGAATGGCTAATTCTAAGCATATTTTCAGTTGGCCTTCATTTTTTCTTTTTTTTATAGTTTTTGAATTATTTGCCTTCCTATTGACTCCTTCCAGATTTCAAATGGGGGTCACTGACCACATCTAAAAACAAATCCCCTGTAAGGCTACACATTTATTGTTATTGCTACTTTGTATTACTCATCTTTTTATATTAGTCTCTTATTCAAATCAATGCATGGTTGCTAGGAGAATTACAAACCTAGCAACCAGACTGCAGAGATTGCAAACTGTAAAGCTGATGAATAAAAAGCTAAATAACTAGAAAACCACAAATAATAAAATGAAAACCGAATGCAAATGATCACAGAATATCACTCTCTAGTCTACCTTTATAATAAAAGTTACCTCAAAGGTGAAACCCCTTATAAGTTTAAATTCTATTACCACTGTGCTGAACATTTCTATTTTTAAAGCAAAGTTGTTTTGGCTTCTCTGCTTCGACCAGACTTTAATATTACTATTAATCTGGTGAGTGAGATTGGGGTGTGCTCATGCAAAGCTATTTCTGACATTAACAGGCCAAGCAAAGTAGAATAGTTATGGAACATATTTTTGCATAACTTATTCTGAAAAGTAACCTTATTAGTTTATTAATATAAGCAACCAGACTACCATACTCTATAGACTCTAGTACAACTGGAGCAATTTTATCAAGTCAACTGATATTTAGCCTGTTTATCTCAAGCCAGTGATTTTGCATACAGCACACCATTTTATTAGTTTTTACCAGATGTGATTGTTTTCACGTTAAAACGGATCTGTATTTATAACTTGTAATTTAGGGCCCTTACTCACGGGCATTTGAAGCTGTGCTCCCCTGCATTATGGTTTAATGTGTTCAGCCACAGGGGAGCACAGGAGTAGATGCGCCAAATTCTTTTCACTGTGGCTGTACTCACACAGATGCACATGTTGCATTTTACCTGCGATCGGTGCTTACATGAGTCCAAGTACAGCCACATTGAAAAGAATTTGGCATATCTACTCCTGCGCTCCCCTGCGACTGAACCGGAATGCAGGGGAGCTCCGCTTCAAACTAGGGATGCACCGAATCCACTATTTTGGATTTGGCCGAACCCCCAATCCTTCATGAAAGATTTGCCCAAATACCGAACTGAAATCCTAATTTGCATATGCAAATTAGGGATGGGAAGGGGAAAACATTTTTTACTTCCTTGTTTTGTGACAGTCAGGCAATTTTCCTCCCCGCCCCTAATTTGCATATGCAAATTAGGATTCAAATTCGGTTCGGCATAAGTGTTCGAATCCTGCTGAAAAAGGCAGAATCCTGGATTCGGTGCATCCCTACTTCAAACGCTCTTGAGTAAGGGCCTAAACAACATAAAGTAACCAGATATTGCAATATCAGTTGTGCTGCTGGTTTTTATTGCACTGCTGCCTTCCTAGCATATATATACGATACATACATACATACAGTACTTATTATTCATGTCACATATCATATCTGTGATACAAGTAGATGGACAGGATCAATGATTCCCCTAATATATAGTTACATAGTTAAATTGGGTTGAAAAAAGACAAAGTCCATCAAGTTCAACCCCTCCAAATGAAAACCCAGCATCCATACACACACCCCTCTCTACTTTTAATTAAATTCTATATACCCATACCTATACTAACTATAGAGTTTAGTATCACAATAGCCTTTAATATTATGTCTGTCCAAAAAATCATCCAAGCCATTCTTAAAGGCATTAACTGAATCAGCCATCACAACATCACCCGGCAGTGCATTCCACAACCTCACTGTCCTGACTGTGAAGAACCCCCTACGTTGCTTCAAATGAAAGTTCTTTTCTTCTAGTCTAAACGGGTGGCCTCTGGTACGGTGATCCACTTTATGGGTAAAAAGGTCCCCTGCCATTTGTCTATAATGTCCTCTAATGTACTTGTAAAGTGTAATCATGTCCCCTCGCAAGCGCCTTTTTTCCAGAGAAAACAACCCCAACCTTGACAGTGTACCCTCATAATTTAAGTCTTCCGCCCCTCTAACCAATTTAGTTGTACGTCTCTGCACTCTCTCCAGCTCATTTATATCCCTCTTAAGGACTGGAGTCCAAAACTGCACTGCATACTCCAGATGAGGCCTCACCAGGGACCTATAAAGAGGCATAATTATGTTTTCATCCCTTGAGTTAATGCCCTTTTTTATGCAAGACAGAACTTTATTTGCTTTAGTAGCCACAGAATGACAGTGCCCAGAATTAGACAACGTGTTATCTACAAAGACCCCTAGATCCTTCTCATTTAAGGAAACTCCCAACACACTGCCATTTAGTGTATTACTTGCATTTATATTATTTTTGCCAAAATGCATAACCTTGCATTTATCAACATTGAACCTCATTTTCCAGTTTTCTGCCCAGTTTTCCAGTTTAGACAAATCACTCTGCAAAGTGGCAGCATCCTGCATGGAACCTATAGTTCTGCACAATTTAGTATCATCTGCAAAAATAGAAACAGTACTTTCAATGCCCACCTCCAGGTCATTAATAAACAAGTTGAAAAGCAAGGGACCTAGTACAGAGCCCTGCGGTACTCCACTAACAACACTGGTCCAATTAGAAAATGTTCCATTTACCACCACTCTTTGTAGTCAATCTTTTAGCCAGTTCTCTATCCAGGTACAAATACTATGTTCCAGGCCAACATTCCTTAATTTAACCAGTAACCTTTTGTGTGGCACTGTATCAAATGCTTTAGCAAAGTCTAAGTAAATCACATCCACTGCCATCCCAGAATCGAGGTCTCTACTTACCTTCTCATAAAAAGAAATTAAGTTAGTCTGGCAAGATCTATTACGCATAAAACCATGCTCGCACAAACTCATAGTATTATGATTTGCTATGAAGTCCAGTATCTTATCCTTTATTAACCCTTCGAAAAGCTTTCCTACCACTGACGTCAGACTAACTGGCCTATAGTTTTGAGGCTGAGAACGGGATCCTTTTTTGAATAGAGGCACCACATTAGCAATTCGCCAGTCTCTCTGCACTATGCCAGATCTCAATGAATCCTGAAAAATTAAGTAAAGAGGTTTGGCAATCACAGAGCTAAGCTCGCTAATTACCCTGGGATGAATACCATCTGGCCCTGGACCTTTGTTAATCTTAACATGTTCTAGTCTCTTTTGAATTTCATCATGTGTGAACCATGCATCATTAGTTGTATTACTAGAATTGGGACTGTTAAGAAGGAAACCTTCACTTACTGATTCCTCATTTGTGTAGACAGATGAAAAATATGAATTCAGAATCTGCGCTTTTAATTTGTTTTCATCAACCAGCTGACCCCCCTCTGATAGTAAGGGACCCACCCCTTCCTGCTTCATTTTTTTACTATTAACATATTTAAAAAATAATTTTGGATTTTTTTTACTGCTTGCTGCAATATCCTTTTCTATAGCAATTTTAGCTTGCCTTATAGCTTCTTTGCATGATTTATTGGCCTCCTTGTACCTTATAAATGATTCGGCTGTACCAGCTAACTTGAAAGTTTTAAAAGCATGTCTTTTCTTACCCACCTCAACACCAACACTTCTATTGAACCAAAAAGGTTTTGCTTTGCAACGACGTTCCTTGCTTACAAGTGGAATATACTGACAAGTATATTTATTAAGCAGCATTTTAAAGACTTCCCATTTTTGTTCTGTGTTTAACCCTGAGAAAAGCATTTCCCACTTAATATGTTGCAGAGATGCCCTTATACTGTCAAAGTTTGCACGTCTGAAATTTAGTGTTTTAGTTACTCCCTTATAGAATTGCTTCTTCAACAGAATCTCAAAGGAGACCATGTTATGATCACTATACCCTAAATGCTCACCCACACAAATATGAATGGCATATCATTTACACAACTGCAATGCACACTCTTTACTTACAAACCCAATCTGATTTTTATTACAGGTCTCTTTATATAAAGATTCAGATAGAGAAGACTTCGGTTTTAGTGTTGCTGATGGCTTACTGGAGAAAGGAGTCTATGTGAAAAATATCCGTACTAATGGGCCAGGAGATATTGCGGGGCTAAAGCCATATGATCGTCTCTTGCAGGTGAGAGTCATATGTATGAAAAGCTTCACTCCAGTACAACTTTTCGAGCAAACATTTCCATTTTCTACCCGGGCTACTGGTATGAGAAAAGCAAACTTGATCAAGTGTTGAACGTAATTGGGATAGAATTCAAGAGACATGGGAGTCCTGAGTTGGGAAGACATAGGACAGTGATCTTAAAGGGGTGCTTTGTCTTTACATTAACTTTTAGTATATTATAAAATGGCTAATTCTAAGCAACTTTAGTTGGCCTTCATTTTATCTTATTTTATCTTTATTTTTTTTTAAATAGGTTTTTTTTTTTATTATTATTTGCCACCTTCTTCTGACTTTCAAATGGGGGTCATTGACCCCACTAAAAACAAATGCTCTGTAAGGCTACAAATGTATTGTTATTGCTACTTTTCATTACTCATCTTTCTATTCAGCCCCTCTTCTATTCATATTCCAGTCTGTTATTCAAATTAATACATGGTTGCTGGGGGAATTTGGACCCTAGCAATCAGATTGCTGAAATTGCAACCTGGAGAGCTGCTGAAAAAAAAAGCTAAATAACTCAAAACCACAAATAATAAAAATCAGGTACCAATTGCAAATGGTCTCATACTAAAAGTTAAAGGTGAACAACCCCCTTTATGAATTTGTGCTTTTGTACATTAAGAAGCAGATTGATCAAAATGTGAGTTTAGAGCATAATAAATAAAAACTCACCCGTGTTCTATTCATTCTTATGAGATTTTTAGAATTGTATTTATCAATGGGATGAAAGTTAGAACTCACCATTGGATAAATACGATTCTATATATCACAAATTAGTGAATAGAATAGTGAGTTTTTATTTATTACGCTCTAAACTCACATTTTGATAAATCTGCCCCCCCCCCCAAGGGAAGAGTGGTGCATGCCAGCAACTCAGAGCAAACCATTCTAACTCCTCTTGCTTTGTCTTGCTCTAGGTGAATCATATCCGTACCAGAGACTTTGATTGCTGCCTAGTTGTGCCGCTGATCGCAGAATCTTGCAACAAACTAGACCTGGTTATTAGCAGAAACCCAGTTGCTTCTCAGAAGGATCCTTCGGATATAAAGAATTTGTCAGTGCAAGAATGGACTGACCACAACACTTTCTCCCAATCAACAAGTAGCCGCCTTGCTTCAATGGACATGAGAGACTCAATGAATACTTTATAGCAAAATAAAGATTGAGCTATTGACTTAAAAAAACTGGTGCTAAAACCCTGTTGTATATCTGAACTGTGACATTTAACACACAGATGGCACGATGTGACTATACTGTTAAACGACCTTCTCACGGGAGTAGCAAGTGTTTTTTTGATTAATACTAAACTAAATATTAGTGCCATTCCAAGCTTACTATTGAGCATATGGGGCTTCTGTGATGTGCAATGAAACTACTGGAAACAAAGTGGCTTATTCTGCAGGCCTTGTCTACAGACCAGAGGGAAGCTTCAACTTCAGGCTTCAGTCACATATAGAGAAGTTTTAGCAGAATTTTTACTATTTTCAACACCTATTTACTGACCGTATACTGGAAAGCATATTTACTAAAGTCAAGATGGATGCAAGGTTATTTCATCCTGCACAGAGCCGGCCGGCTGGCAGTACAGACTTTCCCTGTGCTGTGAGCAGTTTAATTCTAAGGTTAATTTTCCTGGTATATTCAATAATAAATCCTTTAGTGTGTATTTATGTTAGACAAGTATGACATTTACAATGAAAATGGCAGAAAGAACAGAGTTTGCACTTGCTGTGGTTGGATATGTAATACGCGCTCTGGAGTTTGTACAGCATACATATAAGAGCATTAGCATCAAAACATCTTCTGAGCCATGTATAATTGTTGTTTTACCAAGTGTACATGTGTTACAAGAGCTTTGCCCAGTGTTTATCCCCCAAAGCAATAAAGAGATTCCTATTTGGATTGGATAGTCACCAGCAGCTTTGTTTCTGATATTTACAACTGGCGTCTGCTGAGTATAGATAATCAACCAGGGGAGCAGCAGACTGATGTTCAAGCATCTATACTTTGTGTCCGTGTAACTTCTGCCTACAGTCTTGTTGCTTCTCCTAAATAATGATACCCCAAAATTGTTGTACAAACATACTGTCCTAACTTACTGCCAGGCAAAGTCTATATAGAAGTTCAAATATATACATATAAGGAAGGGGTAAAACATTTATCATGATTCATTTAAATATGTATTTTTGTTTGTAATAAAAAAAGAAAAGTATTAAACTGCAAAGTATTTTTGTACAAATTTAATACTTTAAGGGCATGACATTTATGGTCTGTTTTTTTGGGAACATGTTGAAATATTTGTATGGAACAATCATACTGTAAAAAAAAAAATGGAATAAACAATGATTTAAAGAACAAGGGTGCTGATATGCTCACAAGGGTGCGGATATGCTCACAACACAGGCATCTCTGAGAAAATATTAGATGGATCATGATGTATGGAGTCAATAACATTAAATGTTCAGCAGAGGAATGTCTCAATTGTATTTAGAGATTTAGCATTAGGGGGACAATAGGTTAGTTTAATTGCACACACACAGATTTTTTGCTAATTAAATCTTACATCTCTGTAATATATAATTGATTGGGATTAATTCAGTGTCTATGGGTAACCGACAGCTGAAGGAGCGATAGCTCACAAACATAGGAAGGGGCTGTAAGCTCCCCACTCCCAAACTTATAAAAATATTGTTTTACATCAAAGAGATATTGGGCCAATGCAAACAGTTTCATCCTTAAAGGAATAGTTCATTGTGAAAATAAAAACTGGGTAAATTGATAGGCTGTGCATAATAAAACATTTTCTAATATAGTTAGTTAGCCAAAAATGTAATATATAAAGGCTGGAGTGAACAGATGTCTAATAAAACAGGCAGAATCCAACTTCCTGCTTTTCAGCTCTATAACTCTGAGCTAGTCAGCGACTTGAAGGGGGGCCACATGGTACATTTCTGTTCAGTGAGTTTTCAATTGATCCTCAGCATTCAGCTCAGAATAGATTCAAAAGCAACAGATATGACCCATGTGCCCCCCCCCTTCAAGTCTCTGATTGGTTACTGCCTAGTAACCACGGTAACCAGTCAGTGTAAACCAAGAGAGCTGAAAAGCAGGAAGTAGTGTTCAGACTGACATGTTATACATCAAATCACTCCAGCCTTTATACATTACATTTTTGGCTAACTATATTAGAAACATATTTTTATTTTGCACAGCCTATTTACCCAGTTTCTATTTTTACACTGAACAATTCCTTTAAAACAGGCATGTAATTCCCCTGAGATTATTTAAAGGACCAGTAACATCAATTTAAAAAAAAAATAATTAGTTTGTATATAAGGGTAAGACATCGGATGCAGATGCTGCACACTGTGTCTGCATTCGACAGTCGTGTCGGATCAACACCAAGACATAAAAAACACCAAGACATAGTTAACTTTAAAATCGTAAAGTCTTTATTAAGAAATAACTTACCAAAACTCCGCATGCGCTCCTCTTCGGAAAATGCTGTCCATCGTGCGACGCTCGATTTCTCATCCCTGGCTAATTATAGAAGGCAGGGAGGAGAAATAGAGAGCCACACGATGGATAGTCGACATGTTGCCTTTTCAGAAGAGGAGTGCAAGCGGAGGTTCAGTAACTTATCTCTTAATAAAGACTTTGCGATTTTAAAGTTAAATGTCAAGGTGTTTATTTTTTAGTTATATACAAACAATTATTTTTTTTTTTAAAATTGGTGTTACTTACTGGTCCTTTAAAGGCCAATTTTTTATCAGTACATCATGGCCTATTATTAACATGGATAGCGCAGAAAATGTTTCATTTTTTTTTGTCGGGCAAGGGCACAGCCTATTACTAAAATGCTAATAAAACAGGTAATTCATTTGCCTGTTTTGCTTATTTAAAAGCACAAAAGGTCATAATTGCTTTACCAAAAATTTTAACTTACCATGTTTAAAATAAATTAGCAGACTTAATGCTACATTGGGTAATCTGAAAAGCCTTGAGGATCGCATTTTAAAGTAGAGGGAAAATGATATTGAGATTTTCCAATCGCTGTTGTAGGTGACTCTCTCTGCCTTCTTTGTGCAGTGACAATTCCTGGGGTTTTGCACTGGATACAAATGTCTGATTGTATGGGCCATCAAACAAAGGGAGCTTGCTGAAAAGCATTGCTCATCCTTAAAACGTTATATTAATTGTATTAAGAGCACCGATACAACAGTAAAACTGAACAAAAATGTAAACAAGGAGAAAGGCACTTGATTGGTCTGGTTATTTAGAAGCAAAGCGAATTTCCAAAAATGTCATACCTAGTGCTAAGTAGCAAAGCTATGACATTTATTTTACACATAGCTATAAAAATGTGCACTTATGATTGGAAATATCCCAGGACAGCTAGCAGATATTTCGTATTATGTAAATCTGTTTATGTAAATAAAGAAGCCAGCGCATAAAACACAAGAACACTTCTGTGTTGAATATTGTACTTATGCCACGAGTTCCTGTAAGAAAATGATGCAGTAAGTGCGAATGAATCATGATTCCCCACCTGCCGCTGATCCGAAATAATCATGGTTTGAAAAGCTGCTTGGGAGAAGGGCTGCCAATAGACAAGTTCTGCAATCTGGAACAGCCTATTGGTGAGATTTCTTCCTGTAGAAGAAAATGAGACCAGTTAGAACCCAGCACAGAAAAAAATCAACAGCCTTAAACTCAAGTATAAGTACAGTTGTTTTTACCAAATGGTACTATACATATATATATCGGCATGCAATATTATTCAGTTTTCAAGCCTTCAACTATTAAAATGGCAACCCCACCATATTCTACAATCAAAAACCAGGAGACGCCTCACATTAGTTAGTGCAAGCAATGACCACTTGTACATAGGGATGCACCGAATCCAGCATTCAGTTCGGGATTCGGCCAGGATTCTGTCTTTTTCAGCAGGATTCGGCCGAATCATTCTGCCTGGCCAATACGAATCTATGCAAATTAGGGACGGGGAGGGAAATTGCATGAATTTCTGTTATAAATCAAAGTAATAAAATGTTTCCCCCCTTCCCACCCCTAATTTGCTTATGCAAATTAGGATTCTGGTTCGGTATTTGGCCAAATCTTAGAGAAGGATTCAGAGATTCGGCCAAATCCAAAATAGTGGATTCGGTGCATCCCTACTTGTACATTTTCATAATTAGTGCTGAAATTAATATGAAGCATGTTTAGAATCATGTTGATGCAATTTAGATTATTTGAAAGCTGCCCTTAAAGGAGAGCAAAGAATAAATCACTGAGGGTGGTGTGAAATATTAGGCACATCCCAGTGATTGCAGGTGCTTCTGTTCGCTAAAAAAAAAAAAAAAATGCACTGGCTTGGGGTATTTCTGAAGACATTCGTCTTCAGTTTTTTAATTATTTTCTGTCTTTTCTTTGTTTGGGTCCAGAGGTGCAGTAGAGCGAAAGCTGAACTTAGATGCAAAAAAACAACTTTCACACTCTACTACGTGTGCATCTGCCCCCCCCCCCCGCACCCCAAGAAGAGAGGATAGAAGGATATAGTGTCGAAAGAAGGTTTAGATATACCCTGGGCTGATGCAGTTTTCTGCTAACAGGGCAATCAGTTAAGCAATTACTCACCCCCACCCCCTGTGATTTAACCTACCGTTCTCTTTCAAAAAGTAAGTCCACCTAAATAATTCATTTTTTCACCCTCTTGTAGAATATGTAGAATAACCCATGAAGAGCTACTGAGATTTCCATTAAATGTCCAAGCCTAATGCGGTCTATTTGTTAACATGCTGTATGAATGGCCCAGCAAGATCCATTGGTTTAACACCTGGAGCTCCACACATGTTGGAATCTGTGCCACCAGCTGCATAAGACCAGAGCTGTAGAGTCATTTGTGATCATTACTTTAATTTTGCTCCATAAGTGTTAATGTGCCAATACACAGCACAGCAGATAAATAAACAAAAACAAACTGTCAGTACTACAACCAGACACACAAACAGACCCATTCTTGTAATAAATACCACTTTTTTTTATCACATAAAGAGTTTAGATCATGAATTTTGTATGCTTCATTCTCTACATAGTTTACCTTTAAGGCTTCAGCCCGTGACATCTTGGCAGGAGTTCTTGGGCCTTCAAATGTATTTGCCTGTCTCTTTTGTGAAGGAGACTGCTGTAGGGAGTCATTGAAATGTCCCCTTGCTGGGCTCCTCTCTGTATGATTAGTGCTGGTACTAGGAACTTCACAGTTAGGTGGAGCAGCTGAAGGCACATAAGAACAGCCAGGCCGTGTGGGAGAGTGATGGGACAGTATCTTATTAAATGGCTGTTCTCCATTAAACTCCTCATGTTCCACTTTGGAGACGCATTGAACCTGAGTTCCACTCGTAGGCTGAACTGTACCACAACCATCTCTATTTTGTAGGAGGGTCTCTTTCAGGCGCTGCTGCAAACGAGTTTTCCGGTCACGTGCTTTATTTGCTATGGCTTCACCCAACTGGTCATATTTGGCGACTATATACACACGTTTGCAACCTCGAGTTACTGCTGTGTATACATGTTTCCAGTTCTGTCTGCCTGCACATCCCAGAACATACACCACCGTCTCCTCTTCTGAACCCTGCAAGTAGTCAAAAAGAAATATGATTGTTGCACCACTGGGGGGGGGGGGTGTGCAATACAGTAAGTCCTAGCCAGAGCAAAACCAATGGTAATGGTGCAGTACAGGCCTCCCTTGACCATTTTTTTTTCAACCCTAATCATTACTAAAACATTACAAATTAACTGTACATGAAAGTAAACTTTTTTCTGGATGATATTAACCCTTTAACTTGCACACTGCAAAACTGAAATGGGTTTTTAAATGACTGATTATACAATGGATAGTGGGAGATATAAGAACTTACCTGGAAAGTGTGAATAGTTCTGGCCCAAGCATGCCTCAATCCACTGCGACATCTAAGTGCTTTATAATTTAAGGTATATTCTCTGTCTTCAGAATCCCCGAGTGTTAAGTCACGTATTTTATCTTTTTCCACATCCTGCAATGCAGTATAAAAATGGAGCTCACTACTGAAAACACATTCTAAAAAGGGAAGAACATTATACCCATATCTACCTCCTAGGTACATTCAAGTCTATACAGTCACTCTATATGCAGTTATATCTAATAGTGCTACACAATCAATCTCACCGCTTTTTGTAGCGTAAGGTGCCGGCTGTGACTCTGTCTGCCCAGGTCCAGTTCAAATTCCAATACAAATTTCAGCAGCACTCCGGTATAGTGAAAAATAATTCATTTGCACAAATACATTTTTCACTATACCAGAGTGCTGCTGAAATTTGTATTGGAATTCTATATGCAGTTATACAGTGGTGTGCAAAACTATTTGCCCCCTTCCTGATTTCTTATTCTTTTGCATGTTTGTCACACAAAATGTTTCTGATCATCAAACACATTTAACTATTAGTCAAAGATAACAGAAGTAAACACAAAATGCAGTTTTTAAATGAGGGTTTTTATTATTTAGGGAGAAAAGAAATACAAATCTACATTTTCATGTGTGAAAAAGTAATTGCCCCCTGAACCTAATAACTGGTTGGGCCACCCTTAGCAGCAATAACTGCAATCAAGCGTTTGCGATAACTTGCAACGAGTCTTTTACAGCGCTCTGGAGGAATTTTGGCCCACTCATCTTTGCAGAATTGTTGTAATTCAGCTTTATTTGAGGGTTTTCTAGCATGAACCGCCTTTTTAAGGTCATGCCACAACATCTCAATAGGATTCAGGTCAGGACTTTGACTAGGCCACTCCAAAGTCTTCATTTTGTTTTTCTTCAGCCATTCAGAGGTGGATTTGCTGGTGTGTTTTGGGTCATTGTCCTGCTGCAGCACCAAAGATCGCTTCAGCTTGAGTTGACGAACAGATGGCCGGACATTCTCCTTCAGGATTTTTTGGTAGACAGTAGAATTCATGGTTCCATCTATCACAGCAAGTCTTCCAGGTCCTGAAGCAGCAAAACAACCCCAGACCATCACACTACCACCACCATATTTTACTGTTGGTATGATGTTCTTTTTCTGAAATGCTGTGTTACTTTTACACCAGATGTAACGGGACGCGCACCTTCCAAAAAGTTCAACTTTTGTCTCGTCGGTCCACAAGGTATTTTCCCAAAAGTCTTGGCAATCATTGAGATGTTTTTTAGCAAAATTGAGACGAGCCTTAATGTTCTTTTTGCTTAAAAGTGGTTTGCGCCTTGGAAATCTGCCATGCAGGCCGTTTTTGCCCAGTCTCTTTCTTATGGTGGAGTCGTGAACACTGACCTTAATTGAGGCAAGTGAGGCCTGCAGTTCTTTAGTTGTTGTCCTGGGGTCTTTTGTGGCCTCTCGGATGAGTTGTCTCTGCGCTCTTGGGGTAATTTTGGTCGGCCGGCCACTCCTGGGAAGGTTTACCACTGTTCCATGTTTTTGCCATTTGTGGATAATGGCTCTCACTGTGGTTCGCTGGAGTCCCAAAGCTTTAGAAATGGCTTTATAACCTTTGAAATTGAACTCAGGTGTGATAAACCACAGTTAAGTTATTTTTTAACAAGGGGGGCAATCACTTTTTCACACAGGCCCATGTAGATTTGGAGTTTTTTTTTTCTCCCTTAATAACGTAAACCTTCATTTAAAAACTGCATTTTGTGTTCAATTCTGTTATCTTTGACTGATAGTTAACGGTTTTTGATGAGCAGAAACATTTAAGTGTGACAAACATGCAAAAGAATAAGAAATCAGGAAGGGGGCAAATAGTTTTGCACACCACTGTATCTGTTACTTTCTTTACACAAAGAAACACAATAACTGAAGTCTGAGAACTGAAAGGAGGGAAACAACATGGCATTAAAGAAAAAAAAAAAGCCAACAACCTTGGAAGGTGCCACTTTAGAAGGTACCCCCTTGAATCCTGGTCTGGCACACTTTTTATTTTTCAATATAAACATGGCTGTGACAGTAACTATGATAGCTGCTCTTGGCTCATGTACAACCAGGCCCGGACTGACAATCTGTGGGTTCTGGCAAATGCCAGAGGGGCTGCTATAAGGTGTCATAGAAAGTCAGTATTTAGTGGGCTGGTGGGGGCTGATTGGGCCTCTGTGTACCTGAAATGCCAGGGCCTATTTTAATTCTCAATCCGGACCTGTGTACAACATAACTGTACAGTACACTGAAATGTTTGTTCAATTTCTTTGTCCTTTAAATGAATGGAAAAAAAAAAAAAAATATATATATATATATATATATATATATATATATATATATATATATATATATATATATATATATATATATATATATATATATATATATATATATATATATATATATATATATATATATATATACTTACATTAGTTATAAAAAATATTTCTCCGTTGCATAATCGCTCATCTTCTTTTGCCAAACTTTCAGACTTTGTTTGTGAACAATTCCTGGCTCTTGTTGCTGTGCCGACTATTTTTTGCTCATAGTTTGCAGCATGTCCATTTCTTGCTGACTGCGTCAAATTCAGACTTTCTATATTCCTGGGAACAAATAATTTTATATTCACCTATACTTTATTTTTCATTGAATAGCTACAAAATGCACTATTTATCAGACAATCCAATTGGACATAAAAATACAATGATTTGGGGGGGAACATATGCAGGCATATTTGACCAGCATATCAAAACAGATGGATTAAGCCACAACCTTGTATGGTAATGGCTATAGAAAACCACTGCAGCCTCTATTCCAACATATTATAAAAGTAATATTAAATAAAATACAAAGATGAATTTGTGTTTTCTCACTATATACATTTCTTTCCTCAAAGCTTAGACAGGCACATGTATTGTAATATTAAACATTACCAGTTAGTGCTACTTATTGGGCATTGTGAACCCTACTGTTTTGAGGCTACAATTTGAATGATACATTTTGTTACTCCTGTTTCTATTTGGTTTCTATTCAGCACCTCTCCTATTCATCCTCCAGCCTCTCGTTCTACTACTACTGCCTGGTTGCTGGTAAATAGGATCCGCATAAAAACCACATAGCTGATGAACTGGAAAGCTGCTGAACAAAAATACTAATTAAGAATTCCATTGTCTGCATGATCCTAAAAGTAAATTAAAATTTGATGTACCCCTTTAAAGAGGTTGTTCACATTTGAGATAACTTTTAGTATGATGTAATGTAGAGTGATATTCTGAGACAACTAGCAATTGGTTTTCATGTTTTCTCCGGTTTGTAATTTCAGCAATCTGGTTACTAGGGTCCAAAATACCCTAGGAACCATGCACTGATTTGAATAAAAGACTGAAATATGAATAGGAGAGGCCTGAACAGAAAGATAATAAAATAAAAAGTACTAACAACAATACATTTGTAGCCTTAGAGAGCATTTGTTTTTTAGAAGGGGTCAGTGACCCCCATTTAAAATCTGGAAAGAGTCAGAAGAATAAGGCAAATAATGAAAAAACTATAAATTAGACAAAATGAAGGCCAATAGCAAAGTTGCTTAGAATTAGCCAATTTAGAACATACTAAAAATTAAAGTGAACCGCCCCTTTAAGTGTTATTCCGTGTTCACTGTCATCAAATACGACTGCATACATAGTCCATGGTGGGCTTCACCTCCCATATTTATATATAAAAATGTCCTCCACTCATTCTCACAGGTATCAAAGGTATCGATCCTGTGGCTACTGCCACAATCTTACAGCAGACAGCCAATAGGGTTGCCGAGTGACCTGCAAACTGTGGATATTGCAAAGTGGCAGTCAGTGTAAGTGGGATGAATCTGCCCTTTGGAGAGAACCTTTGTTCTATTTCAGATGTGTATTAATATAATGATGTATCACTTTCTGAACGTAATATTTGTTCCTGGCTACAAATAATTCATTTATAAATTGTGTCACTGACATTAATCCTGCTTGACCGAATATCTTGGAATGCCCAACTGCCAAACAGCGGGGGGGGGGGAAATTTGGTTAATAAAAGGAATTATACTGGCAGAGGCAGCACTAGGTGTAAAAATGGCATGGAGAGCACCTGCACTTATTGGAATCCACCGGCTGTGCCTATCACTATGATTCAGGTGTAGTGCACTAATCACAAGGGAGTCCTATATTTTACTCTTGCCATGTACTAGGTAATAAGTCCAGAGGTCGCTCTGTGCCCAAAATCATGTGTAATTGGACAGCATGTAAGATGCCCATGTCCTGCCTGCACCACACCCAAGATGAAGTTTGCCATTTACTAACAGGCTCAAGTTTTGCGCCAAGCTCTTAGCATAGCTTATAGTTAGTTCTGTGCACAAGCATGCTTTTTTGCTTTGGCATATAGCCCCATTAGCAAATTAGCAAATAAGGCCTTGTATCTCGAAAACTATATGGAAAAATAAGAGAATTTTGAAACTCCCTGTGCAATCTGAGTGCAGATTGCAATGTAATACTATCACCCTTTTAAATGACACGAGGTACTTGGAAAACAATAAATACAGCCAGGAGAAAAAAACGGATCCAGTCTTATATCAAAGGCTGCAAATTCAACTTACTTGCTTTGAAGGTCTTTCACATAGGCATTCTTTGTACAACAAACCTTGTCTTCAACCCGAAAATCAAATTTATTCTTGTAATTCCTGTAACAAGAATGACATTTAAAATCTTAATTTTATGGGGTTTTATGGGTTTTCTTTTTAAACAATGGCATGGAATTAAGAAAGTATTTGTAGTTAATTCTATGCTAGCTACTATTTGGCTAGCTATTTTGAGATAATGCTCATCCCGGTTTAAAGCATTGCTCTCATGCTAAGCATTTTCATTAATTTTATTTTTTTGTGATAGTTAAACTCATTTGAAGAACAGAAGACATTATGATTCCACACATGAAACCATCTCTATTTATCTGTACACAACATCAGTACTAGTGATTAGCGGTAGCTTGTTTCTTTAAAGGGGAACTCAGGCTTCCACACCAAAATCTGATAAAGAGGCCCACATAACATAGAAACCCCTAATATACCCATCACAGTTATTGGTTTCTTCAAAAAGTATAAATAAATGCAATTTTCTATGCTCAAATCCAGCTGGTTAACAGTTCTTCTCTTTCTGCATCATTTGAAATCCTGGCAGGGAAGGCTAAAGTGTTTAGAGAGACTAAAACACTGATTTTACAAATTGTAACAACTTCTCCACAGCTTACAGACAGCATAACCACAATGCATTTCACTGTGATGTTATGTTCCTTATTGAAATCACATGTGCAGGGAATTGTGAGCTTTGGAGGACGCAGGCTGCTGATAGATGGCTGCTGATTCAAAGTAACAGTAGTCAGTCAGCTCAGAACGTAGTCAGACAGATCAGCAGGAGAGAAGGGGGCTAGGCTTAGGTAACTGATCCAAACCGTTAAAAATCCTGAAAAGCCTATATATTTTTTTAATTGATGTATATTGCAAAGTTATATTTGTGTGGCGTTTCCCTTTAAGGTTAATGTCACACTATCAGTGTCCAGCAGCCGCAGCCTTCCTCTGGAAAAAGAGCAGTGATAATGTTCATAAATACCAAATAGTTCCTCACTAGTGAATGACTCTGCTTGCCAGATTATTGCAACAGGATCGTCAAAATGATGGTGTTGGAACCTAAAAAAAGTCACCTAGAAAAAAAAGCAGACACCAGTGCTACAGGTGTGACATAATTGATGAAGTCAATTGCCCACAATGAGACACAACTGTAACAAAATGATGTGCATTTTAGAACCACTGCTTTTGGATATGAAAGGTACAACTACTTGCAACTGACAAATCTCCTGCTATGGCAGTGGCCTAAGAGCAGCACATGTGAGCATAACAAGATTGCGAAGGGTACTTGGAGGAGTGCTGGGAACTACTTCTATGCTAGAAGAAAAACAAAAATAGCAGACTACATTTTCACTCCTGAAAAACTGCATGCAGGACAAACAAATGAATTAAGCAAGCTACAGTCTACATCCTAAAATCAGTTTTATAGTCCAAAAATGTCTTGTTGTGACTGTTAATGACTACAAAAATATTTCCCCAAACATGGTGACCAGCAACTTCCTCAAACTTATAAATGAATCAGTTACATAAAGAAATTGGGGTTACACAAATATGAGTAATACGCAGGTTTTTTATCAACACTTACTTGATTGAATGTTTAGAATAGTGCTTGCAACACAGCTCATTGATCATCATGCAGTCCTTTCTAAATGGTAAAAAGAAAAAAAAATTGTCAAAACAAGCAAGCTGCTTGCAGGTTACCTACAGGTATGGGAATTGTTATCCAGAATGCCCGCAACCTGGTGCTTTACAGATAATGGATCTTTCTGTAATTTGGATCTTCATAACTTAAATCTACTAGAAAATCATTTATTAACCCAACCCATATTAAATAAACCCAATTTTAGGCAGATTTTTACCTCCCATAAGGATTAATTATATCTTAGTTTGGATCAAGTACAAGGTGCTGTTTTATTATTACAGAGAAAAAGGATTTTTTTTTTTTTTAAATTTGTATTATTCGGATAAAATGGAGTCAATGGGGCAAATTCACTAACCGGCGAAAATTCGCCAGCGATGGCTTCACGCACATCGCAACACTTCGCCAGGCGTAAATTCGCCAGGACAACGCTAATTCACGAAGATCCGAAGTTGCGCACGGGATACCGAACGCTGGCGAAAGTACGACAGCGAAATTACGCTCAGCAGTTCGAAGTTAAGCGAGCATTGGCTAATTAGCATACGGCGTGCAGTTAAAGTACAATGGCCGTATATGCTGCAGCGAATACATTACACTACACAAGGCCAGGGAATCTTAATAAAATTATATAAAGTTGTTATAATGCCATACACATGTGCCCACAGTATAGTTTATGTGCCATATGTTAGCAAATGTAGGGGGGGAAGGAGGGTACCCCAAAAAAAATGTACAATCTTTTTCAATCTATCACCCTTTAAATAGGAAAAAACACCAGCGTTTTTTGGGACTAAGAAAAATTTTCAACTATTTTTTGAGGAACTCCTATCTACGTTACTTGGTCTGGTCTGAGGTGGCGAAGGCAAGTCTGGCGATAGAGGTAAGAGTCAGTAAAATCAAAAACGTAGTGAATTTGCGAAGTAACACTACCAAAAATTCGCCTGGTGTTAGACTCTGGCGCAACTTCGCCCTCTATCTCTTTGGCGAAATTACGCCAGCTACCATTAGTAAATCGGCGAAGTGCTGAAATGACGTCACTCTGGCGAATTTTCACCAGCATTAGCCACTTCGCCCTTTAGTAAATTTCCCAATATAGAGACAACCATTCTGCAATTCCATGTATTCTCCCTTTAATATTACTCAGGTGAAAACAAGTTAAACCCCATTACCTCCTGAATGCAATAAACTGTGAGTGCTTGTCATCTTCTAATCCAGGTCCTTTATCAAGTAGTGCCTTTATGGCAGTGCTTAAATCTGAGTTTGTTAAAAAGAAAGAACAGATCTTAGAACGCCACATTCACATTTCTCTGTCCACGAAAAATAAAGGTATGAGCAGACTGTCACTGCTCACGCACAGAAGAACACATCAAGCAGCTGGACTATGTTATGACAAAGTGACAAGTGTACAAAGACAAGAGCATGTGATAAAATACAAGGCCATCAGTAGTAATTAATGCAGCACAACTTTGACACAGGGACTGATCTGAATGGCAGTTAAGTCAGGAGGAATTTATTCCCCTGATGCAGCAAAATGTGTAAACCTTTTTTCTCCATTCTCCAGATTAACTAGAAACTGCCTAGGAACTATTTTCCTGCAGAATTTTACTTACTACAAGGACTAATCTATGTTGACAATGGTATGGCATATCATTACAGGCTTTATGACAACCCAGGGAACTCTCTCAGTTAAAGATATTGCAATTTACCGTCATATTCAAATGACTGCACCCAGAAAAGACATCATGACATACTTCTTTAATAGCCAGAGCACTTGTCCCTTTTCTGGCTGCTTATAATGAGGTTATAAACAAAATACAAGGTCTATCGAAGGAGGAACGGAGCTTGTGGTCAGCCTGTCATGGAGACAATGGCTGGTTAGGCAAGGGTAAAATTGGAATATGAGCAAGTAACACATTTATAGAAGACTGGAGGGACTAAATAATGCTAAAAATGTATTATACAGTATTATGAGACAAATGCACATGGGAAATGTAAAGAATGATTGTGAAATAGCAGTTAAATATTTGCAAAAAAATAAATATGGTATATACTATATTATCTGAGCAGGCAGGAGATATAAGGAGACTAGGACTGCAAGATAAAGTTTGCAAAATACTTTAAACTGTTCTTCTATTCTACAATCCAAAAAAAGAATAAAGAAATTGTGGCATACCGTACATCATTTTCTCAGACTTTCCTGTGTAGTCTATTTTTTTCTATATAGTAATGTTCTTATCAAAAGCTTGGCATTGTTTAAGTGATTCTGCTTATAGACTACAGTTTCAGCTGGGTATTTTCTAGGGGGCATTCGGGGAGACAGAAAATTAATTAAAATGTGGAAGAGGGCAGCTGTGTAGCTTTGATTTACATTGGGTAATGTATTTGGTGGCTTTTGTCCCAGCAGAAATGTTGCATACTATACTTTTGTGCCATTATTTTCCATATTTTAAAGTGCTGGGTTATGTCCTTACCCTGATCACTTCCATCAGATAATGCGACCAAAATGAATTTCTTCTCTGCATCAGGCATCTGTATGGCCTGGCCACTTACAATGTTTATGACCGCATCAAACTCAGGATACATTTGCTGAGATATTCTTGGGTCAAAAATTAATGCTCATTGTTAAAAAAACAAAAAACAGTAGTTTGAAACACCTTTAATTACAAAGAAGAAGAAGGCAGTATTTGGTTTGCTAAACAGGTTACATTTCTAATAAATGCTGCTTCTCTATAAAGCTTATATGGTAACTATTTCTCATCAGCTCTATGCAATATAGATATTACAGTCAGGCAAACAGAAATTGTTCTTTAAATGCAATTATTTTTCATTTTTAATTATTTTTGGTTTTTGAGTTATTTCGATTTTTATTCAGCAGCTCTCCAGTTTGAACTTCATTAACAAATATGGAGGCAAATAATGTAGAATAGTGTGTGAACTGCAAGTGCAAAAATACACCCGAACTTCATTAATAAATATGGAGGCAAATAATCTAGAATTGTGTGTGAACTGCAAGTGCAAAAATACAATACACAAGATCTAGTATATTTCATACCGTGTTGCATTGTCTACAATGAGCTGTGATTCAGCCCTGTGATTTGTTCTCAGCTCAATAACCCACTTCTTGGCAGCAAGACTGGTGAATATATCGGCTAGCAGGTTACCAGGTTCAATACTGGGTAACTGTCGGACATCCCCTGCCAAACAGATATTGATGCATAAGAATGCCACTGTTCATTAAGTACAGAAAATATCCACATGCTTTCTAAAGCTTCAATGTTTTCAACTAAGTTATCATAAAATATTGAAGAAGGAACATTTTTAATGAATTTTACACATTTATCAAAGGCGATACCTGTGTCAGCTCACGCAACGGGTTTGCTTCGGGCAGTTCAACAGCATTGTGTTCACTGGAGTGACAGCGGTATTTGCTGAGCACTATAACCTGACCAAATTATTCCTTGTGTTGGAAAGAATCTAACATGAATAAATGGTTGAATCTAAAAGGATCAAGCCCCAAGCTAGTTTTATTATAAAAAAAAAAAAAAAAAAAGATAAAGCTAAAGAAAAATGGCTAGTGGCCACAGGCTGTTTCAAATGCAAAAGAATGACCCACTGCAAAACATTATTATGCGTTTACAGTTGGAACCAATGCACAAATATTAAATGGATATGGTCATCTGGTTTTCCTCCCGACTGCATTCAATCGAGTTTTTTTACATTTGGGTTTTTTGATAAATAAGCAAACATTCGAGTTGTGAGTTTATTCGAGGTAGAAAAAAAACCTCACAAACTCGACTTTTGATAAATAACCCCCTTAGTGAGATAAAAAATCTACCCTATCAAAATGTGTGTAAATACATGAATTATTATAATAATAAAAAGGGCTAATTATGCGATTGCACTATTCTATATCTCATAGTATAATGTATATTATACACTGCATTTCTTGATGTACGTTACTGCGACATGGATATATATATATATATATATATATATATATATATATATATATATATATATATATATATATATATATATGAATATACAAGGGAAGCACCAGTTTGGTATGAGTTTTGGAATGTAACAAACTTACCGAGAATGATGAGCTTTGCTAGATCGGAATTGTTACAAAGAAGTTTTAAAGCGGTGCTAAAAATATTAACAGAAACCAGACTTCCTTCATCAACAACCAATGCTTTTACTTTAGAGAATTTCCAGGGTTTGTCTGATTCTTGCTTTCTCCAAGCAGAATAGCTGCAGGTCACCTGTAAAGACAACAGATACACAAAATGTTTTTTTAGGGCGCAGACTGCATAGAATCCAGTATTTTCTTTAAGCTAAAGACAGATGCCTACTACATGCAATGGAGAGGAATTTCATGTTGTTTTGTTACTCCGACAAAACTCCCCATCTGTCTTTGCCCTAAACATTCTCATTGTGGAAAAAAAAAAAACAGATAATAAAAGACAAACTTTTATAACTGTAAAGGACCCTGCAAGTAACCAAGAACAGTAACTATAAAACAACAGTGCTAAAGACTTTCTGCTTTTCTGGCCACTGTAATATACATAACTATAGACAGCGTTCAAGAACATGCATCTTTAAACTGAAGCCAGTGTAACAAAGATTTTCTCTTACGGCCTCGGGGGACACAGGAACTGTAGGGTTAAGCTCCTCCCTCCAGGAGGCAGGACACTGAGAACAAAAAAATCTGGGCGCCTCCTCTCCCCTCTATAGCCCTCCTGCTTAACTCCCACAACTCAGTTTTTTCAGTGTCCTGCATCCAAGGAGGTAGGGCTTGGCCTCTAGGAGGCCCCACGCAAGGATTCTACGGTCAGCGCTTAGCGCTGACACCCGGGGTGAGTGACCGGAGTCAGGTAAAAGGCCTGCACTCTAAAGGTGAGCCCCCGCCGCGGGATTCCTCGTCTGGGGTTTTGTAAGGCTTGCTGCAAGCGGACCACCCACCATTCTAGGGCCTGCCGACAGGGCAGAGACTAGGGTTGGCCAGACGGAGAGGCTCGTGAGGGAGAGCTGATGTCCCCTGTTGATGGTCTCTCATCTCACGGGACTCCCTCGGGGTAAGTAGGCAGCAGGGGGTGGCTCAGTCTCGCCCTCCCGGGAAGTGGGTGAATTGCCTACTCTTTTTTTTCCCCCCTCCCCCCTCATGCAGCCTAGTCTGGAGCGCCACCTGGGAGGGAGCGGCGCAGGGCAGTCTAAACGCACGGCAGGCTAAGGCGCGCTGTGCCGTTGGAGGGGAGCAGGCATATAGAGTGACGTCACTCTCTTCTCTTCCGGGTTTGCGCTCTTCGCGCCGAAAGGGGAGTTTTCTTCTGACGCTTCCTGGGAGGCTCTAGCTGGCACGCTTACTGCGCAATTGCCAGACAGCGCTGGAACTGCTAGACGCTGCTCCCTCCAGGCACGCGGACGTTCTTAGGGCTGCTAGGACAGGTCTGTGGGGTAATTTTGTTCTGCTGAACGCATATTGCCAGGGGTCAGGCCTGCAGGGAAACATGTTTTCCAGGGGAGGGAGGGCGAAGGCCACTGCTGCCGTGACCTATCTTGCCTGCACCTTATGTAGTGCAAAGTTTGTCAAGGGACAGGGGGACCCTGTCTGTGCAGCATGCGCAGCTTCAGGGGAATCATCTGCCCCCTTCATTGCACCTGAGGTCACAGACCAAAGGGAAATTATTAATGCTTCATCTGCCTCTGGGGGCTCGGCGGGCGCTACAGCATCCCAAGCCTATACTGTGGGGGATGTTCCTCCACCCTGGGCGTTGCAGCTGTCCCAATCCCTGGCTAACTTGCAGGGAATTGCGAATCTTTCCACTTCATTGGATAGGTTCGTATTTCAAATATCTGTTCAGCCCAAGACCAAGCATAGGAAGGTGTCCAGCAAGAGAAAGCACCTTCTTTCCACGTCGTCTGCAGAGTCGGCCGACGACATTAGCGTATCTGATTTCAGTGAGGGGGAAATTTCTTCCTCTTCATCTGAGGACATTCCTGATCCCGACAGGGAGGTCCCTCATGATATTGAGGGTCTCATTAGAGCCATTAAGACTTCCCTACAGCTGGAAGAACCATCTGGTTCTGGTTCTAGGGCTAAGGGTCCATTTAAGCGCCAGCGCAAGCAATCTGCTGAGTTTCCCTTTCATGATCAGTTGGGGGAGATTATCCAGCAAGAATGGGACTGTCCAGAGAAGAAGTTTCAGCCTTCTCGTAGGTTTTCTCGTTCTTATCCCTTTGCTAAGGAACTTACAGAGAAATGGGGGGTTCCTCCAGCAGTCGATGCTCCAGTGTCGCGTCTTTCCAGGAATACAGCACTACCCGTTCCAGACGCTGCAGCCTTCAAGGATCCCAGCGATAAACGTCTGGAGGGATTCTTACGCTCTCTTTATTTCTACAGGTTCTGCCTTCAGGCCTGTCATTGCAGCGGCCTGGGTCAGCAGGGCTATGGCGGAATGGGTTCAGGAGCTACTAGATGGGATTAGAGATAATGCATCTCGGACGGATCTATCCGCACTGGCAATCCAGATTTTGGATGCCAATGCATTTTTGGGCGATGCCCTCCTTGACTCCCTACAGGCTTCGGCCAGAACTTCTGCAACAGCGGTAGCGGCGCGCAGAGCGCTCTGGCTCAAGCATTGGACAGCTGATCTCAGCTCCAAGAAGGCTCTAACCTCCATGGCCTTCAAAGGCAAGCGACTGTTTGGCGAGGAGCTTGAGAAGATAATATCGCAGGCTACTGGGGGAAAGAGCACCTTGTTACCCCAGCACAAGCCCCGCCTTAATACAGGACAGAGAAGGGGTAGGTTTTTTCGTGGCCAAGGCTTCAGATCAGCCAAGGGGGCTTCTTCTCCAGCTTCCTCTCTGCCAAAGAGCAGGTTCCAACACAAGAACCGTCAGGGATGGCAGCCTCGTAAGAACCAACAGAAGCCTTCTACAGACAAGTCACTGTCCCAATGACAGGACAGGCCCTCCACTCCCAGACCAGGTGGTGGGGGGACGCCTACGCTGGTTTCTGGAGGTGTGGCGCGAGTCTGTGTCGGACGCCTGGGTTCACGAACTAGTGGCGGAAGGGTACAAACTAGAGTTTCTGTCCCGTCCTCAAGATCGATTCTTTCTCTCAAGGGTGCCTCAAAGAGATCCAAAGAGAGAGGCATTCTTCACGGTGGTATCAGGACTACTCCACGCTGGGGTCATCGTACCGGTACCAGAAGACCAACTCTTCCAGGGCTTCTACTCGAATTTATTCGTGGTTCCCAAGAAGGATGGGTCATTCCGTCCAGTATTGGATCTCAAGGGACTGAACAAGTTCATCAGATACCGTCGATTTCGCATGGAGACCATTCGTTCCGTAATACGATCGCTGAGAGAGGGCGAATTCTTGGCGTCCTTGGACATCCAAGATGCGTACTTACATGTTCCCATTTGGCCAGGACACCACAGATTTCTACGGTTTTTCTACGTTCCTCCAGCAACACTACCAATTTGTGGCACTTCCCTTCGGCCTTTCTTCGGCTCCGAGGGTGTTTACCAAGATCATGGCAGCAATGTCGGCGGTCCTGCGTTTACAGGGCATTTCCATCACGCCGTACCTAGACGACATTTTGGTGAAGGCGGCATCCCTGAAGGAGACCCAGGACCATCTAGCGATTACCATCAGAACGTTGGAACAATTCGGGTGGTTGATCAACAGGAGGAAATCATCTCTCCTTCCTTCCCAGGTCATGCAGTTCTTGGGACTGATCCTAAACACATGCTCACAGAGAGTGGTCCTGCCACAAGAGAAGCAGGAAAAGATGCGACGATTCGCTCTGCAGCTCAAACAGATCAGGACGCCGTCGATCCGGTTTGCCATGCGGGTCCTTGGGCACATGGTGGCAACCATGGAGGCAGTGCCCTTTGCGCAGTTTCATATACGGCCGCTGCAACTATGCATCCTGAGGAATTGGAGGAGCTCCTCTCTGGACCAGAGGTTCACACTGGATCAGGTTACACTGCGGTCACTACGGTGGTGGTTGAACCCTCTACATCTGGCCAGGGGGCGGAGGTGGGGGGAGACTCGGTGGGTGATTCTCACCACCGACGCCAGCCTGACCGGATGGGGGGCAAGGTTCGCGCAGAGGTCAGCCCAAGGAAGATGGTCTCCCGTGGAGTCCAGGTTACCCATAAACGTTCTAGAACTCAGAGCAATTTACCTCGCTCTGCGACAGTGGGAGGATCTTCTGACAAATCTCCCCGTGAGGGTGCAGACCGACAATGCGACCGCGGTCGCATACATAAATCACGAGGGGGGAACCCGCAGCTCAGCAGCCTGGTTGGAAGCAGAGAGAATCCTGTCTTGGGCGGAAGCTCGAGTACCAGAGATTTCGGCGGTATACATCCCAGGCATCCAAAACTGGGAGGCCGACTACCTAAGCCATCATCGTCTAGACCCGGGGGAATGGGAACTCATCCCAGAGGTGTTCGACATGATAGCGCAAAGGTGCGGACAGCCGGAAGTCGATCTCATGGCGTCTCGTTTCAACAGAAAAGCACCAAGGTTCTTTGCAAGAAGCAGAGACCCGCAGGCAGCAGGGGTGGACGCCATGACTCAACCGTGGCGGTTCCAACTCGCATACGTATTTCCGCCCATTCCAATGCTACCTCGAGTTCTAAGGAAGTTTCGTCAGGAGAATCTGCGGTTGATCATAGTGGCCCCATTCTGGACCCGGAGGGCGTGGTTCACGGACCTCATAACACTTTCCTTCGGCAATTGGTTTCATCTGCCGAGGCGTCCAGACATACTCCAGCAGGGTCCAGTATTGCATCACAATCCGGACGTACTAGCTTTGACGGCGTGGCTGTTGAGACCGCTATCCTGAGGGGTAAGGGGTTGCCAGACACGGTCATCGACACTATGATTAAGGCAAGGAAGCCGTCATCGGCCACGGCTTATTATCGAGTATGGAGGGCATACTCATCTTGGTGCGAATCCAAGGAGGTTCCCTATGACCAGTTCGATCTTTCTCGGATCCTTTTGTTTTTACAGAGGGGTCTTGAAGGGGGATTGAAGGTAGCATCCTTGAAGGTGCAGATTTCAGCCTTGTCAGTACTTTTTCAGGATCGACTGGCGTTAAGGGACGATGTTCGCACTTTCATTCAGGGAGCTGCACATGTGGCACCTCCCCGCAGAAGACCAGTCCCAACATGGGACCTCAATTTGGTACTTAGATATCTTCAAGATGCTCCATTTGAGCCACTCGGTTCGGTTAACCTCCCGATATTGACTTGGAAGGTTGTCTTCCTCATGGCCATTGCATCGGCCAGGAGAGTTTCAGAGTTGAGGGCACTCTCCATATGTCCACCACTCATGGTCTTTCACCAGGACAAGGTGGTGTTAAGGACGGTGCCTTCTTTCCTTCCTAAGGTGGTGTCTTCCTTCCACGTCAACCAACCTATTGTGGTGCCATCGTTTTGTCCAGAACCAAGGAATGAGAAGGAGAGACGTCTTCATTCCCTGGATGTTGTCAGGGCCTTGTCAACATATGTGAAGAGAACTTCTGCCTTTCGAAAGTCCAAATCCCTATTCGTGATTCCCTCAGGTCCTAGGATGGGGACAGCGGCGTCCAAGGCTACTCTGTCACGGTGGATCAGAGAGGCAATTCGGCAGGCATACTTAGCTGCTCACACGACTCCCCCAGAGGGGATCAAAGCTCATTCGACTAGGGCGTTAAGTACCTCTTGGGCATGGAGGAATGATGCTTCCGCTGATCAGCTGTGCAGAGCTGCCACATGGTCCTCCATCCACACATTTACTAAATTCTATAGTTTTGATACCTATTCTTCTGCCGAAGCGTGTTTTGGCAGGAAGGTCCTGCAGTCAGTCGTCTGTTCAGACTGAAGCAGGCAGTTGGTCTTTGTTTCTTCCCTCCCTAATTACGGGTTTGGGACTGCTTTGGTAGGTCCCTACAGTTCCTGTGTCCCCCGAGGCCGTAAGAGAAAAGGAGATTTTTAGTATAACTTACCGTTAAATCTCTTTCTCTCTAGGCACTCGGGGGACACAGGAACACCCTCCCTGAAACAGGTCTCCTTTGAGATCATAAAGGGGAATGTGTGTTCCCGGGGTGTTGACCTTCTGGTTATATGTATATAGTTCTTGTTATTCTGCTTGCTATCGAAACTGAGTTGTGGGAGTTAAGCAGGAGGGCTATAGAGGGGAGAGGAGGAGCCCAGATTTTTTTGTTCTCAGTGTCCTGCCTCCTGGAGGGAGGAGCTTAACCCTACAGTTCCTGTGTCCCCCGAGTGCCTAGAGAGAAAGAGATTTAACGGTAAGTTATACTAAAAATCTCCTTTTTTGATATACTTTCCCCAACAATCCCATTAAAAAAAAGAGGGATAATTATATATTCATAAGTATACCAGTTTAAAAGGAAGACAAAAGGGTTTGCAAAGCATTCCAGCATTACACTCTTTCCCTAATGAAGAATGATATTGGGCACAGTATGGAACCTATTACCCGACATGCTTAGGATGTGAGATTTCCCATATAATAGGTCTTTCTGTAAGACACCATTCTTAAAGGCTACTAAAAAACATTTAAAACATTGAAAAGTCCAGTAAGACTACTTTGCCATCAAGTAAAAGTTACAGTTTTATTATTAGTCAATAAAAATAATTTGCTTAAGTCAATCTGGAAGTTTTCTGCCTATACAGGCATCGAATATCTGAAATGTTTTAGACCTGGGATTTTCAGATATGAGATCTTTCCATAAATTAAATTATAATGTCTTAAGGCTACTTTAAAAAAAACAGTTTAGCTAAAATAATATCTTCTAAAACAGGACATACCCATATTTTGATGCTTTAAAAAAAAAAAAACAACAACATATATATCCATACCTATATTTTAAAAATACCTGCATCCCCCTTAAAGATGCAAGTGTCAGTTTTTGCATGCGCAAGTCTCAAGCAGTTTAGCAAAATGTTTATTGTAAAAAACGTTAAACCAGATAAGCCCTTAAAAACACAGGTTTAAAATAAAATGTGGGGGTGGTACCTGATGTAAAGTAGCAGCAGGAAGGCCTGTTTTTTTCTTTAAAAGGGAAGCAGCTCTTCCTGTAGGTGCAGTAAGTAAAATATGTACAGGTTCAGTGCATTCTTCTGTGCAGGCCATTTGATCCATGTTCCATTCCTCTGAAGCATCCAGGTCATCCTCAAAGGCTTTGCAGGCCTCTTCTATTTCGAAATTTTCTTTCTTTATTAGATATTTGAATACAAGGCTAACAACAGTGGTCTTTCCACATCCACCTTTCCCACTTATGACTGTAACAGGATTTGAGCAAATCATTGTTGCAGCATTTAGCTGGTCAGGGTCTAGTTCTCCTGAGCAGTCATCTGTAGATGCTGGGCCATCAGTTATCTGTAAAGCATCAATGTGCTCACTAGGACCACCATCATCTTCAAAAGGGTTTCCTGGATTATCTGCGGTAAGATCTGGTTTACTATGTTCTCCCCCAGCAAAACTTTTAGTACTAGCAAATATTTCCTTGGCATCAAAGTCCAGCATCCAAGAGCTTCTGTTAACAAGTTCATTAATATATCTTGCAATATGTTCTTCATATCGATAAAGATTCGCTAGAAAAACCCGCTGCCCTTCTAGCACCACAACACAATTATCCTTTAGGAACTTAATTGCCTCCCATGCGTCTTCAGCAGGCATCTGGCCACTAACAAGCTTGGTAAGTACTTCTTGTTCAGCGTAGGTATCTCCAAACTCCCTGCACCTACTCTTCAGTTCATTATAAATTATTAGTGCGTTTTTCTGTAAGTCTGGTATTTTTTCCAGTAGCTTCTCACACTGAAGAAAGTTTTCCCAAGTTGCTTCACAGTGGCACAGCTGCAATGTCCTATAGATTATCTGTAACAAAGGAAACATGTTTACAAATATTTATGAGTGTTTCAAGCATACAGAGTGCAAAAACATGGTGCCAACACCATAATTCCCAAAGATCGCTTGTAGAGCTGGGGAGGAGCATCTATGTGCCCAGACAGGCAAAATATCCACCGCATGTGAAAGAGGACTTAAGAGCAGTTTAGAAAGCTAAAGGGGAGCCTACTTACCAAAAGAGAGAAATGGGGTGCTCAACTTTAACTAGCCATCCGCTCCTGCGAAAAAAGAGAATGGGGGACATCCGGACGAATAAAAGGCATAGTGCATGGAGAAAAAGGGGATTAATAAAAAGGTCTCATTCCTAGAAAATGGATAGCCATGAGCCAAATGGATAGTACAGGAGTTAAAGGAGTGGGATGGTCTGCAATTCAATCAATGCAGTGTTCTGCCTCTTGAGGAACATGACAGTTGTCATTCTGTCTACATATAAGAGAATGTGCATAATGAATGAGTATATATGTGCCAGCAAGCAGAACACTGAAAGGTAGGCTTATAGTGGGAAAAATCAGTCACCTTAGTGGAGGTATCTGGGATTCATCAGCAGTGTTCTCCCCAGCAAATTTGGCCAGGTGGGGGGTAATCTATGTGCCTCCCCAACCCACCAGCACTGCAATAACTGGGTTTTTTTTTTGTTCTTTAACATATGCAGACAGGACTGTGCACATTAGCAAACACATAATCAATATAAAGGACAAAGTTAGAAGAAATGTTACTTACACATTGAAATCCAAGCTGCCATGGCTCACTGTCTAATATTGCTTCAATTTCATTCAACAAGTCAATACGGGGCGTAGGGTCTTCAGTACTATCAGAAGTCCGATAAAGCTTTAAAAATATTCCTTTTACTTTACGTGGCAACAGCTTTGGTAGGTATTTCAGCGTAAGAGGGCATTCCAAGGCTTTCATAACAAGGAGGCCAGGGCCTGTGTTAATAAAAAAGTTAAACAAACGCTTAATCTACAGCAACATGAATAAAACCTCACAGTGACGAAGTCAGGATGGGCTTGAGCAACAGATCTACTACTGACATTGTGCAAGAATTCATGAAATGCCACTCCATGGAGCATCAATCCTACAACATGAATGGACTTCCCCCATAGGAATCAATTTTACAGTCTCTTACAAACGTTGAAACTTTTTAAAAGAGGAATAATTAATACATAGGTTTTAATGGCACTTTATTTACCTAAAGGCATTAAACCCTTCAATGCTATGGCATGACACTCTTCTGCAAGCTCTGCCTTATGGTCTAGTGAATAGAAGTCAGACTATGATTATCCCTATTCTCCAGTGTAGAATGTAATCACTGCATCAGAACCCATTCCTATTTATTCCAGGTCCTTTTAATTTGGCATGGTCTAGCACACAGATACAAAAAAGGAAGGAGAACTCCAGCAGAATCTCTGCAAAACTTTTATTCCAGGTTGTGGGTACACGACATGTTTTGGGTCAATACACTTTATCGAGTGTGACCCGAAACATGTCGTGTACCCACAAACTGGAATAAAAGTTTTGCAGAGGTTCTGCTGGAGTTCTCCTTCCTTTTTTGTTTTTGATTTACTGCTGCAGCGGAGTTGTTAGCACCGAGCAACCTATATTGAAGTAGAGCACATGACTTCATTCAGCTGTACAGACTGCCACAATCCTTTACTTTGGGTTACACGCAGATACATGTGAGCTGTTGTAATTGTGTGAATGTTGAAAATGTCATTCTGTTTCAGCAGCTACTGGTGGTATTCAGTGCTATTTTTTGGGACTGTGCACTCTACAAAAAACACGTATCCTTATCTGGCCACTACATGACTATGTTGAAGCGCCCAATAGCACGAAGCGCAACAGGAGGGAGTGGCTAACACAAGGTAGGCAGACCAGGGGGGGAGCTACTGCACTGTGGTGTGTTTTTGAAATGTATTAATATGATTTTTTTTGCTGTGAATAAAATGCACAAATAAATGTTTTAGGTGAGAAGCTGTGCATGTTTATGATTCATATGTAGTATTTGGAAGTGGACCTTGCTATAAAGATAGATCATACCCCAAAACTCTACAATTAAATTATGACTATAAAAGCAGACAAGGAGCATAAAAAGTTCCAACTGGGGTCAGTGACAGCAGCAATAATTGAAATCTATGAAGCTAGCCAAGGGTCAGAGTAGAACAAAGCTTCAAGTTTTCTGATAATGATTCCATGAAGTGTCATTAGGTCATAAATCTGTCAATCTGTTCTCAACCTTTTCTCTGATCTGGCATAATGTTTCACTGTGCTGCTATTTACTGTTGGCAGTTTAGTTATAATAATTCTAACTCCATCTAACTGCCCAACAGGGAGGGACCATTGATTTCTGTTCTGCCCTAAAAACTAGAAGCATCTGGAATTTACAAAGAAGAATAAAATCTCCACTTCATCAATACTGTATATAAAGGACAAAATAACCTACTTCATTGCCAAATATTTGCAAACAGGAAAGAACTTCCCCACAATTTAAAAATAATGGTCATGTTTTGTGAAGGCTATTACAGTAATTTACATTAATTTTGCACATTCACACGTAGTATTGGCATTCCTTGTATATACAATTCATAGCATAGAGTAGTGAATAGTGATCAAACTCTATGATTACTTTATCAACACATGGATATTATATTCCTTATTACAATGCTTCAATGAGTGATGGTTTCTACTACTCGTGGTACCTGAACTTTCAACATTGATTTTAATATTCGGATTGTCCATCTGAAATTCTTCTATGACTTCTTTCAGGTTGTCAAAAGTCACTGTTGCATCTCTTGGTAACCAATTGAAAAATGTTTGTGTTGTATCAGCTTGAATGTGACAGGCATTGAAGAAAAGAGAGAGTATATCCTTGCTCAGGTCATTCTCAAGAATGTATGAAGGATATCCTTGCGCAAAGTACAGTGTCCCATCCCGTTTCACTTCTAGTTTCACAGACCACCAAGGATCTACCAATGGAAAAAATCCGCTCACTCGATACCCAATTCCACATTTATCTTTAATAATAACTATTTAAAGAAAAAAAAAAAAAGACATTATTAATTAAATCTGATAACACAATTGCCTATTCTATAGCATTTTAAAAGTTTACTTAAAGGTGAGCAACCCCTTTATAAGTCACAAGGTGAAAGCATATGCAAATACACAATGGAACCATCTTGACATGGAGCAGTAACTGCAAAGAACTGCACTTACTGTTCATGAGTGATATAACTGTGCCATGACACAGGAAAAGACATGAATATACTGTCTGAAAACTAAATGTAGAGAAAAATGCCAATCTACAATGGGCCTCATGGTAAATTTGCAATGGTATCTACACATGTGGGAAGCACCACCTGAATTTGTGATGGTTAAGACTTTATCAATATCTTGTAAAACTTAGGAAAGCAAGTGTTCAGGAGTTGTAGTTCCACAGCAGATGAACAACAGATGTGCAGACTTCATCCAAGGATATAAACAGCTATGAAATACAGCTAGCAACATTTAAAAGTAATTACCAGAGATACCATGTGACATGGCCCTGTGCCATCTGAGAATTATACCAAACTAGCCCAGATATGACAAAAAAGAAATACATATTTTTTAGCTGTCCATTTACGTGCCAACATAATTGTACACAATTAAAGGAGAAGGAAAGTCTTCTTTCACTTGGGGGTGCCAAATGTTAGGCACCTCCAAGTGAAGGTATTTACTTACCTGAAACACCAGGCTGGTGCTCCAATCAGCAGAAAACTGCACCGGCCCAGGGTTCTTCCAGCGAGCACCACAAATCGATTCTCTTCCGTCTTCTTCTTTCTTCATGCAGCTGCACATGCGTAGTAGAGCGAGAAGCCGAACTTTGTTCAACTGCACATCTCTGCCCTGGGAAATTTTTAGAAAGGAGATGGAAGACGATCTCTCGGTGGTGCTCGCTGGAAGAACCCCGGGCCAGTGCAGTTTTCTGCTGATAGGAGCACCGGCCCAGGGTTTCAGGTAAGTAAATACAATCACTTGGGTGTGCCTAACATTTGGCACCCCCAAGTGGAAGAAGACTATCCTTCTCCTAAGTTTTGTATGATTTTCAGACAGTGTGTGGGCTCTTATTCTGAATAAAGTTCTTGGCAACTTTCGTACCATGGCGATCAGTCATTTACTGGACTGAGAATGTCTCTGCATACATTGCCTATCTGAAAAAATCCCTGAGCGACTGTCGCTACAATTTGTCGGACATAACTATCATATGATTGCGGTCTGTCAATTAATGGCCAGAACATTGTTTCATTTGTTATTTTTCCTACTTTAATCCTACAATTTAAATCTGAATGATTAGTTTTAAGGTGGCCATAATGCAGCAATCCGCTCGTTTGGTCACAACGTCGAGCATTCACTCACATACAGGCTGTCGGACCAATGGGATTTTTATACCTGGCCGATCAACATCTGCCCAATTTTCGGACAGACATCAATTGGGGCAACCTGTGGGAGGCCCTCAAACACTGCCCAACATGCCGCTGACTGTAGGCAGACTATATTTGCCCGTGTATATTGAACCATATAATCGTTAGCCAAACATCCGATGTACAACAAATAAAATCTGCTATGGTCTAGGCTGCATTTGGCTTCTCAGCACATATTCCAATAAATACACGTCACGGCATACACTGAGGATTAACCTTCCAAATTGTGTCTTGGTCACACCCTATATTAATTACATTAAGGGCCAAGCACCATTCTGACTGGCCAGGTGCCCAAACAAGCCATTATACACCTTTATTCCCCAGTATTGCTTCCCAGCCAATCCCAGTCGTCGTTATAAGGGACAGGAGTAAATGTCCCATCTAGTGTCCCAGGTGTAAAACATACCCATACCTCACAACATTTTGGAAGTAAAAAGAGGGACAACATTTTTTTGCCATGTAGTGTGGCATATTTTTTTGCATCACACCGATTTTTGTGGCCACACCCCCAAATTACCATGTTCACTTGACCAAATTTGGCAGGTTAGAAAATGTAGAAAATGTTTCTCCTTATCTAAACTTTTGAAATTACTTATTTTCTTATCTCAAAATTGTTACAAAGCGTCTTAGTTGCACCTGTTAGCTGTTCTGGGCTCTAGGCCAAAAGCCAATTAAGTTCAAAACGTTTTTCTGGCTGTTCAGTGCAGAGAAAAGAGGGACTTTCCAGTTTTAAATGAGGGACTGTGTGTTGAGCTGTCAAAAGAGGGGTGCATACCCACCGACAGTTCTGCGCAGCGGGGCAGAATGTAGCGTCGTGCCCCCTCCTTCTATCTCACTGGCATCCATGAACTGGGGATCATCCCCTTCCCCATCGCTCTCTTCGGAATCGCTCTCCTCCCGCTTGTTTGTTGCCGGTGTGTCATCTTTCACTGGCAGCAGGCGGCCCCGTTGCACCGTGTAAGCGTCGCCTGCCCTGCGAGAACGGGACGAGCGAAACCTCGAGTTCATTTCTGACTTTCACAAATATCCGCCTTTTCTGCTCGAGAAGTGACATCACTGTAAGGGCGGAAGTAGGTGCACAGGTTTATGTCAAAGTCCGGCCATTCCTCCCTGCTTGCTCTTAGATATAGTTTGTAGCAGCTGAACTAAGAACAAGCTCAAATCATGCTGAGACTCTAACTCTATCGCAACACAATGTCCTGAATTGGTTCTTCTCTACTCACGTGACCGATTGGGATTAGATTGAATTATGTCTCTCTCTTTTTTTTAATCCAAACAAATGATTATTTACTAAGAGGATGGAGTTGCAGCTTGTTTGCATTGCTGCTGTCAGGCCATGGTGCAGTAAATTAGCTGCAATCACATGCTGAGTGATGATTCTGTATCTGCAGGGCTGCAGGCTCATAACCTTTTTTTTAGTTTTGTGTGTCCCACATTTGTCTTTTGGTCAGTTTATATTTCAATTGATAAATTAGCGAGAGCCAAAAAGCACAACTACATTAACAGGTATAGGACCTGTTATCCAGAATGCCCCATACATGGGGTTCTTTCGGATAACTGATCTTTCTGTAATTTGGATCTTCATACCTTAAATTTGCTAGAAATTCAGGCAATGTCGGACTAGGACACCAGGGGCCCACCAAAAAACCATAGATCAGGAGACCACTCTCAGTAATATTATTCTTCTTCTCCTCTTTTTCATAGTCTCTTTTCTTTACATACTATAATCTATTATTCAGTGTCGGACTGGGACACCAGGGGCCCACTCTCAGTAATATTATTCTTTCTCCCCTCTTTTTTCATAGTCTCTTTTCTTTACATACTATCATCTATTATTCCATCTATTTAGCCTCTTTGTTCTCATAGAAATAGGGAATGACCATGAAACAGGATAATGTTTAGCAGCATGAGGGCCCCACCTGGGCCCACCAAGAGTTTTCCTGGTATCCTGGTGGGCCAGTCCGACAATAAAAAAGCTTTATGACATATATTTTTCATCCGAAGGCTAGAGGCATCTAGAGTGCAGGTATGCACTGGCTGCAAGTTCTTTCTGAATGTACGCCAAGGAGCACAGTTTTGTGGCCCTCTGTGCTCCAGCATAGGGGTCATTAATAAGAAGCCCTGCATGTTTCGGACCAGGATACACTTGTGAAAATAAACTGCAGCAAAATTCTGCTGTGTAAATCTCTTCATAGTATTAGGCCAAAACAGGCCATCTGTTAAATCCTCCCAATGGATATATAACCTATCCCAATTAGTTTAGGACATATACACTGTCCCATAAGATGTCAAGTTATCCTGCTTACTGGAATCAACAGTAAAATCATATTACATTTAGTTTGCATGCATATATCTCATCACTTGCTGTTAGTCTCTGTTGTAAGGGCTATTGCATACAAGCATTCCATCTGCATTCGATGCTTTTCTGCAGCAGAGTGAGTACAACATTATTGAAAAGAACAGGCTTTATTTATTCTTGCATTCCCCTATGATGTAAGGCTAAAGGACTAAGGCAAGTTGCAAGCCACCTGTTTTTCAGCTCTTCCCTGTGACAGAGTGGGTACAACAGTCTGCCGTTCCTTGTGGAGGAACACTTGAAAGATCCACCGCAATAGAATGCATAAAAGAGCCTTTATATTCCTGCATCTTTGGTTTGGTTAAATATATGGAGCTTAAAGCAGCATTGTCCACATACTGTATGTCTGACTTATTGACAGCATGGCTGCTCCTAGACTGCTAACTATAAAATTCCCTTTGGCACAAACATGAGAATGAAAATGCTGTCAAATAGGGGCTCTGGATTGAAAGTAGTATTCTGATCAATGTAGTAAAACCATTCAACAGATTTCAGACAGTTTGTTTTTAATCCACAGGCATGCAATGTATGTACACGTAGACAATAGCCGTATGCATCAGAGTGTAACAATCTGAACAATTAACTCCAGCTCACTCGTCTAGATATACCACTTATGTTTGCTGAAATTGTCCTGTGCTTTAAAATTCCTGGTAAAGCAGCATTCTACAGGTTTTTCTCGCAATGAAATGGGCATTTAAATATGAACACTGCCATCATTATGATGTACAAGCTTATAAACAATTGGCATTACAACAGCACTGGCATACATAATAGCAATGGCTGAGATTCAAATTTCATTAAATTGTCAGATAACAATCTAAAATATTGAACATGGAACTGAATATTTTATTTCCATTTTCCATTGCAGCTGCTTCACTTTGCTAGGATACTGGTGACAGATTGAAAATGCCCTATAATGTAAACTCTGAGCTACTGCTTTGCAGATATCATTTGCATCCTTTATTTTTCATGCAAATAGATGTGTGTTAGGATATGACATCTTTCTAGGGAAGCATTGTGAGTTTCAAAAAGGAACACGGGCTTCAGTTCTCATGCAAAATTATAAAACACAACACAAAAATCCTAAAAAAAAAATCCTATTTTCTTTACGTCCTATAGGCAGCACATCACAATTGGGTAATTGGTTCCATTCTCCCTGATAGGACAGAATAAAAAAAACAAGCTTAATTAACCTATAAGAGTTACCTCCTCCCCCCAGGTGTCAGTGTTTTTGCTGTCCTTCCAGGATAGGACATAGAAGATTGACCAGGTTGTGGTTTAAGATCCAGGCTTATGGCTTGAAGGCTGCAGAAGGGACCACGTCAGCATGGGTCACTTCGGGGAGGCAGGAGAAAAACTCCCTTAGGCATTTTCGGAGTCCTCAACAGTAAGGAGACCTGCAGAGAGAAAGAGTTTTACTGGATGTGGCTTTCAGTGTTACACGCTGGTACCTTTACTGGGCGCATGCTGATTATGGCATTCATTAAAGGAATAGTTCAATGTGAAAATAAAAACTGGGTAAATAGATAGGCTGTGCAAAATAAAAAATGTTTCTAATATAGTTAGTTAGCCAAAAATGTAATGTACAAGGGCTGGAGTGAACAGATGACTTGAAGGGGAGCCACCTGGTACATTTCTGTTCAGTGAGTTTGCAATCAGGGACGGACTGGGGGGCTTGGGGCCCACCGGGGCTACTGCCCCAGGGCCCTGCTCCGGCCCCCGCTACCGCTCCGGCGTGCTGTATTGGGCCAGTGCGCATGCGCGCGGCACCGCGCTTGTGCGGACGCATCGCTACCTTTGTGCGCATGCGCAGATCTCCTATTCTACCTCGACCCCGACAAAGTGGGGTTGCACCGCCCAACTAAGTAGCGGATCTGGGCCAAGTCCGACACTGTTTGCAATTGATCCGCAGCATTCAGCTCAGATTCAAAAGCAACAGATATGACCCATGTGGCCCCCCCTCAAGTCTCTGATTGGACTGCCTGGTAGCCAGGGTAACCAGTCATTGTAAACCAAGAGAGCCATTTTTGGCTAACTAACTATATTAGAAACATGTTTATTTTGCACAGCCTATCTATTTACCCAGTTTTTATTTTTACACTGAACAATTCCTTTAAGGGTGCGGTTTACAATGCATGGGGATTTAAGCAGGTAATTTTACACTGTTTATTGCCTCTGTGATTGTGGTCAGTTCCTGAAGTGGAAAGCTGCCAGGCTGCTAGACTGTAATTAGGCTGATAAGGTACTTCTGTAGCCAGAAACTCTATGGGGTCACATTATAAGTGATTATATGTACTTATACTTGTGTCTGGGGCATGGCACGAGTGCTAACATTTCTTAAGTGCTAAAATTTCACAAGTGCTTAGAAAAGACAGTTCCATGGAACTAACTCCTATCTCTTCTCATTCCTACAGGTAATTCTGCTATATCCATACACTGCCATATCCATATACTGCAACTGTTTATTCTGGTAATTCTGCTATATCCATACACTGCCATATCCATATACTGCAACTGTTTATTCTGGTAATTCTGCTATATCCATACACTGCCATATCCATATACTGCAACTGTTTATTCTGGTAATTCTGCTATATCCATACTTGTATTTGTCAACCCCAATAACTTTTGTCTGTCAGGCCTATTCTACTTTAGTTCTTTGATAAATATCTAAAGCACACATCTGTGTCCACTCCCCCATGAACAAGAGATATTTTTATAGCCCCAAACCTGGTTCTGGTGTCTGTAAAACTCTGCCCTTTGCTAGCTATTTAATTGATTAATTGCTTAATTAGGCTCTGGTTTTCCCAATCAGCTACATATAAATTCAGACTCAGTATTGGGGATGGCACTCGTGTCTGGGGCATGGCACGAGTGCTAACATTTCACAAGTGCTTAGAAATGACAGTTAAACAAGACAGTTGGACAAGGCAAAAGGAACCGGATTCCCCTGCAATCAATCAACAGTGAACCATCTGGGATAAGAAGAAAACAGATTTGTTTTTACCTGCTAGTCTGTTACTTCTTACTCCAAACATGCTTTACCCTGCATTTCTCCTCCTTTCACTCTCATGCTTCATAAAACATTTTTCACTACCTCCTCCATCAAATCCCAATTCTATACAAATCTCAGCCTCTCTACTCTCCTCTCCTTCCCTCTCCACACATGAAGTTTATAAAGTACTCTGTTTAGCTATTCCACAAAACTCCTCCTTTTCATACAAACCAAGGACTTATAAATCCCACTCTCACTTAGTCTTTCTTTCCTTTCTATTGCTGGCAGCTGGGGACATTTCCCCAAACCCTGGCCCTTACCCCATCCCAGTTATAACACGGCCAAGAGCTCCTTCTCTCCAGAGCAAATTCAAACAGTACAGAACTCTTACTCCTATACCCAAAAACCCAGTTAATCTTTCATGTGCTCTCTGGAATGCCAGATCTGTCTGCAACAAACTCACCGCTATACACGACCATTTCATTGCAAATTCCTTTAACCTACTTGCGCTTACTGAAACCTGGCTCTCTCCTACTGACACCGCCTCACCTGCTGCCCTGTCCTATGGGGGCCTACACCTTACTCATACTCCCAGATCTGATAACAGACCTGGAGGTGGGGTGGGTTTGCTCCTCTCTCCCCGCTGTACTTTTAAAGTTCTTCCACCTGTTCCCTCTTTATCATTCTCCTCATTCGAGGCTCACTGCATTAGGCTCTTTTCTCCTGTTTCACTCTGCATTGCTGTCATATATCGACCACCAGGACCAACTGCACAATTTCTGGACAACTTTGCTGCTTGGCTTCCTTACTTTCTTTCATCTAACATCCCATCCATCATTTTAGGTGACTTTAATATACCCGTTAACAACATTAACAACTCTTCTGTCTCTAAACTTCTTTCACTAACCTCCTCCCTAGGCTTATCTTTGTGCTCAGACTCCCCCCTCTCACTCCAGCGGTAATGCTCTGGATCTCATATTTACCAGACTCTGTTCAACCTCCAATTTTACTAACTCCCCATTTCCCCTCTCTGATCACAATATGCTCACATTTCAACTCTCACTAACTCCCTCCTCACCCCCTGCCATTCCCCAAACACGTACTTACCGTGACTTGCAAGCTGTAGACGTGTCACATCTCTCTTCTTCCTTTGACTCTCTTCACTCTAATATCTCAGCCATCTCATGTCCTAATGTGGCTACCTCTGTCTACTATAGTACTCTCACCACTGCCCTAAATGAGCTTGCTCCTATAAAAACTAAACGTTCTAGACCCAAACCACTTCAACCTTGGCATACCGCTCATACAAAAGCGCTCCAAAGACACTCACGTGCACTTGAGCGTCGCTGGCGCAAATCCCGTTCAGAATCAGACTTTTGGAGCTACAAATCTGCCCTGCGCTCCTTTAACACCAGCCTCTTCCAAGCCAAACAAACATACTTTACTTCACTCATTAACTCCCTTTCTAAAAAACCAGCACAACTTTTCTCCACCTTTAACACTCTCCTTTCCCCTTCTCCACCCCCTCCATGCACATCTGTCTCTTCTCAAGATATTGCTGAACACTTCAAAAACAAAATTGACACTATCAGAAGGGACATTACACTACTCAACCCCCCTAGACTTCCACCACCCTCCCTCGACACTCCTCAGTCTCTCCTGTGCTCCTTCAGCCCTGTCACTGATGAGGAAGTCTCAAAGCTTCTGGCCTCTTCTCACCTTACCACCTGCCCGCTTGATCCAATTCCCTCAAAACTTCTCCGCAATACCAATCCTTGTCTAATCAAAGCCTTAACTCACCTATTTAATCTTTCGCTCTCAACTGGACTGTTTCCTTCTCAACTAAAACATGCTCTCGTCACCCCCATTCTGAAAAAACCCTCTCTTGATCCCTCCAATCTTGACAACCTCCGACCTATCTCTCTGCTACCTTTCATCTCTAAACTACTTGAGCGCCTAGTCTACAACCGACTTACCTCATTCCTCTCTGACAATAACCTGCTGGACCCCCTACAATCTGGTTTTAAGCCACAACACTCCACGGAAACTGCCCTGACTCGACTAACTAATGACCTTTTAACCGCTAAAGCCAACAATCATTTCTCACTACTAATACTGCTTGATCTCTCAGCCGCATTTGACACTGTAGATCATCCTCTCCTCCTCCAATCCCTCCAGTCGCTTGGCCTTCGTGACACAGCCCTGTCCTGGTTCTCTTCTTACATCACCAATCGTTCCTTCAGTGTCTCCTACAATGGAGTATCATCTTCTCCCCTACCTCTTTCTGTTGGAATTCCTCAAGGCTCTGTCCTGGGACCATTACTATTCTCCCTCTATACTTCCTCCCTTGGCAAATTAATAAATTCGTATGGTTTCCACTACCACCTCTATGCTGACGATACTCAGATCTATCTCTCATCTCCTGATCTCAAACCAGAACTCCTAACTCGCGTCTCCTCCTGCCTGTCCGCTATCTCTACCTGGATGTTGCAACGCTATCTTAAATTAAACCTCTCTAAAACTGAAATGGTTCTCTTTCCCCCAACTAACACCAGTAGCATCCCCGAAGTATCCATCATAGTTAACAATTCCACTATCACCCCCTCTCCCCAGGCCCGATGCCTTGGGGTTATCCTAGATTCTGCCCTGTCATTCACTCCTCATCCAGTAACTTATTAAATCATGTCACTTCCACCTAAGGAACATATCCAAAATACGATCATTTATCACCCAAGATGCTGCCAAAATTCTTATTCACTCTCTCATCATATCGTGTCTAGACTACTGTAATTCTCTTTTAATTGGCCTCCCCCTCCAGAGACTGTCACCTCTCCAGTCCATAATGAACACTGCTGCGAGGCTCATACACCTCAGCAACCGCTCCTCCTCTGCCTCGCCATTCTGTCAATCCCTGCACTGGCTTCCTTTACCTTTCAGAATCAAATTCAAATTAATGACACTGACTTTCAAAGCACTTCACAACTCTGCTCCACCCTACATCTCTGAACTCATCTCTATATACTCACCCACTCGCTTACTACGCTCCTCTACTGACCTGCTACTCAACTCTTCTCTTATTACCTCCTCACATGCTCGCATTCAAGACTTTGCAAGGGCTACACCCCTCCTCTGAAACGCTCTCCCACGGTCTGTCCGACTTTCTCCCAACCTTTCTGCTTTCAAAAAATCTCTGAAAACGCACTTCTTTCGAGAAGCCTACCCTCACTCTGCTTAACTACCAAACGCAACACCACATACAGTACCACACTTCGCACCCACTTACTTCGATCTTGCCCACTCCCACACCTTGTGTATTACTCCCTTCCCTGTAGACTGTATGCCTATGCATAGGGCCTTCCTCACCTTTTGTACCTGTATTGATTGTGATGTTTGTTACTCCATATATTCTATATATGTAATTCGTGTGATGTAGTTGTATAATCACATTTACTTTACAGTGCTACGCAATATGTTGGCGCTATATAAATACATGTTAATAATAATACTTGTTTTATATATTATGTCTGTGGAAAGATCTTCAGGGAAAAGAAAGAGAAAAACCAGGCATAATATTTGCGCTGGATGTGACCAACCGTTGCCTGAAGATTATTCCCAATCGTTGTGTGAATCATGCACTCAAAGTGGGGATCCAGTAAATAACCCTGAACCGTTCATTAGCTGGTTCAAGAAAATGTAGTCCAAATCCTTTGATGAAGTCAGATCAAGTATTAAGACAAGTGCGCCATCTACTGGTCATCATAGAGATTTGTCCTCTAGTTCAGAATCTCTTGGTTCAAGTACTGACAGTGATTCTTCTTCATCTGTGCAACATAAATCTAAGGAAGAATATTATTGGTTTCCAGTAGAAAAGGTGCCAAAATTGATTAAAGAAGTGAATTGAGTTTTGGGAAATAAAGAAACTCCATCCACTTCTAATAAACAGGAACTTTTATTCTTTTCTGAGAAAAAGTCTTCCAATTTCCCAATACACCAGTCAATAAGTAGGGATGTAGCGAACTGTTCTGCTGCGAACTAGTTCGCGCGAACTTCGACCGTTCGCGTCCGCCGAATGTTCGCGAACGTTTGGGAACGTTCGCATTTTGAGTTCGCGTTAGATTCGAATACAAATCGTTCGACCATTCGAATTCCTTCGACCGCTAAAAATCGAACGATTTCCATTCGTTCGAACGATTGTAAGCATTCGATCGAATGATTTTCATTCAATCGAACGCTAAAAATCGTTCTAATCGAACGATTTTAAAACGTTTGATCGAATGATTTTTCATTCGTTCGAATGCTTAAAACGTTCGATCGCTCAATTCGAATGATTTTAGCGGGTGTTCGAAGTTCACGAACTGTCCGCGAACGTTCGCATTTTTTGCCGGTGTTCGCGAACGGCGTTCACGAACACCAAAACTGCAGTTCGCTACATCCCTATCAATAAGGCACCTCATAGAACAACAGTGGTAACATTTCGGGGAAAAAAACCTGAAGTCTCAAAGAGATTCAAATTGATGTTTCCTGTAGATGATAAGGAGGCACCCTGGGAAGAGCCACCTAAGGTGGATGTGTCAGTCACAAGGCTTTCAAAGAGAACAACAATTCCTGTTGAAGATTCAGCAATTAAAGGAGAGCCGAATGTGCCTTTACGGAGAGCCTATATGGCGGGGGTTAATGTGTGAAAACCTTCTGTGGCGGTGGTTTCTGTATCCAGATCTTTAAAATTCTGGATAAATTCCTTAGAGGATGAGATAGATGCCGGTACATCCAGAGATGACATATAAGATATGTTACCCACAGTTAAGCTGGCAATTGATTTCTTATGCGATGTTTAATTGACACATTAAAAGCAGGCACTCAAACCATGGCCTTATCAATGGCTGGAAGAAGAGCTCTTTGGCTTAAGGCTTGGGCAGCAGATATGGCTTCCAAAAATAGCCTGATCTCTATGCCAGTCAAACCAGGAAGACCTTTTGGGTCCTCCCTTGATAAACTAATTGAGAATCTGGCTCCTGGTAAGGATAAATCTTTGCCACAGACAGACCAAGTTCTAAGAAAAGGGTTTTTCAACCTTTTTCTAGAAAATCCCCATCTCGATCATCTTCATATAGAAGACCTCAGCGAGATAACAACAAAAGGAGAGACTTCAATAGAGGAAAGCCTTTCGGTTTCAGGAAGTTCTCCAAGGAAGGAGGACAGAAGAAAGATGCTTCTAAGTCCTCCGAGTTCTGACGCCAGAAGTCAGCAAGAAGTGGGCGGAAGATTGACCCTCTTTCTTCCAAGTTGGCAAGAGTCAACAACAGACTCCTGGGTATTAAGTATAATAAGAGAAGGGTATTTTCTGAACATTAGAGAGCAGCCAATACCAAAGTTCTGTATAAACCAGAAAGAGACAGACTTAAAGAAAAGAGCCACTCTGAAAGAAGCGATTCAAAGTTTCATAACAATGAAAGTCTTGGAACCAGTTCCTACCCCTGAAGAAGGGGAAGGGATTTATTCTACAGTTTTTTTAGTTCCCAAACCAAACGGGAAATTCCGTCTGATCATAAATCTAAAATACCTAAACCAATTTCCTAAAGAAAGAAAAATTCGGAATGGAAACTGTAAGATCGGGGATAAACATTATTCATGAATCTAAAAGATGCATATCTCCATGTGCCTATTCATCGGATTGCAGTTTTTCTGAATTCCTCTCTGAAGCACCTTCAGAGCTTTCCCCTTTGGAATTTCATCAGCACCAAGAGTTTTTACAAAGGTGAGTTCCAGTACCAGAACTCCATTGTTGATTAAAGAGTGTCAAAAGATCTTAAAATGGGCAGAGAACCACATTTTACTACTCAAAGCAGTACACATAAAGGGAGTGGACAACGAACTAGCAGATTCTCTCAGCAGTAAGTCATATCAGGGAGAATGGGAACTAATCAGTTAGTGTTCCATCAAATTGTAAAGAAACGGGGACTTCCACAGATAGACCTGATGGCTTCCAAGTTGAACAGGAAGGTTTGAACATTTTGCTCCTTGAGGAAATCAGACAGTCCAGATTTCTTGAATGCAATGTCTTTCCAATGGGAGTTCAGTCTGGCGTACATATTTCTACCACTCCCAATGATTCAGAGGGTCATACAAAAGCTAAAGAGGGAACACCCCCAGTGATTCTGGTGGCTCCTTTTTAGCTGAAGAGGGTCTGGTTTTCAGACCTAATGCTACTATCCAAAGGAATATTTTGGAAACTTCCGATATTGGAAGACCTGCTGGTACAAGGGGAAGTTGAATCCAGAGAAGTTGAAGCTGACTGCTTGGAAACAAAGTTTATTAAACCAAGGTCTCTCAAGCAATGTAGTACAGACACTCTTATGCTCCAGGAAGGCGTCTACATTAAAGATATATAATAGAATTTGGAAAAATTTTGATGAGTGGTGCCAAAACAAACAGCAGCAATCTAAAGATTGCTCAATTACTTCAAACATCTATCATGGAAAACTTAATTTCTGGTGGCTATTACATCAGCCAGAAGGATTGGAAAGCTGCAAGCTTTGTCAGCAAATCCTCCATATACAGTTTTCTTCCCAGATAAGGTAATTTTGTAGACATTACCTTTCTTCGCTCCAAAGGTTCCAAATAACATTTAACACATATCACATAAAAGGTTTTTGGTTGCATGTGGTGTCATTAATAGCATTTTAAATTGCAAGCTGGAGAGAGTAAGGCAATTCATTCAAATTTAAAAAAAGAAATACCAATTCAAATTGCTAAGAACAAGACATTCTACAAAATATTTAAAGACAAACTACTTCTTTAAGAGCCACACATATTTGGAAAATAAGGCTATATATAAATAAGGCTATATATATATATATATATATATATATATATATATATATATATATATATATATATATATATATATATATATATATATAGTGTGTGTGTATATGTATATATATATATATATATATGTATATATATATATATATATATATATATATAGTGTGTGTGTATATGTATATATATATATATATATATATGTATATATATAGTGTGTGTGTATATGTATATATATATATATATATATATATATATATATATATGTGTGTGTATATATATATATATATATATATATATCATTCAAAAAAGACCAGCAACACTGGGAGTTTTGGTGAAACAAGTTGAAAAATTTTATTTTTAAGTGCATATACAGCCAACGCGTCGTTTCAGTCCCTTCTGGGATCTTTCTCAAATAAATTTTGATATTCGATTTTTAAATTTTTTTCAAGTTTGGACTATTCCTTAGTCAAAGTACACAAAATGTAGCTTGAAATTCAAATTTTTTTCATTTAAAAATTCACCTTGACCATTGATCAATCTGCCCCTTAGGGGCAAATTTACTATCCTCTGAAAATTCCCCGCTCACATCACTTTTCCAGGCGTAGATTTGCCAGGACAGCTCTAATTCACTAAAATCCAAAGTTGCGTCCAGGGCGCCGATCGCTGGCAAAGTTGCGCTTGCATTACTGCGACAAACAAAGCGAAGTTGTGCTAGCGTTGCCTCATTTGCATACGGTGGTATATTAAAGGTCTGAGGTGGCAAAGGGAAGTCTGGCGCAAGATGTAACATTCAGTAAAATCCGCATCTTAGTGAATTTACGTAGTTACGTCCATTCGCCAGGCGTAAGGGACCACTAGAGTCTATCTCCTTCACTAGTGAAGTTACGCCAGCGACCGTTAGTAAATCGGCGAAATAACGTCACGCTGGCAAATTTTATTTATTTTATTCAAAGTTGCTAGGAATAGAACATTCTATAACATACTAAATGCTAACTTGAAGGTGAACCACCCCTTTAAAGTACAGGATGACTAAATGTGACTGGCCATAACTGAATCTGCATTTGACCCAAACATACAGAATAAGCTGTTTCTCATCAATTCAGCAATGCAAGTGATAATTGTTTACAATTTAATAAATATGTATGAGAAATTAAAATGACACTGGCATTAACAGTTATAGCTTTTTTTATAACAATAAGGAAGGGTGCCATTTTACACAGCTATAAGGAAAGAATAGTTAATGACACATGCTGATGCAAAAGCATATACTATGCATAACATGCAAACATTTATATTCTGTATTTAATTGAACTTTGTGGCCAGGACCTGGTGTTAGTGTTGTCATAGGGAGTGGTAAAAAGTAGGTGTGACCTAAATAAAAATTTACACAACACACTTATCACACAAGACTTTTATAGGCATCCCTGGATTTCACTCACACAATCTGGCAACTTTTTAAGGGTATTTTTCAGTCAAAACTTGAATTTCTCATGTTTTATTATACCCCAAACCTGGAAATAGCTTGAATCCGAAAATACTCCAGCTAAACCCTGTCATGAAAAAAGTCAATGGCAAAGATCCCTTCAACCATTTGAAGATGGCTGTACCCTTTATAATGTTCAGGTTCTTACGGTGGGTTTCCTCGAGTTTTCTGGTTCTTCACCCCGATTTCACTGATTCAAGTTTTTTTCTTAAACATTCAAGTTGTGAGTTTATTCGAGGTATAAAAAACCTCACAAACGTTTAAAACTCGACCTGTGATATATAACCCCCTTAGACTCTGCTTCTGCCAGCGGTGCATTTCCTACAGAAAAGCTGGACTAACTAAGCATTGTGAGTAATAAACAATGGTGAATTTACAATAATACTTATTTTTCAAGGTTTTATTCTCCTTTAAGCTGTGGGTTTGGGGTTTGTGCACCCAATCCTCACTTTGTTACTGGACCATCATCACACTGAAAATGGGGCTGATTAACATTCCTGTATTTGTTCTGTATTCAGTTTTATAACTAGTTTTGCTTAAAAGGGTCAGCTGTAAAGATAAATGTCATCTTGACAACTGTGGTTAAATTAGTTTAACGCAACTTTTAGTTTAGTTAACTTAGTGGTGTATTCACCACAGTAGGTATAGATGTAAATTGCATCTATTGTGTAGACCAGGAGATACTGTGCCCAAAGCCATTTGCTATGCATCCGTCACAGGACTTTGTACTGTCTGGTGGTGATGAGCAGCTACATTCAATAGGCATTAAATAGGATGGCTCGGGCAACTGAGCTCTACAGTCAGCGTATGATGGATTGTCACTCGTTTTTACAGAAGAAATTGTTGTCCCTGCAGTCTTCCACTTTTTTCCATTCCTGTCAACCCCTAAAAATGTCACCTCAGATTGACTACATTCATAAGGAATTTCTGATGGTACTGTCCCTTGGATTGTTCTGACTGGACAGAGGCTTTCATCACTCTCTTCTGGATAATTCAAAGCTCCTAAAGATTTTAATGATTTTGGTAAATCCTCTTTGTATGTTCCCACATTCTTGGCACTCTCTGTTCTTTCCAAAACCTAAAAAGACAAGGATTTAAAATATGTTATGGTTACTTTACTTCTTCCAGAAGCAATAGTAATAATTCTCCAGTGTGAACACTTTGCATCCTAAAAACCCCACAATAAACAATATTTGGGGTGACATTCACTCACACCTAGCGCCACAGAAGAACCGGCCTTAATGAACATAACTTGAACTTGGAACATTGTTGAACAGAAATTTCCCAAAACCTCTTAACATGAATAAAGAACCATTTTATAAATAATGAATTATATATATATATATATATATATATATATATATATATATATATATGGGGTACAATACCAAAATTTGTGAAAAGTCACAAGAAAAGAAAGTAGCATATTTATGATAAAAAAAATCTAAATTCCCCAAAACTCACCTCTTCAACTGTAGGTCTTATTACGGCAGGTAATATTGTGCAGTCAAGACATAAGTTAAAAAGATTCCTTGCAACACACTGGGGCCATTTACCAGCTTTTTTATCAAGAAGTGGAAATAGTGACTCCAGTCCACTTTTTTCCATTTGCTCCCACAACAAATATCTCTGTTACGCAACATTTAAAAGAGGACACTGGTTATATCGCTGCTACAAATGCATACCTTAAAAATGGACATTTGGAAATTTACAATAGGTAAGTGATCAAAAGTGTTGGCTTTGCCAGATGCGTATGTGGTACCACCTGGCTATATAAATGTCTCCCTGTTTTTCTGAAATACTCTGGATCTATAAAAATAATGAAAAAACATATTTTGCCTGTAGACAGTATCAAAGTAACCAGCCACTTCACAATACAATGGTCTAAAACTGTAGAAATAAAGGCTTATATCCATTTACATACACATGCATCATATCATAAAGGATTCTGTCACAGGGAAACTTTTTTTTAAGTCAGTTAACAAAACTCCTTAAGCAGAATCCTGTACCAAAATCTGTTTTTCAAAATGCTTTGTTTTTTGTACTCTAAGTTTAGTCTCTCTTTTCTATGGGGTGCCATTTGCCCAGTGTATATTTTGTAGACAAAAAGTACATTCTGTCTGCAAAAATAACTTCAATATAGTTGAGGCACAAAATACATTTTACCAGGATACATATATAACTGTGGTCAGATATATTGGTAGAAAATGTACAAAAGCAGTATGTTTAGTCAAAAATGAGAACAAAATCTGATTTCTGTACAAATAGGATATCAAAGTATTGTAAACAAGCATTTTGTCTTTCACACTGTATTTTGTTTCTCAAATGTATAAAATCCATGTAACAAAACTAGTGATGTGTAAAGGTACCTACAAGATGAATTATGTAAAAAAAACTAGAACAAAATATATAATGTTGTAAGCGGCTATCATATTTGAATCCACACAATTGATATCTCACTATAATTTACCAGTTTGAAGTGACAAAATAGATGCTTATTACAGAAAGGAATATAACCTATCACAGAATACATAATATCAACAAATTAACAAAAGTTCAACAAAACCAATATCAACACAATAGTTAAGTTAGACAAAACAGATAAAACAGACAAAACAGATATTTTCAGATTATCTATTCTGTGAAACATTTCTGTCAGTCAAATTAGTGAACCAATGAGATGCAAGCATACTTCTTAACCAATAACAAGCACTCTTTAACTGAAGTCCATTTATCTATTAATTCACCTTTCAAATAGCAACAGTTATTTGGCCAATAATATTAGGTTTCACTTTTTTTTCTGATCCTGCAGCTTCTTGCCATGTTTCCAGTCCCCTGAGGTTGCCATTTTCTAGCACATGCTCTCCAGAATGGATCCTAGGGGGTATTAATGTGAAGCTATTAGCTGACAGCATTTTGAACCTTTCAAAAACAGTTGAGAATTGGTCCGCTACAAGCTCCAACACTGGGGTAAGTCTGACAGTGATTTTATTCATCTCTCTAGTGGTGTATACCAACATATGGGTATCTTGCTGTAAGGTGTACATCTTAAAATTTGCACAACTTGCTTTTCAGACTTATTTAGCTTCTATTTTTTACTACTTCAATTAATAATAAGCATACAATCCATAATTGACTGGCCAGCTAACTTAAAAAGGATAAAAACATGCTATTTATTTATCTCTTAATTCAGGGGTCCCTATCCCTATAGTATAGTACAGGTATTGGATCCCTTATCCGGAAACCCGATATCCAGAAAGCTCCGAATTATGGAATGGTTGTCTCCCATAGACTACATTTTATACAAATAATCCAAATTTTTAAAAATGATTTCCTTTTTCTCTGTAATAATAAAACAGTAGCATGTACTTGATCCCAACTAAGATATAATTAATCCTTATTGGAAGCAAAACCAACCTATTGGGTTTATTTAATGTTTAAATTAATTTCTAGTAGACTTAAGGCATGAAGACCCAAATTATGGAAAGATCCGTTATCCGGAAAACCCCAGGTCCTGAGCATTCTGGATAACAGGTCCCATACCTGTATATACCAATACTATATATCTAGCATCTAATATATCTATCCTCTCCCTCTTTCTCTCTCACTCTCTTCTATCTATCTATCTATCATTTAATATAGAAATTCTCTCTCTTTCTCTCATGTATCTATCTATCTATCATCTAATATAGCAATCCTCTCTCACTCTCATCTATTATCTATCATATTTATCATCTAATATAGCAACCGCATAGTGAAACATGCTTTACTTGTCCTTTAAAGGGGTTGTTCACCTATAAATCAAGTTTTACATTAAGTAGAGAGTCATATTCTGAGACAATTTGCAATTGGTTTTCATTTTTTATTATTTGTAGTTTTTTTGCTTTATTCAACAACTCTCCAGTTTGCAATTTCAGCAATATGGTTGCTAGGGTCCAAATTACCCTAGCAACCATGCATTAATTTGAATTAGAGACAGGAATATGAATAAGTGAGGGCCAAAATAGATGAGTAATAAAAAGTAGCAATGACAAGTTTGTAGCCTTACAGGACACTTGTGTTTTAGGTGGGGTCGGTGACCCCTGTTTGAAGCTGTAAAGAGTCAGCAGAAGGCAAATAATTTAAAAACCACTTCAATTAATAATAAGCATACAATCCATAATTGACTGGCCAGCTAACTTAAAAAGGATAAAAACATGCTATTTATTTATCTCTTAATTAAGGGGTCCCTATCCCTATAGTATAGTACAGGTATAGGATCCCTTATCCGGAAACCCGATATCCAGAAAGCTCCGAATTATGGAATGGCTGTCTCCCATAGACTCCATTTTATACAAATAATCCAAATTTTTAAAAATGATTTCCTTTTTCTCTGTAATAATAAAACAGTAGCATGTACTTGATCCCAACTAAGATATAATTAATCCTTATTGGAAGCAAAACCAACCTATTGGGTTTATTTAATGTTTAAATTAATTTCTAGTAGACTTAAGGCATGAAGACCCAAATTACGGAAAGATCCGTTATCCGGAAAACCCCAGGTCCCGAGCATTCTGGATAACAGGTCCCATACCTGTATATACCAATACTATATATCTAGCATCTAATATATCTATCCTCTCCCTCTTTCTGTCTCTCACTCTCTTCTATCTATCTATCATCTAATATAGCAATCCTCTCTCACTCTCATCTATTATCTATCATATTTATCATCTAATATAGCAACCTCATAGTGAAACATGCTTTACTTGTCCTTTAAAGGGGTTGTTCACCTATAAATCAAGTTTTACATTAAGTAGAGAGTCATGTTCTGAGACAATTTGCAATTGGTTTTCATTTTTTATTATTTGTAGTTTTTTTGCTTTATTCAACAACTCTCCAGTTTGCAATTTCAGCAATATGGTTGCTAGGGTCCAAATTACCCTAGCAACCATGCATTAATTTGAATTAGAGACAGGAATATGAATAAGTGAGGGCCAAAATAGATGAGTAATAAAAAGTAGCAATGACAAGTTTGTAGCCTTACAGGACACTTGTGTTTTAGGTGGGGTCGGTGACCCCTGTTTGAAGCTGTAAAGAGTCAGCAGAAGGCAAATAATTTAAAAACCACTTCAATTAATAATAAGCATACAATCCATAATTGACTGGCCAGCTAACTTAAAAAGGATAAAAACATGCTATTTATTTATCTCTTAATTCAGGGGTCCCTATCCCTATAGTATAGTACAGGTATAGGATCCCTTATCCGGAAACCCGATATCCAGAAAGCTCCGAATTATGGAATGGCTGTCTCCCATAGACTCCATTTTACCCAAATAATCCAAATTTTTAAAAATGATTTCCTTTTTCTGTGTAATAATAAAACAGTAGCTTATACTTGATCCCAACTAAGATATAATTAATCCTTATTGGAAGCAAAACCAACCTATTGGGTTTATTTAATGTTTAAATTAATTTCTAGTAGACTTAAGGCATGAAGACCCAAATTATGGAAAGATCCGTTATCCGGAAAACCCCAGGTCCCGAGCATTCTGGATAACAGGTACCATACCTGTATATACCAATACTATATATCTAGCATCTAATATATCTATCCTCTCCCTCTTTCTCTCTCACTCTCTTCTATCTATCTATCTATCATTTAATATAGAAATTCTCTCTCTTTCTCTCATGTATCTATCTATCTATCATCTAATATAGCAATCCTCTCTCACTCTCATCTATTATCTATCATATTTATCATCTAATATAGCAACCTCATAGTGAAACATGCTTTACTTGTCCTTTAAAGGGGTTGTTCACCTATAAATCAAGTTTTACATTAAGTAGAGAGTCATATTCTGAGACAATTTGCAATTGGTTTTCATTTTTTATTATTTGTAGTTTTTTTGCTTTATTCAACAACTCTCCAGTTTGCAATTTCAGCAATATGGTTGCTAGGGTCCAAATTACCCTAGCAACCATGCATTAATTTGAATTAGAGACAGGAATATGAATAAGTGAGGGCCAAAATAGATGAGTAATAAAAAGTAGCAATGACAAGTTTGTAGCCTTACAGGACACTTGTGTTTTAGGTGGGGTCGGTGACCCCTGTTTGAAGCTGTAAAGAGTCAGCAGAAGGCAAATAATTTAAAAACCACTTCAATTAATAATAAGCATACAATCCATAATTGACTGGCCAGCTAACTTAAAAAGGATAAAAACATGCTATTTATTTATCTCTTAATTCAGGGGTCCCTATCCCTATAGTATAGTACAGGTATAGGATCCCTTATCCGGAAACCCGATATCCAGAAAGCTCCGAATTATGGAATGGCTGTCTCCCATAGACTCCATTTTACCCAAATAATCCAAATTTTTAAAAATGATTTCCTTTTTCTGTGTAATAATAAAACAGTAGCTTATACTTGATCCCAACTAAGATATAATTAATCCTTATTGGAAGCAAAACCAACCTATTGGGTTTATTTAATGTTTAAATTAATTTTTAGTAGACTTAAGGCATGAAGACCCAAATTACGGAAAGATCCGTTATCCGGAAAACCCCAGGTCCCGAGCATTCTGGATAACAGGTACCATACCTGTATATACCAATACAATATATCTAGCATCTAATATATCTATCCTCTCCCTCTTTCTCTCTCACTCTCTTCTATCTATCTATCTATCTATCTATCTATCATTTAATATAGAAATTCTCTCTCTTTCTCTCATGTATCTATCTATCTATCATCTAATATAGCAATCCTCTCTCACTCTCATCTATTATCTATCATATTTATCATCTAATATAGCAACCTCATAGTGAAACATGCTTTACTTGTCCTTTAAAGGGGTTGTTCACCTATAAATCAAGTTTTACATTAAGTAGAGAGTCATATTCTGAGACAATTTGCAATTGGTTTTCATTTTTTATTATTTGTAGTTTTTTTGCTTTATTCAACAACTCCAGTTTGCAATTTCAGCAATATGGTTGCTAGGGTCCAAATTACCCTAGCAACCATGCATTAATTTGAATTAGAGACAGGAATATGAATAAGTGAGGGCCAAAATAGATGAGTAATAAAAAGTAGCAATGACAAGTTTGTAGCCTTACAGGACATTTGTGTTTTAGGTGGGGTCGGTGACCCCTGTTTGAAGCTGTAAAGAGTCAGCAGAAGGCAAATAATTTAAAAACCATAAAAAAAAACAACGGAGAGCAACTGTTGCCTTAGAATAAGCCATTCTAAAACATATTAAAATTTCAATTAAAGGTGAACTTCCCCTTTAGCTCAAACAATGCACTTGCAGTCATTGAGGTTGTGAAAGTTTGTTTAGTTTTTTTAAGCTGTTAATGTTTGTCACATCTTTAGTATTTTTGCTTTGCCATCATCTATCTATTTATTATCTATCTATTCCCCCCTACTTCATTATATATCTGTATATTTCTTTGTCTGGTGCAGTTTCTTCAGGAGCAATGGCCTGTAGAAAAACAGCAGAATGTTTTTTACTGAGGTAGCCTTTTTTGCCACCACTGTGAAAGCTTGTTTAGAGCTCCTTATTCTGTTGATGTTTGTCACAGCTTCAGTATTTGTGATTTTTACTTTCTACTTGTCTACTTTAACCCGTAGAACATCTATGTCTGTGTTTTTTTGCTTTGTTTTTTCCTTGTCTATATCTTGTCTATATGTTTATCTCGGTCTATGTATCTCTATTTTCTCTCTATTTCTCTATGTATTAACTATATTTTCTCTCTATCAAATGGTGCAGTTTTTTTCCCCAAGATCATCAGCTATCAATCATTTATAATCTCTCTCTCTCTATATATGTCTTTCATCTGGAGAGTTTATTTTTGAAATCTTTTTGAAATCTTTTTGAAATCTTTTTGAAATCTTTTAATTGAGCTAGTTTCTAGCTGCATTAAGCTGCATCCTAACTCTAAGAAAACACTGCAGTTCCAGTCATAGAAGTTAATTTTTATCAGAGAATAGAAATCTATGTGATTTTTGCTTTGCCATGCAGGAGAAATAGAGAATTAGTTCTAAAAAGTCAAATCCATGTGTCTGTGTCTTTGAAAGTTATAAAATCCATAAAACAGAACCAGTGAAGTGTAAAGGCACTTTACAGAATGAATGATGTTAAAAATAATGTCTCTGATTTACCAGTTTAACATTACAAAATAGTTAAGTTAGACAAAACAGATAAAACAGACAAAACAGATATTTTTTAGATCCAGATAACTATTTTGTGAATTTCTGTCAGTCAAATTAGTGAACCAATGAGATGCAAGCATACTTCTAACCAATAACAAGCACTCTTTAACTGAAGTCCATTTATCTATTCATTCACCTTTCAAATAGCAACAGTTATTTGGCCAATAATATTAGGTTTCATTTTTTTTTCCGGATCCTGCAACTTTTTGCCATGTTTCCAGTCCCCTGAGGTTGCCATTTTCTAGCACATGCTCTCCAGAATGGATCCTAGGGGTATTAATGTGAAGCTATTAGCTGAGAATTGGTCCTTTACAAGCTCCAACACTGGGGTAAGTCTGACAGTGATTTTATTCATTTCTCTAGTGCTGTATACCAACATATGGGTATCTTGCTGTAAGGTGTACATCTTAAAATTTGCACAACTTGCTTTTTTCAGACTTGTTTAGCTTGTTTTTTATAATTGGGAATTTTTACTGTCATCATTACATTTGCATATTCCAGCTTTTATTTGAATTATTGTTCAATAGCAGTTGCATAATTTAAATTTGTTTTTTGATTCTTGTCTCCCCATTTAAACTGCATTTTATCTTAACTCAAACAGTACAATTCCAATTCTTAATTTATATTAGCTCTAAAAGCACTGCAGATTCTTTTATAGGGGGTTGTTAATGCTTGAGCTTAAGTTTATGTGATTATTCTCTGCATCTCTCTCTCTCTCTCTCTCTCTCTCTCTCTCTCTCTCTCTCTCTCTCTCTCTCTCTCTCTCTCTCTATATATATATTCCCAAATCCAAGGTGCACACCGTTTAGGTTTTTGCCCGGGTGCCATGATAAAGAATATGTAGAATATGTAGACCATAAAGCAGGCACTCACAGGGAGTATATATATATATATATATATATATTTATAAATCTTTATATATATATATATATTACTTTCTATTCATTCTACAAATATATTACTTTCTAATCCTGATCTTTCAATTCAGCTTCGTTGCTTTTCATATTCCAGTCTATTATTCAAACTAGTGCATGGTTGCTAGGGAAATTTGCACCCTAGCAACTGAATTGCTTAAAATGCAAATTGCAGAGCTGCTGAATAAAAAAGTTAAATAACTCAAAAACCACAAATAATAAAAAATAAAAACAAATTACAAATTGTCTCAGAATAACACTCTACCTCATACTAAAAGTTATCTCAAAGTTGAAGAAGCACACCTTTAATGCTTAAGTCTGTGTGATTTTTTTATTCGTTTTCTGCGTCTATCTGTCTATCTATCATCTATATATCTATCCAGTGGAGAATTTATTTTCAAGCTATTTTAATTGAGCTTATCAAACATTGCAGTTTCAGTTTTATTTAATTATTGTTAGAACTCCAGTCTGTGATTTTTGCATTGGCATATAAGTACAATAGAGAACTTGATTGAAAGTCACTGCTAGCTTTTGCCTATCACTTTGCCCATCTATTTTCTATCTCTGTTTCTTTGTCAGTCCTTGTTTTTTCTTTTTTATCTTTTTAACTAGCTACCAAGTTTTAATTGACCTTGTTTCTTGTCTCAGCATTTAGCTTAATGGAAAACTATTGCAAAAATTAAAACTGTATATGTGCTTTATCTTCTCGAAATTAGAAACCATACATATAATCAATTAAAATTATGTCCGTGTGTGTGTGTTGCTTGGTTTTATGCCGTTTGCCTAGAAGATGAATTGGATCTCACTCTTTCAAAATAACTATATCTCTCTATAGGATTTATACTGGAGTGTGGTATTGTGCTAGTTTTTGTTTGTACTGGTGTTGGTTATGTTATTTAACTATAATTCAGTTTCTAGGCAAAATAAAACAATTAAAAGATGTATTAGAACTGTTAATTAAAATCTGTCCCAAATGCCTGCATGAAGAGAGATTGCTAAATGGGGGATAATGAAAAGTTACTTTAATATTTCAGAAACAGTACATAATTTTTGATTTTTTTTACTTCCATGATATGAAGCTTATAAAAAAGTTTATTTGCACAAGTTCCTTTTTAACACAGACATTTATAAGTATACACATTTTTGAGGAATTTAAAGTCATATTTATCAAACAATCATTACAATATTTATCAAGTGGTGGTCTATTGAAATGTTTAGTTAATTTTCATCTACTAAATATTCATCAGCTAAATTTTACTTCTTTATACCCAATGCCTGATCAGTCAAAAGAGGAAAAAAGGTTTTAAAGGAATAAAACTTGCTGTATATGAGACCCACAACCTGACCTGATTAAAGTCTGTAAGGCTGCTGCACACACTTTAATAGAGATAGTGCCCTGGTGCTAACAGTAGTATTATATAGAATTTGTGAAAAATGCTGTTGCACTGTAGGGACTTTTGCAGTAAAAAAAACTTTATTAGAATCGACGTTTTGACCCTCAATGGGGTGTAAAAATGTTGATTCTAATAATAGAGTCCAACAGCATTTTCCACAAATGTGATATATATATATATATATATATATATATATATATATATATATATATATATATATATATATTTATATATACACACACACACACACACAAATGAGCATTCACACATTTTGCAGTACAATTTCAAGTTTCTTTCTCTTGTGTGCTGATTCCAAAGCAACCTTTAATCATAATGTATTACACTCTAAATACAACTACAGTTATTTAAGGCGTAATTATAGCAGATGCATGTTAGATTTAACCAATAGGTATTGTGAACCGTTAGCGTACATGTTAAAGGGGTGGTTCACCTTTAAGTTAACTTTTAGTATGTCATAAAATGGCCAATTCTAAGCAACTTTTAATTTGGTTTTGATTATATATTTTTTATAATTTTATAGTTATTTGCCTTTTTATTCTGACTCTTTGCAGCTTTCAAATGGGCGTCGCTGACCCCTTTTAAAAGCAAATACTCTGTAAGGCTACACATTAATTGTTATTGCTACGTTTTATTACTCATTTCTATTCAGGTCCTCTCCTATTCATATTCCAGTCTCTTATTCAAATCAGTACATGGTTGCTAGGGTAATTTGGACCCTAGCAACCAGTTTGCTGAAACTGCAAACTGGAGATCTGCTGAATAAAAACTAAATAAGTTAAAAACCACAAATAATAAAAAATGAAAACCAATTGCAAATTGTCTCAGAATATCACTCTCTACATCATACTAAAAGTTATATCAATGGTGAAAAACCCCTTTAATACTTAGTACTAATTCTACTGAAAGGCTGCTGTCCCCTTTCTGACCCTGAGAAATAGAGTGAATGTGAAATAGAAACATTTTCAAGTGGGGGAGAGGTAGTAATGTGCATGTGCCTAGAACCTGATCACTGTGCCAGCAATATTTGTATATATACCTTGTCTATATCTTATTTCTCAGCCATGTGTCCTCACTCATAGCAGATTAGTAGTTTAGTTTAGTATCTTAGATCACCCACAGCATTTATCCTTCAATAAATGATCATGCTCTATTCAGGCACACTGTGCAGATGAAAGAGGCAGATGCATTTTAGGTTTAACCTACAGTTAACCTTGAAAGTTATTTTACACAGTATTCTGTGTAATGGTTAATAAAGTGACACGTAGAATAATTGTTGTCCCCTTTCTGACCCTTAGCATTGAAAGGTAAAATGAAATTGTTACATTCAGTAGGGAGAGTAGCATCAATGTGCATGCTCCTAGAACTAACTCTGTTCATTTGGTCCTTGTTGTACTAGATTGCTGTGCCAGCAGTATCTCACTGATATGAAGCACCTTGAATATACCATATTCTTTAGTCATGTGTCAAGACTCTGACAGCAGATTAGTAGGTTAGGTACCTATGTGAGACCAAAGTTAGACAGATGCCACAGGGAGCTGATTCTCAGCCTGCAGAAAACCTGCTGAACAAGAATCAGACCTTAACTAGTGCCAGATTCCTTCCTTGCCCACAGCCTGAACCACTGGGTTAATGTGGGTGCAGGCACAGATGGGAGATTTTGGTGCCGAAATGCATAGATGGAATTTGATTTTTTTGTTTGGAGAGGCTAAAGTTGACTGTATACAAGGCAATATATTAAACGTAAGATTTGCACCAGTATGATAACCTGTAACTATCTCTACAATTCCCACCAACTTCAGTACAAAGTTCAGTCGGAACTGTATTTTTCAGGAATACCTTTCAATATTCCAACACTGAAATCACTGTATACTTGACAGAAAATATGTTAAGGTGCTTTATTGCTCACTGACATAGTAACACAGTAATTTAGGTTGAATAAATACATTTACCCATCAAGTTCAACCTTTGAAACCAACCTGCTAATTCATCCAAAGCATATAGTGAAAGGCAGTGGACACTTATTAAATACAGTGATAGAGTAATGATACCCCAGCACAGTGGGTACTGATACCAGTCACTTTCATTTACAATGCCCCCCTGAACATTGGGTAACATCAATTCCATGCCAGTTTCATGTATTATGCCCCGACTCCCCAGAAAATGTAGGATAAATTCAATGCTAATTCTATGCTTATCTATAATAAGTAACACACTAAATAAGAGAATAAAATCATTACAAATTTAATGTACAATACCCAGAACACAAATAACAGAATAAATGCTTGTTTTTTATCGCCTGTAATACTTAAGAACCAAAGTTTAATCCACAGAGTGTACATCTACTTAAAACATTTCTGGTTACAGCAAGGCAAAGGGTTAATGCTGTTAAGGTGAGAGATGCTGCAAAGTTTTCAGCACTGAGGGACTGTCTAAAGTATTTGTTTGATTAAGACAATTCTTTACTGCAGTTCTTATAGAACTTAAAGTTTGGGTGGAAGGTGATGCTAATTAACTCCAGTGTCAGCTGCAGAAAAACTTCAGAGACAGGAATTCCTGCACTTTCCCGCTCCCTAATATCGATCTCCCTTGATGCAGCTGGTTCAAGCCCTGGTACTGCCATGCAGGCATTTCATTGGCTGCAGAATGGGTCAAACATTAACCTCTAGCCAATCCAATTCCAGTGATACCAGGACTCTCATGGCAAAACATGAAGCATCTAAGCTTTTATTAGTCAAAAAATATAGCTAAACGCAGAGGTGAGAGGACATACACCACCCCTTGCAGGTTTCGCACTATAAAGTCAGGGTTAGGGAGTAGGGCATTTATTTATTTATTTTTTTTTTTAAGGTGTCAAAATACAAACTCTTGCATTTTGGTGCTGAAATTCAATGCACATACATCCAGTTAGCTGATGAAGTGGTTCAAGGGTGCAAAGGGCTATACAGAGGTCTATAGAGATAATAGCACTGCATTTATATTATTATGCTTGCTTTGTTTTTCTCTTGCTGTGATGGGTTTTTAAGTCTTAAATGGGTTGTTCAGCGTGATATTCTGAGACAATTTGCAATTGGATTTAATTGTTTATTATTTGTTATTTTTTAGTTATTTAGCTTTTTATTCAGCAACGCTTTGGTTTGCAATTTAAGCAAAATATTGGGTATTATAGTTTTACATTAACCTTGGTAGCAGGCAAATTATTAAACAAAAATTACATTGCCCAACATGCAGTGGGAGAGGGAGGCAGGAACATTAAAGGAGAATTCAACCTGTGGGAAAAAAAGTTTTTTTCCCCCACAGGTTGAATTCTCCTTTAAATCCATATCTTGCCTAATTTTTACTTAAAGGGGTGGTTCACCTTTAAGGTAACTTTTAGTATGTTATAGAGTCGCCAACTCTAAGCAACTTTTCAATTGGTCTTCATTATTTATAGTTTTCTGACTCTTTCCAGCTTTCAAATGGGCATTGATCAGGGATGGGCGAATTTGACCCGTTTCGTTTCGCCAAAAATTCGCCACCGGCGAAATTTTTGCAGATGCCCATTAAAGTCTATGGGCGTCAAAAAAATTTTGTCGTGCGGCGAAATTATTTTGTCGCACGTCTTTTTTTTTTGACGCACAACTCCATACAAGTCTATGGGCATAATTTTTTCAGAGAAACGAGGCGAAAAAATTTGCCCATCCCTAGCATTGATGACTCCTACTAAAAAACAAATGCTCTGTAAGGCTACATGTATTGTTATAGCTACTTTTTATTACTCATCTTTCTACTCAGGTCTCTCCTATTTATATTCCAGTCTCTTGTTCAAATCATTGCATGGTTGCTAGGGTAATTTGGACCGTAGTTACCAGACTGCTTCAATTGCAAACTGAAGAGCTGCTAAATAAAAAGCTAAATAACTCAAAAACCACAAATAATAAAAAAAAGAAAACCAATTGCAAATGACTCAGAATATTACTCTCCACATCATTCTAAAAGTTATCTCAAAGTTGAACAACCCCTTTAAACCCAGAAGGCCCAGGACAACTTTCCCCCCATTGCCAGCTCTGTATGTAAATATATATATATATGTATCCCTATGTACAGTGAATCAAACTTTTAATTGATTAATATTTGGGTCCACATTAGGACGCCTTGTACATGAACTGTGGGTCCTTTTGCTATATATATTTAACATTTTTTTTTAGCCTCTAGGGTCACATCATTTAACAAAACAAGGACACAGCAATTCTGCTACTGAACAGGTATGTTTATGTTACAATATGTGAACACAAAACATTTATTTGTATTTCCCATAGAAAAAATAAAAGTAGGCCCGAACTGTCAGTGCAGACGTATGGGTTATGTCCAGGTTCACCTTGGAGGCAGAACAGAAGAATTCGTCTCTTGGCCCCTCCCTCAGGATATATAGGCTGGCTCCACCTCTTTTCCCCAGTTCTGTTGTAAAACTCGGTGAGGTGATGAAGAGACAGCAAGATATGAAGGAAGGTCAAGAGACACAAGTAGGAATTATAGAGATAGAGAGACAGAGTAGAGAGTCCTGACACCCATACTAAAATCAGGCTGGGTGGGCCTACTAGAAAAGAATTTATTAGGAGTATAAATCCCTTTTTCTCTAGTCGGCCCTCTTGTCAGTGCAGACGTATGGGACGTTCCAAAGCTGTCCCCTAATAATTTGGGTTGGTACTACAAGTCCTGATTTTACCCCACAATTGAATTAAACATGCCTCTCCACTACTGCAGCTTGTAAAACTTTACAGCCAAACACGGCCGTTGTAGAAGGAAAAACATGTAACTGGTAAAACTTAATAAAGGTGTTGGGTGAAATCTACTCTATCTTGAACTTTTGGCTGTGAATGAACTGGTTCAAAAATTTGAGGTTCAACAATGGTTTGAATGATCCTTCTTTTTTTGTGACTAGAAAGAGGTTGGAATAGAACCCTTTGAGTCTTTGGTTGTTTGCTACTAGTATAATAACCCCTGACTGTTGTAGAGATTCGATTGCTTGATTTAAGGCAAGTAGTCTGTGCGGGGGATCTACTGACAGAACGAACCATCTTGGTGGTAATTTTGTGAAGTGTATTCTGTAGCCCTCTTTGATAATCAGGAGTACCCAACTGTCCAGAACATGTGTTTCCCAGCAGGATAGGAAGGTGGACAGGCGCCCTCCTACTATGGGTAATTGTTGGAGGCAGTCAGGCTGAAGTGGCTTTAGGGGTGGTAGGCTTTCTGTGTCTACCCTGTTGCTGCCACTGTTGTTTATTGGGCCTCGCCCCGTCTTGTGTTACTGGTACGAAAGTAAGGGGAACAAAAATTGCGGTTGGGAGTAGACCATGTGTGTCTACCAGTAGATCTGTTGGCATTAGGGCTTAATTGGTCTTGACACCCTTTTTTTCCTATTGGAAGGAAGGTGCTCTTTCCACCCGTAACTTCAGTGATAATTTGTTTGAGATCTGGTCCAAACAAAGCAGCTTGTTTTTAGAAGCTGTGTCCCCTGACCACTGGCGAAGCCATAGGGTCCTTCGAGCCATCACCGAATTGGCTGAAGACTTTGCCGCCAGGCAGACGATTTCAAGGGCTGAATCTGCTACGAAGGACAGGGTAGTATCTAGTCTACTGATGTGCCTGTCTAAATCCTGAGCTGAAGCCGGTGGATTTGCCCATTGTTTAGCTGTGCGGGCCAGGCCTGCTGCTGCTGGTCTGAGAATAGCTGCCATTTGAGTGTAAGCTCTTTTTAGGGAAGACTCTGATTTCCTGTCCATAGGATCTCTAAAGGCCGCTTCTTCGGTTGGCAAGGTAGTTTGTTTAGAAACACTATAAATAGCTAATCAATCTTTGGTGGTTTATCCTAAACTTTGCGCTGTTCCTCTGGAACTGGATAAGTATCATAAAATCTTTTATTCAAGGTAAATCGCTGGTCTGGTTGTGACCATTCAGTGTCAATAGTTTGGGTGATTGACTTGAATATGGTGAATGACCGGGATTTATTTTGGTGTACACCTAGGACCCTATCGACTTTTGAGATAGCCGTGGCTTCATCTTTTATCTCTAATGTCTCCATCATCTCTCTAAGGAGCTTCCTGGAAATATCTGGTTTGGCAAATGTAGGTTGCTCTGATTCTGAATCACTGATTGAGTCAGAAGTCACCTCCTCTGATTCTGGTAACATTGAATCATGAAAGGAAATGGCATCAACATTAGATGAGGGGCTTTCCTCACTATCAGACATGTCAGGTGGAAGGTATTGAGCCTTACGTTTGGTGGCTCTTTGTGGTATGGTAGGAGGTTGGAACGCTGTCTTTATCTACTCTAAGAAGTCTCCTACCTGAGGAGGGAGTTGTGGTGTTACATGAGAAACTGGTTGCATAGTTATTGGATCATTAGAAATGGACTCCTCATTCCCCTGTAGCTCCAGTATGGCTGAGTTAGTGTCAAGATTAATATCCTGTGGAAATAGGGTTGGTGGCTCAAGAGGCTTACAGTCAGTGCAGTATAAAGATTCTGACTTTCTCAGAGTATGCCTACATTTTCTGCATTTAACCACTTTTGCTGGCTTCTTAGTTGATTTCTTTACAGAGTTTGCAGCCTGCATGTTGACTCTTAAGTCCCTAAGCGAGTCTGCCCTTTCCATAGTAGAGGTAGCAATTGTATAGTTGCACAGTTTTGGTGTAATAAAGGCTGTGTGTAAACGCCTTGCACGCTGGCCATGAGAGCTCAGTGTGCTGACTGCTCCTGTTGTGATGCGCAACTAGAAATGGCGCTGCGCTGTGACGTAATGACTTTGCGTAACGTCGCGTTCAGTCTTTCACGCCAAAACAGAAGCGGTCACCTAAAAGGAAGATGGTGGATTCTGGTTGCACAGAGCGCGCTTACCAGACATAGTGCCTTGCGCTGTATTGGAAAGTTTGCCACACTGAATGAGCGATTCTGCTTACCTAGGGACACAGCACTAGTAATAAAGGCTCTGGATACTGTGAACAGACTCAAAGTAGCTCTCCATGCTGCCCATGGGGATTAACCCCATGTGTACCTGAGACAATTCTCACTGGGCTCTGTGGTAGCACTGCATACCTAGCCCTGGGGAGTAATAATTAGTCTGATCTACTCCACCTACTGTTAATTGCCAGTAAGGAGGAAGAATCCTGACACAATGGGAGACAGCTCTGCATGCCTCCATAATGTGTGTATAAGGCTGTCCACTAACTGCAAAATGCCAGCCAGGAGGGATCAGCTTGAATCGGTGGGAGAAAGAACTGCATGCCTCCATATTAAATGTTGTAAAAAAATATAAATAAATAAAACTAGAAGAAGAATTTCTGTCCTTCACCTCCAAGACAGGACAAAGAACTGGGGAACAGAGGTGGAGCCAGCCTATATATCCTGAGGGAGGGGCCAAGAAAACAATTCTTCTGTCCTGCCTCCAGAGGTGAACCTGGACATAACCCATATGTCTGCACTGACAGGAGGGCCGACTAGAGAAATATATATATATATCTATATATATCTATATGTGTGTGTGTGTGTGTGTGTGTGTATATACCACAATGAAAAGACTGCACCAGTCAGGTCTTGAAAAAAAGTGAAAAACATTTTTATTCAAAATGAATCAGTTAATAGTGCTGCTCCAGCAGAATTCTGCACTGAAATCCGTTTCTCAAAAGAGCAAACAGATTTTTTTATATTCAATGTTGAAATCTGACATGGGGCTAGACATATTGTCAATTTCCCAGATGCCCCAAGTCATGTGACTCATGTGCTCTGATAAACTTCAATCACTCTTTACTGCTGTACTGCAAGTTGGAGTGATATCACCCGCCTCCCTTTTCCCCGACAGCAGCCAAACAACAGAACAATGGGAAGGTAACCAGATAGCAGCTCCCTAACACAAGATAACAGCCACCTGGTAGATCTAAGAACAACACTGAATAGTAAAAACCCATGTCTCACTGAGACACATTCAGTTACATTGAGAAGTAAAAACAGCAGCCTGCCAGAAAGCATTTCTCTCCTAAAGTGCAGGCACAAGTCACATGACTGGGGGCAGCTGGGAAATTGACAATATGTCTAGCCCCATGTCAGATTTCAAAATGAATATAAAAAAATCTGTTTGCTCTTTTGAGAAACGGTTTTCAGTGCAGAATTCTGCTGGAGCAGCACTATTAACTGATTCATTTTGGAAAAAAATTGTTTTTCCCATGACAGCATCCCTTTAAGCAATATGGCTTGCAGTTTGGCTATGGTTTTTCCGGACCTTAAAACTATTGTTAAATGAAACTGGTGAAGTGATTTCCTTTGTGCGATACCTAATAATGTTAACTTATACGGTTTATGGCAACTCTTTTCTCTACTTTCTCTCCCTTTGCTCCTCCAAATTTCTATTACTTTCGATTACTATTTTATTTTATTTGTGTTTGCTTACTTTGTGAAAATAAATAAAAACATTTGTTTATAAAAAAAAACAAAAGTTACATATCCTTGCTCTCTCTTTCTCTGTTGGATAACGGGTTTGTGAATATCTGATTTTTTTTTTGTTTTAGATGGAACCTATTTTGAAATCCTAGATTGTAAACAACTTGCAGACGAAGAGGTTGCATTTATAAAAAAACTGAAACCCAGCCACATCCTCGCATTTGCCACGGGAAGTGGAAATATACCCGCTCTAGGATTTTCTCCAAGGCCACGAATATCGTTCATTCATGATGAGGATCGTGTTTACCCAATTGCACGCACATGCAACAATGAGCTTCAGTTATTTGTCAATGCCAAAACAACCAAGGATAATAATTTTTTATATTTCTTATTGACTGCTCTTATGAATGGGGCAGTATTTAGCACTGTCTAATTAAAATTTAAAGCACAGTCATTGATCTGTAGCCTATCAAGCAATTGTATCCCATTCAGAACTGTTAAAAAGAAATATGAAAAATTATTATCTTTTGTTGTATATTTTCTGTTCATTTAAGGAGGAACTATCATGAATTCTGAATAGATAAAAAATAGTTTATGTAAAAAGGACTTAATTTTCTACCATTGTGAAGATAACAGATGAAGATCACTGCATCAAGAGCAGTATTCCTTCCTCACTTCTGGCAAACTGCCAAAATCATTGTTTCTCCAAGTTATTCAACCAGTAGTAGGAGTGCTTATGCTAACAAATACTGTCTCTTTTTTTCATCCATTCCTCGTGAAGTCATCAGTAAGTGCTGTATGTGTTATAATCATTGTGCAAGACACAGTGCTGCCGTGCATTCAAGGGAGTGTGCATGAGAATGTAAACACAGGAATATTGTTTACAGTACAGTGGGGTCTTCTTTTCACTGTGCTCTACACAATATTAATAAGATATACAGCCTTTACTATTGACTTTACATGGATTCTCTGCAAAGCATGGCTGAAAAAAGAGACAGGGTTTGTTAGTACAAGCACTCCAATTATTAGAAGAGTAATAGAGTGTGCAACAATGATTTTGACAGCCTGCCAGAAGTGAGGAAGGAACATTGCAGAAAGCTATGAATTCAGTGAGCTTCACAACAATACAAAAATAAAAAACATGTTTAAGGAATGATTTCTTTTTACAGAAACTATTAAGGTAAATGGTCCATGGGGGTGTTTAATCACCAGCCATAAATCTCTGCTTCTGCAGGTGACTAATTTCCTCCAAATGCTTTCCTACTTGTAATAAAGTAAATCGCTGGTGGTCAAACCAAGAGTCACTTTGGTCTTGCGACTTTGGAAGACTAAAGGAACACATGCTTCAGTCATCGATTCACCAGGCTGTTGGTTAGCATTTGTAGGAGATTAGTTGCCTGCAGAGATTCATTACTAGTGATTAAACTCCTTGTGGCCCATTCAGTTATACTTGGCACTAAAAATTCATAATAGTTCCCCTTTAATGTTTAGTGTGTGTCACAGGCAGTTTTCATTGTTTCTACACTGCAAGAAAATGGTTGTTTTTTTTATATTTGCTTGCACTTCAAGAAATACTATACACTTGTTTTTCATATTTGCGTGCACTGCAAGAAATAAACTTGTGTGTGTTCATATTTACTTGCACTGCAAGAAATACACTTGTTGTTTCACATTTGCTTAAACTTGTTTTTTCATATTTACTTGCACTGCAAGAAATAAACTTTTGTGTTTTTATATTGCTTGCACTGCAAGAAATATACTTGTTTTTTCATATTTGCTTGAACTGCAAAAAATACTTGTGTTTTTATAGTTTCTTACCCCAAAACAGATATGACAGCATCTTAGTCAGTTATACATTTCAGTGTTACATAGGTCAATCTGTCAAATCAAGGCATTTACTATAGAATATCTTATTCATGATTAAAGGCTTCCAACCATTACACATTTTCAGAGTTGTAAGAAAACTAAGAAGCTAAGAAAAAAACAATTAATGAACATATTACTAATATATTTTGTGTCTTGTTTTTTTTTTTTGCTACCTGGGGGGCAGTGGACTAAGGGTTGGGGGGATTTCAAAGTTTGAGATGCTGGTATGGGCAGGTGTTTTGATATCCAGGAAGACCACACCTAATCAATTTTTTGGGGCAACCTCTCTGTAGGTATTGTATGAACTGATTAATTGGTATGAACTGATTCCCTTCTTTTGGACAGGATGGTTTGACTTCCACTTCATGGCGATGAGCTTTGACTGTATAAAGAGAGGGTTGAGGAGGGTGGCTTATGTTACTTGATTCAGTGACAACATTTTGGGAGTAACCAGAAAAATAAGTGCTAATTAAGCCCAATTTCTCCTGTCACTTTTGTTCAGAACCTCTTGATGGTAGGGCAGACTGGAGCATGAAATCTACTGGAGAATGAGAACATTTGGAACAGAAATCAGGACTATTAGACTTTATCGTATTAAATCTGTATGGGTTTAAGTTCTATGTAGGTAGCACATTTGTATAATTTTGTCCCTAAAGCTAATTAAGGGAGTGGTTCTTCATTAGATTAACTTTTAGTATATTATAGAATGGCTAATTCTAAGCAACTTTTCAACTGGATTATTTTTTAAAGTTTTTGAGTTATTTGCCTTCTTCTGACAACAAATGTTGTATGAGGCTACAAATAAGCTACTTTAAATGTCTCATCTTTCTATTCTGGTCCTTTCCTATTCATATTCCAGGCTCCCTTTCAAATCAATGTATGGTTGCTAGAGTAACTGAGACCCTAGCAACCAGAGTGCTGAAATAGAAAACCGGATAGTTGCTGAATAAAAAGATTAGGGGCTGATTCACTAACTTCGAGTGAAGGATTCGAAGTAAAAGGCTTGGCTAACTTTTTTTGTTCGAAGGATATTCCTTCGATCGTTGGATTTGAATCCTTTGAATCGTTCGATTCGAAGGTTTTAATCTTTCGATCAAAGGAATTATCCTTCGATCGAACTATCTGCGCTAAATCCTTTGACTTCGATATTCGAAGTCGAAGGATTTCAATTCCTAGTCGAATATCGGGGTTTATTAACCCTCGATATTCGACCCTTAGTGAATCAGCCCCTAAATAACTCAAAAACCACAAATAATAATAAAACCAATTGCAAATCATTTCAGAATATCCCGCTCTACATCATAATAAAAGTCAATTTAAAGTTGAGAAACTCCTTTAACATATCATTATGTGTTTCTAGGATGTAATTCCACAGTTCTTAGGTAAGATGGGGATGTCCTGTGACATTTTTAACTGGATCCCTTGGCCTGTTCAGGGTTGAAATGAGGATACTGGTTTGGATAGGTTGGGGGTTGAAGGCTAGCTCCTCTATTCACCATGGTGAGGTATCAATGTGAGTGTGGCCAAAACTGAAAGAGCCTGAAGAACATAGTATTGGGTAAGTTAAATGTGTCTTTCAGATTCTCAAAGGTGAACTCATTTCCTTGGACTATGACATGCTCCAGGTGTTTTATATTGCACTGAGCTTGTATTTTGTGGTCAGGTATAGAGCATAATGAGTGAGCTGTGGGTTATGCCAAAGGGGTATGTTACCAGAGTACTGTGATTCCACCCTAACATGAAAAGCACACAAAAGGAAATATAGACAGACTGCTATAGGGAAATTTGTGTCTGTTAGAATACACAGAAAATGCTTTAGGACAATCAACAAATCTATAAACTTGGAAGCAAGTTTTGGTTGTATAAAAACCATATGTACTGCCAAACAGAGTCTCAATGTAGGTTGACAATCCACATAGGGGCTATTAATGGCCAATCACAGCACTTATTTGGCACTCCAAAAACATTTTTCTTGCTTGTGTTGCTCCCCAACTCCTTTTTCTTCTGAATGTTGCTCACTGGTTCAAAGGGTTGGGGATCCCTGCCATAGGCAGAGGGTGATATTTTTGTTTGGGAAGGCTATACCGTCCACTGCTTGTTTCATACTCAAAACACACAAAAAAGTACATACAAGAGTCATTCATGGACAGTGGGCAAGTTTGCACCAGGGCTGCAATCCATAGCAACCAATCTGTGATTAGCAATTTTATCTATCTTCAGGTTCAACACTGAAAGCAAAACTTCATTGCTATGGGTTACTGCCCAGGTGCACATGTGCCCACTGTTTATAAATAAGCAAGTGTCACCTTTATGCGTCATTATGCACCCCAGAATAAATGCAGTGCAAATGAAATGCATTATTAATTATATGTAAATATATAAAAAAAAAAATATGTATTACCAAATACAGGTATGGTACCTAATATCCATAATCCTCGGGACCTGAGGTATTCTAGATAATGGAAATTTCCGTAATTTGGATCTTCGAAAATCATGTAAACATTAAATAAAGCCAATAGGTTGGTTTTGCTTCCAATAAGGATTAATTATATCTTATTTGGGATCAAGTACAAGCTACTGTTTTATTATTACACAGATAAAGGAACATCATTTTTAAAAATTTGGATTATTTGTTTATAATGGGAGATGCAATCTCTATGGGAGATTGCTTTTCCATATTTCAGGGCTTTATGGATAACGGGTTTCTGGATAACGGATCCCATACCTTTGGGAATAATTTCAACTGAACATATTACTTTAGGTTGAACAGTAATCAATCGTTCAGAGTAGTCAGCACAGCTTCCTGTCTTTTTCTTGATTTGTGGTGCAGGTTTCCCTAGTGGCCACTTTTCCACAGGTATAACTTTTGGTTGAAAGATGAAACAGCACCACTCCTTTGTAAAATAAAAAGGAGTGGTGCTGTTTCATCTTGCAACTGAACAGTAATGAATGAAATCCTGGAAATGTAGTGTAATAAAATCTTGCTTCCTGTAGACTAGTGCTTTAGCCAAGTTTAGAGGTTCTAAAATAACCCAGATTTTAACTACATTTAATCAGGGACTCATAAAGATATTAACATACGCACACACAGATTAAGACAGTATAACCAGGCCTATTTAGACAGGAGCACACATAGAGATGCAGTAATACTGGGACAGGCAGTGAAAATGAACACACATATTTGGCAGGCACATAGATACACAACATATACACATTCTTAGGCAGCCCACAGACACTGGCATACACACAGATGCAGACAATCAGAATCTTAGACAGGCCAACACTGATTCAGAAGAGATTTGTAGTTACACATCCAGTAAATAAACCAGGATCTCTCAAATATCCACACCTGATGCCCCAAGTTTCCCCAGGTGCAGCTTCTCTGTTCCTTCCTAAGAAGCTGAAGTTGTTAAAGACAGCCAGAAATCAAATGGACCAAGCTAAATAATTTGGCCAATGACTTATGAATATCATCTCAACCTGATGATTTCATAGCAAACAGCTCACATTAATTATCATAAATATGTAATATACATACAGACACATGGGCTGCAGCAGCACTGACACTCACTTCTCATAACGTCTGAGCTGGCACAATTATCTGAATCTCACTGGAGTTCCGGCCTCCTCCTTTCTCTCTCTGCTCTTGCTCCCTCCACTATTTGAGATTGACAGTGGCACTCTCCAATCAGCTTCATCCTGCCAGAATATACAGCATACCTCCCAACTGTCCCTTTTTCGGAGGGACAGTCCTTCTTTTGACAGCTCAACCCGCAGTCCCTCATTTGTACTGGAAAGTCCCTATTTTCTCTGCACTGAACAGCCAGAAAAAGAAACAAAGTTTCTCACTTAATTGGCTTTTAGCAGAGAGCCCAGAACAGCTAACAGGTGCAAATAAGATACTTTGTAACAATTTTGAGACACAAAAACACAGTTTAGATAAGGAGAAATATTTTTAAACTTTCATAACCTGCCAAATTTTGTAAAACAAACATGGTAATTAGGGGGTGTGGCCACAGAAAGGGTGTGGTCAAAAAAATTGCTGCGCTACGTGCGGGAAAAAATTTTTTGTCCCTCTTTTTATGTCCAAAATGTTGGGAGGTATGATACATGCTTCCTTAAAGGAGCAGCAGTCTTCACGGCATCCATCTTCCGGGTCCTCGGTAAGATGATTGGGAGATCAGCAATCTCTGTCAATTTTGGCACATGCACAGTTGTCGCAATCCGCAAGGCCGGATTTACATAGTGGTCACCCCTAGACCCACTGGCATTCATGGCTCCTGTCCCCTCCCCTTTATTCATGCAAATTTTCATCATCTGGACTGGAGCAATGGGATTGGCGCATGGGAAATTTAAAAAATGATTGTATCTCCAGCGCATCCCCAGTGTTTTTGAACCGATGTGGGTTTGTTTGGTCAGCATGCCACCCCCATAAAATCCTGCCGCCCTAGGCCCGGGCCTAGGTGGCCTTTCCACAAATCCGGGCCTGGCAAACCAGCAAATTGCTCCAATTGCGCATGCGCTGACATACCGAACTCCCAGTCAGTTTACGGAGGAGCCGTAAGATGGATGCCGTGAAGTCTGCTGCCAGAATCTGTGACAAGGGGTAAGTATAAGGCATGGGGCATTTCCCCGGGGGAAGTTAGCCTGGAGGAGGGAGGGGGGTCTACATGGGGTGGGGTTATGGGATTTTTTCCTACAGGGTTTCCTTCTCCTTTAACTCTTGCTTAGAGAAGGTACAGCCGTTTTGGATGCAGGCTTATGGTTCTTGTTAGGATTTTATTTAAAGCACATACCCTATTTGGAAACCCTACCCTGCTGGTTTGGGAAGGCTAAGCCTCCCCAAGCCTTCATTATAATCCCATGGTTTGCACTCATACAAACTGCTGGAGGGGCACCCATATTGTGTCCCTGTATGTAGCACAGTATGAACTGTTTATCTTAGGTTGGTCCTGATAGGTTTCCCTATATCCTGCTGTCTCCTGCCTTCCTTATACTCCATGCTTGTGCCATACTTTGCCTGCCCTATGCTCCTTGTGTGTGTCATACTCTGCCTGCCCTATACTCCCTGTGTGTGCCATGCTCTGCCTGCCCTATGTTCGATGTATTGATGTCACAAAAGGATATGTCAAGGTTCCGGTAGTGTGCTTCTTCTGCCGGTTTAAATAATGTTCCCCCTCAGACTTGTAGTAAAGCTCAACCAGTAATGTAGAGAAAACCAGCACTCACTAGCACGAAGTTTACATAAAAAAGACAAAAAATAATACCAATACAGTGTAGTATTTTGTAAAAATGTTAACACACCTTTTAGTGTTTAAGCGAAGTAATGAACATAGGTAATTGTTATATGCGCACTTTTTACTAAGATCGTTGTGAGTGTAATTTTAACTTATTGGCTAATAAAATATTTACACTATGTCAGTACCTTCTTATAGAGCTGCAAGATTTGGAGCAGATTGGTGAACCATCAGCCCAATAACTCTCCCAATGCATCTCAGACAAGATACGCAGTTCTTAATATGACTTAGAAAACTCGTTTCCCATATGAGTGATGAGTGATATTCCTGCAGTTAGCACCAAGTATTATGTTTTTGGTATGTTACCATTAATGTGGACATGGTCTTTAAAGTTCTTGTAGTTTCATGGGTGTGGTTTAAAAAGAGGGAGTGTAGGCCAAAAGGCCAGAACAATTCAAGCCCTCTGTACCACAGAAGTTGGACAACACTGTGCTCCTGATAGCAAAACCTGCACTGGCCTGGGGCAACAGTGAGCAGCAATCCTCTTCCTCTCTCCCTCCTTCTTTCTTCACAATCCCACAGCCAATACATGCTTAGTAGAGTAAAAAAGCCATGCAAGTGGCACAAAGACAGAAGCAAGTCACACAGGTACCCAGTTTTCTGTTAACAAGAGCACTAAGCCAGGGTTTCAGGTAAATTATTACAATCCCTGGGGGTCCTTAATATTTTGGCAACCCCCCAGTGATTTGGGAGTGTCAATGATGGGGGGTGCTGTTAAGGACCCAATGTCGTTAAGGACCCTTCCTTTAAAGACAACTGTACTTTGGGTATCTCAAAGTACAAAAATCTGTACAGCCAGATATTGACTTTATATAGAAATGATTACCAAGGGGCATGTTTAAAGATTAATTTAAAAAAATGACTGCAACTTTTAATACATAAACCCATAAATATGCTGTACCCATAAGGGACTTAGGGGTAATGTTCTGTGCTGAAATCTCTGCACGATATTTTAGGTTTATCCCCCAACATTCTTCTTTACATAGTGATTTATGGGAAACTGGTTGTGCAGGGCTATACTTAATGCTCTGTACCCCTTTAATGTTTTTTTCAATCTAGGGGGGCATACCATGCGATCTCTGCCTCTGGCCCACTGCTACCTTAAAGCAGGCCTGACTCTATTAATATTTATTTATTTAGTTTTGCCTTGCACTAACCCTATCAGGTTATTTAAAGAACATGTAAAGTACTTCACTTGGTTTATTCTACTGCACAAACAAAAAGCTGATTTAGGGCTGCCTGCAGAAATATATATAAGATGCTGGGGCAGTGCTTTTCCTTGGCAGGTGTTGGTTTCTCCTAACATAAACACTAACCCAAGGATAAATACACACAAACTATTTCACTTAGATGTACCTAACATGTTGATGCTCCACATGAAATGTGCTTTACATGCTCTTTGAGACAGGGGCTCATTTATCAACACTGGACACAATTGCCCATGCACCCATGGTTACCCATGGCAACCAATTGTTGCATTCATTGTCCTACCTGCAGCTGCCTGAATAAAGCCAGACACTGATTTGTTACTATGGGTTACTGCCCATGGGCAGATTTGCCCAGTGTTGATAAATGAGCTCCTGTGTGCTTAGCTATTGCATGCAGAAATGTATTATTTTTCAAAAAAAGTTATGTATTTGTTTAGAAAATAGTAAATTCAGATAAAATCAGTATTTCATGAATACTTCATATACTTTGAAGGTGAACTATTACATGCAAGACAACAATTCAAGAAAATATGTAATTGCTATATGACATAGTCCTGCAGGTTTGCATGGGCAACTGCCCATGGCAGAAAATTAATTATTCACAACATCAAGCCTGTGAGGTCTGTTCAGTTCATTTGCTTTTCAGCAATAAATTGCCCCACAATATTCACAGCTTTTTCATAAAGTTGTTCACAGTTGTTGAGGTTTACCAAATCCTGTGGTATTTCAGCAGTCAACATCTCTAAAAGTTCAGGGGGTGCATTAATTCTGACATCTGGTACTTCAACCTGGGTCAGGTGTACTTCTTCTATACTGTTTTCTTCCTCTGAAGGGTTGTGTAAGTGCAGGTCTGTTAGATGATTGTTTAGTTCATGCAGCTGTAATGGAGTATAGTTTGACTCTGTTGAAAGGCTATGATTGTTATGGGCTTTTATGTGGTCAGACAACATATTATTGATAAACTTTTTAAAAACCCAATGCAAGCAGAATAAATCCGTATCATTCAGTGGATCAAGCAAGCAGATATTTTCTAAGTTGTAAAAAACTGATCTGAATGTGGAACTAATTAATCTGTTTATGTCTCTCCACAAGCGCTCAATCCTTTCATTGTGGACGGAGCTTCCTCTTATTACAGATGCTGCTGTTCTATGATGATCTGTCATAACTTGCCACACTTTCTGATTTTCACCACCAAGATCTGTTCTAACATGTATGGGCCATCCATGCACATGTACTGAGTTTTGAAACAAAGAATAAACTGTATCTGATTTGTTATTAGTGGAACAAGCAAGAAATAAAATAAGCCTACTAAACCCATCTATCGCTCCATGGATCACAAGCTTCCACCTGATCAGTTTATGCAATCCATCTAAGTGCCAGACATAATTCGGGCAGGGTGAATAATACACTCTCCTTGAGATGGTTGGTCTTTTTCTCACTGCAATCCCTTCAGGATCAACTTCATGAAGTATTGTTCTCAGGCGATGTCTCTGAACATATATTCCACGTGCTCTTAAGTGACCATTTATGAAAACTTCACCTGCATGCATGTGACACTTTTTAATATCTTTTATCTCCTCTTTCAATGTAGCATCATTAATGCTGGTGAATTTCTGCCATGAAATCCCATTTGCATCCATCAGTCTATAGACCATATTTCGACTGATATCCAATCGTCTTGCAATTTCAGATATGGTCAGCCTTAACTCAAACAATCTCTTTATATTATTAACTAGAACTCCCTAAAAATAAGGAAAAAATAGTTATAGATGAAGTGTTTCACTCATAAATTGTCAATGCATTGTCTTAAAAGCTATATGCAAAAGTCTGTGTAAAAATAATTAGTGTAAATGCTACAACAGGATTTACAACTAGGGATGAGTAAAATATTTTCAAAGCAAAAAAATGCCTACAGACTCTAATGTATAGTTGAAAAAAGTTGCACATTTTGAAAAATATTGCAAGAAAAACATCCATTGACTTTTGTCAATGTGTTTTCGCAAATTTTTGGTAAAACACGTCAGATTTGTCCAACACTATTTACAAATGTCATTCACATAATGTAAATTTTCTACTTAGGATTACCCATTGGCACATACTACTAGAAAAGTAATTTTTTAGGAAAATTATATATTTAAATTAATCAGTGTTTTACATAGGAGTTTTTATATAGGTCTAGTTTTCCTATAAGTTTTAGTATTTTTTAGAATATCCTATCACTAGCACATTTGCAATTGGTCTTCATTATTTTTTATAGAGTTGGAATTATTTGCATTCCTTTTCTGTCTCTTTTTATATTTCCAATTGGGGTCAGTGACCCTGAAAACCAAAAAATATTTCTCTGAGAGGCTACAATTTTATTGCTATTGTTATTTGCTATTGCTTAGCTTCCTATTAAGGCTCTCATATTTTCAAATTCCATGCATTTATTTATTTAAACCACTATGTGGTTGCTAGGGTAAGTAATAACATAGAAACCAATTAGCCACTGAAATACCACATTGGAGAGCTAAATAACTGAAAACAATAAAAATGAAGACCAACTAAAAAATGTTTTTGAATACCAATGTCTACATCATACTAAAAGTTAATATAGGCTTTAGTAAGAGTAGAATCAAGTTAAGAATGTGCCTTTGTAAATAGTGGATAGGAGAGAATGAAACACAGAATGGGTATTATTAGCAGGTTTTTAGTTGGTCTTCATTTGTATTTTTTATAGATTTTTAATTACTTGCCTTCCATTTCTGCCTCTTTTAAGCTTTTAAATGGAGTCACCAAATTACTATTGCTCTATGAAGCTCTAATTTTATTATTTTTACTTTCTATTACTTTTACTTTTTTTTTTTACTTCTACTCAAATCCCAGTCTCTCATTTTACTGCTTGGTTACTAGGGAGAGCTACTTGATTACAACTACAGGACTTTAGCTGTCATTTGCATGCTCCAATGTTCATGCTAGTGGATGCTATAGTTCAAGAAAACTGGAGTCAGATGACTAAAAGCTGCAGTTTGTATATCTGTGCAGCAAAGAGATTATAATCATACTCTCCCTGGATGTTTTATGTCTGAACTAAAACTCTGGGTGGTAAGCAGAAATTATAACTCAATGACAGGTGGGGGCTGCCATGACCTTACAACTGTTACTTAAATAAAACTTGCCAGTGTTACAACTACTACTCCAATTTAGGAAGGAAATGGTTTGTGCTCAGGGTCGGACTGGTGCATTTGGGGCCCTCCAGGTTCCAAACCGTGGGGGCCCCATGCACGCAAGGAATCCTACCGCATGTGCAAAATCCTCCACAGCGTGCTACACTTATTTTTCTTTTAGTTAGTTTAGGCTGATCAGGGAGGGGGTCTGGGCTGGCAGGGGCCCTTGAGAGCAGGGGCTATCATATGCACCTTTGTGGTAATAAACAGATAAAAATAGGGCTTGCTTGTGCCTGCTGATGTTGCACTCTGTTCCCCACACCGGATTTTTAATGCAGCACAAGAAGCAGAGTGCAGCTTTCCCCAGCACAAATATGTTTCTTATGTGAGCTCTTGCATGATTTGGTGCTCTTACACTTGTGCACCTAGAAACACAAATGACTCCATGTGAGTTATGCTATTTTTATACCTTTATCAGAAGCCTGCCATTTGCAAGGAATTATAGGGATTGTAGTTTCAATAGGGGCAGATTTATCAAAGGTTAAGGCGAATTTTCAAAGGAAAAAACATTGGCATTTCAAGCTATTTTTTGTGTACTTCGACTAGGGAAGAGTCGAAATTCAATTTGAATTTGAAAAAAATTAAAAGATTTGAATATCGAAATTTATCATGTACTGTCTCTTTAAAAATTCGACTTTGACCATTCATCATCCAAAACCTGCCAAATTGCTGTTTTAGCCTATGAGGGGCCTCCTAGAACCTACTTGGAATCAATTGGTGGACTTTGGGAAAAACTTTGAATCGGATTTGATCGAATGCAATATTTCTTCAATTAGAATGATTGAAAATTGGCAGAATACAGACCTATTCAAAAGAAAACGGACGATTTGACCGAAAAAAAACCTTTAGCTTAATTTCGGCTGATCTTTTTGAATTCAAAGCTTTTTCAATTCAAAATTCAACTCTTGATAAATATGCCCCTTAATGTGACATTTGTTCCATTAATATGTTTAACTCTCCCCCTCAAAAGTTGCTTATAATGGGGATCAGAGAGGAAATATGCCAGTGTGAAAGAATTCTATAAACATAGCTATAATCTCAGTCATAAAGCAGGGCAGGGATGCTTCTTTTAATGGGTGTCAGAGAGGAGCTGTGCCAATGTGAAATAATGTTGTGTAATAAACATATTTAGAATCTCAGCCATACAGCATGAAGTACGGCATACAGGCAGTGTAGGACAGGCAGAGTATAGCAAACACACAGGGAATATAGTATGTTGTGTACATAATATATTCATACTCCAGCAGTTTGTGTGAGATTTGATCAGGAGAATAATGCAGTCAATTAGAGTTTGGGTCTGAGGTGAACAGTACAGGTTTTTACAATACTGTGGGAGATTATAGGTTTGAACAATACATGCCTGAGAAAGACAAGGAGCAGTACTACTGAAAATGATCCTCTACAATCAGTTTGAAAAGTTATTTTCTGTCAACCAAACCAGAGGCACAAATTCAGTTCTTCAATTATGCTCCCTGTCTGCAAACAAAGAGGTGTTACGCACAGATATGATGTTACTAGAGGATGAGGGAGGAGAAATATGACTCAGGAAACATGGGCGGGCCTAAGTAAATATTGCTGAACTGAATAGATACAGGTATGGGACCTGTTATCCAGAATGCTCGGGACCTGGAGTTTTACGGATAATGGATCTTTCTGTAATTTGGGTCTTCATGCCTTAAGTCTACTAGAAATTCATTTAAACATTAAATAAACCCAATAGGCTGGATTTGCTTAAAATACGGATTAATTATCTTAGTTGGGATCAAGGACAAGCTACTGTTTTATTATTACAGAGAAAAAGGAAATTTTTTAAAAATTTGGATTATTTGGATAAAATTGAGTCTATGGGAGACAGCCATTCCGTAATTCGGAGCTTTCTGGATATCGGGTTTCAGGATAAGGGATCCTATACCTGTACTACTACTTTCAGATTCTGAAAATGCTTGATCTGGAGAGCTGTTAGAAATGAGTGAGAAGAAAGTGTTTATAACACACATTTTATTGTAGTAATTAATGTTATATATCTGTGAGAAAAATGGTATGGTTCATGGCAGTTCTCCTTTAAACCAAGTAATACCTGTGAAAAGAATAATTTTTGGGCACATTTGCACTACAGTACCAAAGAGTCTAATGAGTGCTTTATTCAAATGTATAGGGCATGCTATAAAATCCTCACACCCGCTTGCTTACATTTATCAGCTAGAAATCAGTAATCATGTACAATAACATTAAAACAAAAACCTGATCATGTGCTCTCACCTCAGAAGATGCCATATTTGAACACTGATGTGGAAGTATGCTGGAGCTCTTGAGAAAGCAGCACTAGCTGATCTAAAAGAGGTGGCTATTGATGTGTAGATCATATTACATTTAGAAGAAAGCTTTTGATTGGAAAATAAAATCATGCAGTGGATTGGTAACAGGAGACAATAGGGGGTGGGGGGAAACTAATAACACGAGCCGTGATTTGTTCATTGTTAGTAAATTTTAATTGGTTTTCAAAATTCTTACAAAATGATAAAAAATAATGCTACATTGACAAAATAAATATGATAGCACAAAACTGATAAAGTAATCTTACTACATAGTTTGTATCAGAATATTAGTTAACAAAATTAATTAGATGATATACTGTAGATATCTGAAGAACAGACACTGATGTTTATCCATTTTGTCAAACAAAAGAGATAATGTGAAAACATACATATCTTTTAAGTAAAGATGGTTGTACATAATGTATTTGGTGAAACTAAAAACTGTATGTTCTTTTGTAAAACAACAAAAGTTGAGCAAAATGTGTTGGAAGTTGAGCAAAACATGTTTGTGCTACAAAAAAGTAATTTGCACTTTTGTCAAAATACAATAGATATATTATATGTACACAATTTATTTTTACTAACTATTATCAGTTTTGTTCCACAATACATATTTAAGCAAGACTACATATATTTTGTGGCACAAAGTCCATGTTCTCATTAATTCTGTCCAAATGATGCAGAAAATCCTATTAACAGATTAATTTTGCTTACAAAATGTACTTTTTGTCAACATAATGTACATGGGACAAACGGCACCCCATACTTTTCTGCTACACTGCAAGTTGGAGTGATGACACCCCCCCCTAAATATACCTTTAAACAAGTAACAAGTCACATTTTACAAAATGCAATAACACTCCTCCAGCAGAATCCTGTATTAAAATCAGTTTTTTTAAAAGAGCAAAGCCATTTTTAATATTTAATTGTGGAATTTTATATAGGGCTAGACATGTTCTTATGTGAACCGCTGCCAGTAAAACTGACTTCTCACATAATTGTACAAAAAAGTGAGCAATTTGTATGCAATTACACAAGAAACCCTGTGTGCTTTAGATCTAATGGCTAGTACTGCTAGTACAGTTTTTGCTAAATTGCTCTAATATGTTGTTTTGGGGTGAGAACCGACTGTACTTGTATCTATTTACTGTCTATCTATACACACAGTATGCACTTGTAAATAATGGTACAGTGACTTACAATAACAATGTCTGCAGATCATAAAAATGGTATACAGTGAAAGTGTAGTGACACCCCACATTGAGTGAGAGTCAGTGGGTCTTCCCCATCCAAAATGCAGGTTGCTAAAAATGCTCCACCTATCTGTAGATATGAAAATGGCACCCAAGCAGGAGAATAGGCAATTTTCATTAAGTAAACCTGAAAATGCACTTTTAGTATAAATTACACTGTAAAACAATTTGCATTTGGGCTTTATTTTCTGTACTTTTTACTCTTTTCTGCCCAAATAAAAATTAAGAAAAAAAAATCATAGCGTTCTAGCAGCAAATCTAGTTTGCAGCTGTCCTTAATTTTTTATTTTGTGTTTTTTTATGTATTTGCCTTTTTGGTCTGCTTTTCTTTAAAATAAAAATGTTGAAATTTCCTTTTAAGGAAAATATAAAATCACAGACAAAGATTGGGACTGCTCAGTAGCAAACATCAGATTGGTTGCTATGGGTTTCTGGACTTTCGTAATATACAACCTCTTCAAAAGAATGGTTTATTTTGTACATAGTTAAAGATGTTTGGAATGAAGTTACTGACCAAATAAGTATCTTTCGATCCTTTAATTAGAGTCTCAAATCCAGTTAAGACTTCCATCATCACCTATGTAAAAAAAAAAAAAACAGCTAGTTAAAGGTTCATAAAACATATGGAAAAATATAGCATGTTAATGTTTTCCAATAAAGATAGAATTGAATAACCACCCAAAAAAAAGCAGTGGGTGGCAATGGTTACTGTCTCAATTCCCTCATATCAGCTAACCTATTGGAGCAGAGGCTGCCCCAAAAAATTTAATAAAGTGTGGTCGCCATGGCTTTCTGAGCCCATACCTACTTTACTACCCTCAAATGATCTGCTTACAGGGAATGATCCCCCTCTCTCACCTTAATCCCCCCCTTGCAAGTTTTGAGGAATTACAGTAAAACTTCTTTAATTGGGAAAAATTGATTTTTTATTGTTATATTTTTAAAAAACGATATGCACATGCTGAGCTGTTTGCCTAGTATCTTGCAGGACATGCACTCTGAGAATGAGAAATAAGTTGAACAGTGCTATAATACCTGGAAACATGTTCAAAGCCTCATATGTGCATACAGGATTGGTTGTTACAATGTTCTGGATACTTGTGATGCTCTAAAAACTCAAATCAAATTTGAATAACTCCCTAGTGAAATCTGACAGTTTCAACCATAAAAAAAACTCGAAAATTTGAATTTCGAATTTTCAATCCGACCCTTGATAAATCTGCCCCTTAGTGCACCTATAATGGCTATGTTGCCTATATAAAATAATTCCCTTTGCCCCTATTCCCTGTGAGCCACCAGTTAGACAGCCCTGATTTACATAATTACACATTTTTTAATAGCAAAACAATTGTATGTGTTGTGTATTTGCAATATTTAAATGTGACCTTAGCGGAACAGATTAGCCCCTCTCTACAGTATGCATTGGGAATTACCATAGATAAGGCAGACTGGCATGATTACTGTCCCATGTACATGCACAATATTGTATATTAGTGGTGCTATATAAATACAATAAAATACTGATCCAAATTCCTATTGGTTATAATAACGTACTGATGAGTTTTGCTGTTGTGCTGATTTTCTCAGTGTAGATGCTGCAAGTCTAAAAGCCAACAACTTGCGTGTGTAGTGTATATACAGTAAATAATTATTTTCTCACCCATGGGGCAGCCTTGCATTTAAATGAATTATGTATAATAATTCGACAAAGTATAGTGTTAAATGCAGTTCTTACTTACAACACCATAGCTGTACATATCGGTTTTGGATGACAAATTTCCTCTACTAATGTACTCCTCTGGCAAGTATCCCAGAAACTTGCAGGTGGCATGATCCATCTTTATGGTGTAATTGTGATTTATCATATAGGACCTTAAATGGACCATGGCAAAATCTGAGAGCTTTGGATGGAAGTGCTGATCAAGCAGTATATTTTTGCTGGAATGCAGGAAAGAAGAATGCAAACCACAAGCATCAAATAGTGGAAATCATGCAGATTCTCCAAAGAAATTACCCACAACGTCTCTAACATTATCCCATGCATACTCTGAAGAACATTTTTTTTAGATCTCTGAGATATAGAGTGTATTGCAAATGATTAGCAGAATCGTTGCCCAATGTTAATAAAATAATAATCTAATGCCATGTCTTGCATGTAACACTTGTATGGGTATAAAATACAGTTTCCTAGAATAAGTAAAAATAATAAAAGAAGGGAAATCTGTGGTGTAACAATGAAGTCTGCAATGAAGTACAGAAAGCCCAGTTTGGAATCTACATCACTGATGAGAATCACAATCAATTGCCTCACATGAACTACAATGAAATTACTGCAATTTTAGCCCATTACACTATTCAGTAATAATAATTTGAGATTCCATGTGAAAATACAATTTTCCCTATCTACAGTACATACTGTACACATATATAAGAATTTCACCAGACCCCTCAGAGGCAGAGATGTTGATGCCAAAGGTTACCCTGCACAGGAACCTTTCACACTTTAAAATAATGTCACTCTGTGACACTGGCCTTATATACAATGTAGTGTGAACATAAAAGAATGTTATAAAAGGTAAATGTCACATTTATGAACACACAGCTGTTGAGCTGGAAATTTTAACACAAAATAGCCTGACAACAATGGTAGCATTTTTCTCACATTGTACATTTCACTACATAGTGCCAATATTGCTCCTAGCACAATTGTTAAAAGCAAGAAAGTTACAGGCTTGTGGCATATTCCAACAAATACCTTTAATACCATATAAAATGTTTAAAGGGGACCTGTCATCCGTCACGTTAGTCAAGCAAAATATACTGGGAATTCATAATTATAGCAAGCAGGCAGGATCCATTTTGTGCACACTGTTATTAAGGCAAGCCTTGCATCAGCTCAAAATCTTATTTGTGCACCAGAACTAGGGAACTGCTGTTCATCCCCACGCCCTGATTACAGAGAGGGGGAATGTGGGGAATGCAGTGACATTTAGTAACTGCGGAATGGAAAGTGAAAGAAATTGCCTGCTCAGCCTCTATGCCTAATACTTAGAGGAGAGGCAGGCAATATTTGATTGACAGCTGAGATTTTTAAATGACTTTAAAATATTTGTGAATACTTAAAAAAAATTGGATTTCATTTTTAATTTGAAAAGGACTGTTATTATACAGCTTTTTATGTCTGGGTGACAGGTCCGCTTTAATCATACTTTAGTCTGTTAATTTTTAGCACCCAATCAGCAGGGGTGTAAGTTCAGGGGCCTGGGCACCCCACAAAAAAAATTTCAAGGGCCCCCTCCACATAAAATTGGTGGTAATTGGCATACAATCACACTTCACCAAGTCTCCCCTCACCTCCTCTTGTGGGCCCCTGCTGCCATAGGTCCCCCAGGTGGCAGTTACAACAGTCAGGTAAAGCAAATACTTAGGAGTAAGCCACCTGATACATGTACATGTGCAAAATAATGCCCTAGACCCTGAATAAACAATATGTTAATACAAATGATAGGCAAATGATTTTCCCATGAAAAAATTGAGTTTTTGCCCCAAAAAGCTGACCAGAAAAATGTGAGTTTTAGTAAATACCCCCTTAGTGTTCCTTTAGTGCACTTACTACTATCCTTGAGCTTTGGGTCATTTTCATATCATTCACCTGGTTATATTTCCACAAATGACTGGCCGTGGTTTCATTGAATGCAGATACTTGATCACGTTTGCTACACCAACTAATATATTGTAGCGAATTTGCCAGGGTAGTGGAGAACTCTTTTCCTAAAATAAACCAGTTGGAATTAGTCAATGTATAAAGTAATAAACAGGCCTGTCCTCATTGGTGCTGGAATCTACATCAAAATGCCAAATGCAAAGACATTGGCCAAATGTGACTATTTATAATCCTGTAGCTTTCCATTTGTTACTGAACTACAGATCTCAGAATCCCCTGATAAATGCAACATTTTGGAAAATGCTGGCCGCTGTAATTCACTAACAGCTGGAGGATGCTTACTGAAAAACTAAAGATTAACAAACCCACTAGCCAGCAGTAATTGCCTATTCCTTTAAATATTTGGGTGCGATGTTGTTTCTGTATTTATACATTGCATAAAACTGCTTTTCTGCTTGTACCCCACTAATTACCGCTCTAAAATAAAATGCCTTGCAAAGAAGAAAATCATGAAAACCTGGGATACAATAACCTTCTAAGCAGCAGAACTTTCATCATTAGTACATGCTACCTTAGCATTTTACTTATGCAAAATAAAATATACCTTGATATTTAAACAATATCTAAAGATTATCTAAAGATTATGTGTCTACCCATTATCGTGAATGGTTACTGTAAATTCAAGAACTATAGAAATATTCTCCTGACACTGCAGTTAGGGCAATGACACAGTCTTATTTGTCACCCATGTTTTGTTGCAGCTATAAAGCTCCAGAAAATACTATACCATTGACAATTCCGAATATTGAAACCCAAATTACGTAATCGTTTAAATATGCCTTTGTCTATGGCATGGTATGCTGGCATTTTGTAGCAGCAACTGTAGCAGCAACAAACGTGTGTTTTTAAAGAACTAGATCAACTTACTGTGCACTTTATCCTTTCGTAGAGTGATCTGTTTACCATATAGGGGCACACAAGGAAGGTCTTTTCAGGGTATGACAGATATCCAAGCAGCTGTACTATGTTTGGATGCTGAAATCTAAGCAAATGTATAACATTAGTATTATAAAAACAGACTGCAAAAAGCTACCTATCAATGGGCCTTTAGTAATAATTCAACAAAAGTATGGCGAATTTATAATTTGTGTCATCATATAAATGTTTCCAGCCCCATGTCAGATTTTAAAATTAAATATAAAAAATCTGTTTGCTCTTTTGATTTCAGTGCAGAAGTCTGCTGCAGTAGCAGCACTATTAAATGATGCATTTTAAAAAAAAAAACATGTTTTGCCATGACAATTTCACTTTAAGAAGCAAATTAGTAGTACATATTTGAAAGAATTAGAAACCAGGGGGAAAACATTCCATTTGATCACTATTCTAGTAATGGTATGAAAAAACTCATCAGTTTGGAAAATGGGTATGACCTACTCAGGGCTGGAATTACATAACGGGCGCCCCTGGGCCCACTGCCATTTGTTACCCACATCCCCTCCCTTTATTTGCACAAAATTTGATTGGTGCAGGGGAAATTTTAAAAACTATTGCATCTCCTGCTTATTCCCAGTATTTCTGAACCAATGTGGGTGTGGTTGGGCAGCATGCCACCCCCTAAAAATCTGCTGCCCTAGGCCTGAGCCTTTCCACAAATCCGGGCCTGGACCTACTGACATACAAAAGCTAAGAACTGTTCAAATAACATACTCACCTGGGTAATGCCATCAGTTTGGATATAAACAAGTTCCACTGCTTTGGTTCTGCCAGATGTTTATCCTGTAAATTAAATTGTTTACAGTGTTCGTAATGAAACATAGAAATAAGATGCACAGAGTTACTGAAAGTCTGGGGTACAGATATCAAGTTTCCATCATAAATAAAAGATAACAAACCTACAAATACATGTATGGTATATTCCTTGCATGGGCTAGACCTACTGTATTAACCTAAACAGAGCTCATCTACTGTATATATGAAACACATCTTTGGAATGATAACACCTTGAGCTGTATAAAATGAAATATTTTTACTGGTGACACAAATGATGTATAGAACAGATGTATGTATACAAACAGAACTTTTAAAATTAATAAAAGAAGAACTCTCCTTCTGCAATCAGAAAGTACTACAAACTGCATAGGTGATACCTCTGCATCAGTGGTACAGCTGTGTCATTCAATTACTTCCCAGTTCCCAGGTATCTCCCAAAAGTAAAGAGAACATCTCCAAATCCAAACTAAAAGATACTTCAATTGACTAGCCTCTAAAGTGTTTAGCAAGACCCTTCTGCTTACATCAACTTTGAAAGTAATCTGGACAACCTAAATACAGATGACAGGAAAAATCTTTAGAATGTTTAACGTCAAGCTAATAGGCCAATGACAGGATCACATGAAAGTTCTGCAAAGACATTGGCCACTAGGATTGTATTTAAACAATCTCAAGTCAGATATTGATCAGGAATGGCATTGTTTGGGGCCTATATATATAGGCCAACAGACTGCTGACTAATTCATTGGCAGTCAGTATCTGCTCATGTACTGGCACCTTTATAGATATTTGTCCATACCTGTTTAAGCACCTTTACAACACAAGATTGTCTGTGTACTTCTGCTTTGTAGACTTTGAAGAACTCTCCTTCTGCAATCAGAAAGTTCTGATGGAAGTCATTGGTTCCTTTTATGATCATTTGCAAGCTGATTGATGAAAGAGTATTCTCTACAGGCAACAAAAGTTACATATGTCATTTCTTTGTTGCATCATTCTCTCCAACTACTGTGATGTTGCATAAATACAATTACAGGCACAGTTATAATGAGACACAGGAACCTTAAGATGGCCATACCAACAGGTCTTCCCCCGATATCCCCACTAAAAGGTGGGCATTATTGGGCTAATTATTGTTCAGGTCTACTGCTAAACAATCATGGATATACATGGATATACCAGGTGACGGGAAAAGGACTGCATCAACTTGCCAATGCGGTCCTCGATTGGGCGGTAACAGGCGGGAAAATCAAACCTGCCTGATCAAGATCTGACCTAAATCGAGATCGGTTTAAAGGACTGACTGATCGGTCTAAAAGCTCTGTATTTGTATGCTTTTGTTTATATCGTCACCGTGAAATTGACTGTATGACTATGATTCCAATAAAAAAGATTAGAACCCTAAAAAATATATATATTAAAGCACGATATAACTATTGCAGCTGTCCTTGCAGAAATTATTTTCATTAACATACAATATGTAAAAAAGATTGCTTCTTTTCACAGTTGTTATTCTGGGTTTGTATGCTAGCGATTGTTAACATATTATATATAGCCAGGGCTTCAGATCGCAGCAGCCGTGGGTGCTCTCAGGGTACGGATAATTGTGACAGACTTCCCTGTGATGCTAGGAGAATACACTGGTAAAATGTTGAAACAACTACTTGTTTCACATTAATAGGAATATCAGATTTTACTTTGTGGTAAAAACAGTAATTTATTTTTGTCCATGGTGACAAAATATTTTCATGAATGTCAGTTTACTACAGTTTTGAATATCAGACAAAATCCCATCAGAGATTATTTTCCTGCCAAAACATTTGTAGCTGTTTATGAATTTACTAGGCTAGGGCCTCAATTATGAGCTTCTCATCACTATCCTTTCTTGTCTTACTTAAATTATCTAAGGTAAACTAGACCCTAAAAATCAGATAGCGAAATTAAATTAAAATTACAAATTTGAGAGTTGCTGAACAAAAATCCTTATCATAAAAATATGAAAGTGAACACCATTTGCAAGCTTTTTCAGACTATAACTGTCTAAATCATACTAAAAGGCTGTCAGGGGTTGCTTAAAGTTTCATTTTAACACTCTGAAGTTTAGTCAACAATAAAAAAGTCAGTGGTCATTGGTTTCAACCACGACCTCCAGTGCCAACGCAGCAGCCCCACACACTCACCCCTATCCGCTTCTCATTTACCTTCTTCTTGTTGGAGCATGTCAAGGGGGCAGCATAGCTAGTGCTATTGCACTCTCTCCACTAGAAGAGCTGGACTTACATTTCCAAGAATAGAAAATTACCAGAGGTGGATTTTTGCTGCCCCTGCTGACTGGCTGCTAATTGCCGCCTGAGGCAAGGTTCTCACCTTTTGTCTATGGGATTTTCAGTTCAGCAACATTTGGTGGACAGCTAGTTGCCCATCACTGAAATGAAAGCACAAAAGTATTTCTGTGATGGGACCTCCACTATTTTATACACCTTTTTGCAAAATATTAGTTGATTCCAGTTAAGTCAAAACTGAACTCAAGCAAAATGAACGGTTTTACAAAATATTTAAAAGTACAGACAAACGCTACATCCTCTCATAGTGGCACGTTTCCATAGGCCTATAGTTCAAAATAGGCCCAGCATCAGCAAAAGGGAGTGGAGCAGGGGCAGACTAGGGATAGGACAGGTTAAGGCAAAGTAATCCACCCTTGTACCCACTTCCACTTGTATTTTAAAGTGCACTTAAGCAAAGTAAAAATGCATTACCTGCATCTGATTCTTAAAAGAACAGCATGAAACATGAAAGATATTTTCATTTCCTGGTGCTACTAGTCCTTTAATCAAAGCATTAAGTATATGTTCTAGATTTAACACACTGCTCACCTTCTTGTGTTTGAATGTCACATTTCTACAAAACAGAAACAAACATAATATTAACATTTTTCTATGCATTTTCTAAGCATTTTTCAATACCATCTTACCACCTGCAGTTATTGTAAACCCAGAATATATTTTAATATGTATATTAATAGTAAAATATCAAAGTTGCTTCTGAAGACATAGGGCACAGGCTGAGTTTGTATATGCTGTGGCTAAAGTGGACCAATACTTTACATCAGCTGAAGGCAGGCCACAAGCTGAAATTTCCTTCTGTGCTTAGCAGTTGCAGCAAGGCTTTCACAATAGATTACATACTGGTTTACTGGAACAAAAATGTCTAACTCTTTCAAAAATAATGGGGTAATTTACTAAATCTTAATAAGAAAAGCATGATTTTTGTGCAATATTTAAAAACTGACACCAGTCTGTGGAAAAACCAGTGGGTGACACATTTTTTAGACCTGCGCCCTGCCTTCTACACTGTGATGTCAAGAAAGGGGCATGGCAGGAGCAAGAATATAATTTGACGGGCCAAAAGCCAGCAGCGTGAGGTCACAGGCTGGGAGAACAGAAGGATTTTTTGCAGTAACCAGCCTGAATCTGCCCGACCTGCAGGTAAACCCCCATGGCCCGCCATTGGGTTGATTTGTCAAAATGATATTAAATTCTCACAATTACTTTTATCCATTAGGGCAATGCTGTCCACCTTCTGTTGTACTAACGGCCAGAAAGTTTCTGGCTTACATGGTGGAGGGCAGATAATGGACGCCAGCAATGACCACTCCCTGTTTCTAAACCACACCCACTTTAAACCACACCCATGTTACCACAAGAATGTTTAAGACCATACCCACATTAATAGTGGTAGCACACCAAAAAACCAAACGGTTGATGTTCACTGCAGGGATATCACTCATCACTCATATGTGAAACACGTTTATTAAGTAATATTTAGACATCCCTTTAAATCCATATGCCTCATCATCCCCTGTCGGCACAGCAACCCCCAGCACATGATTGAGGATTGAGGCACCTTGAGAACCCAATAACAAGTATTTCCAAATGCTAACAAACCCCCAACAGGTGTTTGGCGATCGGGCAATATCGGGCTGATCCGATCATGGGCCCTAGCGCCCAATGATCGGATCCTAACGAATGGGAACGGCCAGTCGGATTGCGGGACCTCATCAACGAACAGATGCGGCCATGATCCGACGGGATTTTTTGTCCCATCTGATCGAGATTTAGCCGACTTTCGGAAGCCCGTCGGGGGGCCCCATACACGAGCCAATAAGCTGCCGACTCGGTCTGTCGGCAGCTTTTATCGGCCCGTGTATGGCCACCTTAAAATGAACTGTGTTACATACAGTGTCACAATGCTGGTGCCCCTCCAGCAGTTTGTGTGAGGTGTGTAACAGGTGAACAATGTGGACACTTTTAGTCTGGGGTCTAAACAGTAAAGAGGGGTGTGGACAATAGAAGTGTCACAGGTGTAAACAATGCTGCAGGATTAAAGTTGTGAACAATGCAGGAGTTTATTGTCTGAATTTGAGGTGTAAACAATACAAGGGCCAGTTAATCTTAATATTGATACCTTTTAAATTTACACAAGGTAAGCAGTCACAGCAGGCAGATTTTCATGTGAGGGGCCACACAAGGGGGGGGGGGGTTGCCAGTTGGACAGCACTGCATTAGGGCAATGACACATAGGGAGATAGGGAGATTTTGTTGCCAACATTAAAAAAAAATTCTACTGTGAGCGATAAATCTCCCTGAAAATTCCTTGCCATTTACTAACCTAGTAATCACTGCAATTAAATTTCATTACTCACAGTGATTCAGATTATCACGGGAAACCCACACTCTGATACTGAAGCTCAAAGCACCAATGAGATCCTCTGCACTTTGTACTTTTATACTTTCTAAAAATACTGTTGTAGGAGGGTTGTTTCCACTATATCACCACTTTTTGCTGTGTAGCGTTTAAGCTACTTACCCCACTGCCAAGCAAATTGCATACTTTAGAAGAATTTGAACTACACCGAAATAGAGAAAAACTGTGTTTATTTGTACCAAAGGCTAGGCAACGTTTTGGGTTCCTGCCTTAATACTTCCATCCATAGGGACTAGTAACCTTTGGGTCCCTACAAATGTGTGGTATATTTGTCATCTGAGGCTCTTACCACTTCTAAGATTCTGCAGACTGCTTCAAGTTGCTTTCAGAGAGTTCTGACTAAGTGCAATAAGTTGATTTCTTGAAAAGGCTTAGCTATGCATTTTATCTTAATGTCAAAATAACATACATAATGTACAGTATGGGGCAGATTTATCAAGGGGCGAATTTTGAAGTACAAAAAACTTCGAAATTCGACCATCGAATTAAAAAATGTAGAATTCAAATATCGAATTTGAATTTTTTTCAACAAATTTGGCAATCCTGCTGAATAAAAATCGTTTGATCGATCGAAAAAAAAACTGTAGAAAAGTGCTGTGGAAGGTCCCCATTGTCAAGGCCGCCGGGAGCGCGAAGAGGCGTGTCTGCTCCCGGCGGCGAATAATCCAAAATGGCAGCGCCCAGTCAGCCCACGTGGCAATGGGACGCCAGCGCCGCAATTCCGACGCAGGTGTAAACGCGCATGCGCAAACACGCCGGCGCAAGCACGCCGGCGTATGGACGTCAATGACGTCACTATGGCGCCAAATTTGAATATAAAAAGGCTCCCAGGACACCAGAATGGCGCCCAAGAATAGGTTCTGCTTCCCTGAACCTAGGTTTCTGTTCCAAGCCTTGATTCCTGTATCCTGTACAATGATTCCTGCTCCTGCCTTGGTTTTGACCCTCTGCCTGGACTCTTGTTATTTGATCCTGATCTGCCTGTCACTGAACTCTTGCCTGGACTTTGACCTTCCGCCTTGCTTAACCCTTTGGATACCGCGACCTTGCACCCTCAAGAGGGCTTCCTTCTTGATCCAGACTACCTCCCTGGAGGGAGCTCCCAGCTCCCTGACACCCATAGGCTAACATTGCACTTTGGTAGCTTTAATTTGGCAAAGTATGAAGCCAAAGTTTTTTTTTAAAGAGACAGTACTTTGATTATCGAATGGTCGAATAGTCGAACGATTTTTACTTCGAATCGTTCAAATCGAAGTCGAATGGTCAAATATAGCCTATTCGATGGTCGAAGTACCCAAAAATTTACTTCGAAATTCGAACTTTTTGACATTCTAACCATTCACTCGAGCTTAGTAAATCTGCCCCTATGTGTTTTTACTATCTAGGGTAAACAGGTTGGTGAAGCTATTCTGAAAGGTACAGTTTCTAACAAATACGTTCGCTTACCTGCAAGGGGAGAGCTTTCAATCCAACCGAACAGGTATTCTGCCAGTTTACATCTGCTCAAAAAAATATTAAAATAAATATCAGTCCAGCATAACATATTATCTATACTGTACAAGTTGTGCATTGCCATTCCAATGGCATAAGAACATTTTTAATTTTACATTTCCCCCAATAAACAAACAATGTCATTAGTAAAAATTGTCAATCAGTAAGCACTGTAGAATATATGGTGTTAATATACTGTGCCATTTAAAACTATCTCTAACCCCCTCCCCCCCATTGCTGCACAGCAGTTTGTTTATATGCACAATAGTAGCATTTCTGAAGCAAACAGATCAGTTGTACCAGTGCTGGGCAACAGTATATTATGAAAGCACAAGACATTAAGCCCGTTAAATTAACGGGCGCTAGAACATGTGTAGTCAAACATTCGCCAGAGACGGTATGTGGGGCACATGCGCAATAGCGCAATCCCACGGACACAGGGACTGGATGCAGAGACACTTCAACTTTATTATATAGGATGTGGTCACTAAGTAATAACATTCTTGCCTATTTCTCATTTTGAGGTTATAAATGAAATTCAATGAAAGGCTTGAGAAAGGGCAAGAGTAAGCCCGACACGTTGTCTGCTTGTTTGAACTTATAAATTCAAGTTTTCACTTTTTGCAACAAAGAGGTGTTGCAGTGGTATTTTTTTCCTGTATGTCGATGCAAACCCATGGCAGTGGCGGAACTACCGGGGGAGCAAGGGGTGCGAGCGGGCCAGGGCCCTCGGGCCCCCCGGCAGCACACGCGCCACTGACAAATGCGGCCAAATGCGGCCGTACGGAGGGGGGCGAGGGCCGGCTGCGCGTCACGCACCAGGGCCCGTCCCCCTCTAGTGACGCTACTGACCTATGGCAAGGGTTTCCGGACTGCTTCGCACCCAACCTACAAGGTTAAATAAGGTGAAATAAGGTTGAAGCACACACAATATTGTCTATAAATGCAATAACTGGAAGTTGGCAGGATAAGGCAGGAACAAATTATGACAGGATTTAGCAAAGTGAGAACTACTATTTGAAGCTTGGTGTGATAGTACCATAAGGACAAATGGTAATTATGAACCATACACTTCTCAGGATCTTGATTATATCCCAGCGTGGGATCCTGGCTAACTTACTGGTCAGCTTCAAATTCAATACATTTTGCAAGAGTGAAGTAAATGTAAGTTTTTTAAAAAATTTCGAAATAAACACATTTTACATAAAATAAAACTGCACATTGAGCCCTTTTACTTCACAGAAAATCATTTCTAATAACACAGACAAACAATGCACTACAGATGCACTTGAATAGAGCAGTCTGACAAAACAATATTTCATCCTTTGTACCTTGATTCATAAATAATGTAAGTGCTCTCTCGTGTCCCATTTCCTTTAGCACAGTCAACAGGTCACCCACGGTTTTATTTTTATGTGCCAGGCTCCACAATAGTTCCCTTGTTCTGCTTTTTCCTTGTTCGGCATACTTTTCAATCTTACAAAACTCCATCCAGTCTGAAGTGAAATGTTCAGCTATAACAAGCAAGGAAAAGATTTACTACAATTTCAAATAGTGAAAAGTAAATCTGAATCAGAATTGAACTGACATTCTAGCTTCAGGTCATCTATTCTCTTTCACTTTGCATCAAAACAAATAGAGGGAATCACACAACAGAGCACATTTTTTCTAGGGGTACACAGTCCTACTACATTTATTGCTGAGAGTATGGACAGTTGGACACACAATATTTTTGGGGAAGAAATACTTCCTCTGTTAACTTCGTAGCTTTTTTTCCATTCTTATTAAAGGTAATAGGTTACATAGCAAAGATGGGAAACAAAATTTTGTCTTACACAGTTATGCATGAAAGCAACAGTAAAGCTTGCATTCTGTCTAACCCGGACAGTTTCCGTGTCCCATGTCTCATTGTTAAGGGGGAGGTCAGGATCATGTCATTTGGGGGGAAGACAGTCAGGGTTGCTTCCAATAACCAAATCTTGGCATTATTCAAAGCTATGAACCCAGGGTGAACAGATATCAAAATTTTAAGATGATAAATTAAGAATCAAAATGTTATAATCATAATAATCAAAACAATTAAACAATACAATACGGTGCCCGCTTTAACTCTTTTCCGGGACATGTGACACCTTTGTAGGGAAACAGTAATTCACGAAGGATTCGCCCGAATACCGAACCAAATCCTAATATGCATATGCAAATTAGTGCTGGGAAGGGAAAAACATTTTTTACTTCCTTGTTTTGTGAGAAAAAGTCACAAGATTTCCCTCTCCGCCCCTAATTTGCATATGCAAATTAGGATTCGGTTATTGCCAGTAATATGCGCTAGGCACATTTCTGTAATGGACCACTATCATAAGAAAAGGTATCATATCTAAGCTAAAAACATGCTTAATGTTAAATTAATCAGCTACTACTGAAAATAAATTGTGTTAATTTTGTAAAAAGCATAGACATTTTCCTACAGGTATGTGGGAATATATATTACATTCTAATTGTGTGTACTATCAGATTCTAGCTGTCTGCATAGCAAAATATTATAGGTCTCATTTACAGTATAATGCTTGGCGCAGTTGCTTCTGCACACAGTTTATAGCAGTTGTATGAAAAAAATGCATACATTACATAGTTCCTCATAATTACGCTTAGTACCTCTGTTTCCATCATACCTCCACTAGCAAATCACATGCAGTGTGCCTACTGGCACAGGAAAACACTTGAGCTACCACCACCCCCAAATGGCATTAGCTACAGGTTTCCTACAGTGGCCTGTGCATACAGAAGTGTATACACATTATTGCTACTTCCCCATTATTCCTTAGTTATTAACTCAAACCTCTCTCATTCCTTCATATCTCCATTATTGCCATTTCCCAATTATTCCCTATTTACTCAAACCTCTACCACTCTTTAATATCCCCATTATTGCCAGTTCCATATTTTCCTTACTAACCCATTCCTCTTCCCCATGATTCCTTATTAACTCAAAGCTCTGTCACTTTTTAATATGTCCATTATTGCCGATTCCACATTTTCCCTACTAACCCAGTCCACTCTTATTCCTTCATATTGCCATTATAACCTAGTACTCTCCCACTGATCCATATCCCTGTTACAGACACTTCCCCATTATTCCTTACCCAGTCCTCTCCATCCCAATGTCCCATCACTGCAATCCATGATATTGCAAAAATGTTCCATAGTAGATGGTGGAACTTGAAAAAGAGACATGTCTGGGCTAAGAAAAACTTTCGCTGCTGCCATTTGTGAGTTTCTGGAATGCATCTGTCCTTTAGAAATTCATTCTCAGTGTTCTTGCAAAACATCAATTACATGTTCCTGAAGGGTAGGGCGGAATTTCCCAGCTACTCCACACCCATATGGAGGAAACTGCACTTTCACAAGCAAGGAAATCCTGTTGTTGCTCAAACCAGCCGATTACATACATAGAGTTGTATATAACGAAGGAAAAATTGTAAAGCTAAAATTATTAAATATAATGTATTATGCATAGTAAAGCAGTGGTAGAAAAAAGTATTTTAGCCTTGAAAAAGTTATGACAATATTTATTGCTTGCTTTTAGATTCTATCTGCATATTGAATCTGAGTCAGTTTAAATAATCTGACAAAATATAGCAAAATCAGTGATATTTTACAGTATCTAAAAGGCTGTTTCCTTTTTTATATGCACCAAACATTTTGATTCTACATGGTACAGATAAACAGAATGATCATACAGTTAACATTTATTCTAACAAAATGTTGACGTAAACCACATACATTTTATAATAGACTTGTTGTTTCATCAGCCATTAGCCTGTTAGCCCGTTATAGATGCAAAAAACACACTTGCCCTTTAGGGTCAGGGCACACAGGCAGTTTCAGGGAGATTAGTCACCCAGCAACAAATAAATTTCCTCTTCTTCGGTGCGACTGAACTGCTTTCCTACTGACTATAATGTAAATCGCCAGTGGTACACTCGGAGCATTTCGTTTTCTGAAGTCATCCGAATTTTCTCCTCAGGCAGCTTCGGAAAACTAATCGCTCTGAGTGCCATCCTGACGTCGATATACATTTTAGCCAGCGGGAAGGCAGGGGAGTTCTGGGAGATCAGTCACCCTGAAGAAGAGGAGATTTGTCGCCTGGTACACTGACCCTTAAGCTGCAAGTCAGTTTCCCCAGGAGACCTGCTTATCTTAAATAGTTACAAATGTATCTAAGTGCAGGTACTGAGTATTCTGCATACCTCCCAACATTTTGGAAGTAAAAAGAGGAACATACATTTTTTCCCGCACGTAGCGCAGCAATTTTTTGACCACACCCCTTTCTGTGGCCACACCCCCTAATTACCATGTTTGTTTTACAAAATTTGGCAGGTTATGAAAGTTTGAAAATATTTCTCCTTATCTAAACTGTGTTTTTGTGTCTCAAAATTGTTACAAAGTATTTTATTTGCACCTGTTAGCTGTTAACTAATTAAGTGAGAAACGTTGTTTCTTTTTCTGGCTGTTCAGTGCAGAGAAAAGAGGGACTTTCCAGTACAAATGAGGGACTGCGGGTTGAGCTGTCAAAAGAGGGACTGTCCCTCCGAAAAAGGGACAGTTGGGAGGTATGATTCTGGGGTCTCTGTCAAAAGCCTCTTATTTAATTACGTTTCATAAACTTTGTATTTTTTTCTGGCTGTTTCTCAAAGAGAAAATCAGGACAGTTCAGTAACAATCCAAGGCTGCCAGCTGAACTGTCAAAATCTGCACTGTTCCACAAAAAACGGGACAGTTGGAAGGTATGCTTGTAGAAGTAGTGATGTAGAAGATACTATACATTATTAAAAAGGAGTGTAAAAACACATTTTTGAGTCCCAAGCCATAGGTTCAGAATCTCTGTGTTAAAAGTGACTTGTCACCCTAAGAAATAATTCCAAATCCTTTTCTATCATGGTAGCCAAGCAAAATAAACTTTGTTTACAAAATAAATTATTAAAATCTTGAAGTCTTGGAATTCACAATCACAACGAGCAGAGCAGCGCCATTTCGTGGACAGTTAGCTTTACATCATGATTCCCATGCCCATGCACAGGACACAACTATAGGTGGTGAGGAGGGTGGGGAATGTGAGGAGGGCAGTGACATTTAGGAAGTGCAGAATGGAAAGTGAAAGTAATTGCCTAGCCCACAGCTATGCCTCTGGCATAAATGCAGGGGCAGTTAATAAATGATTGACAGCTAAGACTTTTTTTTAAAAAACCTATATAACAAGAGCATATTTTTTAATTTAAAAAAAATGAATGTGGGTATTCATATTTAATTTGAAAAGGAGTTTTATGATACAGATTTTTAAGTCTGGGTGACAGGTTCCCATTCAAGTTTGCTTTAATGTACCAGGTGCCCAAACCATGAAAAATAGTTCCACGCTATTATTTCCGTAACTAAACAACACAGTTGGTATTACATAGTGAGGAAAGTTGTGTTCTCCTGGCGACCTCCACTTGGATAGCAGAATGCCACAGGAAGATACGAAATACATCACTTTATCCAAAGAACATTTCTACTCCAGAATACAACTCTGATGCGTCATTTACGAAGTTAAGCTTTTGAGCGGCTTTCTGTGCTAAATATACAATAAAAGCGTGATGTAAGAAAGGGGCATGTGTTACATTTTGCCCGTCTTAAATATGACTGTATTACAGTAAGCGTCATAGCCGGGATGCACGCCCCCTTAATGCCATGGCCTTTAGTCATTCTGCGAGGTGACGTCATAACGCGGAAGTGGAGGGACTTGCCAGTGAGCGTCCCGCAGGCAGTGGTACAGAGCGAGTGCGAAGCCCAGGTGAGACAGAAAGCGATGGCCAGTGTAGTGGCTGTTCAGTTATGGATAGCGATTATTTATACGGATACGTGGTAGTAGATTGAGTTCTTATGACTAGAGAAGGGTATTTGCACCTAGAAGAGAGAAGTATCTTTACTTGCGGGATACTTGATACATTAGCGATGTAAACTGAGTTTCGGTTTCCTGTGGGTTTATGTGCAACCTTGGTATTCACGTGTTATATAGGCAACTTGTAAAAGCTGATCTGGAGATTGTAATGCTACAATAGTTAAAGGGTGACCGGTTAGTCATCCCTGAGTCCCCAAAATCTCTTGCCACCATTGACACTTAAAGGGACCAAGCGGAATTATTGCTGACATCAGTGGTGTATCTAGATGTTCCTGGGCCCTACAGCATGCTCATTTTAGGTCCCCAATTGTCCAGAAGTTTACTATATTTTTTTTATAAATATATAGTAATATTGCTCTTTAATTAAGCACCCTATACAATTCTGGGTCATTCCACCGCCTCAGGGTCTGCTTTTTCTATATTTATACTTCTGATTATCATCCGTTCCGTCTGTTACTGTGGGACCTGGCACCAATGTAACTATAACACAAGCAACTAGATTTTTTTTAACAATCCTGTGAAACAGGGTACTATTACATCTGTTTTTTTGTTTACTGTTTTAATATTAAAATGAGGTTTATAATCTACATGATGTTCAAAAGGATGCGTTCCAGTCTTCTAGCTAGCAGGTGGGCCAGTGGCTTACTTGTCTTTTGGGGTGGTGACACACGTTAAAATTCCGGGGAGATTAGTCGCCCAGCGACAAATCTCTTCATCAGATGACTGATCTCCTGGAAAAGCCTTCCCGCATGCTAAAATGTAAATTCGCCGGCGGGATGGCACTCGCAGCGTTTCGTTTTCGAAAGTTGCCCAAAGTTGCCTCACAAGAAAACTCATTCTAGCCGGCAGGAAGGATTTTCGGGGAAATTAGTCGCCCGGAGAAGAGGAGATTTGTCGCAGGGCAACTAATCTCCCCAGAATCTTAGCGACTGTCAACACCCTTAGAGAACCAGCTGTTGTTCAGGTACCTCTTAGCTCATAGCAATGTGATTGGTATAGAAAAACATTGTTGTAGCACCCATTCAGCCATAGTTCCAATAGGAAAGTAAATGTTTTTACTCTAAATCACATCCTGACAAATCTTTACTTTGGGCTTTAAGGGTAGAACTCCACTGGCGATCTTAAGTGCGATCGCTTCCGTTCTGATGCGCTGAGATGAATCGCAGGCGTCCCATCGGATGTGACGAATATAAGTTAAGTAATAGGAATGTTTGACGTTGTTGCTGCGTGCATCCAACACGACACTACTGTCGGATGAAGACGCAACATGCAGTCTATCGCACTTAAAATCGCCAGTGGAGTTCTACCCTTAGGTGTATTTAGGAGAACAAAAATGAATTGTTCCTAATTGTTCCTGAGGCTGAGCAGCTGTGGGGCAATTATGGGGGCAGTCCCACAGTTTGGGAACCACTGTTGTAGAGGGTGATGCACAGTCGCGGAACTACCGGGGGTGCAAACGCACCAGGGTCCGCGTTCCCTTGGGTCCTGCTACATCCTCCGAACGATGCGTCTGGAGGCGGGGTGGAGGGCCCAGCTGCGCATCTTGCACCCAGCCCCGGGTAATGCAGGATACAGATGAAACAATGAGCAATGAAATGTTATTAAATTAGTAATTTACAAAGTATGAAGAAGAAAAACTGTAACAAGCTACAAATATTGGTGAGATCAGAGATGCACCTATCTTTCTAATATATGTGATATTTAAAATACATTTGATGGAACTTCTCTAAAATTAAGTAATTGTTCTGGCTTTCTAGAAGTTATTCCATAAGAACTAAAGACTTTCGTTTCTCAGTCTGTTTCCCTCAAACAGTTGGAGATGGTTTATTGTATATTATAAAGATAACATTGCTATCATCACACATTTTGTCTTTCAATACGTAGATTCTAAAGTGATAGTGACAAGTTCCACTTATATCAGGAACATGTTGCTATCAATTAAACACGTGAGAAACGAACTTGTAATATGTGTCCCCCCCACATACCACTGCAAGGTATTTGATCTGCAGATAATAAGGCCGGGGCATTGTTTACAATTCTCATCAGCCTATAAAGGCTTGTGCTCACTTTCAAAGCACATCAACTGCTGATACATTGCAGAAAGTCAAAGCCTGACATAGGTACTGCTTCAGGCATCCCCCCCCCCCCCCCCCACACACACACACAGTCGTAGCTACCCCACAGATTGGGAACTACTGACCTAGAACATGCAGATAAGGTGCAGTGTACTTTTTAGTTTTGCTGTTTTTATTGTATTTAATTATATTCTGTGTACTTGTACTTGATCCCACCTAAGATATAATTAATCCTTATTGGAGGCAAATGAATACTGTTGGATTTATTTAACGTTTAAATTATTTTTTTAGTTGTCTTAAGGTATGGAGATACGAATTACAGAAAGAACCCTTATCCAGAAAACCAAAGTTTAAAAAGCATTCTGGATTGCAGCTCCCATAACTGTACTTTATTATGCTTGTATATCATGACCATATGTATAATTCATAATAGATATATGAAGCAATCACAAGCACCAGTATGTATATTGCAAAGTTGCTTAGAATAATATTTTTTTATAATATCATTTTATTTTATTTTTGGTTTTATTCTAAACTGCTGGAATAATAGAGGAACACAGAGTGGGCAGCAAGTAACTGATATATTTTCAGAGGGGCTGACAAATGGTGAAATCAATTTTCCTGTCCTTTGCTCATCCAAAAATTTATGAAATAGGAAATGAAAGCAAAGATCTGATTGGTATGGGTAACCGTGCTGGTGAAATATAACACCAATAGTAAGCCCCATAGTGATGAAGTTATAAGACTGATATTTTAAGTGGCATATCTAAAAAGGTGTGTGTTGTATTAACATTGATAAAACAATGAAAATGAATCAAGCTCCTGTGTTGACCTTATCCATTGATTCTGTATTGCAATCAGAAATAATCCATTACAAGATCTAAACCACATATTTATAAAGTTATTTTAAGCAACACTAACATAGACTGCAGTGCCATTATTTGACAACACTCTAGACCTGTTCTAACCCACTGAAGTCATAACCTATTGAATAACCCTTTATATAACCTATTAGACCTGTTAGAGGTTCTCACTTGTCCCAACCCTCTCCAGTGATTTCGCAAGTGGGTGAAATCAGTGCTGAAATGTGACCAATCTTAAGGGGTATGGTTTAGTATGTTGGAATAGGCTTCTTTAAATGTGATCTGCACTCAACTAACTTGCACTCCTGGGTCAGTTTCTCACCCTGAATCCATACAACCACTGGTTTTGGGCCAGCCTCACGCCCCTGACTTTTATATATTTTATTTTCTCAGGAGTAATTGTTGCTCTCCTCCAGCAGCAGCTTTGCATTTATTAGAGAAGTAGTGCTATATAAATAAAAATATGCATACTAGATGGAAAAAACACGTTGTTTGTAAAACATACTTGTGCTTTAAAGTGAAAGTAAAAGTACTTTTTCTCCTATTATTAAACAGGAAATAAACAGCCTGCTCTGACTAAAACGTGTAGCCACCAGCAGCAGACTCATCCTTGACGCTCCACATAGAAAAAAACATAGAAAAAAGTCGTAGCAGCAAATTTATCATGCAGATACACTTCAGTTTAAAAGAGGTTTTTAAACATTTTGTGAGTGCCCGAAGAATTATTTTTTAAAAATTTTGTTTGTGAGGCAGTTCTAATGTAGTGCTGGCTTAGGTAAATTGACAATTAATTCAAGAGTCATTTATGAAACGGGTGCAAAATTGATATGCAAGTGCAGTGCAGCCACAGTGCTGCAAGTTCCAGCATGCGCCATAATTTGTGCACAATTTACGAATGTGCATGGATAATCTCCATTTAGTAATATTGAAGTGTGTGCAAAATGGCACACTATTTTTGCCTTCTGTACATTTATTGAGTCTTGATATACAGTATTCTATGTGGCTATCTGTATAATTTAGGGATGCACCGAATCCAGGATTCGGTTCGGGATTCGGCCAGGATTCGGCCTTTTTCAGCAGGATTCGGATTCGGCCGAATCCTTCTGCCCAGCCGAACCGAATCCGAATCCTAATTTGCATATGCAAATTAGGGGCTGGAGGGAAATTGCAAGACTTTTTGTCAGAAAACAAGGAAGTAAAAAAATGTTTTCCCCTTCCCACCCCTAATTTGCATATGCAAATTAGGGTTCGGATTCGGTTCGGTATTCGGCCGAATCTTTCACGAAGGATTCGGGGGTTCGGCCGAATCCAAAAAAGTGGATTCGGTGCATCCCTAGTATAATTCCATATTCCGCCTTTTTGTGTTTACCTTCTGAGCCAGTGCTGAGACATAGCTGGACTGTACCTGATCTTCCTGAGTAGGCAAAATGCAGAGCACAGCAAATTATCTCTGGATGCTGTCCGATATTCTTGGACAAGGAGCAACTGCAAATGTATATCGTGGACGCAATAAGGTAGGAATTTATTTCTGGACCAAACCATGTTAAAACTGAATTTGAGTCCATTTTTTTCCTAAACCTATGCATCTTCTCTCTCTAATTTCATAATATTTTGTTTATGCATGGATGACTTCCTAGCATTAAAGGCAGTCATAGTCTTGTTAACAATGTATGTTGGGTTCCAAACTCATATGCTGCAAGACACCTTGCACGTGGGTCTTACACATAAATGTTACTGATACTATGTTGTTCGACTTCTTCTTCTATAAGGATCAAGAAGCCATTTAGGAATCCAAGGCATTGCTATAGAAGGGGCAGGCAATGCAACACATGGAACATCAGGGTTATCCACAATTTTGATACACATTTGACACATTAAACACATAGGGGTTAATCCCCTTTTGCATTCATTCCTCTGTGCCGGTTCCTCATTTGTTGTTTACAATTCCCATGAAGACTAGATGACTGATCTGACTGATAAAGTCAGTGAATCTCTAGTAATCATGGGTGTCAGTGGGTGACAGTACTCAAGCCTATTAGCATTTTGTGCCTTTGCTTTAGCTAAGAGTGACAGAAGGATGTACATTTTTAACAAATGGCTATCCAGGACAATGTCACACACGATTGCAAATTGCCTGCTAATCTACATTTTAGGGCAATTATTTCCTGTCACTGCTGATCTGTAGTGCTGCCCATTGATGTCAGTGGGAAGCAAGTTGCAGGTGGTTTAAACAGTGGTACAAGCAATAGTGATCAAAAAGCTCTGTGCATATCTCTAGGAGTGCCACAGATAAGAACACTTAGGTATTACAGGGCTCTGGTGGTTACAAAAAGGACAGGACTAACCATTCAATGGTAGCAGTGTGTTTCCTAGACCCATAGTACCACTCTATCTGTGTAGTGGCATAGAGACTCCCAATGTCAAACACTGCACTTCGAACACGGAGGAGAATTATTCTGTAGCCAGTGGCCCTCCTCTAAACAAGGTTTGCAGCTCAAAACTCTCTGAATTTACTTGGGGCACATTTATTAAAACATTGCAGAAAAATTTACAATTTGATTGCAATTCAAAATTTTTCTTTATCAATGAACATATTTATGAACAACCTGTAACGGAATTGCTTAACGTCACAGGAAAAATAGTAAGTTGCAAATAGCATTTTCCCAACTTTATCAAGCAAGCTGATACATTGTGGCTAGCATAAAATCACAAAAAATGCTTCCTTGTTTATAAATTGCCATATTTATCAGTATAAAATGTATTTGTGATTTCTTATTTATTTATTTTATTTTTTAGAAAACAGGTGATTTATATGCTGTCAAAGTGTTTAACAACTTAAGTTTCCTACGTCCTGCGGATGTTCAGATGCGGGAGTTTGAAGTGTTAAAGAAACTCAATCATAAGAATATTGTTAAACTATTCGCAATTGAGGAAGAGGTAACATATAAATACAAACTTGTTTCCCATGTTTGTGTGTTATCATTACATTTATTTATAAATGCACATAGACACAAAAAGCTCTGTACCCACTTGCATTGAACTCTTTGACATAAAATGGTTTGGCAATACAGCAGGTATTTGCATGAATGCTGTATGCCTATGGCTGATTTAAGCCATTTGTTTTGTGCTCCATAAAAGTCCATGTTAAATAATGCACAACACCAACAAACACACCCATGCATTTTATTGTGTCACAGAGCATACCTGATGTACTATGGGTAGTGCAATTCTTACTGTATTAGATTGTGGTAAGTACAAGAATTAAACTAACTGAGATACAGTTACTACCATTCCAAGATATCTATACTTTAACACAGCTTGGAAATTGTAATGGAACTCAGGTGCATTTATGTGCTTGCTCACTTAAGATAGGGATCATTAAATCCCAGCTCCTGAACACAAGGATAGGAATTGTTTTACATCAAAGCCTAGTGTTAATATATCATATATGCCAGTATATAGTTTGTGCACTTGCAGTTCCTGCATTGTAGGGAAAAAAAACGTGATTGTGCTAGAAATTTAACTTTGCTCATTACATTTGCATACAGAAATGAAACCCTAAAATAAGGCATTGTCCCTTAGAAATGCGAACACCGTTTTAAAACATAATTATTGTTAAGTAAACAAAAACATTCCTCAAAAAACATATAAGGATACAAAAGCAAATTACATTTTTTAACTGGAAGGCATAAAAAGTTGTAAAGATGTAAAAAGAATCAAGGGCAACTGTAACAAATATTTTACATCAATTGTTTGTAACAGAACCTACAGGTTTACTGATAAACTGTTACTTGGAAGAAGCCATTTTACTGTAGCTTGCTGTCTCAGGACAAAGCTAGTTGACTTCTGAAAACAGGGAAAACTCAAAGACAGTTTCTTTTTTCTATTTGCAAGTGTTGTTGTACTTATACTATTGCACTGAAGTTTCTATAATTTATTTTCACAGTGTTGTGTGCAAAATATTCATTTTCTACAGAACCAGTGACATTAAAAAGTGAAATAGTTATTTACATTTAAAGTTTGTATCTGGCCATCCAGCACCTACATTTATGGCTACAAATGTCCTATTTTATATGAAAGAGGTTTTCAGTTTGTAATCCTGTAGTTAGGCATGAATCTTATTTGACCCCTTTTTATTTGCCTGTAAAAGAACAAAACTTGTTTTCTACACAGTTTATCTGTTATCTACTGTGTGAACATGAACCTTTTTGCCCTGTTCATCTTGAATGGCCATCCCAGAGCTAAACAGCTTGTTTATTTTATAAAAACTATAGAAGTGTTTCTGCAGCAAACACATTTTTTACCTGTGAAGTGTAACAGTACATTATATTTAAATGCATACAAAAAAAACTTTCGTTATTTGTGGTATTACTTCTGCTTTGATACATATGTGATTATTGATATCCTGTTGTTTTCAGATGTCCAGTCGCCATAAAGTGCTTGTTATGGAGTTCTGCCCATGTGCCAGTCTATACTCTGTATTAGAAGAGCCAACAAATTCATATGGTTTGCCTGAGTCAGAATTCCTAATTGTATCACATGATGTTGGTATGTATTTTTGCTTGTAAGCTGTCATATCAAATACTTAGAACTCTTAGGCTAGTGCCGCACTATGCAGATCTCGGCCAGCTTATTTTGGAGCAAAAACGCAAGATTTTATATGCCGAAATCCGCTGCGTCTGTCTGCACCTGAGTGGAGGCAATATTTTGGGGTGTGGGCATATCAGGCAAAAGGGCAGCAGCGAAGGAGCAGATTTTCATACTGCAGAGAAATGCATAGTGTGACACTAGCCTTAGAGGACGCAAACATCTGGAATTATCTGTTCAAAATATTGAAATACATAACAGTAGCTTAAAACTCACTTTTGTTGCATGTGTTACTCTGCAGAGTGAAGCTTATTATATGAGTAGTTATCAAAGCATAGGTCCCCATGGAAACTGTTCAACTGATAAACCAAATCACAACTGAAGTTTGCCATTAGTGTCAGGTTGCCGGACTTCTTTTTGTTGATCAGGATTATCCAGTCTACAAATTGGTAGAAGCATACCTTGTTTACAAACTTGTATCTTTCTGTTTAGCCCCCAGCTTGCCAAGTTTTGGTCTTACCAAGGCAGTGCTTACTATAGCCTAAAGAACTTCCACACTTTTCTTTCACAAAACATCCCATGTAGCATCAATGTCACGTAACTGAGCCAATTTCAGCATTTTAACTGTGCAGGTTTAGCGCGAGAATATGGTGCTTGCTTAGGGTGCTCTGTGAAACCACTGTTTGAAAATTCAGGAGGCAGTACAATGTATTAGCTAATACACACCAAGTACAAAGTATATAGGAGGAGGTTTGCATAACAAAGGAAGAAGTTCATCTGAATTGTGAAAACACATTTGGATGAAATGTAAACAGGTGCAAACCTTTGCCAAAAAGAACTAGACGTGGATACACATTAGTAAAAGAGCATATGCTCTGAAAACTGTGCTCGTGGTTCAGGGAACATGCAAAGTAGCTGCTGAAGTTAACACTGAACAGAGTGTCCCAATACTCTGAAGACATTAATGCCACCATTAATGTGCTAGACAGTGTGGGGTGAGTTGGCATGTAAACGCGTGATCAATTACAGGTATAAAGATGCTGGGTAGGGCAAGTGACCAAGTATTTCACATACCGTGCAACTAATGACATATCTTATTGAGTCAGTTTCAAGGCAAATTACTTTGGATCTGGAAGCTCTCAAGGAAAGAGACGGAACATTGCACTCACACTTTTTAGGCTGTATAAAATAGGAAACTGAAAATAATAACGAATCTGGCCTTTAAAGAAACAGGTTTGGCTTCTTTATCACCTTTTGGAATATTTGCACCATGGGTGTGTGCACTTTGCTTGTCTAAGGCATACCTAGATAATTGCATGAACTACAGGTAGAGCCACTTGGATTTTGTAGCTGTTCTTCTTCGAGCTTCTTGATTTTATAATTGGATGCCCTTAAAAATTCTAGCCTTGTGGATGTTCTTAAGCTCTGTCTGTTATTGGTTTGTCCTCCGCAATCAAAGCCATTTGGATAGCAAATTTGAAAGTTTCACTAAAAACCCTAAAGCTATGCCACTTATCATACTTGTGATTTTCCTGAAATTAATAATTGCATAGATGGAGAAGGTTACTATCTTATCTTGTATTGCAAGAAATGTTATAGGAAGCATAATAAATATGGACTTTATTGCTGATGTAGTATGTAAAACAACACATCAGAACTTTTTTTGGATGGACATATCAACATATTGCCCAACTAAAATGTCCATAATGACGGTGTAATGTGATAACCTATTGTGTTCAAACAGCTGACCAGTAAATGTTATGTGCTATTTGGTTGATATGGGTTACTAGAGTCATATAACCCCCCTCCCCCCAAGTATTCTAGAACCTGTGTCATGTTCATAGAGAGAGATATAAATGACTACTGTTTCTAGTGGCAGGCATGAACCACCTGAGGGAAAATGGTATTATTCATCGCGATATAAAACCAGGGAACATTATGAGAGAGATTGGAGAGGATGGGAAATCTGTTTACAAGCTGACTGACTTTGGGGCAGCCCGTGAACTTGAAGATGATGAACAGTTTGTCTCTCTCTATGGCACTGAAGAATACTTGGTAAGAGGCCAGATTGAAAATCTTTTACATGTAAACTAATATGAATCATAGTCAGCTAGCCAGAGCACCTATACCTCACCTGTTGCAGAGTGCAGTTTAAGGGCTAGTCCACACGGGGAGATAGCCACGCGTTTGCGGTCGCGGCGTCAAAGCGCCGCGACAGTCGCCGCGACCGGCGCAGGCGACAGTTTTGTATGGGCGCCTATGTAAAAACGCCTGTGCTAACCACACGAGGCGATGCGCTTTTCAACAGTCGCCTGAAAATGCCTCGCCAGGCTTTTTCAGGCGACTGTTGAAAAGCGCATCGCCTCGTGTGGTTAGCACAGGCGTTTTTACATAGGCGCCCATACAAAACTGTCGCCTGCGCCGGTCGCGGCGACTGTCGCGGCGCTTTGACGCCGCGACCGCAAACGCGTAGCTATCTCCCCGTGTGTAATAGCCCTAAGAATGGTCGTGTTTATTTGTTAGTATAGAACTTGAAGCTACTCCATGTTTGATCATTGCAAGGCAGATAATTAGATTATGATGTCAATGATAAACAGAAGTCCATTATTCAGGGGATTTACCTTAGCTCTGGTAATCTAAATATCTACATTGCAAGGACCAAACATGGGGCAGCTTCAGTTTCCCTGTTTGCCCTGTTTAGCTCAAATAACAGCTCAAATAAAAAATATATTGTTTTTTGATTAAAACATTAGGCAAAAAGTATGTTCAGCCCAAACACTAATAATTGACCTTGTGTTGAAAAGGGGAAATACTGCCTCCTTTAGGTCACTTGGTGAAAAAGCATGTTGCGTGCAAAGCATATTGCTGTAGGAGAACCTTTCCAAAATAATTTAATTACTTTCAAGGGTTGATAGTAAATGTAATTGCAGTTGAATCAGTAGTTTTTACTACTTTGTTCTCTGGTTCTTGTTCTCATGAAACAATGTGGCAGAAGTTAGTTCTGCTCCAGGTGGTTTGATCAGCTGGCTTTTGCGACTTTATTTCAAGGGTCAAAACTGTGCAAGAAAAGGAAGGGATATATACTATTTTCAATTGTAATTGTTTGATCAAATAACCATAATAATAATAATATATAATAATATTAAATAAATTAAATAGGTTATTCTGAAATATGCCTAGAATAACATTTTCTTTCATCATGCAAAAACAGTTTTTGCATGGACATCACCTTTAAATGAACTTAGTATGATGTAGACTGTTTCAGACTTTTATAACTATTGAAATGTACTAAAAAGTAACCTAAATTAGCCTTTTTGGGATTTTGTTTGCAAATGGCTAAGAATATACAATAGTTTAGTAGATATGTCTGTAAAAACAGAAAAGAGTTAAGTAGGGATGCACCGAATCCAGGATTCGGTTCGGGATTCGGCCAGGATTCGGCCTTTTTCAGCAGGATTCGGATTCGGCCGAATCCTTCTGCCCAGCCGAACCGAATCCGAATCCTAATTTGCATATGCAAATTAGGGGCTGGAGGGAAATTGCAAGACTTTTTGTCAGAAAACAAGGAAGTAAAAAAATGTTTTCCCCTTCCCACCCCTAATTTGCATATGCAAATTAGGGTTCGGATTCGGTTCGGTATTCGGCCGAATCTTTCACGAAGGATTCGGGGGTTCGGCCGAATCCAAAAAAGTGGATTCGGTGCATCCCTAGAGTTAAGCTGAGTGTTTGTGAATTTATGATTTTTCATTTGTTTAATATGTCTGTCTCTATGAATTATTACTGTGTAGCTTTTTTTTTTAAAGGTAATGCTTTATTCTTTTAAACACATAAAACATTTACAAACATTAAACAGTTTTATTACAATCTTGTGTCGATGTCGTTATTGTAGCATGATTGGTACATATTTGTTCTCTCTTTTAAGTCATACCATTGCATTAATTGTGTCAGAGTCGTCAGAGGGCCTTTTATTCCCTTTCATTCCTGGATTGCAAGCCCGGGCCCGACTCCCACCATGGGCTCCATATTTTATCAAATTTACGGGTTGTGCCTCTAGTTTCATGCGTAAGCTTAATCATGGGAATAGCCTCGTCAACTAATTTTATCCAGGAGTCCCTGGTGGGAGGGTTGGGCCCCATCCAATGCATAATAACACATTTTTTCGCATAGTATAACAAAACTCGAAACCTAGTTTTGGCATGGACAGTAGGTACTAATTGGTCCACTATCCCCAGTAGGCACACCTGAGGTGAGTTCACCTGTGGAAAATCTAGGGTAGTCGCTAGGGCAGCCATTACCTGAGACCAATAAGCTTTTATTATCGGGCAGGCCCAGATCATGTGTAAGAAGTTTGCCGCCATTTCACCACATCTAGGGCAATTGTCGTTGTTTCTTTTACCCATAGCCTTAAGTTTTATTGGGGTTGTATATAACTGATGGAATGTTTTGTATTGAATCTGTTTATCTCTTACGGATATTAGGCTGATATATATTGACTCTGTCGCTTCCTCCCAGTCCTCCTGGGTGAGCTCTGGTACAAGTAATTGCCATTTAGTTTGTGCCTTGTGGAATGGAGGGGGGATACTTGCTAATAGGTTGTGGTAGAGTTTAGATATTAGTTTGGTGGGTTGCTCTACTGCCAGGGACTCTTCCATTGTCTATGTAGTCAACACCGGGGAAAGAGTTCCAAACTGTGCCCTGAATAGTTGACGGATTTGAAAGTATCGAAACAAGGGAGTGTAAAGTGGAGCACATTTGTCTTGGAGTTCTTGAAACGACAGGAAACTGTTATTTATTAGCAGGTCACCCAGAAATTTGATACCCCTTTGTGGCCAATATAGAAAGTCGTCTAGATTCCAAAAATGTGGAAGATTGGCATTGCCCCATAATGGGAGGGAGGAAATCAGACGCAGGGGTTGTTATTTAAGCTGTTTCAGTCCTTGACACCAAGCTTTATGGGGTGTAGTGATAGAGGAGGGTAAGTTGCCCATGTCTGTGAGCTTGCGATATGGTAGATTCTTAAGGCTTTCTAGTGACCCTGCTATGTTGGCTTGCAAAGCCATGTTGGGGTTGTATGGGTCAGGATGAAACCACCAGTGTAGGTAATAGATTTGGGATGCTAGGTAATATAGGTGGAAGTTGGGCAGGGCCAGTCCCCCCTCTTCTTTATCAGCTGTCAACTTTTCCCAGGCCAGCCGTGGTACTTTTTGGTTCCATATAAAGGGGAGAATGAGATGATTGATTTTTTTAAACACCGAGCTGGGAATATGGATTGGAGCGTTGTGTAGATGGTACAGGATTTTGGGGAGGTATATCGTCTTAATAAGATTTATTCTCCCCCACATTGTAAGTGGGAGATTTGCCCAGCCTCGAAGGTCTGCCTCTAGTTTTGTAAGTATTGGATTGAGGTTGATCTGTACGAAGGTGGACAGGTCCCCTTGTATATTCAGACCCAGGTACTTAAATTCCTGCGCCCACGTTAGCTCTACATTGGGGGGGAGAAGGGGAGTAGGCTGTTTGTCGATTGGAAAAAGTATGGATTTATTCCAGTTAACTTTAAAGGAGAAGGAAAGCTGCGGAGGCATTTTATTGGCAATAGATTAGCTGCAATAGTGCAAGCTAGAATGCTATATTTATTCTGTAGAATGTTTTACCATACCTGAGTAAAAAGCTCTAGAAACTCTGTTTGTTTAGGATAGGAGCTGCAGTATTAATGGGGTGTGACATCACTTTCTGCCTGAGTCTCTCCCTGCTCTGGGCTCAGATTACAGTAGAGAAGGAAGGGGGGTGGGGAAGAGGAACAAACTGAGCATGCTCTTGCCCAGGGCAATGAGGTTTAAGCTGAAGGCAGGAAGTGTGATACAGAAGCCCATGTGTACACAATAGAAGGAAAGAAATGCTGTGTTTCTTTTGACAGGGGACTCAGAGCAGCACTACTTTGGGGGTTTACTGGTATATTTAGATGGACCTTTCTGATAAGGCTTACTTAGTTTTAACCTTTCCTTCTCCTTTAAGGCCTGAAAATACGCCAAACTGTCCTACTAACGTGAGCAGAGCCATGAGGGAACCTTGGGTGTCGGCAAGATATATTAACATGTCGTCCGCATACAAGGAGATTTTTTCCGTAATTGGGCCGAGGGTTAAGCCAGAAATTTGTTGAGATTCCCGGATGGCAATATCCAAGGGTTCAATGGCTAAGGCAAATAGAAATGGTGACAGGGGACAGCCCTGCCTAGTACCTCGATGTAATCGAAATGGAGCAGATATAAGACCATTAACCCTTACCCTTGCCGTTGGTATAGTAATTGAATCCATTTAATAAATTGGTCTCCCAGATTAAATCTGCGTAGTGTTTCCCAGAGATAGGGCCATTCAATGGAGTCGAATGCTTTGGCCGAATCAAGGGAGGCCACTGCTCTTGTACCCGGCTTATCATGTAATATCTCAATATTAGTATATAATCTCCTCAGGTTGATGTTAGTGGACCTGCCTGGCATAAACCCTGATTGATCGGGGTGGATTAGGTCTATGATGTATCTTTGAAGTCTTTTTGCCAGTATTTTTGCAAGGATTCGTATTTATGAGAGAAATAGGTCGGTATGAGCTGCACTGTGACGGGTCTTTGCCAGGTTTGGGGATCACTACAATGAGGGCTTCACTGAATGAGGGGGGTAATGAGCCTGTCACATAGGAGGACTGTAGAGTACTAAGTAGCTGAGGGGCTAGGTGCTCACTGTGTAGCTTTTTACTGCCTTTTAACAACCATCATTGTTTTCATGTTTATCATTGTTGCCAATGTGTACTTTCCTATTATAGTATCTAAATTATATTGAAACAAATGTGTTAACCTACACTTGACATATAATAATAAATTTTATTGCACCTAAAGCACCCAGACATGTATGAGCGGGCAGTGCTACGAAAAGAGCATCAGAAGAAGTACAGTGCAACAGTGGATCTGTGGAGTATCGGAGTGACATTCTACCACGCTGCCACAGGCAGTCTTCCTTTCAGACCTTTTGAAGGACCTCGAAGGAACAAGGAAGTCATGTATGCTTTTAAATAGTTGTGCTCTCCTCAATTAATATGCATATATTGTAAAGCAATTTAATGCCAAATAAATTATGTAAAGAGTTCCATATTGTCTAGTTTCTGTAGCAGCTTTCTGGGACAGCTTTACCAGTGGTTAGCAGCTCCAGTTATTATGACGTATTGCTGAGCTACTACAATACCTATCTGTCCACTTGTGGTTAGGTAGAAAAAAGTCTGAAAGCTTGGTGTTTGAAGTCAGATGTTCAGAAGTCGTTTTACTGTACAGTTTCTTATGCTTATTCTTATTATTTAATGGTAGTAATATGCTCTCACTGTAAACCCTTAAAATGCAAAAGGCCCAGGAAGATAATTTATCTCAGACAATTATCTCTTCCTTATTGTGATTGTTAGGGTTCAAGCAAACGGGCAGATTCGGGGAGATTTAGTGGCCGGGCGACTAATCTTCTGTGGGGCGACAATCTCCCCGAATTGCCTTCCGCCTGAGATAATGAGAAAACACCAGCGCCAATGAACTCCGCAACTTTATATGATATTTCCGAATTCGCCCGAAGTTTCCTTGTGAGGCGACTTCGGAGATCGAAGTGCAACGAGTGCATTGGAGCTGGCATTTCTCGTTATAGCAGGTGTAATGGCAGGGGGAAGGCAGTTCGGGGAGATTGTTGCCTCACAGAAGAGGTGATTAGTCGCCATGCAACTAAATCTCCCCGAATCTGCCCGTGTGCTAGCTCCCTAACTCATTAAAGGCCACTATTCATGCTTTGTTATAACCCTTTGCTTAAAAATAAAGACAGTCTGGGGCACTTGGCTTATATTGGGAGCAGACAACACCCATCAAATGTCGTTAGGCTCTAAATGCATGAAGAATTCCCTTCACACATACAAATTCAGTGCTGTAAATGTATTTTTTTTTTAAATACACTTGTTTAGTGATGAAAATTCCTTTTAGTAAAAAAGGAAAGTTCCTCTACATGCTAATAGTTCCTACTACATGCTAAACATGGTCATGTCTTTTGTTCCTTTACAGGTATAAAATAATAGCTGGCAAACCATCTGGGGCAATATCTGGTGTACAACGTGCAGAAAACGGCCCAATTGAGTGGAGCGGGGAATTGCCCGCTACTTGTAATTTGTCTGTGTAAGTAAATGAGTTGCTTAGTGAGATGTTGCTTACCACACCATGATTCATTTCCTCTTATTTACATTTCTGTTTCTTATTTTCTCGGTTAGGCTTTGATACTTTTAACATTCATCTTATTTATGAAATGGCTTTAATAGTTATACTATAGCTGATGCAAGATATTTCCTAAGTAACATTAAAATAGACTTTTTGCTGATGACAGTCTGCAGTAAATCTCAAATCTTAGTCTTGTTAATATCAACAAAAAGTGCCTCTCCTCTTGTAATCTGCTTTAAAGCTCTGTTTGTGTCTGTTGCAAAATACTTTTGTGTAGATCCTAAGATTGTGGTTTGAAACTGAGATGATTGTTTACATGAAGTATTCTCATAAAACCTCCTGACGGTCTTTTTTTCGGTTCATTCTAGGGGTCTGCAGACTTTGTTTACGCCAGTCCTTGCAAATATCCTTGAAGCTGATCAGGAGAAGTGTTGGGGGTTTGAGCAGTTCTTTGCAGTAACAAATGATATATTCAATCGCATTGTTGTACATGTTTTTTCACTGCAGCAAATGACTCCCCACAAGATCTATATCAACACATATGACAAGTAAGTGCTATAGATGAGGATAAACTTCCCCTTTTAACATGAGTTCAATGCATAGGGTTTGTGGTGCACATGCTTTTTTGCCTATCTATTTCAATCACAATTGTTTTTAGCTGCACTAACAGGCACAGCTTACAGTGGAGGTTGGCCCGAAAAATGCAAAAGAATGCCTTTTTCAGGCCGATCTCTGCTTTGTGTAGCTGCACTCAGGCTGACATGATGCCTGTTAGTGCACCTAAACACAGAATCGTATTGGAGCACATCCACTTCTTTCCGCTGCCTCCAAAATGCAGATGGAGAGAAGCAGGACATACTGTATTGAGATTGGGCTCTTAGAATCAATCATTTTCCTTACACATACTCCTAGTATGTTCTTGCACTTAGTCTTGATTCTAAATAGGGGAGACTTGAGGGCAAGTAAGAATGTAATTGCAATAAGTATTAAAGATAGTTCTAGGCTACTAATGTTTGTATCCTGGAAAGAGAAAGTGAAACTCTGCGTGTTGAAGAATCTGACAATCGTTGATTATCTGACAATCTTTGATATATTTCTGTGAACTCTGGACTCTCGCAGATGTAATTTTATTTGTAAACACTAAAGCTGGGCATAGACGCAAAGATCGATCGGACTTTCCCATCTCCCGACCCGCCACTAACCATTCAGATCAAAGTCTTACCATTCTGATCAAATAAAGTAGTTAAAGAACAGATCAGCCAATGTTCTGCCCCTGACAGCAATCGTACGATAGTTATTTCTGACAAAGCTAGTGACAGTCTCCCACTGAAAATCGTACAATCGGCAATACATGCAGAGATATTATCGGCAGGCGACAGAAATCTTCTAACCTGTCCGTTCGACCAAACAACCGATCTCCGCCGGACGAAAAATGTCAGGACTCTCCACACACGGTCCGAAAATCATACGAATCCACAATTCGTACGAATGGATCTATGGCCAGCTTTAGGCAAGAAAATTTTAATACACTGAGGATGCCAATATATTAGACTGTCCCCCCACCCATTGTATTAAGTTGCCAATTTTTTTTCCTGGACTAGTGCTACTATTTTCTGATTTTCGCTTAAGTGCATAAGCCCAAAAAACTATGCTGTGGGAAATGCTACAGAGGTGGAGGATCAGCCCTTAGTGAGTACATTCTGGGAGAGGTGACATTTTTATTGAACAGGATTTCCAAGGGGTACATCACCTTAAAGTAAAATTAGTCATCACCTTTGCATTTTATTCCATATTTGTTTTTTTCTACAGATTTCTGGCTGGAATCTTTGCTGCCATCTGGTTGCTTATTCCATTGCAGCCCGGCAGCAGTTAGGAAGTGAGATTGGAATAGCAGAGGAGAAGGTTTGAATAGAATTAGGAGCAATATAAAATACAAATTTAAATAACTTTTTTATTTTGGTTGCTTGGAGTCGAAACTCACGAAAACTAGATAGGATTTGTAGTTTTATAGTGGAATGGCATACTAGAAACACTAATAACTGAAAATCCATACAAAATAAACAATGAAAACCAAACAAAATAGTGTATGTAATGGCTGTCCCCTAAAAACACTGCCATTCTATTATCTTTGTGATAGTCCCAAAGGTGTTCCATGGATTGTGCTATTCCAAATTGTACACAGTGAGCAATTGTTATTGATCATTACAATTTTCTACAGAAAGATGAATTACACTTCCAATGCTCATTACAAATGCATGCATGATTTCCAGGGTGCCAGATTTCCATGACTTGGTGTACAAACAGACAAAGATTCCTGGCCAGAACCAAGAACTGCTGTTTGAAGGAAGACGACTGGTGTTGGAACAAGGGAGACTTGCACAGCATTTCCCTATAACCACAGATGAAAATCCAATATTTGTCTTAACCAGAGATATGGTTTCTGTTATTGGCCTTCGGTTTGATGAAAGTATGTCATGTTTTGAATTAGAATTTTTACTTATGTATTAAAATGCCAGTAGTAAAAATGAATATGTTTCCTAAAATAGAGCTTTTTATTATTCTTATTAACTGGCACTGTAGTGACAAAATAAATATAGATGACAACAGTGAGTTTTTTTTACAGACTTACCTTCTACCCTTTTATTTCAGTTGTGATCCCAAAGCCCATTTCTCATTATGACTTGGATGCAGATGCTAATATGGCAAAGGTAGGTACTAAACTTTTTTTAAGCTCTGATTTTGGCAAGTCTGTTTTCTGTACAGCCATATCAAGTATATCTACAGATCACATGATTGGTAGAATATGGTAAATGGCAAAGGCTAGTGTGCAGTAATAAATTTGATTGTTTATAAAGAACTAAAATAAAGTGTGTCCAGGCCTTATATACAAAGCAACATAAACTTTAGTATGTAATAAATGTATCTAAATGGCTACGTTTTCGCAGTGTGGGTAGTAGCAACCAATTTGCTTTAATTTCTAAAATGTAGTAGACTGATCAAAACGAAGTCCTGGTTGGTTGCTACTTATAGCTGCACTGATGCAATTTAGCACCTGCGCTAGAGTTTCTTATAGTTACTGATGCAAATTTCTTGTTGTTTAAGAATCTCCCAATTTCCCAGAAATCTTTAAGTGATAAGTTGTCAATCTTGCTTTGAAAATACTTGCAAGCATTTTAATCCTCCTCTTTCACATGTAATTCTTTGTTAAATTAAGTTCCAAATTAAGCTTGTTAAATATTACTGTAAAGCACTGCTTACATTCCACATATATAATTTTTTTTAAAAACTGAATTATAAAGGTAATACTAGGCGAATGTACATTATGTATACATATTATTATACCCCTTTCTGAAGAGTGTATTTTATCATGTTGTTCATAGTGTTGCTTTTCATGTTTGCAAAAGTTTCTATAGGCAGCCCCTTTTGTGTGGGTCTAGGTTTATTTGACTCCTGATTAAAATCAACTGTAGTCTAAGGGTCCTTAAACTGCGTCTGAATTGGGAGTGTACCATTTCTGGTGCTTTGCGTCAAAATTACATCTGATTCATTAAGTCTGCTCGAAGGTGACGGTAGCTCCAGGGTTCTCTTCAATCAATATCAATCAATATGCACATTTGCATATAACTGTCATGAAACCTAAAGGAACAACATTTTCTTTACACACCAATAAATGCACTTATTCTTGACAGTGGACAGCTTTGCTATCACCATGAAGCGTCTCAAGTACCAATGACACCAAACATTAATATGTGCTGAAGTATCTGTGTATCCTAAAAAGCAAATACTGTAGTTTTGTATTTCCTTTACTTGTTTTTATTGACTTTGGAAAAATAAAGTTGTGTTAACTCTTCTATAAAACAAGGGGTCTGATATTGATAAGGCTATGGCTGTTTATTACCAGATAAAACTTGACACACACAAGTGTGAGCAGAAAGACAACCATAATGAAATAAGTGCTTTCCACTTGAAGTAAAAGTTTTACATAAACTGAACAGAAATCATTTTTTTATATTGATGGAGAATTTTCATGTTCTCTCATTTTGAAACCCATTACAGCTAAATTAATAGGTTCTTTTTTACCTTTCCTAGGCAGTAACAGGTGTTGCTTGCTACTACTGCAGAATTGCTGCCTCAATGCTGCTTGTACTGGATCTCATGCGCAAAGGAATACGCTGGCTTAGGTAAGCAACATCTTCTGTTGTTTCTTACTTTAGCCTAGATTGTATTTGGTACTGTATGATCCAAAATCATGAAGTTGCTGTCTGGCATAACAAATAACATTAACACATTACATTGTTTTATTTGAGTTTAGTAAAATGTAGGCAATGGTTAATCTGCATAAGGATCAATAACCTATTAATTAATGCTTCTGTTGTCCTTTTTTTTATGCAGAAACATAGAAGCACATTTTGCTTCTTTTCCTGAGTCTGTAAAGTTTAAATATTATATTCTGTCTACTTTTAATAAATGTAGGGAATATTTAAAGTGTTAGTAAAACTTACCTAGAAAACTTAAATCAGTATGTCCTGTTTATTTTTCATACATTGATGTAATTTCCAAAAATCTCAGAACTCAAACATAAAGGAGGGAAATATTTTACCACTACTTTTGAAGTGCTGAGCTGTGAGTATTCACATTGTTTGGAAACTGTTGCTGAGTGAGAGTGGACAGGAACCCGCATGTGATTTCAGAAGTTTTGCAGTGAGCGCCTCTATTGCTTATTGAAACTGTTTATACTTGGTCATGTATGGCCACCTTTAGATAGTTACATAGTAAATAAAGTAAATAATAATTTATCAATTACCAGAGCCTTTCTTGTGAATTAAATATGCCCATTTTTTGGCAGTTTAGCTTAATGTGTAATACAAATGTGCATGCCTACTGATTAACATATTTCATTTGATTGTTTTTTTTCCTAGTGAAATAATGAAGGAGGAATATAATGAGAATGTTCACAGCAATACTGAAGTTTCTCTTAAGCTTAACTTCTGTAACAGAACAACAGAAAAAGACCTTAAAATGTATGTAAAGTGAAAATGGTACAATAGCTTTTTATGTTTGTATTACCTTTCATACGTTTCTACCTATTCCGTAGTTGACCTTATTTTTCATTTAGAGTACTTTCTTCTTTATTTAAGAAAAAGCAAAAGTACCCCTAATGCCTAAGCTTAGTATTCTGGGTTCTGATTATGCACAGTTTTAATATAAAACAACATTCTCACCCAGGGTCAGAGGAATGTTTAACAGGTATTGCTCTGGGGTGAATATTTTTCAGTTATTTTACTGTGCATATGAAAGGCTTGGCAATATTATAATAAAAGTGTTTTATGGTTTGTGTAAACTTTCAGATATGAACAACTGATGCAGACCAGTGTGGAATCAGAAGTTTATGCAATCCATGCCAAACTATTGAATGTAAGTTTTCCTTTGTCTTTCTTTCTATATGTGAACATTTTTTGGATTCAGTTTTCTAGTATAAAATCTTTAGTAATTTCAGTGCAGAAATAGAGGAGGCTATCTATTAATTTACTTTGTGGCCTAAAATAAAGTTCTCAGTTCTTTTACAAAGCCTGTCTGTGGGGTCTGTGTGTGCCTGCCATCTTCTGTTTTGCCAGAAATATAGGTTAAAAGAAATACAAGTAACTAAATTAGCACACTTAAGCTTCACTATGAGTTATAACATTACCTCAGAAGTATGGTTGGCCTCACATTATGGGGAAACTGTATTAAAGTAAAATGTTTGTGTTTTAGTTTAGTATTGACCTTAATTTACACCGATATTTAATAATTTCATATAAAATTATTTTAGCCCCTACTTCATCTAAAAAAAGCCATTTCCTTAAAAGTATTCTTTTCTAGTTTTCCATTGGATAATCCTAAATAGAAAATTGGTATTTTAAGTACTAAGGACCAGGGGCGCAGCACCAATGAGGCGAGTTGGAATACTTGCTGCAGGTGGCAGCACTGTACAAGTTCCCAGGGGTTGGAAAAATTCCACTTCTGGTAAATTACAGTTTTTAAATTGGAATTTTGGCTCTTCTAGTGCAATTGCAGGAAAGGTAAGTGCTGAAGAAGGGGTTAGGCTGCATCAAATTTATGCTGCTATGGGGTCCCCCTCACTTGTTAGATTCCGTCACACAAACCAAAGGCACACATACATGCTGAGTTACATTAGCCATTGAATGGACAGAGGCATGGCAAAAATAAGCAGGCTGAGAACAGCTGGAGCCTTCAGCCTGTGTGCCCATATTCTTACTCCCACACTTCTTCCTGTTACCATTAGAGCTGCATTATATCCTGTCAGGTGATCATAACACACAGAACATCATAAAATAGTGGCTAAGGCTAAAATGTGTAAAAGGGCAATATTTACTGTGAGAGGGCAGTGCTTGCTGGAAATTATAATTTAGATTTTTTTATGCAAAAATGTAAGTTCTTTACTATAACCTGCCAAATATATATAGCTATGGCTTCCATGTCATTTTGACTGCCATTGTGCCTGAGATGAAGTGTATCAGTAACAGTACCCTTAAAGGAGAAGGAAAGGCATCCTGCACTTGGGGGTGCAAAATGTTAGGCACTCCCAAATGATTGTATTGAAAACCTGAAAACCCGGGCCGGAGCTCAGCAGAAAACTGCAACGGCCTGGGGTTATACCAGTGAGGACTACGTAGCGCTTCTTTTCCATCTTCCAATTTCTTCGCATGGTTGAACATGCGCAGTAGAAGGAAAAGCCGAACTTTAACTAAAAAGCCGGCTATTTCGTTCAACTGCGCATGCGTTTGCCCCAGGAAATTTGAACCAAGAAGAAGCCGGAAGAGGATGGCCCCATGGTTCTCACTGGTATAACCCCGGGCCAGTGCAGTTTTCTGCTGATAGGAGCACCTGCCCGGGGTTTCATGTAAGTTAATACAATCACTTGAAGGTGCCTAACATTTGGCACCCCCAAATGCAGGATGCCTTTCCTTCTCCTTTAAACACATATCACTGCTTTGCATAGTAAATCATGGAAAACTGTCCTATCATTCTTCCTATGTTTCATTCTGAATAAATTCACTTTTAAGGGCCCTCTTGTCCTCTTGATTTTAAATTTCCCACATCCCTTTTTGAGGTTAGTGAATGAATTGGCTGCTTACATGTAAATCAAGGGCAGACATTTGAATGCAGAGTTTAAGTTATATACTACTGAAAGGGATTTTCCTTTGCAGCTTTCCAGTACGCAGGAAGGTCTGAAATCCTCATTACAAGAAGTAAAAAACAAACTGACTCCTGGAGGAACCCTCATGGACTCTTGGATAAACACTGAAGGCATACACGCAGCTGACAGAAAGTAAATAATCAACTTTTAATTAAAAAATTATTAATTATAAATAAGAAAAGTCCGAATTTCATCTACATTTTTCATTTCTATTTCTTAGTGTGGAAAAACTGCAAGTGTTGCTATCTCTGATAACAGAAATATACTGCCAGTTCAAGAAGGATAAAGCACTGCGCAGTAAGTAAAACAGTCCCCAAATTTAAGTGGCTGTGTTGTGTTTGTACCTGCCAAACCTCTTAAAGGGGTAGTACCTTAAATTAACTTTTAGTATGTTGTAGAGAGTGACAGTCTAAAGCAATTTGCAATCTGCATTTACTTATTTTATTGTTTATTACAATTTCTCTTGCAGCTATAAAGGCTGGCATTTCACTGCTAAGGGGTTGCTAGGGTCTGACCCTGGCAACCAGACAGCAGTTTGGAATTCAAACCGGTAGATAAATAGGACAGAGCATCTATGGAAATAACTGTTAAAATTTAGCTTCACAGATGATTTTTTGTTGTTGCTGGGACAACAAACCCAAAGTATGAGATTGCATTACTTGTGACATCAGTGTTCCACAAGATATTAATCTGTTAATATTTTCTTGTTAGTAAGCCACTGGGTCAGACACCACTCTGATTTATAAGCCCTGCTGCATGCAAAGTATTTTTTACCAACACAATTTCACCAGTTCACTATTTGCAAGGTGACTACATGTGGTACATGTGGTGAGTTCAATTGATGGGGATGGAAAGGTATTTTCAGCTCTTTGTCGCCTACTGGAGAGGAGCATTCCTTTAGACAGAAAACCAGTTTTTCTGCTATCATCCTAATAAAGTAGCACCAAAATCTACTTCTCATGCTGCCAAATAAAATGAAAGCACTGGCAATTTTAATGTGATGTTTCTCTTGAAATATCACATGAGTATGAGTTGATGCACATGAAATTGTCCATACTATATTTGATCTGGTGATTTGGCAGGTATGGTATCCCTTTTCCAGAAAACCGTTATCCAGAAAGCTCCAAATTATGGGAATGCCATCTCCCCTAGAATCCATTTTAAGCAAATAATTATAATTTTTACAAATTATCTCCTTTTTTTTACCATATTAATTAAACAATACCTTGTCTGCATGAATCCATATTGGTGGACTCATATTAACACTCCTATTGGGTTTGTTTAATGTTTAAATGTTTTAGGGTTAGGGTTAGATCCTTTATCCAGAAAACCCCAGGTCCCAAGCATTCCAGATAATAGATCCCATAACTGGATGACCAAAACCAGCCAAGGTGTCTAACCTAATCTGTGTGTGCATGTGGCCGACTGCACGTGGTGCTATCAGACCATTTTGTGGTCTTCAGGCATATATGTGGGAAACTATAAAAACACCAGCATTTAACTACTTTTGTAATTGTGTTTGACTGTATATTCTTATTTAGCTGTTGCTAGTGTTGAAGCAGCTTACTTACAGATATTGAATCTGTTATCTGCAATGCTTTGGACCTGGGGTCTCTCTGTAATATGAATCACTGACATTGAACTACTTAGAACATTTAAAGTTTGAGTGGAGTTTGTAGACACTCTGTAGCACTACAGTAATTCAGTGCTTTTTGCAATCCTAATTCTTAATCATTATTTCAAATGGGGACAGTCTGGGTTTTATGTGAGGCCTTAGTGAGGAAAGAATAAAAGTGTTTTACTACAACATAGTAATAGGGCATGTGCAGTACTTGATCTTTCAATGATATCTCCCTGTTACCAGCAATGAATTACACATAATAGGAAGTTGTTGTTGTTTCTTTTCTAGAAGCATATAGGCACTTAATTCCAACAACTTTTCAAACTTAAAATTTCAATCACTGATATAGTTATATATAGATTTATATTAGAGTTATATTCTCATCTGTTACAGGGCTTTTGTACAATGAGGAACAAATACACAAGTTTGACAAGTAAGTCTCATTATTCTTGTTATCTGGGTGTGTTAAGTATTATGATTGCAATGAAAATAATTCTGGAAAAATGCAGTCTACTTAATTCTGAAAAAGTTATGCACTTTTGCTGGTGTCCTGGCCATTTTTTCTTCAAATGAATGTAGTCATTGGGTAACAAAGCATTATTGCTTGTTGGTTACAGGGATTTTTGCACATTGAATTATAGTGTCCTATTGTGCCTTAAAGCAACTCGTTTGGAGGTCCTGCATCCTATTCCTGTTGCTTTGTTGTGTCCAGTTACTTTGCTTTTGTGTTGATGCATCATGTCCTATTTGAATCTTTAGCAACAACTGGTCATTTACCCGAGCATTAAGATCCCAGACTGGTATTGCATTTGATGTGTCACATGTTTATGTGTGTCTGTTTAGCAGCCTGAGGATAGCAGTTTGACTGAAGATTTTCATTCATCCAGGTCATAGTATATCTAGTATAGGTCAATCTAAAAACAACTGGACTTGCTGAGTAATCAATGAAGACGTTTCACTACTCATCCGAGCAGCTTCTTCAGTTCAACTGACTGGTGTGGGAAATTCTCGGCATATAAACTCTTCCACTAATCCATTTACAATGGCACATTGTAACTCTTCAAAGAGGTGACATCTGAAGAAACTCACAGAGGTGTTGATTCTGTGTAGTTGTGATAGGATTATCCAATGTGTCATGCAACTCCTAGATACAGGTGTTACTTGTGAGAGTTGCATGAATGGATGTGTGAAGTGTTCTGAATCCGCCGGGGTACAGATGTTAGAACAGCATTGTATGTAGCAGACAGGTGGTGTCGAAGGCCCCCACCTCTGTTCAGAGATGGTCTCTCCACCTTGACATGAATCACCTCTTTCACGCCTCGTTCAAACCAGCAATAACAGTTGTAGCTGCAACTCCAAAACTTTATTTAGAAGTGAATAAGTGTCTCTTGCACAGTGAGTGGAGACAAGTGCAGCCAAAGGTGTAATTTACTGCAATTTATTGTTTGTGAAGATTGCAGTGGCAGCCCAGCTGTATATGAAAAATTGGGTTACAGCATCATTTTAAGAATAATATCACAAAAGTCACATTGATTTCTACAGTTTTTTCTGGAATGATACTGCTGTCAATGCTTGAAATTACTTATAGCTGCTTCCCACTCCTCTCTAAGGGTATTGTGCTCCAGGCTCACAAGAAGGAGTAGTTCTGTCTATTGAGCATTTACTATTAGCAGAATAAATCATATAGAAAGGGATGAGCAGCAATTGCCAGTCATTTAAGATGTTTTGCTTTTTTTCCCGTATCAACCTGGTGGAATAGCACTAAACATCTTCAATTAGTGGTCCTGGAGGCTCAATACCTTTGCCCTCACCCTGCTTCTGACAGGTCAAAGCGCTCTGATTGGCACTAGCACTGTATGACATAGGCTTGTGAAAACTATGGCAGCATAGTGGGGACATCTGTTATATTACTCATTTAGTCAAGGGGCTACCCAAGTAGACAACTCACAGTTAAAAAGTTTATAACTGGGAGTTGTCTACTTGTCTCTGTTAGATGACCTATTTATTTCTTCTTGAATTTTTTTTTACAGTAAGCTGTTACACAAAATATTCTACAGCTATTTATAAAGTGTCGCATAAAATTGACAGTGGGTGTGCAATAGAGAGCTAAAGGTGATGGAGAGAGATTATATGTTAATGTAGGGTTACATACAAACACCACTGACATTATATTTACTCGTGTTTTCTCTGTTTGCAGACAGAAGTTGTGTTTACATGCAGCAAAAGCATACTCCCTTTTCAAAGATGAATGTGTTGGCAAGTATGAAGTATTCCGCAGCAAGACTTTAGAATGGATGAGGTAAGCGAGTGCTACACTGTGACTTGTTTTGAAAGGGGTAACTAGCAGTGTTCAATAATATTGCATACTGTTTGTTTCTAGGAAGATGATTCATGTACGAAAACAATTATTTTCAATTAAAAGCAAGTGTTTTGACATTGAAGAAGAAGCCTCAAAGTGTCAGCATTACATCAACCAGGTACATCCTGCAATTTCAGTACCATGAAAAAGCTGCATTGGGTGGATATTCTAGAAAAATTTATATTTTGATGATTGGTTAAGTTAGACTGTGTCAGGTGTTGGGTTAAATAGCAGAGAAAGGGACCATCTAATATATCCTAAAAAGTATGTCACAGGTAAAAGAAGTATTTAGTAGGCCACTAATTCTTCATGTCCACCTGGCTTGATAAGAAAGTACAGAAAATGATAAATGGGTATAAAATGATATATGGGATATATTGTATACAGTGACAGATGTATGAAACTATGTGTACAGAGCACTGGGTCTGTTAGGGCTGTTACTGAGTTATGTGTGTAGATTTATCCCAGTAGGTTCAATAGTTCTACTGATAAGCAGAGAAATTGTACATGGAGAAGGCTTATGACTACCCACATGCAATAATAGTTATTGGCCAACAAGATTTTAGTTTTGAAGCAACTGGAAGCAAAGGGTGGCTCATTGTGGGTTCATACATCTATATCCAGACATTATGCTCTCTTTCCAGCATATGTTCCCCATATTATAAATGTGAGGCAAATTACCTCTCTTTCTACAAATCCTTTGTCCTCTGGGCAATGTTTCTACATTTCTTTTTGTCAAAGACTATAGACAAGTATTATTAACTATTATTGACTATTAACCGAAGAGTGCAGGGAGTAGACAGATGTTTTAAAAAAAATTGCATAATTGCCCAGCACCATCAAGTGAAAAATTTGTATAACTGTAAGCAGGGAACCACCATCAGTCCCTGCTTAGTGTTTACTTGTTTGCCTAGCCATCTTTGTTTGCCGTTTCTAAATATTTTTTTTTAATATCTCCATAGATCTCCTAAGGTTTTTATTTTGTATTGTTTTTTTTACATTTATGAAATTGTAGTATCAAGAGAAGATGTCTCCAAAAATGTTTGCTGCACCCAGTGGCATGAAATCAGCAGTGAATCCAATGTATTCAAGCCCCAACACTTTAGTGGAAATGACACTTGGGTAGGTATGAGCAGCACTGCACTGGATGAGACAGTTTGTTTTTATTGTACATCAATCACTGCCCTATGGTAAAATATTTTGGTATGATTTACTATGTTGTTTAAAACTTTAAAATGCAAGTATTGCAGCTGATAAAAATGTATTTGGACAAATGCACATGGGGTGTTGTGACTGCTACCTAAAGCGGACTTCCACAAAAATGGTCAAAACATCCATGTTCCATTAGCTTTAGCGTTCATGTTTAACCACATATGTTGCAGTTTACTATCAGTGTATAAAAGTGTTTTCTTCATTTGACAGAATGCGTAAACTGAAAGAAGACATGGAGGGTGTTGTTAAAGAATTGGAGGAAAACAATCACATTTTAGAAAGGTATACTTAATTTCTTCAACAGTTTATGTACAGCTCAAACTCTTTATGCAAAACTCAACTGACTAATTAACTAGTTCCTCACAATGGAAAATGTTATTTTCAGTTCTTGAGATTTTAAAATAATTAAAAAAAATATATATATAGTAAATCTGACTGTGTATGGAGGGATCTGAGTGACTGTTGATATGTGTGCATGCATGTAGACTCGTATGGAAATAGGGTAGGTCCTGGCTTTCTCTCCAGTTTTAAAGTCACCCGTTGTAAAGTCACACATTGTATTGTCTTTTCTAGGTTCGGGGCTCTGACTATAGATGGCGACTTCAGGAATGTGGATTGCATTTAGTAAAATAGGCACTAAAATGCTGAAATCTGCGGCCGATATAAATATATGAGGACCTTGTAACTCCCTGTGCCCATTTCATCCATAATGTTTTGGTGCCAGAAGTATGTATATATGTACCATACTGTGAATGTAAAGAAAGATTTGTGTATTTTTTTACGTCACTATTGCACTCGAGTCTTCAAGTTAACTAGTATAACCGTTTAGTTCTCTGCAATCAAAACTGTTAAACTGAATAAGGGATGTATTTATTAACATCAACAGTAATGTTGCCCATAGCAATTATATTTGCTACAAGTTGGAAAACTTAGATCTGATTGTTTGCTATGGGCAACATCAATAAATTTTAATAAGTATGCCCCATAATACAATTCCTTGCAAAAGTATTTACCCCCCTTGGCTTTTTACCTATTTTGTTACATTCCAACCTGTAATTTAAATGTTTCTTAATCTTATTTTATGTGATGGATCTGCACAAAATCGTCTAAGTTGGTGAAGTGAAATGAGAAAAATATATATATAAAAAAAAACCTGAAAATTGCCTTGTGCATATGTATTCATCCCCTTTGCCATGAAGCCCCTAAAAAATCCTGGTGCAACCAATTACCTTCATAAGTTACATCATTACTTAAATAAGGTACACCTGTATGCAATCTATGGGGCAGATTTATAAAGGGTTAAATTTCGAGTTTATGGGAGTTTTTGAAAACTCTCATCAACTCCCATCAACTCGATATTCGGGGGGGAAAAAACGACTAATCGAAATTTATTTAAAAAATCCAATTTGTTTAAAAACGGGTGACTAGGATCAAGCTGCAAATTCGATTCGAATTCTAATTTTTTCACAAAAAAAAATATATTTTCAAAAGTCCACCAACCCACCCCAATTTGATTGTAGGAGGTCCTCCATAGGCTAAAACACCAATTGATGGTGTTCAGATGGTGAATAGTCGAATTTGGATTCTTAAAGGGACATTATAAATTTGAATTTGTAGTATTCCCTAGTCGAATTACACTAAAATAAACTCCAAATTCGAAATTAAAAATTAAAATTTTCAATTCAGCCCTTGATAAATCTGCCCCTATATGTCACATGATCTGTCAGTATAAACACAACTTTTCTGAAATGCCCCAGAGGCTGCAACACCACACAGCAAGAGGCATCACACCATGAAGATCAAGGAGCTCTCCAAACAAGTCGGGGACAAAGTTGTTGAGAAGTACAAGTCAGGGTTGAGTTATAAAAAAAAAATATCCAAATCTTTGATGATCCCCAGGAGCACCATCAAATCCATCATCTTCAAATAGAAAGAACATGGTACCACAACAAACTTGCCAAGAGACGGCCGCCCACCAAAACTCACAGACCGGCAATCATAGAGGCAGCACAGAGACCAAAAGGTAACCCTGAAGGAGTTGCAGAGTTCTTCAGCAGAGACTGGAGTACCTGTCCATAGGACCACAATATGCCGTACACTCCATAGAGCTGGGCTTTATGAAAAAGTGGACAGAAAAAAAGCCATTACTTAAAATTAAAAATAAGAAGGCACGTTTTGAGTTTGCCAAAAGGCATGTGGGCGACTCCCCAAATGTATGGAGGAAGGTGCTCTGGTCAGATGAGACTAAAATTTTACTTTTCAGCCCCCAAGGAAAATCACGCCCTGCCAATAACACCTTTGCCACAGTGAAACATGGTGGTGGCAGCATCATGCTGTGGGTAAGTTTTTCAGCAGCAGGGACTGGGAAACTGGTCCGAGTTGAGGGAAAGATGGATGGTGCTAAATACAGGGATATTCTTGAGCAAAACCTGTGTCGGTCTGCCTGTGATTTGAGACTGGGACGAAGGTTCACCTTCCAGCAGGACAATGACCCGAAGCATACTGCTAAAGCAAAGTCCAGATCTCAATACAATTGAGAATCTGTGGTCAGACTTGAAGATTGCTGTTCACAAGCGAAAACCATCCAACATGAAGGAGCTGGAGAGTTTTTGCCTTGATGAATGGGCAAAAATCCCCGTGGCAAGATGTGGCAAGCTCATAGAGATTTATCCGAAGAGACTAGCAGCTGTAATTGCTGCAAAAGATGGCTCTACAAAGTACTGACTTTAGGGGGGGGGGTGAACAGTTATGCACACTGAAGATTTCTGTTATTTTGTCCGATTTGTTCTTTGATTCACAATAATAAAAAAAAACATCTTCAATGTTGTAGGCATGTTCTGTAAATAAAATAGTGCAAACTTCAATTTAATTCCAGGTTGTGAGGCAACAAAACATGAAAAATGATAAGGGGGGTGAATACTTTTGCAAGGCACTGTATAAAACTGTTGTTAATTTTTAAGTCTCTGTAAATAGATTATTAGTATATTGATTTATTTGATTTAGAAAATTCATTCCATATTTAATGTTATACCATTTTAAAGAGTTTTTTCTTTCTTTCTATAAACATTTAAATCTATGAGAACCAGGCAGTTTCACAGAGCTTATCTTGCTACAGCAGGGTTGAACATGGAGTTGCTATGAGGGAACAGTTTTTGTTAGGTGTGTGAGCAGACCTGTGTGGTGGTTGCTGATAAATTGCATCTGTGTAAATTTAAAAATAAATAAAAGCAAAGCAGAGAACTTGTTATCTACCAGAGAGTATGCAACTCTGTGTCTATAAAGAAAGTAATACCTATTTCTCCTAATGGTTGTAAATCAATACTTTGCTGGTGAGGCTGAATAATACATAACTTCAGTAAATTATCCATGTGCGATTCCTTGATTAAAAAATGTTGAACATTAAAAAATGGTATTGTAATTAAATAGGGGCCACTTCACTTTATTAAGGGACTGATTCACACAGTGTGGTTTGATTGCTGTGGTTCAGTCAGGGAAAAAAGTGGCGATGGAAAAAATTCTAGTTATCTTGCTAGAAATATGTTACTGGGCGATTACAAATGCACAGTTCTTTAGTTTTATTTTTGAAATCCCACTATTAAGATCTCATGACCTTCAGAGCAATTCTTTTTCCCTTCTGCCAGTGGAAAATTATTTTTTTGTCTGCACATTTTACACAAGTGTATTATTTTTCACAAATATGTTATGAAAATGCATAAAATTATACAAAAAAAGAATACCTTGTAATGTGTGATTATGAAGGCAGATTTGCTGTAAGACTATGGAGGGTAACTTCCTTAGAAAACATTTAATTTCACAGTAAAAACAGGAAAATTAAAATCTTGTTTTGTTTATACACTGATGTCCTACCTAATAAGATTTCTGTATGAAACTGCTGCATCTGCCATCTATTGTCCAAGGACACAATTCTCTATGGCAGATAATCAATCAACTTAAATAAACCAGTTACTCAGCAATTGCAGTTCCTCAGAAACCAATTGAATTGCTCTATACTATATATTGAACCAGAAGGCCCAGCAGTAATTGTCTAGGATATTTTTTTATCAGATCATTATTTTCATTGCAAGTATGGATTATAGTATCCATAAAAAGGAATTGTTCACCTTTGAGTTAACTTCTAGAATGATGTAATACATGATATTCTGAGACTATTTTCAATTGACCTTCATTTTGTATTATTTGTGGTTTTTGAGTTATTTAGCTTTTTATTCAGCAGCTCTCCGGTTTTCATTTTCAGTAATCTGGTTGCTAGGATCTAAATTACCCTAGCAACCATGCACTGAATTAAATAAGAGACTGAAATATGAATAGAAGAGGCCTGAATAGAAAGATGAGTAATAAAAAGTAGCAATAACAATGCATTTTTGTAGCCTTGCAGTGCATTTGTTTAGATGGGGCCAGTGACCCCCATTTAAAAGCTAAAATGAGTTAGAACAAAAAGGCAAATAATTAAAAAAAACTATAAAATGAAGACCAATTGAAAAGTTGCTTAGAATTGTCCATTCTATAACATATGAAAAGTTAACCTAAAGGTTAACCCCTTTAGTAGCACCAAGTCAAAAGTATAGTGCAGTATATAATGTATGTTCATTGTTCGGTAACATTATGTATACAGCATTCTGTAAAGGGAATTGGTAAAAGTTAAGACAACATATTTACTGTAATTTAAACTATTGAGTCCCAAAGGATTCACAGCAGTTTGAATTTTAGCATAGTTACTAAATAATTTCCTGACTGCCAGGAAGTTAAATTGAAACATTTGTCAAAGCAGAACAATGTTTCAATTTGTCAGAATATGCTGTGGAATACCATCAAATGACTGGGCTCTTGGAGTCAGGTTTTCTGCTGAGCCCCATGGGCACAATCCAAAACTGGACTAAACAGAGGGGAAAAAGTGCTTAAAGGACATGCATACCTTTTCAGTATTTGTATACTGAAATTAGACACACACTAGTTGTGCCCCAACCATTTCCAGTTATGTCTGGATACTCCTTTAATCTTCAAATTACCTCCCACTTTCCCATCAAAGCACACCTCTTTCATGCCTGTGATGCAATACTACCACAAAAAACAGAATTATTGCAATGTATGGAAAGGACCTAGACTGGGGGCCTCTAGGGACTCTGTTTTAGTCCATTATTTACAATAGTTTTTTGTCTGTGCAGAATATTTGCAGTCAGTTGGGCAAGAACACAACAGTAATCAATAAGATCACTAGATTTATTGAAGGGGTCAGTAATGACTGTTAATAACTACACTGTGTGATCATGGGTTAAATATATTTTCTGAAGCACCACAATGATCTTCTTTGAGCTCCACTGATTTAAATCAGGCACTGCCTTGGCCTCAATTTTCTAGGAGTGCTGAAAAGCTCACTATAGTATTTTATCTTTAGTCTGGAAAACAATACTACTACTATGATTCAACCACTGAACGTCTATATGTTTAAAAAAATTACCTTCTTGGGGTGTTTGTTAAATGGAAAAATAAACTTTTTAAAAAATTCCTTCCTTGGCCGTGAGTGTTAAATTATTATTAGTATCGCACACCAAAATAGCAGAGAGGGTTATATTGGAGCACAATATTGGTCCAGCACTAGACTTAAGCTCCCCATAGACGCAACGATTCTTCTTGCCGAACGACTGATTTTAGGGAAGCCTGACCAATCCTTGGAAATTATTGTGCGGTTAGTGGGATTCGAACGATCGTACATCTTACGATTTTTCAGCCGATATCTGTCAGGAAATTGATCGGCCAGGTCAAAAAATCTTTTTTCGGCCCCAGTGCAAGCTATCTATGTTTGCAGGGCCAAGCAGGCAGTTCCCCTTTGTTTTCCTGGCAAATTGGTCTTTTTAGTTGATGGTAAATTCGTACAATCGTTCTGAGAAGATCGTGGTCTCACGATCAGGATCTGATCCTTTAAAAATCTCAACATCTATGGCCAGCTTTAATTTTAAGAAGTGCTAAGTGCTGGGTGCACAGTGAGCACCTAGATCTGAGAAGTGACAGTAAAAGTTAGAGGAATTTCTGTGAGTGGTTATACAGCTGTCTGTTCCCAGGTGTCACTATTTTACTGCTCAAACAGGCATGTACATTGGAATGTATGCTGATGTGTCTCACAGAGCATTCAGATGACCTAAGGACAGGCAAAGCATGAGTATAGCCACTCATTCGTTAAAAAGTCATGTGTGAGGAGACAAAACTAAATGACACATTCTAATAAAGATGGTGAACTAAGTCAAATAAACGTATCTTCCAAAAAGTATAGAAATATGGTCCAACATATTTCAACGTATGCAGGTCAAAATAAACGTCTATGTCCAGAGCCACCATCTATACCCAATGGAAGCTACTGCACCCTATCTGTACTATCTGTATGTAGTAACAATTGCTTTGATTGTCATTTATTTGTATGGCTCTGACATACTATACTGTATGTACATACTTTTAAGTGCAGGCCAAGAAACAAACCATCCTCACTGCCTGTATGCAGATACCCAGAGCGAATTTTGGCGTAGAAACACATGGGTATGCATTTTTGCACCATAATCCACTCCATGTGCTGAGCAGAGCAAACTGGATCTTTTAACGCAGGCTGAGAAAACCGCTCAGTATGACTGCAGCCTAAGCCACCTTTTTTTTTTTTTTTACACACTAGTCTTCAAAGTAGAACCAAACCCTTGCTAATAAAAACCCCTACCCCACATAGACCCTCCCTCCCTGCTCCCCCCCCCAGCCTAAGTGGTACCTTTGGTATATGCCCCTAACTCTTTACTTACCCCTTGGTGCAGATTCAGGGCATCGGAGTTCACCGGCGCCATCTTCTTATCGTCCGGAATAGAGCAGTGTAACGGCGCATGCGCAGTTGGAGCAATCTTCTGTTTCGCAACAACTGAGCATACGCCAAAAGTCACAGAAATTGCCGAAGCCCCCGGAAGAAGACCCGAAGATTACCGAAGAGAAGAAGATGGTGCCCGTGAACTCCGATGCGCTGAATCTGCACCAAGGGGTAAGTAAAGAGTTAGGGGTATTTACCAAAGGTACCACCTTGGCTGGGGGAGCAGGGAGGGGTGTCTATGTAGGGTAAGGGGTAGGGGTTTTTTTTTATAAGCAAGGGTTTGTTTCTCCTTTAAAGATAGAGTGCAATCCTGTTACATACATATTTTCACCACCAAGATTTGATATGACGCACTATTAGTCTTGAAGTGGCAGTTATTTATTGAGGGTGAAGATCTCAATTAAATGTGGGTGCTATCTAAAATCATAGTGCTTGCTATATAAAGTGGTCTATAAGAGATTCTTCTGATTGCTTATATACTGATTACATTGCTTCTGTGCTGCTGGAACTCCTCATAACTACCCCTCTGGATATGAAAAGTCACCAAATTTCTCTCACAACTGTGTATTTACCATTCATAGTAGCCATGAGATATGTTGTGACAATACCCCTGACCAACTGAGGTGAATTTTAGCAGCAGTAGACAGGTCAGTTAATATCCCTCCTTAGTGTTCTTTTTGTGCTGATCCCAAAACAAGCCACGTTGGGCATCTCGCGAGTACCATTCCCTAGTCATTGTACATAACACAACAATATTATTGACTGTGCAAATATTTAATGTGCAACATCACTTCAGTTAACTGAATTCGCTTTCTGCGTAGGACTGCACATTCTGCACTGCTGCTGGAACTCTCAATAGCCCAAGGTGCAGCCAAGCGAGCTCAGCGAGAAGTGCAGGTATGTCTGAGAGAGGGTACAGCAGGTGTGAGGTACAGTCTGAGGTACGACGTCGCTGCTGGAAGTTGTTAGTGGGAGGTGCCGAGAGAGTGGGATGGCGGATAGGGGCGGGCACAAGAAAAGCTGCGGCGCACTCGGGTCCAATGTGAAGCTGTAAGTGGGCTGCTAGAGCCGCGGCGAATTGATGTAAGTGGGAGGATATAGGGGAGGAGCTAGTGGGGGGGGCGTTTCTCATTCACACTTCACAATTGTACTCCTGTCACTTTGCTGTCCCAGACTGTCAGAACGATTTCTGCTGTATTACTCTGGTTGCGCTATTAGCGGTACTCATGTCTGCCCTCGCACGGGCTCCCCGGCCTATGCCTGTCCGACTTGGCCATAGCGCAGAGCCGCCGCTCCATACTTACGGAGTCGCCGGTATATTTCCAGGAGTCCGACGCAGCAGGGTCAGGTCCCACCGTCCGCCACCTGATGTCCGCTACATCTTCCAGCAGCAGGAGCAGCAGCCGCTGGTTGCGCACAAGTTCCAGGCCGAGGCCGCTGTGAACGCTTGGTGTGACCTGTGCGTCCACTTTATCTTCTCCGAGGCCCTCCGTTGCTCGGGTGAGTGGGCACATGGGTCATGGGATAAGTGCCAGGGACAGCCCCTGTCAGCAGCGATTGGCTCATTCCCATAGGAAAGGAGAGTGCCCAGCAGCAGCTACACACGGGCTTTCCTCCTGCACACGGGATTGGGATGGGAACTAATATATACTAATATACATGTCACATCCTGTCTAGCAGCTAATCCCTTATTAACTCTTTTGTATTTGCATGAACAAAAAGCATGGACGGTGATTACTATGCCATGATGTATACCCTGTGAATCCCAATATACCACGATCACCTGTATACTGATGCACATGGACTGTCATGAGGCCCAGGGCAGATATACATGTTGCAGATTAGGGCATAATTAGGGCATCAGACATCAGAATGCTGCAGGTGAAGCACCCCCAGAGGGGACAGTCATCCACTGTTCAGTGCCACAAAGAGTATCAAAAGTTTTTGCAGTTTTTTTTTGGGGGGGGGTGGCTTTTTCTTTTTGGGCAAGGGTGCTGACCAAATATTGGAAGCCAAATGGGACTTTGCACTCAGAAGGTATGCAAACCTCAGATTAAGACCTCTATTAAGATGTACTGCATGATTTAAAGGAGACAAATGGGATAAATAAAAACCCTCATTTTGTAGACAATAATGTATATACTATATGGTGCTGGTTTTACTTTTGGCTGTAAATGAATATTGTCTTCAAAATCAGCCCTTTTTTCGCACTCCCCATAGATGTTCTCTGGTCCTTGTCCCTGTTTGAAATGGAGGGTGGGTATGTTCCAACAGTCCCTGCCGGAAACACTGTAGAAGGGGGACAGCCAATCACAGCCCTGCAGTCACACAAGCAAAGACAGGCTTCAGTTCCCTATCAGGTCAGCCTAGCTGCTGATTGGTTCCTATCTTACAGTGCAGTGTGCTGAGTGCCAGCCGGCTCCCCTGCACTGTTAGACAATTCAGCAGCCCGGAAGTGGACAGATAGGTGGGACTAGTAGAGTTTTTGCAGACATTTTCCATATTCAAATTAAAAAAGTAACCAGAAACACTACTTTTTAAAGCACATTCCTTCTGCATCTAAAACAGTTTAATGCACTAGCACTTTCTTGTTATTTTTACATAATATGTCTCTTTTAAACTGAACAAGTCTTGTTTGTACATTATTGGACTGGGATGTTCAGGGCCCATCAGGGCTGCCACCTCAGGGTCCCCCATTTTTGTTATATGTGTAACTAAACAGTTTGTTTGTCTCAGCAAGGCCTTGGATAATAAAATTATATAATGAGGCTTCTTCTGCCTCTTTCCAGCTTTCAGAAATGGGGGTCACTGACCCCATCTCAAAATGAATACTCTGTAAAGCTGCAAATGTAGTTAAATGCAAACTGGTGAGCTGCTGAATAAAAAGCTAAATAACTCAAAACCCACAAGTAATGAAAAAAATGAAAACTTTTTTTGCAAATTGTCTCAGAATTTAACTCTCTACATTATACTAAAAGTTAACTCAAATGTGAACAACCCCCTTTAAAGAAATGCGTGTATAAATGTGCTCAAGTGAAACTAAATTCAGTACCCTCTTCTTTAAATACATACCAAGATTTTTCTCAAGCTTCTGAAGATTTTTCCTGCATGATGTTTTTGCCTCACACATAACTTGCTTGGGTGTAATTGTATCATCATTGTTACTTTCTATGGTCTTGCCCCCCTATTTTTTAAAAAATCTCTCTCTTTCCCTCCCACTGACTGTATGTTTAATATGTTCATTTCAAGTGTATTTACCTCCAAACCCATCCCTGCCCAATTACATTATATTCTTCCATCACCCTTCAACCACTTGAAAAACAGGAACAGCACCTAAACCATGTGGACACTCACTTAACCTATACAATCATTATAATAAAATTTGCAGGTGAAGAGAGCTAAGGTAATTGTGCTTTTAACTGGTGATCAAAGGCAAATGCAGGGTTCCCTTGTGCTGATAGAGTAGTTCATTGTGTTTTGCGCTTGTAGTCCAATAGCTGGTACTTTGGCTAAGGTGTGTCAGGCACTACAATTGTCACAAAATAGTACAGTGGTGTGTAGGAAATATGTTCTGTTGGGATTTGATGGATGTTATTTCATATTTCCATGGTTGATGTAAATGAAGCACAACATGTTTTAAGGGTTTTTCTAGGTACTGTTGCTTGATTTCTTGCAACTTCCAGAGAAAAACATCATGAAACTGACATGCATTTATATAAAATATTATGTAACACACTACATGTACAGGATATATCACACTTTTCTGAAAGGAAATACCTTCTTCATGGATCATTGAAATACCACAATGTCATTAACATTTACAGTTTCCTCCCCCCACACCTTTATGATGTTGTCTCTTAACTGGCTTTGGAATGTCCTCTGCAATTTCTTATGTCACCATCATCAGCTTAAAGAGGTCATTCAAGGTTGGTGTTAAGACCTTACAAGAGTCATCCAGAACATCCCAATGTATGTTGTCAAGAGGAAGTGCATGTGAAGGACATGTTTTAATTACGATTCATCTTGTATATTAAAAACGGCTCAGCACAAATTATGCCTGTTATTCAAAGCTCTGCTTTCAGTGTTCTAATACCCACATTTCATTTGGAGAATAAATGCACAGTGCGATCAAGAATCCCATAACAGTAATATTTGGGCACATTAGTGAAATGATCTACCACTTGGTCTATACTGCTACCTGTGTGCTGAAGTTGTTAGTAATAGACACATAGAGATGCGCTGTTTTCGCATACTTCTTTAGGGCTGAAGGTGTCAATAGACGTACTGATGTACCAGTACAGTGAACTAAAGAAGTATGGTGTCACTACATTCCAGTACGTGTCTATTGCTAACACCTTCAGCACAAAGGCAGCAGTATAGACCAAGTGGCAGATCATTTCATTAATGTGCCCAAATATTACTGCTACAATTACTCGATTCCTGTCATTTAATATTAATGGTTCAAAGAATGTCGGCCTGAATGGTCGGCCCCCACACATTTTCACTTTACCAAATCTGGCCCTCGTTGCAAGAAGTTTGGCCACCCCTGATATAGATAGACTGCAAGTCAAAGCATTCATGTACATGCTTGAAAACAAGTTACTAAAATAAAGTCTTGGTTTTATAGTTGGTAGGTATGTTTTATTCTTAACTTAGTTATGCCTGTTAGCTCATTTCTAACAATGTAAAACAATTAAGGAATTGTTTGCTTCAACAGATCTCTTACTTGAAATGGAATTTCTGTGCTTTCTGCAAAAATCAATAAAAGAAACACTTTTTTGATAAAACAATTAAGTAGCTGGCCAGCCTCCTAGATTAAGGGGCAGATTTATCAGAATCCAAGTTTCTTTGAAAAAAAAAACAGGAATGAGGGAAAAAAACACCAACAAAACTTCTGCAACTTTTTATCTGGAATGCTAGCATATTTAAAAAGTTGCATGCCAATGAGAATCTCATTGTCCCATTCATTTTCAATGAGGCTGAAAATCTGAATTGTTTTAATAAACTGGGAAGATAAATGAATAAAGAGAACATTCCCATTGACTTCTATACAACCTCGCCAGCTTTTACTTGCCAAGTTTTTTCCGGCAACTTTTGTGGTTTTATTCTTTAATAGATGGCAACTTTTTTAGTCTACAAAGAATATTCTTGGGAATATTCATACTTGTGTTTTTTCACTGCGTTTTTTTCCTCAAATTGTGAAAAAACCCAACTTGATTTATGTTGTCATCCCCTAAGTCTTTGATTATAATGTAGCCATAGACATATAACAATAATTCAAATTATCTGTACCATAAAAATACAAACTGCATAAATTGAGAGAAACAATGATTGATTTATATATACTGTTAAATATGAAATTTTAATAATGATAGTTACTGATGATAAAAAGCAGTTGACTGGCCACAAGAAAAGATATGCATGAGAGTGTGTCACAAAACACCACAGTCACGGGATGGTAGGGATGCAGATTTGAAACCACTGGGGAAATGTAAATACTGGTGCTGATGACAGTAGATCCCACACTTGTACAAGACCCCTCTAATATTCACTCCTGATTTGGATATCTCACCCATGTTTCGACATTTCTGTGACAGATCCTAAAAATGATTTAACTTTCTGTAGTCTGTTACTATTTGCACCTCTCTTCTTTTCATCGGGGCAAGGGTTTCTTACTCAACAGAAAATATGAGCTCATGTAAAGGGTCATTAATCTACACATTCATAAATATGAGCTTTCGAATGTCAAATGAGATTTCATCTTCAGGATAGCTGTATTTTATATTACACAGCTATTATGTGATCGCATTGTTTTAGCATACAATAGCTTAAAATATCCATCACATGTGAAAACTATAATATCATGAAGTCAGCAGACCAAAAGATTGTGGTGAGGGCCTTTCCTGAGGAATCTCCTTCATAACAGAAGCTTATTGTGTTTTCCCCTGACTCATCTTCTAGCTTGAATGTAGGTACTATACTTCCTTTTTCTGAAATGATTCCTTCTTCTTAGTTTTGCAGTTGTGTATTGATGCTGTGTGTGGGGGAACTCATCTTTTTCAGCTTTTTATCAGGTGCAATTAAAAATGTAGAAGCATTTAGAAGAAGGAACACCTTTTCATAGTATGACTTTATTTACATAGGGGCACATTTACTTAGTTCGAGTGAAGGAAAAGAATAAAAAAAAACTTCGAATTTCGAATGATTTTTTTTGGCTACTTCAACCATCAAATTGGCTACTTCCACCTTCGACTACGACTTCGACTTTGAATCGAACGATTCAAACTAAAAATCGTTCGACTATTCGACCATTCGATAGTCGAAGCACTGTCTCTTTAAAAAAAACTTCGACCCCCTACTTCGGCAAGTAAAACCTACCGAGGTGCAATGTTAGTCTGTGGGAAAGGTCCCCATAGGCTTTCTAAGCTTTTTTTGGTTGTAGAAAAATCGATCGATGGATAAAAATCCTTCGAATCGTTCGATTGAAATAATTGCGGTAAATCCTTCGACTTCGATATTCAAAGCCGAAGGATTTAGCTTCGGCAGTCGAATATCGAGGGTTAATTAACCCTCGATATTCGACCCTATGTAAATCTGCCCCTTAATGTCTTCAAATTACTGAGCAGCATTGTAGAACAGAAATAGTGTAAAATCTGATGACTTTTATCTCTTTTATTATTCGCAGAGGTCCAGTTTGAAAATCTAGAATCTAGATGCGACCTTTAAAAAGGTTCCCAATGCCAGGGATGGGCAGCTGGTCTAAGTATAAAGAACCATTGATTAAAACATGAAGCTTGGTAATAACATAACCAATCCTTGATTTAAATGATAAAGGATTAGTTTAATATTGTCTAGATGATCTTATGATAGAAACTATGTAAGCAGCTGATATGAGGAAATAGCTAACAACAAGGAGAAGTTGGCAAAAGCAAACAAGGCTCCACCAAGATTGACCTAGTGACTGATGATGTAGAAATACTTGATAACTCTTGTTCTTGTTTAGACACATTATGCCATTTAATTAGATCTCATTATTTATAGGGAATTAAATATACTGTAAGCAAGCAGTAGCAACAGAGAGTAAACCACACTACATTTAAGTGTATTTGAAAGCTGAATTGATATTGAATGGATTCTTCATGAGTTTAGTGCTATGGATGTTTTGAATTTCCACACTCTTTTCAATAGATTCTTGCGAACATCATATTTTCCCTAAAATATTTTCAGTTAGAGCCTTCAGACAGACTGTATTGAGTCTTTATATTCATATATTTCTAACAGATATAACCACAGTGATCAACATGAACAACTTGGTAGCACTTGTTTCCCAAAGGTAAATTGCTTTGCATTAATCAGAATTTCTCTAGAATCTGAAGTTAGCATCCAAATGTCTATGCAATGCCATATAGACTAGATAAAATGTATTATACTTTGAGAATTGTGAAGTTGTGGAATCATCTTCCAGGAACAGTTTTACTGGCAAATGCATTGTATGATTTCAGGAAATGGCTGGGTGCGTTTATAGTAACTGAAAATTAGCTACTTGTTTTAATACTCTTAGTTCACAGTTGATGTAGGAACTGGTGTGATGGCCAATATGGAGTCAGTAAGTATTTTTTTTGCCCTTTTGGTACCCTTGAGCATTTCTTTACATTTTTCTGGATTAGATAGAAGATAGGTAAGATTTATTTGAGCAAATTAAACTTCATTACCATTGGAATTAATGTTATATGTATGTGAATGCACTGCATATCAAATACATGTAAGGCCATTGGAAATCTATGAGCAAAAGGTCTGGTTGTCATGAGGCTCCTGTACAGAAGTAGCCAAGCGAAGTAGTTGCAGTACAATACAGGCAAATGTATAGAGAGATAAAGTAATAAATAAGCAACAGTTTTTTTAAAATCATGTGTGATGTACCTTTATTTTTAGCTGAATTATAGTTATCCATAGCCCCGCAAGAACAGTAGAATAGAATTGTATGTGTGCCAAAGGTTTAATGCCACCGTTAATCCCATACTACCCAGGGGTTCAAAGTATATTAGTTTCCCCAACACCTGTTGGGTGTTGTGATGCAAATTGGGTTGCCATCTGGCCGGTATTTTACTGGCCTGGCTTGTAAACATTTAGTTTTATGCCAAAGTTATTAGTAGGAAAGAAAGAAAAGTGAAATAAAGTACACTGAAATTACAGTGGGTCTCCAGAGTTCATTTTAAGTTGATTTGGAAGTTTTGTGGCTTGATGGGGCCACTACTCTGTTGAGGACACCCTGAAACATATGGAGGGACCACCAAAACCTTTTTTGATGTAGGAAAGAAAGATAAGAATATAGGATGGCTGGTATTTTTCCATTCAAAGTAGCAACCCTATGTACACCCACTATAGAAATCCCAAATTTAGGCATAATGTAAATCAGATTTACCTGTGGAAGAAGGATTGTAGTTCCATTAGTGTAAATATTAATAGTCATATTCCCACTAAAAATATGTATTCTAAATGAACAGAACACTAAAACACATTTAAATAATGAAACAACTACAATATTTTGGTTAATGTGTTAAATAGTGGAAGTTATTCATTTTACCAACTGCTAGAAAAGTAGATTTACATGGAAATTTGCACTTTTGGGACAAAACTTTTCTGAAAGATCTGTCCTGTAGATGTGCAGTAGAATGATAATTCAAAGTCTGTTTAACATGACAGAACTGTTGCACCTAAGCATTTATTGTTTGTAGCATTAGATAAAGGCATATTTACGTAAAACCAGTCTAGGCAGTATGTTTGGTAGATGAAGTCGTCCACCTTCAGAAGCAAAACAATATACCTGAAGTTCTGGTTTATTCTACTGTACCTGGAGTAGAAAATGAAAGCAAGCTGTTTGTATTGTTACAACTTCCAACCCCCAGGAACAAACAAAACAACAACCCAGGACTACTCCTTGATTTTATAGGGAAAACAAAATGTAAGATCATGATTAATATTCACAGTAGGAGACATGTTGTTCAAATACAATGGAGTGGGCATTTTGGCTAGTAATCATTTCACAGGACAGGTACAATTGGGGACTATCTAGCTCCTGAGCACGGCTTTATGGTTAAAATATGAGACAAAAACATACTGCATGTTTAACTAGTGGTAAGTTTGTTCGTGGGGGGGGGGGCTGCACAGAACCCCTTTTCTAGTAAGCAATTTTTTTGATGTAGATTTTATCTGGCTGGTCCTGTTTTAATGAGCTTATAACCTTATCCAAGAGCTGTGAGACATGAGCAGTTGTTTGGATGAGGAGAATGGAAGTTGAACATAGGGAGAAACAAATGAAGAAAAAACATACTGTAAATGAGATGAAAATATTTAGTATCCCCAATTTCTAATTAAGCTTTATTAGAAGTAAATTATTTTTATAAGAGTATACTCACTGCGTCTTTACTTGGGTCACAAAACGACCCTATGCCGTGCGTCCATATTACTATCTAGTCCACATGAGGGAAAATATGATCTATTGCTGTCTGCATATAAGCCCAGAGTCTTACCATCATCAAGCCATCATCAAATGTAGTCAGGGCCTTTGTCCTTTAAGTGTTGCCTGACTTAGGCCCTGACATTATAATGGTATGAACAGTGTGTAAGGTAATTTAATTAGGGAGAGAAGTTCATGGTATCTATAATACCCGGTATCAGAGCTAATGCATGGAATGACCACTGCCCTCTGGACTCTTTAACCCACCATTTAAATTAGAAAATCAGTCCTACCTGAACTAAAGCATGTCATATCTATGGCTTTCCAGATGTTAGATTTGCAGTTTCCAGCATCCTTAATTTGGCATCTTTAACTGACAAAAGAACACTGAGCATTACGATAGCTGGAACATTGAGATTTGGCATGCAATCTTGATTTAGAAAACCATCTGCTTTAGACTAATTCTTGGCATGATATCCATTCTGCTTATTTGTTCAATTAAACAATTTACCTCTGTGTTTTGGCATTTAAAGAAATAATAAAGATTTGTATTGTTTTTTTACTGAATCTTGCCACAAATAATTGCTAATTTGAGACTTGCAAAACTGGTTTGATTGCAGGAAACATGTTTTAATCAGTTTTTTATCATTGTTTTCCTGTGGCATAATATATTCTACTGTACTGCTTTTCAGAATGTAGAGTTACAGAAGGCAAATAAAACAGACCAATAAATCACTAGATTGAATTCTTAATTTGCCTTCCTAAATTATATCTAGTTTCTATTTGTTTTGCAGTGCAGAGCAATATGGGCATGAGTCACCTAATAGTAATATTGAGAGCCTAATAGGTTTCTGTTTTACTTTATAATATGAGTTCATATCTGAGGAAATTGGGCTGAGCAAGATTTGTTCTCTAGAAAGATATAAGTAGTAAGGTTGCCTCCTTAGTACACTTGACTTCAGTGCATCCAAAGTTCAGGCCATAGATTGTACTTATGGAGAAGATGCAGAAAAATGTAGATTTCATCATACAGAGAGAGGTATTTTGCCCATATCTGCAGATCTGGGTAAAATGTACACTTCATTGTAAACATAAAGGAATTATGGCCTTACTGGACACCCTGGATCCTATAGGATAAGTATGGGCTAAGTATAGCACTCAGTGTGCTCACAAAGCATATATAGGGTAGCTACAGACTTCAAAGCTGGCTCTGACAAACTGCAGGTTTCATACTACCAATAGAGTAGCTGTAACCTATCTACAGGCTTTATGGCACCTGTAGAGTAAATATGGGGCAACTATAGACTTGCAGACCAGGTATAGACAAACTGAAACCTATTATGCTCATGGAACAGGCATTGAAATCTGTACATTTCATTATACTCATAGAACACCCTTGTGTAAACTGTAGACCTCATTATAACCAATGAGCAGATATGGGCTAAGTATAGACTTCCTTGTGCTCATAGAGCAGGTACAGCCTAGCTATACACTAGACCAGGAGTGCCCATACTTTACTATTGTGAGGTCCATTTTTAGTAATGTTATCCCATTATGATCTACATCCATAAAAGCATTGTTAACATTCTGTTCCATGGAAAATATTACTTAAATAATATATTGATTTATTAGAGAATTTATTTTGCTATATTTAATAAACAACTATTTCTTATGTAACCGTAACATAATGAAAAACATGAAACATGAAAGCTGTTTGTTGACAGTGTTGAGATCTACTGATCACCAGTTAAAGGTCTGGCAGATCCCGATCTACCTTTTGGGTACCCCTGCACTTAACTAAAATAAGTCTGAAAATTATTCACTTTGAATTAAATTCCATAGTAAAAGGAATAAAAAAAATGTGTGCAATTTATCTAAACTATCATAATAATATGCTATTTCATGTAAAGGCATTAGGGTAATGCATGCTATAAATGGTGACCTAATGCAGTAGTAGGGACACTTTTTACAAATAAAAAAAGCTTTTAGCGCAGCTGTTTTGTAATACAGCACACAGAACATTTCTTGTTCCTTCATTGTTAAATTGCACACATGAAAACATTGGTGCAGCTCACTGTGTTATTGCTTACTGCATGTACTTATTTCATAATTCTTTAATTCTATTAGAATTATGGCAGTGTAAGTTAATTTGTCTTTTTTTCCTTCCGATCTTCTGCTCTCTCTTGTTTTCTTTTTAATCCCCTTGTTTGGAACTGTATCAGACCTTACCAGTAGCTTGATTAAACAGATAATCCCGAAATCAGTCCAAGGCTGCTAATATAAATTTGTCATTTATCATTTGGTTAACTTCAATATGCTGTCATGACCATATCTCTGTCCCTTATCATTGTTATCATAGACAAGTAAGGGCTAGTCCACACGGGGAGATAGCCACGCGTTTGCGGTCGCGGCGACAAAGCGCCGCGACCGGCGCAGGCGACAGTTTTGTATGGGCACCTATGTAAAAACGTCTGTGCTAACCACACGAGGCGATTTGCTTTTCAACAGTCGCCTGAAAAAGCCTGGCAAGGCATTTTCAGGCGACTGTTGAAAAGTGCATCGCCTCGTGTGGTTAGCACAGGCGTTTTTACATAGGCGCCCATACAAAACTGTCGCCTGCGCCGGTCGCGGCGACTGTCGCAGCGCTTTGTCGCCGCGACCGCAAACGCGCGGCTATCTCCCCGTGTGGAATAGCCCTAATAGGGGCAGGGTGGCAGTTGATTGGGCCCCACCTCAAGACCAGAAATGCAGAATATTTATAATATAAATATAAAGTTGTTGAACAGGTATTTCTAGAAGTAAGGAAACCATGCACTCACACCTCCTTGCAAAACTATGATTTGTAACCTTCCCCCAAGCAAAAAAGTCTTTGTGTTTAGATTAATGACAAAATGTGTAGATTAAATGTGTTCCGAGAATAAGAACACTGGTGAAATGCAGCTGTGGAATCCCCCTTGTAAGTTCTGTTTTTTCCACAATTTCCATCCTTCCCCTGTTGACACAGCTTTTGTTCTCTTTGCTACCCTTCCATTAGAATGTTATCTCCTAAACATATTTATCTTTACACAGTATATACATTGTTTATAAATACAGTATACTTCATGTATACATTTGTAAACAGTTCACATAAGTAAAAGATTCTTTATTCTAGATGGGATTGACTTACTGCTGAGATGAAAGGAGAAATCTTAATGGAAGAAAGGGTGCTACAAAATCTAATTTCAGAACTGGTATGTAATTCTAGGTAGTTAAAAAGGGGCAGGGTAGACACATTGACATATAATTGTAATTCAGAAGTACAACTAATTTTACAGTGATGCTATAAACCAGGGTGTCTTAACCTTTTTTTTTTATCAGGAAACCCATATTAGAGTCCTGTAGTGAGTTAGGTACCCACAGGTAAAATGCAAATTTCTGCACTGAAATCCGTTTCTCAAAAGAGCAAACTAATTTTTTAATATTTCATTTTGAAATGGGGCTAGACATATTGTCAGTTTCACAGCTGCCCTCAGTCACGTGACTTGTGCTCTGATAAACTTCAGTCACTCTTTACTGCTGTACTGCAAGTTGGAGTATCACACCCCTCCCTTCCCCCAAGCAGCCTAACAACAGAACAATGGGAAGGTAACCTGATAACAGCTCCCTAACACAAGATAACCGCTGCCTGGTAGATCGGAGAACAGGACTCAGTAGTAAAATCCAGGTCCCACTGCTACACATACAGTTATATTGAGTAGGAGAAACAGCAGCCTGCTAGAAAGCAGTTCCATCCTAAAGTGCTGGCTCTTTCTGAAAGCAAATGACCAGGCAAAATGGCCTGAGACGACTGCCTCCACACCAATATTACAACTAAAAAATACACTTGTTGGTTCAGGAATGAAATGTTATATTGTAGAGTGAATTATTTGCAGGGTAAACAGTGTAATTTAGAAATAAAAACCACATCATAAAAATCATGACAGAATTCCATAAAGTTTCAGTTACTTTTTTCTCTCCTTCCCTCACCAACTGATGTCAATGCCAACCTACAGTGATTCCACTTCTACATCATGATGACATAGTTTTAGGATTTTAGATCCATACAGGTGGATCCACACAGGTTTCTACATAAAATTGGTTTGAAGGAAGTAATTTAACTTTTTTAAAGGGGCATAATGGAGACCCACCCTAATACAAAGAATCCTTGCTTTTTGATATGTGTTGCTTTAAACAGTATTTTGATGTATATTTTTTTGACAGATTAAAGGAAAACTATACCCCCCAAACAATGTAGGTCTCTATAAAAATATATTGCATAAAACAGCTCATATGTAAAACCCTGCTTCATGTATATAAACCATTTTCATAATAATACACTTTTCTAGTAGTATGTGCCATTGGGTAATCATAAATAGAAAATTGCCATTTTAAAAAATAAGGGCCGCCCCCTGGGATCGTAGGATTCACTGTACTCACAAACAAACCATACATGTTAGTTTACATGAGCCAATTAACAGACAGAGTTGTGTCTTTTGCTTCCTCACTTCTTCCTGTTACAGTTAGTGTTGTAGTATTTCTGGTCAGGTGATCTCTGAGACAGCACAGATAGAGTCACGAAATGGTGGCTCAAGGCAAGAGATGTAAAAGGGCAATATTTACTTAAATATATATTCCAGTTTGGTGAGATTCTTTAATATGCCACTTAATATGATATGAACTATCTGTTGCTTAAGTGTTCATTTTGGGGGTATAGTTTTCCTTTAAAGGTAACAATCTCTACAGAATTTGAGTGTTTGTGTATGAGAGTGCTACGAGATGTACAATTGTATATATTATATGTTAGGGTGAATGCCTAGTTAAAGGGTGGTTTATCTTTAAGTTAAAATTTGGTATGTTATAGAATGGCCAATAAAAATTAACTTTTCATAACTTCGTTATTTATTTTATGTGTTTTTTTAGTTAATTAATGGACCCCATCTAAAAACTAACTGCTCAGTAAAGCTTAATATTTATTGTTATTGCTACTTTTTATTACTCATCTTTCTAGTCAGGCCCTCTCCTATTCATATTCCAGTTTCTTTTCAAATCTATTCAAATCAGTGCATGGTTGCTAGAGTAATTTGGACCCTGAAATTGCAGACTCGAGAGCTGCTAAATAAAAACATAACTCACAAATACAAAACAAATTAAAACCAATTGCAAATTGTGTCAAAATATTACTCATCTTTCAAAATATTACTCTCTATGTTGTACTAAAAGTTAACTCAAAGGTGAACAACCATTTTAAAGAATGAATTGCACTGCATAGCATCCCCACACAGTAAAGTATACCTCTGTGATTCACCTGTAATTTTTAAGGTAAGATTACTTATATTAAAAGAAAACTATACCCCCAAACAATGAAGGTCTCTATAAAAAGATATTGCATAAAACATCTCATATGTAAAACCCTGTTTCATGTAAATAAACCATTTTCATAATAATATACTTTTCTAGTAGTATGTGCCATTGGGTAATCATAAATAGAAAATTGCCATTTTAAAAAATAAGGGCAGCCCCCCGGGATCGTACGATTCACTGTGCACACAAACCATACCAACAAACCATATTTGTTAGGTCACATGAGCCAATTAACAGACAGAGATCTGTCTTTTGCTTCAACACTTCTTCCTGTTACAGTGAGAGTTGTAGTATTTTTGGTCAGGTGATCTCTGAGGCAGCACACAGACCACGAAATGGTGGCTCAAGGCAAGAGATATAAAAGGGCAAGATTTACTTAAATATATAGACCAGTTTGGTAAGATTCTTTAATATGCCACGTAATATGATGTAAACTATCTGATGCTTAAGTGTTCATTTTGGGGGGTATAGTTTTCCTTTAAAAGTTGAAATTTAAGTTTGATAATGATAGTATCAGTTTCTGCAATCATTGTTTTAATATATATATTATGTACTGTATATACAGTATATTATTTTTGAATTTTAGGAGCATATTGTACAGACAAGGAAGCCAAAATGCAAATGTGATTTATTCTAGCTGTATTGTAAAGCATGCAATTAGTGATTTATGGAATGACCCAAAAACCCTCTAGATCTGCTGGTTAACATATTCACAGTACTGATGTGCGCGCCGGCCCGATACCAGCAGGTTTGCCCGCGGGTTGGTCTGGTTCGTCGGGGCTGGGCAGCACGGGTCTATAAATGGACTCGGGTGGGCCCGGGTAGAGGGAGGCCAAGTCCAGGTCGGGTTTTACCCTGACCCACACATCACTAATGCACAGGGGTGTGGGTGGGTTGCAGATGAGAATTCCGAAAGATGCCTCTTTTCTTTATTGATATCACTACAAATCCTGGCCTTTCCCTATTTAGTAACATCATAAAGTAAATGTATCAACCTGGATTTATAAACATGGCAAAGTTTAGAGGTGTGGTCAAGATGTAACAAGACATGGTCAGGATGTAACAGGGGCATGGCCAGAGAAATCACTTCTGGGATTCTAAATAATGAATATTGAGTCATGTGGTATAATAACTTTGCTCTGTATTGGCAGAAAGAAATGTTCTATGATTCAGAGATGTGAATGGTTTTATCTACCAATCTCTCATGTCATGCCAGTACATGCGTTACTGAACTAGACTGTCTGGTTGGCAGGTTCTAAAACCACCACCTCTATCAGATTTTCAAAAACAAGAAAGCATTTTTTATGCAATTTGAGCCTTATATTAATCTCTGATGCTTTGTGATTGTTGATACTTAATTGATCATTCCACACAATGGTCTAGATTGTATTAAAATATTATTGTTGTGCTTATAGAAGTAGAACTTCACTGTTAGAACCCAAAATAAAAATCTGAGGTTTTAAGGGGGATTCTCAAGTGGCACGCAACCACTAAAAACAAACCAAAAAAAAACCCACTGTAATTTCTGATCTTAATTTGCCCTTTTAATGTCTAAAGTCTTTACAGGTGGGAGACAGGGAATGATGGATCAAAAAATGTGTATGGGTTGACAGTTCTTTGATAATTGTGGTGGTTTGTTTTTTCTGAGTAGACTGGGTACAGCTAGCATTTCTTTAGTAGAAATAGTAATATTTTTTGTCTTTGCAAGTATTATTTTATATACAGATAGTTTAGGAGACTTTAGTGGCAGTGAGCAAAGCATTTTAGGGTAGTATGTCAGCAATGCATATTCTATTCATACTTCTGGTTCGGGATGTCATTTCAGACGGCTCCCTCTTCAGTTCCAGATTTGATGTTTTTCTGTGGCATATCATGGTTCATAAGCCAGTCAGTGTTAATTAAATGAGAATGTTCAGTAGCTGTAATCTTCGGTTAAACTTAATTTATGATATAACATTCAAGAAAGCAAGATCTTCAGAATCCAACATAAAACAGAATTTGTTTTTGTTGAACTGCTTTGGGGAAATCATTCCTTTCTGTGTCACACTGTTTATGCCTGTTGGTTAATGATTGCCCAGTGTGGAATGAAGAGTGCATTTTACTTTTCCAGAAACCCATTTTGCTGGTAAATGAAAGCCTCCTCAGATAAAATGTGCAATTCTAATATTTCCTATATTAAGTTCCTAATTAAAGAATGACAGCTTTATATCTGTGCCATTCTAGGACTTTTTATTTCCAGAGTGAGAGTATGCATGTGTGTCACTTTCTCTGTCCTACTGTTTTCTGACAGTTTTGGAGCACAAGATAATACTTTTTTGCTTACATGGAAACATTGCTATTTAGCTGGTCACCAGTTTTAAAGCAAACATCTTATTGGTTGCTATGGATTTATGCACTTGCGCAACATAGTACCTTTTATTACTGTATATATAAGTAGTATGCTGAACACAGGGCTCTTTCTTCTTCATAGAAGAGTGTAAGGTGCTTTCCCCATTGAGGTAGTGGGGTGCAAAATTGACCCTTTTACTAATGAATAGCAAATCCTAGTATGCTGTTAAACAAAATGGCACATAACAAAAACATAGACCAGATATCACTAGTAATTTATCAGCGTGTTTCTGCACAATTTATCATCATGCATATAGTTTAGAGTAGACCATAAATAGCACCCTTCACCCAGTTTAGCTCATAAGCATGCTAGCCAGTTTTGGAGTCAGAACATGATTCCCTTAAGACAACTTTTGAATGCCAGTATTATGTGTATTTCTTTAATTCACTTGTGGCATGTAAAAGAATGCTTGTGATGATAGATAAGTTGTACCCAAAGCTTTTAAAATAAAAAAGTAGGAAGGACAAGTAGTGATCGTTGCTGTGCCTAGCAAGTAAAGCTTGCTTCGCTGCATTTTAGACAAGGATTCAATGCCCAGGAAGTGAAAAGACGATTAATAAAGGCATTTCTGAGTAGGCCACTTATGTGCTGGCTGCATTCCCACTTGCCCGAGGTACAAAAGGCAAAAAGCAGATTGTCAGTTTGACAGATGAAAGTAAGAAGTGTAGGCTAAAGGGCCCTCTGTTCCTTATAAGTGGTTTAAAGGATAAGTAACCCTTTTACTTTAAAATCCCCTAAAAGACTCTAAAAAGCCCCCAGAATAAGATACCTTTTTCCCTGCACCCAATCTCATGTAATTTCTAAATCAAGCAGTTCAATTGCAGCTCATGTCAGCCAATTCTTGGTCTAGTGTAAAGATAGTCAAATAGGTGTCTACTGATTGCTGCCACTGCTCCAATGGAAACCAATAATGCATGTGCAACAGTCTTCACAGTCAAAAAGAGAAAGAGAGCTCAAAAAAGAGGAGAGAGCTTCACACAAGTCCAAGAACTAGCTGAAATAAGCTGCTTGTGATTTAGAAACAACACAAGACTGAATGCAGGGAGGAAGGTTTGTTATTCTGGGCACTGTTTAGAGTATTAAGGTTTACTTATTCTTTAAGTAAATAAATGTGTCCAAATTATGTCCATAAACAAGCTCAGGGCCACAAATCAGATATATTTTATGTTTAGTATTCTTGCTGTACTAGATCATGTAAAGGGGTGGTTCACCTTTAAGGCAACTTTTAGTATGTTATAGAATGGCCAGTGCTAAGCAACTTTTCAATTGGTTTTCGTTATTTATTTTTTATAGTTATTTGCCTTATTCTACTGGCCTAGGGTGGCAAAAAAATAGGGGCGGCATGCCGCCCAGCCGCCGTTCAACTACACCAGCTGCGCCGGCGTTTCTTCGCCGGTGCGCTAGGAAGGCGGGCGCTAGGACCGCGCGGCCGCCTGGTCGGACCGCGCGGCCTAGGGGCGCCCAGAAATTGCTATTGCTACTTGATATTCCTGACCTTTCTATTCAGTTCCTCCTATTCATATTCCAGGCTCTTATTGAAATCAGTACATAGTTGCTAGGTGAATTTGCACCCTAGCAACCGTATTAGTTAAAATGCAAATTGAGGAGCTGCTGAATAAAAAGTTGAATAACTCAAAAACCACAAATAATGAAGAATGAAAACCAATCTGGTTGCTAAAGTCCAAATTACCCTTAGGGCGGAAACAAGGTAAGTAATTCAATTGTTGCATCGTGTTGAAGCATTGATGCGACACGACTTTCGGATGCAGACGCTGCACGCTGCGCGCTGCGTCTGCATCTGACAGTGGTGTCACGTCGCATCAACAATGCGACACGATCTGATACTGCCATTACTTACCTTGTTTCTGTTGTATCTGACGTGATGCCTGCGATTTTGCGCAGCGTGTCGGATCGCTGCTGAATCGGCCATGTAGTCCTGCCCTTAGCAAACATGCATTGATTTGAATAGAATAGGAAGATGAGTGATAAAAGTAGCCTTAAGGCTCTTGCTGAGGAGCGGTTGAAGCTGCGCTCCCCTGTGTTCTGTTTTTCTGCGTTCAGCCGCAGGGGAGCGCAGGAATAGATGCATTTAGCTTTTTTCAATGGGGCTGTACTCACACAGGCGCGTGTAGGCGCCAAACGCATGTTGAGACGCAACATGCTGCATTATTCCTGCGTTCAGCGCCTACACGCACCTGTGTGAGTACAGCCCCATTGAAAAAAGCTAAATGCGTCTATTCCTGCACTCCCCTGTGGCTGAACGCAGATAAAAGGAACGCAGGGGAGCGCAGCTTCAACCACTCATCAGTAATAGCCCTTACAGAGCATTTGTTTTTGATGACCCCGAATTTTGAAAGCTAGAAGGATTCAGAAGAAGAAGGCAAATAATTCAAAAACTGTAAAAAAAAATAATGAAGACCATCTGAAAAATGAGTTAGAAGTCTTAGCTTTTCTATAACATACTAAAAAATTACTTAAAGGTGAACCTATTCTTTAAAGCTAGTTGATGATTGGCTTGTATGGTTTCCTGGCTCACAGAAAATTAGGGGCAGACACAATTATTCAGCATAGAGTAGTACTGTCCAGTCTGTCCCTGAGACTATGAAAAGATTCTCAATATAGTATGCCTTATATCTTTCTATGTTATACAAACGGATTTTCTTTCTTTCTTTCTATGTTCTATTAACGGATTTTGTACTACCTAATTTTCATATGTTGTACTGTTTATTAAACTAATAAAAAAAAAAAAAAAAAAAAAAGGCTAGGTAATCCATCAACTTTTTATGTAGTTGTCGGGGTCATCGGCCCTATAGCAAAAAAAACAAATCATTTGTCAGGGTTTAATTTTGATGTGACTCTTTCGAATTGCTAATCTTTATTTTAAGGCCTTTTCCTGTTCTTTCATTGTGACTTTCTAATTGCAGGCAGACTACTAGGGCAATTATGGACTAACAACTAGACAGTTGATGTTGCCTTAGGTTGTTGCCTGCACGTAATTTGCTCTCAGGCAAAACATCCAAAAATACTTTCCCATTGAATTGTATTGTAATCATTCTATGTCTACCAGTGCACTTGCTCTGTTGTACAAAAAAAAAACAGATTGCCATGAGTAATGTGTTTTACTTGTAGAGATCTGAAAATTAGACAAGGGAAAGGCATTTTCAGGAGATTTGTTGTCCGTAGTAGAGCGGATTTACCATGGGTGACAAATTTCCTTGTCTGCCAGTACCATATGAGTGAGTATGAGTAGCCTGAATAATTTTATGTTTGTTAAAATATATTATCTGACACACAGATTGCCAGTTTGTACAGATTCTCCTGGAAGGATGCCACATCCTAGATGGAATTAATTGTCCTGCATAGCTTTGTGTCATCGTCAAACATAGATACACTACTTTCAACATAAAAGTCTGACTACCAATTTGCTGCATCTTACAATACAAGTACATTTGTCTGACATTATCTGCCCATCATTAAACCATCCTGATTAGTATTTATAAAGCAAATTTGGACTCAGTGCCGTAATTACTGGTGAGCGAGCCTTGGTGCAGTATGTGAGCCACCTGGTCTCCTTCCCTCTGGAAGCAATGCCCACACTCCTTCAGACACGTGAGCACACAAACGTCTCTGCAGTTTCTCTAGTAATAAGTCGCCATTGTGTTGCTTGTGGGCACCAAGGGGGTGGGGGCCCTGATGCTATTGCACTCCCAGTAGTTACACCTTTGTTTTCACTAAATAACCTCATTTACAAATGTGGTACTTTGAGCAAATTTATACAAATGACCATGGTTTTTACCGACAATGCAGCATTTCTTTTAGAATTCCTGCATAGAAGTCAACACACAGTGGGGCAGTAACCCATAGCAACTAGTAATTAGCTTTTTCAGCCAGCTAAAAGTTGTACACTGAAAGCAATCATCTGACTGGTTGTCATGGGTTGTAGTCAGGAGCAAATTTTCCCACTGTTTACAAATGAACCCCAGTAAGTTGCACCAATCACAACTTGCATACGCCAATATGGATGCAAATTGGTGTCCATTTTTACAATAACTTAAAGGAAAACTATACCCCCAAAATGAATACTTAAGCAACAGATAGTTTATATCAAATTGAATGACATATTAAAGAATCTTACCAAACTGGAATATATATTTACATAAATATTGCCCTTTTACATCTCTTGCCTTGAACCACCATTTCGTGACTCTATCTGTGCTGCCTCAGAGATCACCTGACCAGAAATACTACAACACTAACTGTAACAGGAAGAAGTGAGGAAGCAAAAGGCAGAACTCTGTCTGTTAATTGGCTCATGTGACCTAACATGTGGTTTGTATGTGAGCACAGTGAATCTTACGATCTCAGGGGGCGGCCCTTATTTTTTAAAATGGCAATTTTCTATTTATGATTACCCAATGGCACATACTACTAAAAAAGTATATTATTATGATAATGGTTCATTTACATGAAGCAGGGTTTTACACATGAGCTGTTTTACTCAGTATCTTTTAATAGAGACCTACATTGTTTGGGGGGTATAGTTTTCCTTTAAGCTTTAGCATTTGATCTGCTTGGTGCAAGTACAGTATGTTGCTATTGATAAAACGTGCATCAATTCATGTTGATTGTAATAACTTTACCACTGCAATGGATGGCATTGTACGAATGGCATCTTGGGATATCGCCTTACACATCTGGCCCTTGACTTACTCACTTGCTCAAAGTTATATCTCTCCTGCCTGCTAAACACTGTCTTTTTTTTATATAGATAAATATTGAGACTGATTCTATTCTGTGAGAAAACCTGCAGATTTCCTGATAATGCAATATTTGATGAGATAAACCAGGAGTGCTTATACTTTACTAATTTGAGGTCTACTTTGAGTGATGTTATCCCATTATAGCATTGCTAGCATTCTGAACCATAGAAACTATTACTTAGATATTATATTGATTTATGAGAGAATTTAAATTTATATCTAACAAAGCATGAAACAGGAGGGTGATTTAGACAAGCTGTTTGTTGACAGTATCTTGAGATCTACTGATCACCAGCTAAAGGTCTACTGGTAGATCCCGATCTAGCTTTTGTGCACCCCTTAGATAAACCATACATTGTACTAATTAAAAAAGCTAAAATCTATGGTTTTTTTAAGAAATCACCTAATATTTTCCTTTATCTATGGCAAAGGTACTCCAAATATGCCCCCCCCAAGGGCTTTTGTGTTCCCTTGTCAGAAGTGTGTGGCGGCATTATATTGAGTATGATTTTATGTTGATGTATATTATATGCACTCGTTTTGGAAATATGCAAAATGTTACATTTTGTTGTTAGTTAAAGGGGTGGTTCACCTTGAAGTTAACTTTTAGTATGTTATAGAATGGTTAAGTCTAAGAACTTCCATATTTAATTTTCATAGTTTTTAAATTATTTGCCTCTTCTTCTTCTTCTGACTCCAGTTTTCAAATGGGAGTCACTGACAATTGCCTTGCCTTGCTACAAACATAGTGTTATTAATACTTTTTATTTCTCATCTTATTCATATTCCAGTCTCTTATTCAAATCAGTGCATTATTGCTAGGGTAATTTGGACCCTAGTAACCAGATTGCCGAAATTGCAAACTGGAGAGCTGCTGAATAAAAAGCAATATAACTCAAAAACCACAAATAATAAAAAATGGCAGATTGTTTCAGAATATCACTTTTTACATCATACTAAAAGTTAATTTAAAGGTGAACATCCCCTTTAAACTGATTACGATGTAGGTCATTTATTTACCTAGATTCTCAATCCCTTGGTTCATATTAATTCTACTGCCTTTAAACTAGATTGTGCACCACCAATCACCTGTTAATACTTATTTTTTATTTGGGGAGGCCCAGTTATCAAAGTCCTAATTTTTCGCAATATTTTCTGAAAACAACTCTGACCAAATCCGTACAGGTTTTTTCTCCTTATTTATCAATAAACTTTTCCAAAACGAATTGTATGAATTTTTCAGATTTCCCACCCAAAAACTCAGATTTTTTTTCAGATTTTTTCCAGAAAACCATGAACTATTCAGATTATTGTACGAAACCCAGTGCAGATCAAAATATCTTTGGGACTTCTCCCGTTGCTTATATGCAACCTCGGCAGGTCTGAGATGCCGTATTTTCAGATTTGGACGTTTTCCATCCTCGGTTATAATAAATCTGGGGAAATTTGTGGGTTTTTTACCACTAAAAATGTAAAAGATTTTGGCATTCGGTGTTTAGTAAATAACCCCCTTTAGTTAAAAAAAGGTGCAAGATTAAAAAAACAACAAACTGCCTGATATTTAATAGGCTCTCAATGCAAAAAAAGTACAAAGGTTAAAGAAATATTTTTACTCCATAGTGTTAGACAAGGACATTGTCCAAATAACTTCAAAAAAAAGGTCAATAACACTGACTGTAAATGGTCTGAGACATTGACCTATGGCAAGCAGGTGCTGATGAGGGTGACTAACCATTTCAAGCAACTCAAAGGCTTGGAGAAGGATGACAGGCTGAGGCTAATGCTTTTAGACTTTTGTACATATTTATGTATTAGTTCTATATCTAGAAAGTGCCACTGGGACATAAGAGGAAAGGGCTCCCAGGATTAGCATTTCAGTAGCATGTCGGCAGTTCTTGAGCACTCTATTAATACATTACCGGCTACAAAAGAAGGGAGGTCTGGGATGAACCAGCTGACTGGCAGAGGGGGAGGAGGATGTCGGACAGGTGGTCTTGAGACATGCTGGTGGAGGCACTGCTCAGAGCAAACATGTCACACACTGATGAGCAATGGTCTGCGTCGTCCCTGCATATTCATGTGAGTTGTGAAACCAGCAGCTCAGTGTGCCCGTAGCAACAGACAGCCATGGCAGTGAGGCATGAGCTTGGGAAGACAATAAGGAGAATTGCACGTCTCTTCTTCTGGTTCCCAAAGACACTGAGCATCACCAGGGGGAGGAAACTGAAGCTGCTGTGGAGGACTGCTGGTAAGAACCTGTGATGCATCAGGTTGCTAAATTCTCTTTGCCTTTTGGTAAGCGCGGCGTGCATGCTGCATTATGGGCAGTAGTGATGTCTTCCTGCATGGTGAGGGAAGGTTGCAGCAGTGTGCCTGCAATACATTGCCTAGCCTTGCACACAATGGAGATGAGCTTTCTGCTTAGGCTTCTTGTGGTTTAGATGGAATATATTCCAGTCAGTGTGTCTGGCTGACACTGCAGCACTGCTAGCAATAAGCACTGTCTGGGCTGCTTTCTGTGTTACTTATACCATTGATGCAGATGGATCAGCAATGCAGTGTGCTGTGCTTGTCAAACATGGAAATGGCATCTCCGCATTAGGTATGTAATATATTACATGTTCAATAAGGACATATTTGCAAAATGCAAGGTGACTATTATAGCTTGATGGATAATGCTAATTATATTTGGCTAATGAACAGCTTTTTATTTGCATTTATTACTACTTGTCATTGAACAAGCTGATCAATATAAAGGTGCTGTACTGTGCATTTTTGCTGCCTTCATTGAGAAACTGCAATAACCTATGGTAGGGTGTTGACTGCTAAGAACCACTAGGGCACCCAGCATATTCAATGTTTTAGAAGGAAGCCACAACAAATTTGTCAGATGCTTATCTTTTTAATATAAATTAGATGGGAAGTAAGAATAGCACTTCAAGTGTTTTAATGCTCATTGGTATCTAATTAAAATCATTTCTTTTTGTCTAAACACTTTCTATTTTCAGTATTATACATGCTGGTCACATACACTGCAGCACAATACTGGAAATTATTTTATTTGGAATAGCGATTTTTGTATTGAATATTTTCAAAATCCACATCAGCATCTGTTAGCTCAACTGACCTGAGGGAGCATTTGCCCTAAAAATAAGCATTCAGCACTTGGCATTGGGAGAAAAAAATATGAAGCATGGTAGGATACGGACATGCTTCTCTTGCACTTATTTGGTGTGCTCTATTGATGTCCCTAGGTCATGAATCCCAAGCTGGACAAATCCCTGCTCTAATTCATACATGAAATGGGAAGACCTGTTAGCCTGTTGAGAGCCACGCATGTGCTTTGCATTAGTTAAAGGGAAAACTTAAAGGGACAATGCATTGGTCTGAAAAACTGTGAATTGGGATGAAACCTATGTCCTTGCTCATGTTGTTATGCTGTCCTGCACATAAGGTACAATAAATGAGATTGCAAGCTCTGCAGGTATTCTGTGAGATACTGTCAGATGTTTTAACCCTGTGCATTACAGATCAAAAGCATTGCGTCTGGGATTAATCTGTATAAATTATGATAGAGAGCACTATAGTTTGTCCTATTTTTCTCATGCAGTTTTACACTATATGAGTGTCCCAGGCTCCAGATATTACCACCAGCCTGCATTTGTCTTCTATTTGAGTAGTACCAGGAAAATGTAATATAGTTAATATAGTTAAGGCAATCCTTTAGATTTTCAGAGCTGGGAGAAAGGGGCTGTAGTACTAATATGTCACTTATTACTATTATCCATTAATAAGTCCAATAACTTTTATTGCCTATTGTGTTTTTTTTTTATTTAAAAGGTATAATTAGTAATAAAGTCTCATTTGGCTGATATGTTCGTAAAGTGTTATTTTGTGTTCCGTCAGTATTTCTCTTTTCTGAATTAACCCACCTTATGTTGATGTCTCTGTTCTACGCACCTTTGAGGAAGCACAACGTTCTGTTTAAGGGACTATATGTTGTAGAAGTTGTGCAACATATTTACATTTTTAATTATATAAAAATACACACTAAAACTTAAAGAGGAACTGTCGCCTTCTAACAAAATAACATAAATCTCATATATTTTTCAAGATTTGTACCTGTTTTATAAACACTATTGTCAGTCATCCAGGACAGTCCCTGCCACTATGCCATTGGCATACAATCGCTCCCTGTGAGGATAGTTAATTTGCAGTGTGGCTGTTGAAAATGGATGGCCCGGTGCTTTACAGACATGCTAGTGCTAGGCTACTAGCAAGGTCACAACTCTAGTTGTTTGTGCTGCCGAGGCTTTCCTGTTGCAGTATCTTCACTTCTTTATATTTTGTAATCCAGTGTAATTTTTTCATACAGACATATACCTTATTTGTGATAGCAACCAAAGGATCCTTGGTCTATTTCTTATTGAAATTGCAAGTTCAGGCTATGTATGCTTTAGGCACCCTAGTGTCGTTTATTACTGCTGCTTCTCAGGAAAATGCTATACATGATACAAATACTCATTACCATTAAACTTAGAAACCAGGCATTGTCATACTCACATAGCACGGTTATGGTTGCCACCTGGCTGGTATTTAACCTGCCTGGCCGGTAAAAATTATCCCAGCGTTATTAATAGGAAAAAAAATAAAATATATAGAAAAGACGGTATTTTTTTTCAGAAAAGGTGGCATTCCTAAATACGGTATCAGTAGGTCAATAAGCTGTAGAACTAGAAGGGCTGACTATTTACCATGTGCAGCAAATCCATAGACATTTAACAGATCATATAGTTGTAATAGACCAACAGTGATGTGTTATTAGGCATACTAATACCAACACAATCTAGTTAATAAACAAGTTTGGAATCCTATTATTTGTCCTTTATTTGTCAATACTCAAAATAGCATTATAAACATTGTGCGAAATGAAATATACATATAATAAAGATAAAAATACAAGGGGCAAATTCAAGTGAGTCTTTCCTTATACTTTATTGTAATTTAAATTCCTGCTACACAGGTATGATCTTTCAAGCAATTTATGGGTTATAGTTCAACAGCATGCAACAAAGGGACCCACTACCGTGCTTATGTGTAATATAAAGTTCCTACTCCACAGGCATGATCCTTCAAACATGAGTTGTGAGTTATAGTTCAATAGTTTATATTAAAACTTAGAAAGGTGCCAGCACAATTTGTGAAATATCCCCTGATGATTGTTCCATGTGGGGAAATGATGATGATTAATTTAGCCAGTAGTTCTCCAATTCTGTTCAGTTCTGGGGAGAATGTTTTAATAATGCGCATGTGGAGGTACATGTAGCAAATAATTTGGTTTAAATAAACATTTTTTTACTGTTTACGGGCAAATACCTTATTAGCCCTTTATTTTATTCCAGATGTAATGGAACCTTTGGCTATCTATTAGGGATGAAAAGCAGGGGGTATAAAATGGAAACAGATCCAAAACTCCTGGGAGACATAGAAGGGGCCATAACTGATTCTAAATGTTGGATATAAAATAGATCTTCTCCAATGTTTGTTGAGGGTAGTAGCAATAAAAAAAAATCCTCTCAGACCTAGTACCCCAGTTATGCTACTGCTGGAAGGTGTATTTCAACAAAAGCTGGAGGGCTATAGATTGGACACCCCCCACTGTAACAGCATTTCAACCCATGCACTGACTGCTTTGTTAATGAGAATGCTCTGGCAGAATGGGACTTGCAAAACAACATCCTTCACAAGGCTTGTCACATTGTAATTTGTCCACAAAAGTTGTAATTAACTGCTCTTTGTTCCCAGATATACATAACCATTAGAGGAATAGAATAAAATCCAGAAAGAGAAAAAATACTTTTATTTGCATTCCCAAAATAAAAATCAGCCTACTCTCGATGAGTTAGTAGATTTTTTTTAACAGGCCCATATACACAGTTTTAAAGTCAGAAGATATTGTAATACATGTCACAAAGTTAGTAGCAGGTCTAGTAACCATTAGCAACAAACTGATATCGAGAATTTTGTTACATTGTGCCCTAGGTGCCCTTTAAAAGTGTGTTTCCTGCTGCCACGTGCTTGTACCTTCCATGTACAATATATATCAGGCATGGGTAACTGAAGCTTTTGGCTCCTGGGGGCATGCAGGCAGTAGTAACATTTACAACCTCTGGAAGACTGCTTTCTATAAATGACCTAAATAATGCTGTTTGCTCTGATTAATTCCCAAAATGTCTGTCAATCCCCCCATTAAGATTTGGACGCATGTTTTAGGGCATCTAAATTGGGAAACTCTATGTTACGTGTAAGGAATTGGAGACTCCAGCATTAGCAGATAAATTCTCCTGAATCCCCTTACAGACATTAATCATGTTGGCCTATATAACTATGTTGTGTATAAGCAGTCCTGAAATCTAGTGCAGCCTGCTCTCTATTTGCAGAAAATGACCTGTGCTATCACATCAGGCTGCATACATTATGCAGCCTAGATTAGCTATGAATCTAGGGCTTCAAGGGAATTAACTCTTTATGTTGTGCAAACATAAAGGGACATGTGCTGGCCAAGAGGTCCCCTCTAAAACTGATGTTCTGTTTATGTTAGGGTTGTCTTACACTCAGCCATCCAGTCTTGTAGAGCTGTATAGCTTTTAGCCCCTACCCAGCAGCTGGATGGAGAATAAAAAGGAAAATAAAGACATAGTCATAAGAAGTAGCCATGCATGTATCAGACTCTATCTACTGTTGCATGTCTTATATATATAATGTATTGGTTTAAATTAAATTTACAAATTAGTTACCAAAACCAAGTATTACTTTAGAGTGTATAAATGGGCATACTGTATTTCTTATACCATGAGGGCAAAACCTTTGACATTACAAGTGTGGTTGCAGTTACGCATTTTTAGTTGTTGCAGGAAAAAATGCCATCCATTAAAGGTACTTACATCTACAGCTGCTCCTAGCACTTCTGCATAGTTGTGCATGGCACTACTACTTCTGCTCCATCTCCTTGCACACAGTGTGCCTGTTGTCACAGGGGAACCATGAAGCTATAGATTATCCACAGTGGTCTGCACCAATAGACACAGTAAACATGTGCCTAAAAAAATCACACTTTTTGCATACTTTTTGACACAGAGCGCTGGACATTCACGGGAGATTTTCAGTGTAATTAAATTTGTGGTGTAGCATGCATGCAACTGTACTAGTTTTAATGCATCGGCTGCAGTTGCGTCAGGTGCACTAACATCTAATGTCCAACAGCAAATTGGGAAAAATACTGCATTGTGGGTAAAAAGCATGCTGACTTGCTCCTGAAATTCCACTTTGCACATTGCACCGGCATAATTGCAAAAGGGACCTGACGTATGAGCCGCGATTTCCCTTGGCCCATTGATGGCATCTGAGAGGGAACACCCAGCATAGACTTAGCTCATAAGTCTTTGGTTTATGGTGGTGCAGTAAATTAATTCTAGTACTGCAGGTGCCTTTAGAGGAATTAGGGGATGATGGGAAATGTAGTTCAGCAACAAACTGTGCATTCCTTAGCTGTAAAACAAACTTTCTGCATGTACTATCCTGTCAGAGAGAATTGACACACCTTTGTTTATGATTTAATTGATGTCCCTAGTAATGTGTTTGTGGTTTACTTTATAACCCGTTTTTTATATATATGATTTGATGCCTTTTGATTTTTTATCATACTCCTATTTATGTGCACTGGAGTTAAAAAAGACCAGTGAGATAGAACAATTGTATACAGTCAGATGACACATGTGCTTTAGTATATTTCCCTGCCTGTAGCTAGCAACTGCTGAAGCAGAAACAGTAGGTGCAATACATTCTGCTGAGTTCTTTTATCATAGGCCATTTTGCTTACTCTTTTCTCTGGGGCAAACGGTTTATTAGCAAAATCAACAACAATAAATTTGGAATTTACTGATTGCTGCAGGAACTCTCTATGTTTGTATCAGATACCGCCTGACATTTATCTGCTCCTGTTTTGTCTTCACGTGACAGTGTAGCAATGTATTAAATCTTCTTTCATTCCAAAGGAATTGCAGCAGAGGACATTTTTGGAGTCAGCTAGTTCTAAAGAGACAAGCCACAGACAATAAAGTATCCTGCTGCAGCTTCATCTCATTTTTAGATGATTATAAAGTGGAAGTCTGGTGATAAATTGTGATGGGCTTAAAAATGACCCATAACACATTTCCTTCTAACCAAAATGATTAAGAAAAATGCTTTTTATAAAAATGCTTTTTATAAAGCCACAGAAGGACACTAAACTGAAATATAGGTTACTCATACACAGATAGCTAATATATTTTCCATGGTCTGATTATATGATGGAGAACTACGCATGTTTTAGAAAAGCTAAGTTTATTTGCTAAGAGAAACAAGGATACCTCCATGCACCATAGATGCTTCTTTAAAAGGCTATTGATTGCTAAAAGAAAGCAAATCAATCAAGCAAGCATTCTACCAAAAGGGAGAGGCAAGCTGTACAGGACAAGCAAACATAGTTTTGTTCCACACTGTATTCTATGGGCTTTGAAAATAAGTAACTGCTATATGGCCTTACTCCTTGAGCTGTTAGCACTGTCTCCTTTTATCCAGGACTGATGGCCCCTATCCTTGAAGCACAAACTGAGTGTCAGAATAGTTGTCCCTGATCTGTGTTACCATCCCTTTAATTTAGTCTGCCAAGGGTTTTCATGCAACCTCTGGGCCCAGTTAGGGTGCTGTGGGGAGAATGTCTATTGTACATATACCTGTGAATGTGTATTGTCATGGGGTAGCGCATAACTGCCAGTAAAGAATCTAAGCAGGTGTCTATCTGCAGGGTTGACTTGGGCCGGCTGGACACCGGGAAAAAACCTGGTGGGCCCTGGCCCCGCCGGGCCAGAAACGCTCACTGACCTCCCCCTGCCCCAATCAATAAGAGAAAAGCAGGTGGGGGAAAGGAGTGCTGCAGCTGGTGAAGGGACCTCGGGGTGGCGGAGAGGGGTTGGGGCCGGGTGGTGGGAGGTGAGGGCCCCTGATGCAGCAGCCTGGTGGGCCCAGATCCCTTCCCCCCTGTTCGCTCATTTGTGATACTCATGCAAAACCTCCAGTAATTTATAAGAGATGGACACACAGTACGTGCTGGCTTCCCACTTTCTGTGTTTTATTTCAGTTAGTGGCAGAAAGTCTTGCCTGTATGTTAGGCCAAGTTTTTTTGTCCTCTTAAAAAGTCTTTTTTTACATCTATTGCCCTGTGGGGTTTTTTAGGATATTGAGGTGCATTTATAGAGTAAGGTGGGCAGTGAGAAAGACTTGGGGCGGGCTGGGAACCCACCAAAAGCATTAATGTGAAATTTGGAAACTTCTGTGGGACTTCTGTGAGGGCGAGACCACAGGACAGGAAATCCCCACTTAATCTAACACTTGCTTAATATGCTTTATTTTACAGTGTATTTCACTACTCAGCTCAATGTTTCTAAACAGAAGGGAAAGTACTGGACTGATTATTGTACTGTTTACAGGAAATAGAGAACTTTGCAATGAATTCTAAAACGTTACAGCTTAAGTACAGTGTTTGTGCACTTTATTTTTATATTACTATATTTATTTTAAATAAAAGGGGGAGGGCATGGGATATTTTGACCTATGTGCCTGTTTGTAATATCACATTGCTTTGTTGCTGAGGTAAAATGAAACATTATCTGTACCCTCAAACTAAGCACGATTGCTTGGCTTCAGCAAGCTGTAATGTCAACACCTCAGTAATGGGAGCCTCCTTATTTTACTCAACAAGCAAAGCCATAGAAAATGCTTATTATTTTCAGCATCTGTAATTGCTTGGCATAAAGGCCGTTATTGCTTTTTCTACACTATAATTTTTTCAAATTAAACAAATCCCAATATGTTTATAAGTCATATTAATTGTTTCTGCTACACAGCGTTTAGAGTAAAGTGGGTGTCATTCATGTCTGCTACTAAAATCAATACTAGCTATGTAATATGGGATCCCTTATCCGGAAATCCATTTTCCAGAAAGCTCTGAATTATGAGAAGGCCATCTCCCATTTAATCCATTTTAACCAAATTATTCAAATTTTTAAAAGTACTTTGCTTTTTCTCTGTAATAATAAAAGAGTAAATTGTACCTGATCCTAACTAAGCTGCATGAATCAATATGGGTGGCAAAACAATCCTTTTGGTGTATTTAATAATTAAATGTTTATTTGTAAACTTAAAGTAGTGTGAGCCAAAATGTGGTTAATCTCTTAGCTGGAAAATCTCAGGTCTCAAGCATTCTGGATTATAGATTCTATATGTGTATTTAATATATAAGAGCACAAGTCTGGGGGCACCTGGGAAACTGAGAACATGTCTAGCCCCCATGTCAGATTTCAAAATTATTTGCATGTCCTTTAAAGGGGCTGTTCATTTCTAACTTTTAGTATGGTGTAGAGAGTGATATTCTGAGACAATTTCCAATTGGTTGTCATTTTTTATTATTTGTAGTTTTCGAGTTATTTAGGTTTTTATCCAGCAACTCTCCAGATTGCATTTTCAGCAATTTTGCTCTAGGGTGCAAATGATCCTAGCAACCATGCGCTGATTTGAATAAGAGACTGGAAAATTAATAGGAGAAGGCTTGAATAGAAAGACAAGTAAAAAAAAGTAGCAATAACATTAAATTTGTAGCCTTTTGGAGCATTTGTTTTTAGATGGGGTCAGTGATCCCCATTTGAAAGCTGGAAAGAGTCAGAAGAAAAAGACAAATATTTAAAAAATGATAGAAAATAAATAATGAAGACCAATGAAAAGTTACTTAAGCTGGCCATAGACGCAAAGATCTGATCTTCGTACGATTTTCGGACTGTGTGTGGAGAGTCCTGACATTTTTCATCCCATGGAGATCGGTCATTTGGTCAATCGGACAGGTTAAAAGATTTCTGTCGGCTGCCGATAATATCTCTGCATGTATTGTCGATCGGACAATTTTCAGTGGGAGACTGTCACCAGCTTTTGTCGGACATACCTTCGTACGTTTGCTGTAGGGGCTGATACTACTTTATTTGATCTGAAAGGTTAGTGGCAGGTCTGGAGATGGAGAAGTCCAACTGTTCGAGGATTCGAACGATCGGATCTTTGCGTCTATAGCCAGCTTTAGAATAGGCCATCCTATATCATAATAAAAGTTAAAAGAAAGGTGAACCATCCCTTTAAGAGAACAGGTCCCTATTACATGGAGATCAAGCTTTGTCCAAGCTTGACAGTGACTGGTGAGTCCAGTCTTTCACTGTACAATCCAGCCCCTGATAAAATAAGATGTTTAGATTTTAGATTTATGCGTTTTTGGGTAGGCCCCACTTTACCCGTGGTATTGGTTTTTGGTATGTTTTCTTGTATGTTTGATGTATACACCCATTTATTGTACACTTACAGAATATGTTGGCATTTTATAAATAAGTGTTACTAACAATACAACAGCAGGGCTAAATGTGTATATGTTTGTGTGGTCAGATGGCTGGAGTCCATAAAATAAATTATTGGGGTCGCCACATGAGATCCACAGAATTCCACTTGGAGAGCCAGGATCTTGTTTGTAGATTCAATTATCTAGGAAATGTACATTAAGGGGTCCATTTATCATGCTGTGTATAAAGTGTAGTGAAGCATTACCAGTGATGTTGCCCATAGCATCCAATGAACAATTAGATTTTAACAGTTAGAAAACAAAATCAAAGATCTGATTGCGAATTCCTCATCCTAATGCCAGAAGATGCAACCAGCAAAAAGGGCCTCGGAAGAACACTGGAAATCCTTTTCTACATACTATATAAATTATTTAAATTGTGTTTCCTTCAGTCTTAGCATTCACAGCAAGCAGGCAGGATCCATGATGTGGATACTGTTATCAAGACAAGCTTTGCATCGTTCCAAAATCTTGTTTATGCGCCAAAATGGCACAACTGATGTCTATGCCCATGCCCTGGCTACTCAGTTAGACAGTAAGGAAGAAGGGGAATGTGAAGAGTGCAGTGACATCTAGAAAGTGAAAGTATTTGCTCTGCCTCAGGCATAGAGGCTGGGAAGGACAAATATGACTGACAGCTGAGATTTTGTAATACCTTTATAACAGGTATGGATGTTTTGACTTTTATTATACAGCTTTGTCTGCCTGACTGGTTGACTGGTCCCCTTTAAAAAAAAACCTAACGCGTTTTCGGTGGTGATTCTTACTGATCACATTGGCCAGATCCTCAATCTGTCACCAACAGTGGTCTGTCCCTCTACTAATAATGAGTTAAGTAAGCCCAGCACAGTGTGAATAAATCACCTGTCACTGGCTAAAAGGAACAGGATAGGCCTCTCTGCATTCTTTTAGTTTGTTTATTAAGAAAGAGAAAAATGTGTTAATGTGCAGTTTGTGTTAATGCTAAATACTGAACAAGCAGGAACAGGGGAAACATTTACTGTAAAGAATACAGTTATTTTGTCACAGTGCCAGTAGGTAACTTGTGCTGGAGGAGACTGAAAATACTAGTAATATTTCAAGTACAAATTCATTTTTGCTCACCCAGTTCTGTTCAATGAGCTTTGGCTACAATGTACTATTCTGCCCAGTTTGGGCTGATACAAATCATGTAGAAGGCTGGACAAGCTAGCAGGTTCCAGGATTGGAACAAGGCAGCATCACAGAGAACCAAAGCTGGACATATGGCTCATGTCAGCCCAGCAATTTTAAGGCATCTGAAAAGAGCCACATACCAACTTTTTGTGATTTCCAGCCTTTAAGGGCTGTACTGAAGCTATCAAGCACTAATATGAATGAGAAGCACCAGGAAGCGGAATCAAATAGATGTGTGTATCTTTTCAGCCTGTTAAAAAGCTCCAAATATGCTCCAAATATAGCAGCCTAATCATCACTAGGTAGGAACAGGATAGGGTTTGTAAATAGAAGAATCAAGCAGGAACAAGGAATGGCTAGAATAAGACAAAAGGATAAAGCAGGAACAAAGGATACATAGAATAAGGCAATCTCTTGATGCTTCCTGCTTAGTTCTGTCACTTGGTGTGACAGAGGAAATAAACCTGAAATGTCAGAACACACTACCTGCATCGTTGAATTAACAGGAAAACAGGTGTTTTACGAAATGTATCAGTTAATAGGACTCATCCATTCCTGTCCTGCATTGAAACCCCATTTTCAAAATAGCAAACAGATCTTTTTATGTTTAATTTTGAAATCTGACATGGGGCAAGATATGTTGCAGTTTCCCTGGTGCCATCAACCATGTGACTTGTGCTCTGATAAACTTCAGTCACTCTTTACTGCTGCACTACAATTTGGAGTGATATCACCAGCGTCGGACTGGGACACCAGGGGCCCACCCAAAAACCTTACACCAGGGGCCCACCAAGAAAATTTAGACCAGGGGCCCACTCTCAGTACTATTATTCTCCCTCTCCTCACTCAACCTCTATTCTCCTAGACTCTTTAGTTATACATACTATAACCTATTATTCCATCTATTTAGCCTCTTTGTTCTATTTAGCCATGAAATAGGTCAAATGTTTAGGAGCGCAAGGGCCCACTGATACCTGGGCCCACTGGGAGTTTTCCTGGTATCCCGGTGGGCCAGTCCAACACTGGATAGCACCCCCTTGCTTTCCCCCCAGCAGCCCAGCAGCAGAACAATGGGAAGGTAACAAGAAAACACCTACACTGCTAAAAATGCTCCCATGTCCCACCAAGTGGTAGATATGATAATAGCATGACTGTGACTCCTCCAGCTCCAGTTACACCAGGAGAGTAGGAGAAACAATAGCTTATCTAAAAACAGTTCCATTGTGAAGTGCTGGCTTCATCAATATTACAGTTAAAACTATATACATTTATTGGTTCAAGAATACAATTTTAAATGGTAGCATGAATTACTTGCAGTGTACACCGTGCAATTTAGTTATAAAAACGACACTGTAAAAATCATGACATAATTACAGCATCTGCCTTTCAGCTCAGCCCTTATCCAGACAAATCAGAAGTGGGTGCTCTGGTTACATATTCATGGTACTAGCAATGCAAAATCTTAAGAAGGGCACTCTGAGCAATTATAGAAGGTATATGTCTCCTTTAAGGAAATCTGGAATTATTGGACAGGAAGAAAGCCAAATAACATGTTTGTTTTTAAGCAAGTACAGAGTATCAATAACATCATAAAAATAATAATAATGAAAACAATAATTGTTTTCAGTGCTTTATCATATAAAATGCTCTTTAGATTTCAGGCTACATAGTAAAGTACAATTGCTAAGTAAAGTAAATAAATGATCTTATAGGGACATCTAGTGGTAGTGTCAGGTATAACAGGTTACCATGTTAGACACAATAAGCATCTTGGTCATCAATCATTATTTATGCTCTGCTCATGAGTAATGGAATTGCACTTCTCCAGGGAAAGGAAAGGGAATATAACTTTTCAAAATTACCTTTTCCAACACAGCATGACTTAAAATTGTTTGCAATATTGTTGAGTTTTCTTTTCTATCTACTAAATAATATTAATAATAAGAAAATATTTTTTTTTCATATAGAATTTCTGTATCCATATTGTAGGAGTGAATACATATTGGGTGGCCACATATTTATATGTAAAGGCAAATCCATCATCTGCCATTTTAAAAAATATAGACAGGGTTTGGATGTATTTTTTGCAGACCGCTAAATATTTTATCATATGAACTATTTGCAGTAGGGTACTCATGTTCCTATATTCTCTTTAGTGATTAGTAGCAGCATGGCCCATGGGGCCAATAAAAACTCAATTAACTTGCTTATTTTTTAAAGTGGTGCTTATTTTCATGCAACATATGAATTGTAGGAAAAACATATACTGCATAACTTTCCATGCATCACATTGCTTACTCCACTTTAAATCTGATAACTGAAACAATAAAGCATTAATGTACAATGCAGGAAATTAAATGCATATAAAGGTTACATACTTACATTGTGTGTGACATTGAAGTCCATCAAGTTCAACCAAACAAAATTAAAGGTATACTGTAGCTCACCCTTTTTCGATTATAGGTGGATTTTCCTGCACACTCAATAAAGGGCCTAGCCCGAAACATGTTGTGTTGCAATTTTCCTCAATAAAAGCAGTCATAGTTACTGCTCTGGATTGGTCCTGCTTCTTACAACTATATCCATCAAGTTCAACCTCTCGAGACAAGTTGATGCAGAGGTATTCATCGGCAGGCTGAACTTCTCCTTAAACCACAGAGGCACCAACAACTACAATTACCAGCATATTAGCATATTATCAGCATATTACCCAATAATTAAACAATGTAGCAACAATTGTGGGTACATTATATCAAAGCTGATGCAAAAAGCACCGAAAGGAACAATGCTCATTTAACCCTGCCAGGGCCAGTGTGTAATTTTTTTATTCACTCCCTTTGGAGTAAAACTTTTGATCTATCATTCTCAACCCTTCTCAACGGTGGTATGTGGTCAGTGGCTATATATTCAAAGGTAGGCAACCTACGGCATAACTCAAGATTATGTTTGGCTACTGGTTCGGTAGTAGTGCCATCTCTGAATGCAGTAATTATCGCTGGGCATGTTATTAGGTAAATCACATGTGTACATGTGATATGGTGTCTAATTAAAAACCACTTACCAGTTTGTGGATGTAAAAAAGAAACTCCAGGTACCATATACCTACCGTAGGTGCAATTTGGCCAACGGAAACACCCCAGTTTGCTCCCTGACAACCAGGTCCTCCATGTATTAGCATAGCATGTAATTGCATCTGATGTGACAAGTAAATCACGTAGATAAGTACCCCTCTTATAACAGATCATCAGTGCATGAGGGGCAGTTTTCCCTCAATTCACTTTTGGCACATACAATGTTCCACTGTTTCTTAATAACTTCACTCACAGCCTTAGTACCTGCATTATTAAATACCAATCCTGAATGTTGCTCTCTAGGCTTACATATACCTCCACACCGTTCCTGGGCTATTGTCAAAGCCTGTTACAAGACAGTACTGGGATAGCCTCTATCCTTGAGCATATTCCACATTTGTCAATCTGCTGATCACATAATTGCTTAATAGAGTTGTGTGTGTCTCAATACCCTAAAGAACTGAGAGATAGGCAGTGATTTTTTCATCAGGGATGGATGACAACTATCATAATGCAGCAAGGCATTTTTGTCAGTGGGTTTACAGAACAGGGAATTTTCCAAATGATCTATATATACAGGCATGGGATACGTTATACAGAAACCCATTATCCAGAAAGTTCCAAATTATGGAAAGGTCATCTCCCACAGACTCCATTTTATCCAAATATTCCAAATTGTTAAAAATGATTTCCAAGATCCATTATCCAGAAAAACCCTAGGTCTCGAGCATTCTGCATAATGCGTCCCATACCTCTATGTATGTGTAAATATATATATATATATATATATATATATATATATATATATATATATATATAATACACAAAAGCCATGAATATCTTGTAAATTATATCCTTATAAACAGAGTTCTGATGTCATCAATTATAAACGGTGAGTTCTAAAGTCATTTCTGTCACATGACTCACTGAAACTTGTGTATTATAATAAATAAAGTACCCCCAGTTGCAAAATATGAGGTTATTATAAGTTACCTGGAGTTCCATGACCTGTATAAAAACACTCGGCCTTCGGCCTCGTGTTTTTAAATGGTCATGAAACTCATGGGTAACTTATAATATCCTTATAATTTACAAGAGGGGGTACTTTATTTACTATATATATATATATATATATATATATATATATATATATATATATATATATATATATATATATATAGATAGATAGATATATAGATATATATACTATATATATATAGTAGAACCCCCATTTTACATCCCCTGATTTTAAGTTTTCCCTTATTTTACATTGTTGTTTTTTGGTCCCACCTATATATTATGCATAATACATTTCCCTGATTTTACATTTTCCTGTATTTTACATAATTTTTTTCTGGTCCCTTGAAAAATGTAAAACGGGGGTTCTATTGTGTATATATATATATATATATATATATATATATATATATCTATATATATAGATATATATATATATATATATATATATATATATATATATATATATATATATATAAAGCCACGTGGAGCCGGCACTCTCGATAAGATGCAGTAAGTTGTCTCGGTGCATGATCAACAAATCTCCATACAATCTCAAAAAGGAGGTCAGCACTACTCAGGTCTTAAAAATTAAACAGAATTTATTTAATAAATATTTATTAAATAAATTCTGTTTAATTTTTAAGACCTGAGTAGTGCTGATCCCCTTTTTGTGATTATATGTGTGTGTGTGTTTATTGTCACTTTTTAAATACATGTTAATAAGGATAATAGTATTCTATTGCAAAGAGTTGCACGTGAGCTCATGCAGTGCCGTGTAGCTACCACCAGAGGTCAATGGAATCAACACCGTTTCTAAAATTGTGCATTGTTGTCTTAGTCATGCACGAGGAAGAGAATGATTATAAATGCTAAAGCCTTCCAAAGCATAATATAACAATGGAAGCCCTCATTCTGATTTGGGTATAGGATATAATGCTAGAGACACGCAAGGGCCACAAAGAGAGTAACACCTTGTATATTAACTAGGGAATGGATATTTATTTGTACAGCACAATTATTGGGAAGATTTTGGGGCCTATCAGGAAGATATATACAAAGAAACTACTGAATTCACTTGCCAGGAGCTTTAAAAGTTAATTTCACAATTCAATTCAAGGTTTTGCCCCTGCAAACTTTCACAGGAAGTAGTGCCCTTGGGTTTCAAACCTTGCACAGCTATATTGCACCTTGCACAGCTATATTGCCTACTGTAAGTAATTATCAACACTGAGCATGTGCAGTTAAATCTGATCCATACCTGGGCATCCTTAGTATCTGCAGTGATTGCTTGGAGAAGATTTAGCTGCAAGAGATGGTGCCTGTCCACCCCGCTGCACTACTCAATTCAGAGGGGGTAGCTCTGCAGATATACTACCTTGAATATAATGGTTTTGTTCTCCTTTAAAGTGGCCATATATTGCCCAACAATGCTCAACAACTGCAGGGTAAATTGGATACCATATGAGGATGTATGATTTTGGAGTGATGCTCATTTGCAGGGCAGGCTTGGCAATCGAATTGGGGCAAATGCTAGAGGGGCTGCCGTAAGATGCCATAGATGGTCACTGTATGGTGGGCTACAGGGGGATTGTTTGGGCTTCTCTGTACCTGATATGCCTGGGCCTATTTTGAATCCCAGTCTGCACCTGTTGGACCGAGAGCCAGAGCAGTTAGAACAGTAGGAAGTGAAGAGGTGCCACAGTTCCTCTTTATTTTTTAATTTGCTTATACACCATAAATTCCCAGATATGACACATTACCAGTTATCAATATCTATTGTATTTCCCTGAGATAATAACTCCCATCCACAAAGTTAACTCATTTATCAAATAATCAGCTAGAAAAAGTTGATGCAGGGAAAGTCTCAATAAATTCGTACAAAATTTGGATTGTACAACTTTTTCTAACTTGACTCCCCAATCGTATGTTTTTTTTCGAGTTGTTGCTTGAAAACCTGATTTTTTTTGGATTATCTAGCAGAGATAACAATGTCAAGAAACATCTTCAGGGACATCTGCCATTAACTTCTACATGACCTCGACAGGTTTTATCTGGAGTTTTTTCTGATTTGAATTTTTAGAAGCTTTGAGGTATAATAAATTTGCAAAAAGTCGAGTTTTTTTTCCTCTAAAATTTCGAGTTTTCCCCTTTTTAAACTCAATCAGAAACAATCAAGGCATAATTGGGCCGCTTAGTCATAAACCCCACTTCAAGTTATAAATACAGATTTATTTACTGTGTATGGGGGTATGCTAACATTTATGGGCCCATTTATCTGGTCGAGGTTTTAAAGGGGAAAAAAAAACTTGAATTTTTAGAGATTTATTATACCCCAAAGCTGCTAAAAACGTGAAAATACTCCATCTCAAACCTGTCAAGGTCATGTAGAAATCAATGGCAGATGTCCCTGAACTTGTTTCTTGACATCTTGATCTGCACTGGATAATCTGATAAAGTTGGAGTTTTTAATATGTGCAACTCTTCCTAACTGTTGCAGGGGTAGCAGTGTGGGTATGAACTATTTCTTGTCTGCACTTGGCCAGTCTTGGTGCTATTAAAATAATAATACCAGCCCCAGGGCATTCATTTGAACAACATTATTCTAAGGTTATCCCTCTACAGGCCATTGAACCACCATGTACAAATGTGTATCGCATCCATTTTTATTATATTCATAACCACAGATGTAATACTGAATAATTTGATTATATTAGCAAATCAGGATTCAAATACATAGACAAATAATAATAAAGAAGAGACAAGAAATTGTAGGAGCATAGTAAGAAAGACATAGAAGGCGATGAGCATTATTGGCAGTAGGCATGCGGTTTCTTTAGGCAAGGGTCAATCTTCTTGCTTGAGTACTCCTGTAAGCATTGCCTCCCAATCTTTGGGACTGGGACCTGTAGTGTGAATATGGGTTTCCAGCTAGAAGGCAATTGCAGCAAAACAATTGTGAACTTTCATGAATGATATTTGTAGAGTTTCCCCATTATGTATCAATTGACTCCCTATCCTTACTATTATGCAGTATCAGCATAAGTAAAACAAGTTTATATGCTACAGTTTCTATTAACACTAAGCAAGAAATGGCTAAAGGAACAGTAACACCAACAAATGAAAGTGTTTTAAAGTAATGAAAATATCATGCACTGTTTCCCTGCACTGGTAAAACTGATGTGTTTGCATCACAAACACTACTATAGTTCATATAAACAAGCTGCTGTGTAGCAATGGTGGAAATTGAAAAAAGGCTATATGGTACAAGTTAAATAATGGATAACAGATAACACCGTTATTTTCTACAGAGCTTATCTGCTATCTGCTGTGTAACCTGAGCATTTTCTCCTTTGAATGGCTGCCCCCATTGTTACACAGCAGCTTATTTATAAAAACAATAGTAGTGTTTCTGAAGCAAAAACAGCAGTTTTACCAGTGCAGGGAAACACTGTATTATATTTTTATTACTTTAAAACACTTTCATTTGTTAATGTTACTGTTCCTTTAAAGTAGCTGTGGCAACAGTGGAAGGGGAACTTGCTAACATATCATTTACTGAGTAAATACACTTTGTAGAGAATATAATGCTAACAAATCTTATGCCATAAAGCCCTGTGTTTTCTATTTAATACAGCTGGTTTGACCTTACACGTGACTGTTAGACCATTGTAATCTGTAAAGATATCCAGAAGCCTGACAGCTAGATGAATCAAGTACCCACCCAAGTTCTTTTTTTACATTTATTCTGGAGGTTAGAAACCATTGACCTGGAATAAAAGATTCTGAAAGCCCAGTTAAGCTCTGAGATTTCCTCAGAGTAAGTACTGTACCCTTTTTTTTACTATACAATTACATGGATTAAATGGGACAATTCGTGTGTCTAAATCTCTTTGCTGTTCATACATCAATATGTCTAAAATGTCAATACAGAATCACCATATATAACCTATGCCTCCAAGTGTTTGCATATTGCATGTCTATGTATACAAAAGCAGGGCTGTCAACCCCCATATTTTCTCGGGAGTAACCAGATATCCCCCTAGAAACAAGCATTAAAAGTTGACAGCTCTGCAAAAAGAACAGTTCCAAAGAGGACAGTATAATTCTAATACAAGATATGCACCCACAGTCATATAAAGGTGCATATTTATATGCATAAAGATACCTTGTTCTTGTGCTCTTTGGAAATTGGCAAATATTCAGTTTTGCACTGAAGAGATGTGAGTGTTCATCAGTACAAAATTAACTTGCCAAAACTTGATGTACTGGCATCTTAGTATATTCTTGATTTTGTTGCAAATTTAAATTTTAGGGGACAACTTGCTAAATATTCTCTCACATATCAGAGAGCTCTTTCAGTTTGCTAGTCATGCATAAGAGAGGGCAATTAGCTGCTCAGTTTGTGCCAAAATTTCCTTGGATTGGGTTGCAACTGTTATATAGGCATGAAAAAGGTGCACAGCTCATCTTTTCATTAAAGGGCTGCTCAGTAGCTGCTCGTAACGGCAGGATAGAGTAATGGTATCTTGTTACTGAGGAACCTCATATATAAAATATACATGTGATAAAGTGTGTCAATATTATACTGGAACAGTCCCGCTTCCGTTTCTGTCTGCGTTATGCAGCTGTCTGTGAAAGACATATTTGTCCGGTGGAGGAATAGGCAGGAATTGATGACTTCCCAATAGCCTTGGCTGAGACAGACCGGAGCATGAGACAGTTTTGGATCCCTTAAGTATCAGTGGTTCGCCTGCTCAGACTGTGCATTCAGTTCCCAGTGTTACTGTTACATGAGCAGAATCGCTTCTCTGCAATACAGCTAAGCATCTTCTCTGGGATGGGAACAGCAATATATAAGCTCTCGAGCAAAATCAAATTTCAGGTGAAGAAAACCAAAACTGCAGGTATGGATCTTTATTAATGTATGCATCGTGTTATTTTTATAGCCCAGTGCTACTGTAAATGATTCTTTGTGCATGCCAGTTTTCCTGAAAAGCTGTTCTTAACGATATCTCATTGCTCTTCAGAAATGTTATACAGCCTGATAAATAACTTAAAAAGGAATTATCACATCATACTGGGGTTAAATGCAGTCTTATGGACCATTCGTTATCCATTATGAAGATAATGTCTCTGGCTGTTAATATTATTATCATGTGAAATTGCAGGAACTGCGATCAGAGGCAGTTGGTTCTATATTTAATTCTATATTGCCTATTATCATTTGCGTGCTATACAGTGTTACGCTTAGAATCCTCTTCTAGATTGTTATGCTTATTAGGCTTAAAAAAAATAGCATACTGCATTCACTAATCCCAGGCACAAACATTGCTAGGGACCCCCTGTATTTGGATTGGTGGGCATTCCCAATTTAACCTATGCAGCCAGGTGGTAGGGTTTGTTGTACCATAGTGAACAGTACTGTTTTGTTGTCTGCAGACTTGAAACAGGGTTTTGAGCTAAGAGAGAACCATAAAGGATTCATAAATCAATGTGAAATAGGAATATGCTTAATCATCACTGTCTTTCATCTACACATTTTGTATTCTCTTAGTCATTTGTTGGATGCAACAAGGCATGGATTAAATTAATAATAAATGAGAAACATAACAGTGCTGTCTGGGAGATGGGTTCTTTTATTCAAGAAGAAGGACTAACTGTGGCTCTGTGCTTTAGCCTTGAACATGCCACCGGGGGATGCAGCAGTAAGACTTTTTGGGCCACAAATAAATGCACAATACCACAATCCACTCTTCACATACTGTACATCTTATCCATAGTCTAACACAGAAATATCCAACCTGTTGTTCTCTGTCTCTTGTTGAACTACATATTTTAACATCCTTTACATTGGACATCCTTTCTTACAGCATTAGTATGATTGTAGGATTGTATTTTCCTTGGCAGTGAGGTGTCCTTTAAAGTGAAGACATTCTGAAGTCTATATTTATATATTCTACCATTTTCTGGACACATTTCTTATCAAGTGCCTAAGCAGAAATGGTACATATGCCATCCATTCATATACGTCTCCATAGTGATGGACTAGGGTGTCAGGGGCCAACCGGAAAACCTTAGACCTTAGGAGACTATAGGCCCACTCTGCCAAACTACTTTTACTCCTATACTCAGTGGCAGAACTACCGGGGGAGCAGGGGGTGCGAGCTGGCCAGGGCCCGCACCCCCTCAGGGCCCCCCGGCAGCTCACGCGCCACTGACAAATGCGGCCGAACGGAGGGGGCGGGGCCCGGCTGCGCGTCACGCACCAGGGCCTGCCCCCCTCTAGTGATGCTACTGCCTATACTTACTCAGCTTCTTTATTCTCCTAGTTCTCTTAGTCTTTAGATACTATAATATATCATTATATTGTATTTTATTCTCCTCTTTATTCCCATACAGAAACTGGGAAGGACCATAAAAAGGCAAAATGGTTAGATGCAGGAGGACCCACTGACACCTGGGCCCACCGGGAGTTTTCCTGGTAACTTGGTGGGCCAGTCCATCACTGCTTCCCGATGGGGGGGTGTTGTCTGCAGATTGTGATTAATATGTGGGCTGTGTTGGGTGTGCATCCCTGCTTCTAGTGTTGTTTGTAGGTGCAATAGGAGCAAAGCTTTAGTACTTGCTTTCAGACTAGCACTGGGTACAATGCTTAGGCCCCAGAATTACCATATCACATACACTTACTTTTTATTTATCTTTGTTTAAGTTTGGTATTGCTTGTTTTAGTGGATCAAAACTATAATTTTGTTCTTTGCCCCAGCTAAAACCAGCCAAAAAGTTAAGTTTGCTGTTTGTCATGGGCTAAACTGCACTGTAGCCATAGGTGTCCGTAGAAGGGGGCAGTTGCTCCATCCTGATTTCTCCAGGTAGTTTCAAGAAATGTTTTTTTATACTTCCCATTAGTGATGTGCCGGTCAGGGTTTCCCTGACCCGCAACTGACCCTAACCCACCCTGCTACAACCCGCGCCTGCCCGCACCCGCGCTTCCGAGGTCCTTTTATAGACCCGTGCCGCCTGTCCCACCAATGACGTCACAAAAGGGGCAGGGCGAGCAGATGCGAGACTATAAAACCGGAAGTCGGATGCCGGCATTTGAAGGTGGTGGGCGGGGAGAGCAGGAGAAGAGCTCAACCCGCCACCCGCGAGGAGCACTGCAAGGTCGACCTGAACCCGCCCGACCCTCGGGTAAACCCGTGGGTATCAGGTCGGCCCGCACATCGCTACTTCCCATCCCAAGGCAAGCCTTAATTAGGTTTATCTTCAATAGGATGCTACCATATGTGATATTAGCTTAATTGCTCCCCCTGGAAAATTTATCAGATTCAGTAACTTCCAGCCTGCAGGAAATACTATGTTCAGGAGTAGTAGTAAAAAATATCAATAAATGGCTAAAAAAACCTCCTCTGAAATCTGATCACCACTTTGGGATGAGGAAAAAATATAGTTTAAACAACAGTTGGCTTAGAGTTCAATATTTTCTGTGCCTTGGTCAAGTTCAATGTAAACTACATTTATGTACGCTGAACTTAATGGTACGCTGAACCATAGATACTAGAAGCTTTATACTCATCTATACAGATTCTAACCTGTTGTTTGTTTATTTTTCTGCTTCCAGACTGCAAATACACATGCCACTCTCATTGTAAGGACCGTGTGCATCTGAGCTGTGAACCCAATGGGAAGTTGATGGAATGTATCCCTGCAAATGAAACTCTGGACCGCTCTAACAACAATGAGAAGGTAGCGTATTGGATTTTCAATAGAAGTAGAGTAGAATACTTTGAACATCCAAATCTCTGTCTTAAAGGGATATTGTCACAAGAAAAAGTGTATTTTTAATGCAACAGTTAACAAAGCTCCTCAAGCAAAATCCTGTAATGAAATCTGTTTTTCAAAATAGCAGATAGATCTGTTTTTCTCCATCTTGTAGTGTGGCAGTAATGGGAGACTGACTTTTATCAGAGTACAAGTCACATGGCTGGGGGCACTTAGGAAACAAATAACATGGCTAGCCCCACGATCCACATAACAGTAACAAAGTAAGCAAGCAATGACTCTTACAATGACTCATATTATTTTTCTCCCATTACTGTATGTTATAGCGCTAATTAAGACATGGGGTCTGTAATATATGCCAGATGGTATCATTAAATGAGATTTTGATGGTTTTGGTGCTTGCAGTACCAGTTGTCTCTTTTGGCCAATGGCATGTTTTTTTTTAAAATAAATTACAGAATAGCTCCCCCAGCTACAATGCATTTCAGCCAGTAAAGGTCTGGTAGCTGTGCTACAAATAAGACAGCTATTTATGTAGAAAACTAAATACATATTAGATCTGACAGACTCCCCATTGCCATGAGTTCTAATATATATTGTTTTTATTTTTCTTAGAACCCTGACATATCCCTAAACAAATAGATCAAAGCAGAGTTCCCTGCCACTGTATTGTAATCATTTGTTTAAAAAGCTCCCGCAGTGCAGTGTATTTGCTAAAGAAAAAAGATAACAATAAGGCCTTGTTCTCATTTGAGTTTATTTTGGGATGCTGGCAGCTGTACCACAGTTTAAAAACCCCTACTATAATATATGAAATTCAACTGGCTGACGTTTGTTGTGTGAACATGGTCTGAGATTAAATAACACAGCAAAAAATGGGCTATTACGATACGCAAAAATTGGCTATTAATAATGTATTGGTAGCCATGAGACAGAAATACTACACATGAAAACAATATCATCATCCAGTTATTGAACAAATACCTGCTCATTATTCATTAATGAATTAGTATAAGGGAATACCATATGTTAACCAGGTTCACACAAATTCTCCTAATTCACTAACAACAGAAATCAGTCAGAAGTTGGCTTTATTATTCTGCTTATACAAGATCAGTCAAAACAATATGATGATTGGTTGATGTGGGTTAGTCCCCAGGAATAAAATTGCAACATTACAATCTAAGCCATTATGAAATGCATATACAGAATCATATTTATGTGCCTTGTGATACTTTGCAATCTAGCAAAGTAATGTGCCATGTACTGGTCTTTCTGTATAAAGAAATACAATATAAATAAAAAAGGAGACCTGACAGTGCAAGCTGAAGTATATGTAGGGGCACTGGTATATACAGTATGAGTTTCACCCTCAGATAAATACGGTAGCTGAAAAAAGCAAAACAGCAGTAGCATTAACCTATAGCTCTGTCAGATTAGTTTCATGCATTGTACCCAGAGGAGCAACTTTAGGGGCCTATGCCTCACACAAAGATTTTGGACCCTCCCCTGCACAAAATCACAGGTGACATGGTTCCTCCTCTATTGTTACACCACTGATTTCATTTCTATGGGATTTTTATAGGCGTATTTATCAAAGGGTGAACTTTCACTTTCACCCATTGATTTGAATGAATTGAGAGCTGCGAAATTTCACTCTAGTAGCGGAACTTCACTCTTTAATAAATTTACCCCATAGACTTAGTTATTGTACCTTTAGATGGCTGAACTGTATAAAACAGCATGAAACAGGTTTCCAGAAATGAAAGGACTCTGCCTTTAATTTGTATTCCCTGCAAGAAGGAGTAATATAAAACAATGCTGTATATCTGTTTCTTGCTGGGTCAGCATAGCAGAGGGATTTCAGTGGCACCAAAGACCTTGAGAGTATTCAAGCAGAAAATAGGAGCAATACATCACCACTGGTCATTAGCAATTCTTACTTCAAAAGGATCAATAGCAACAAAAATAAACAGGTAATTGCTATAAAGGAAGCCCACATACTACACACCACTTTCTATTACCCAGGGGCCTCTTATTTCCCAGAAATGTAACTGCATTATGAGAAATAAGAATAACAAGAAAGAGATGTTGAGAAAGAATGTGAGTTCTGTATGTTGTGTTTTGGGTAGCTCTCTGCTGAACCTGTCTGCATGCCTAACATCTGTTCCAAAGGGGTGGACCGCATACTGCTATGTAAAGCTTTACCTATGCCCTCACTTTTACATTATTTAAATCATAAGGTACAGAGTGCCCTTTTTCACATGACCAATGTATGTTCCCACAACGAGGCCAAACTCCAAAACAAGAAGTCATTCATAGGCTTAGCCTACATCTACAGAAAGCATGGAATATGTGTACAACTAAACAGTCATGCACTTCTGCTGGACTTAAAAGGAGGGCATGCACTTCTCCCACATACTGTATCTGCAAGCACAAAACCAGCTTTTAACCCTATCCATGCTAGGGCAAGTCTGAGAGACTGGAATGTGTGTGCTTATTCTGACTTAATGAGTTCTGTTATAGAGTACACTTGTGAAGAAGACTAAAATCATAATATCCAATAATAAATAGGCAGAGTACACTGGGCATGAGCAACACTAACCTGTCAGTGTGTGCGCTGGACTGCTTGCACTGGTATTGTAAACATGAAAGACAAGAGACCCCTGTCTGTAAAATTGCACTCATCGTGGGTAACGGTGGGTTTAGGAGCACATGATGCCCCAGACCTTCAGGTAAGGGGAGTAATCACACAACCTCAGTCCGGTTTGTGCCAGCCTTTGTTCTACATGGTCATGTCTATTTCAGTGCCAGGTACATTGCAGATCAGGCACCAGTACATTTCCAGGCCATTTAACATATTTTACTCTATTTTATATGTGGATACACCTGTGGACTTTGGCTGTCCCTTGTTAATAAGATTAAGCAAGGATTGGTTTGTTGGGCTTGGCCTTAGTTTCCTGTGCACTTCCAGTAATTATTTGTCTGTCAGTTGCCCAGTTCATTAAACTGGAGGAAAGCCTTGGTGTTCACAGTAAGCTGATTGAACAAGATTATCAGCATATTTTCCATTCCTTTTTTTTTTATTGAGCTCTGCAAATGAACATTTGGATTTAACGGAAAACATTTGTATACAATAAAGGTTTATCTTCTGTTTATTCCCTTCATATTTGCATTTGTTCACCTATAAACTCTTGATTGCTAAGGTTAACTTTTCTGCGGCAAACAACATTGTAGCTCCTTCTCATATATAATTAAAAAATGTGTAGTGAATACTCCATACATGCATTTTTACCATAAATAGAAGTAGAAATTGAGAATAAAGAAATGTTTGTTTCCAGGTACAGGTAAACACTTTTTATTTTGACAACAGTAAGTCTTTAACCCTTTGTCTCTACGAGTAGTATGTTGCTTAGTAACTAATTCTGAAGAGAAAAGTTTTACTTAGAGAATGGTGATATTTTGGGCTAAAATAGCAGAGACACTTTAGAGATTGGTCAGTTTTAATTAAGTTAAATTAATTTGTACTACCTGTTTGGTACAAAAGCAAAAGTAGAACCCAGATGATTCAGACCATCATGACATAGTAGAATTTAAGCAAAGTAGGCAGTACCAAAGCATACCTCCCAAGATTTTGGAAATAAAGAGGGACAAAAAAGTTGGTGCGCCAAATTTTTGGCCACACCCATTTTTGTGCCCACACCCCCTAAATACCATGTTCATTTTACAAAATTTGGCAGGTTATGAAAGTTTGAACATATTTCTGTGTTTTTTCACCCCCGTTATTACAGTTTTGCTAATGAAGGTGAAGTGTCCTTTAAGCTGTGAGTCTAACTTCTCCCAAGGGACCTGTTATCTTATCTTGTTACAATTACTTATTTGCTTATCTTGAAATTGTTACAAAAGTATCTTATCTGCAGCTGTGGCTGTTCTGGGCTCTCTGCCAAAAGCCAATTAAGTTAGAAACATTGTTTCTTTTTCTGGTTGTTCAGTGCAGAGAAAAACTGGACTTTCCAGTACAAATGAGGGACTGTGTGTTGAGCTGTCAAAAGAAGTACTGTCCCTCTAAAAATGGGACAGTTAGGAGGTATGCCAAAGGTCCAAAAAGCTCACCTACATGAAGCCATAGAGGTCATGGAAAGTTTCCTCTTTTATCTGAATAAAAAAAATTGAGCATCTAAAAATACATATGACATTAGTTATTAATCTTATTAGTGAGTCTCAACTCCAGGAGAGCAGGAGATTAGATTAGTGTTGTAATGAGATTTCTGGGCAGTATTAATCTGTCCAGGTTGCTAGAAAATGGAGTCTGCTGCAAGGCTATTAAGTATGGATTATTTGAAACCAAGTAATATTCTGTAAAACATGTTACAACTAAGACATAGTTGAATTATTCTTTAATATGATTACATCTATTTTTGCATATTTAAAAAAAGAAATATGTGATCACCAGCAAGACATTAATTCAACATGAGAAGTAAAAATGTTACATAAATTGGCATATAACCTAGTTATCCTATGTAACATGCAGGTTTCTTTAACTTGTTGCTCTCCAGCTGTTTAGAGACTTCTCAGAATGCACTGACTGATTGTAAACTCCAATTCACTTCCAGTGGTAGCTACCCAGCAAACAAGCTTAAATGCAGCAAGATTTGATATGCAGAGAAATCTTATAAGTCACAGACAGGGAATAACATCATCGAATATATGCAGCAAGCCTGCTGTGTAGTATTGTGTATTCTGTTTGGAGAGAGAAAACAAAGAATCCACTAAATTTCCTAATCTGTCTATGCAGCCTTGATCATCTAGCCCCTTGGATGGTAGACCCATGCATCAGACTTTTTGTGCACTTTGTGTGGTCTTGTGTATGCAATACTGTAGTGTAAAAATATTGGCTGATTGGGATCCCTGAATACACTGGGAACTGCTGCAGAGGTATTGGGATGATTTATTCGGTGCATTCATATGGTTCTAACATCATATCACCCGCACTTTTCCCAATGTGGTTGCCTCTCTGTGCACCCTCATTGGATGAACTAAAGAATGCAAGGGTGCACAGAAAGGAGAAAGCAATGGGATATTTCTGAGGCCACTGTTCCAGAGGCAGTCACGGATTTTCTGTGCTGGGTGTCACACACTGTATACACATACACAAAAATGAAGGTGACATGACAGTGAAGCTTGTGATTCTGTATTTGGCTCTCACTTGAACATACAAAATAGATTTGGAATTCATGTTTCTTTTTTTCTTTATAGAATAATGTCAGCCTTTAGATCTTCCAAGAATTTCCTTCCTTCCATTATGTTTCTATGCGGCTAATGTAAACACTTTGTAGATATGCTTGTGCTGTGTTTTCACTTTGTAATTAAGTAATGGCTGGTTTGTGGGTGTTGTGTGATCTGAGTGGTATCTCTGTAAGGAAAGCCCAGTCCTGTAACCTTGATATAATCCAAGTCTCATTGAAATAGTGCCAGTAAGGCAAGCAATGGTGGAACCAGGGTGTGATATAACAGTAATGCACATCTCTATTTTAGGAGCAATAACAATATGTAATACGAATTGGCAAATTGTAGGGAGATCTTCGTCTCCTACATATGCTGGCCACTGTTCCCAAAACATAATGATGTCAAATATGGCCACATTGTTTTTACTGGTGAGTGATGCAAGGTATTTTAATTTAAAGGAAAACTATAGCCCCAAACAATGTAGGTCACTATAAAAATATGTTGCATAAAACAGCTAATATGTAAAACTCTGCTTCATGTAAATAAACTAGTTTCATAATAATATACTTTTTTAGTAGCATGTGCCATTGGTAATTCAAAATAGAAAATTGCCATTTTAAAAAATAAGGGCTGCCCCCCTGAGATCATAGGATTCATGGTGAACAAACAAACCAAACAAACCATGCATGTTAGTTACATGTATCAATGAACAGACATACATATGTCTTTTGCTTCCACACTTCTTCCTGTTACAGTTAGAGCTGCAGTATTTCTGTTCAGGTGATCTCTGAGGCAGCACAGAAAATATCATAAAATTGTGGCTCAAGGGAAAAGATGTAAAAGGGCAAGATTTACTTAAATATATATTCCAGTTTGGTAAAATTCTTTAATATGCCACTTAATATGATGTAAACTATCTCTTGCTTAAGTATTCATTTTGGGGGTAACGTTTTCCTTTAAAGTGATGGTTTGCAGATGAAGTGCTGTGATTAGGACAGTCATGCTAAATGAGTAAGGTGGATGGGGTTAAATGATGTTGTGCAACTAGCTGATAGTGTGCAGTGGTTGAGTTAGCGAGTTCTGCTTTTGTTATGACAACTTTAACTAAAGGAGTGTCTTGTCACCAGCCTTCAGTTAACAAAGCATATGCCTGATGTGATTACGTACACAGTTTTTCTCAATGACATTTTAAAAACAAAGCTACCTTTTGCGAGAATGTGACACAGTATTAAAGTTAGCTTTGAACCTAGTCTAGAACAAAAGATTGGTTTCCGTGATAACAGCTTTACTCTTGTCTGCTGGTAATTATAGATGAGACAAACCAGTTTAAAAGCTTGTGGTGAGGCTGCCTATGAACATCATAGGTGATCATTACCCTGCACCTTTGTTGTGCTGCTTTAGGGTTGAGACAAACGGGCAGATTCGGGGAGATTTAGTCACCTGGCGACTAATCGCCTCCTCGCCTGGGCGACAATCTCCCCGAACTGCCTTTGTGTGTCTTCCCGTCCGCTATAATGAAAAGTCGCCTGCGCTAAAGCACACGCGGCGCTTCGTTTTCCGAAGTCGCCCAAGTTGTCTCACGAGGAATCTGCCCGTGTGTCACAACCCTTAGGCTAGCCTGCCCCTAACATTTTCATCTTCTTTACTAGTTTCTGTGGGTGATTAATGAAGATAACATACAACAGAAGGCATGCTTTCACTTCATTTATCAGTACAGCTATGGGATCTGTTATCCAGAATGCTCGGGACCTGGGGTTTTCCAGACAATGGGTCCTTCCATAATTTGGATGTCCATACCTTAATGCTACTAAAAAACTATTTTAAACATTATATAAACCCTGTATATCATGTATATATGTTATCTCTTTTAAGTCCTAAGCAAGTTTTAAAGATAAACAACATTTAGCATGTTTCATCTCAGCATGCTGCAGTGGGCATCATTTTTGCAGATGGTACCAGATTTTTGGTTCTCCACAGACACAGTAGAACTATTTTACACAATCTGTGGATTTATTTTTGGTTGCTCTTCTTTATGGTATGTGGCATGCCAAGCTTTAAACACTGCCTATGCCAAACTGGCCAGAGCAACACAGTGTTTCAATCACAGCTGGAACCAAACAACTCTACAGAAGGGTTATCCATACAAAGCCTCTAAGCCTCTAATGTTTAATCCGGGGCCTCCACAATAGTAGTGGGCAGCACCAACTGTTATCAAGGCTTTATATGTAGAGCAGGCATGCTGTTCTTGTCATAGCATTAAATTACTGTATATCTAACAGACTATAATTACTGAAGGGTATTTATGTAGTGCGGACACATTTTACACAGTGATTTACAGAGATCGTTCAACATTAAATCAGTCCCCACAAAAGTAGCATTTACAGTCTAAGTCTTTAAAGATAGTGTCCAGGCTGGAATCAAACCTATGACCCATGTGCTGCAAGGAAGAAGTGCTACCCACTGCACTGCAAAACAACACTCCCTTTAATCAGTGTTTTTATGTTCCAGATTCCTGTGTTGTTTACTTATCCTAAATATAACATTGACACAAAGGTGTGTTGCAGAACAAAGGTGATCATATTGTTTCAGATAGATCAGCAGTTTGTTCTGAAGTGATAGCATGACAAAAAGTATGGCTTTAGCAAAAAGGTATGGTGCATGACTAGTATGCAGAGGTGTCACTTCTGAACAATGTAATGATACAAAAAGATTGACCTGTGGTAGAAGAGAAGGCCATCTGAATCAAAGGAAAATTCACACCCCTGTAGAGACATGCATAATTGGACTTCAATACCTACAAAGACAGGGAGGTATAATACCCTATCATTATTCACCTTTGCACATCATCCTGCTACACCTGCTTTATATGCCTTATATACAAGACCTTATATATTCAGTTTACAGTTAAATTTAACTAGAGATATAATGGGAATAGTTATTTTCTGTATCATCTTTTTGCCAGTATGAATACGGTTAGTTATAAAATGTGTTTCCTAGTCTTAATAAATGAGTTTAACCACTTTCTTAGGTTCACTTACAAAATTTATTTTTACTTGGTTAAATTAAAATATATTAATATTGCTATTGTAGAAGTTCTGCAGCATTACTTCAGTTGTTACAAAATACAAGTTATCCTTATATGTATATGACTTGACTAATAAAATACAAATAATATGGTGAATGTATATGGGAGTCATCCAAATGCAGTGGGAGCTTTAAGCCTTTTAACATGATCATTGGGCTTGATAATATTGCCATTTTAAGCAGTGCTTTCATATATGGGAGCAAAGGTGTATTGAACACAACACTGGATTATTTTAACTAGCCACGCCCCATGTATGTTTTTAGTCAGAAATCTGTTGTATTACATGCGCTTCAAGATAAATCTGCATGCAGTGTTCCCCAGCCAGTGGTTCGCAAGCAACATGTTGCTCACCAACACCTTGGATGTTGCTCCCAGCGGCCTCAAAGCAGATACTTATGTTTAAAGTTCTTAGCTTGGAGGCAAGACAGACCCTCCTGTAGGATGCCAGTCCACATAGAGGCTACAAAATTATGTAATAAAAGGTACTAAGTTTGCCCGGGACCGGTAACCAATAGCAACCAACAGGGCCGCCATTAGAAATCACGGGGCCCCGTACAACAAAATTTTTGGGGCCCCCTGGGCCCCGCCCACACTGACGACCAAGCTCCACCCCATTTCCCGCCCACTCCACATCGCAGTTAAAAGACCACACAGACATCAGTGCTAAAAAAGTAACCCCCCCCCACACAAGTTGTAAAAAGCTATTGATGGTCAGGGCCCCCTTATAAAAAATTGGGGCCCCAAAAAAAAAAAAATTAAAATTTTTTTTTTTAAAAAAAAACATTGGTGGCAGGGGCCCCCTTACAGGGGCCCCCTTACAAGTTAAAAACAAATTGGGGCCCCAAAAAAAAATTAAAAAAAAAAAACATTGGCGTCAGGGGCCCCCTTATAAGTTAAAAACAAATTGGGGCCCCAAAAAAAAATTTAAAAAAAAAAAAAATTTTTTTGAAAAAAAAAAAAACATTGGCGGCAGGGGCCCCCTTATAAGTTAAAAACAAATTGGGGCCCCAAAAAAAAATTTGAAAAAAAAAAAAAAATTTTTTTGAAAAAAAAAAAAAAAACATTGGCGGCAGGGGCCCCCTTACAAGTTAAAAACAAATTGGGGCCCCAAAAAAAATTTAAAAAAAAAAAAAATTTTTTTGAAAAAAAAAAAAAACATTGGCGTCAGGGGCCCCTTACGAGTTAAAAAAAAAATTGGGGCCCCAAAAAAACATGTTTTAAAAAAAAAGATTGGTTGCAGGGGCCTATAGAATATTAAAATAATACATTGGTGGCCAGGAGATTAAAAAAAAAAAAATACACAAACTGGTGTTCAGTAGAATTGAACTCACGGCTTCAGTACTTCAACTTCACCTCCTTTCGTGACTTCGGGTCTTTTCACCGCTTCAGGACTTCGGCTTCGGCTGTTTTCGTGACTTCGGGTCTTTGCGCTGCTTCAGGACTTCGGCTTCGGCTGTTTTCGTGACTTCGGGTCTTTTCGGCGCTTCGTGACTTCGGCTTTTTCCGTGACTTCGGGTCTTTTCGGCGCATCGGCTTCGGCTTTTCGGCACTTCCGCATTCGGCAGCACAGAGGCAAGACGTACGGCTCGGGCGCTCGTAAGGGGGGCCCGGATCTTCAAAAAATGCAGCGCTGCCGGGCCCCCCTTCATGCCCGGGCCCGGTACGCTTGTCCCCCCTGTCCCCCCCTGATGGCGGCCCTGGCAACCAATAAGGTGCTTGCTTTTAAACAGGTGACCAGTAAATGCTTCCTGTTGACTGGTTGCAATGGGTTACCGCTCCTAGGCAAACTTAATGTCTTTTATTACATAATCCCCATAATCACACAACAATTTTGGCAATTACGCAGATAGGATGTTTTAGGCTTAGTCCACACCAGGCGATTCTGGGAGATTTAGCACCTGGCGACTAATCGCCTCTTCTTTGAGGCGACTAATCTCCCTGAACCACTTCCTCTTCTCCTGCGCCGGCTGTAATGAGAGTCGTCTGCATTATGACACACGCGGCGCTTCACTTTCTGAAGGAAACTTCTCATGAGGAAACTTCAAGCAACTTCGGAAAACAAAGTGCTTTGTGTGTCATAACGCAGGCGACTCATTACAGCCGGCAATTCCAGTTGTTCTCAATACAAAGGGAAAAAATGCCTTCCAGTGCATGAAGCATTTTCATGATTAGCTGGAGTCAACACATGTTAAGTGTTTTACATGCTGTCATTCTAATGGATCTGAAAGGCAAGATATTTTGCATCTATTTGTCTTCCATGGGAATGGCGATTTCCTGCAGGCAACCATCACAGGGGGCGCCAATTTAAGAATACTTGAGCCTTTGGGTACTAACACCAGGTGAGAGTTCCTAAACTCTTACATGTTTTTTTCCTTTGAATGCCTCGCTTAGCAGGTTTTTTTAATCCCTGACCAAAAATAAAAAGCTCAGCAGGTGCTTGAAGGCTTGAGCATTCTAAAATTAGCAATTGCATGAAATTTACCATTACATTAATATAAAGGAAAAATTAATAAGGTGTAATGATCCTAATTGGGACAAAGATTTCAATCATCATTTGCCCTTCTCTGTTACTTATCATGAGGTATTTCGTCTATGATGATAGCAAAGCTTGTTTGCTAGAGATAGGGCCAAGAAAAACACATTTTCTCAGCCTGCTGAAAAGCCCATGTGAATTGCCTAAGGTGTCACCAAAGTTGTCTTGGAGGCAAGTTTTGGTTGCATGAATCAGAGCAATTATTTGGCACCCCCGTGGAACTATATATATATATATATATATATATATATATATATATATATATAGCCTTCAAGAAGGACCAGCACTCCACTTGTTCAGGTGATCAAAAAATCTTTTATTTCACATCAAGCGTGTATACACGCTTGATGTGAAATAAAAGATTTTTTGATCACCTGAACAAGTGGAGTGCTGGTCCTTCTTGAAGGCTATATATTTCTATTTTTGACCACTGCACCCACGAAATTGTAAAGGAAAGAGTGCAGGTACTAACTGGACATTTATATATATATATATATATATATATATATATATATATATACATGAATGTGTTGCTCCCCGACTTTTTTTACATTGATTTATGGATAAAAAAGGCTGGGGACCATTAATCTATATAATACAAATATTAACCATTACGATAATGGTAGCGAGCATTCTGGATAACAGGTTCCATACATGTAATAGGCATTTTATGATGGTATATGGCATGATAGTTAATTGGATTTAGCTATAACAGCTTTAAACACCACCAGCCTGTTTTTGTAGAATTGAACCCTTTCCCAAAATGTTTGTACCATAAACATGACCCAAAATAGTTTCATTCTTTTGATATTATATTTAAGTCTAAAGTTTTCTCTCACCCCCTAGTGTCAGAAGGATTCCATTCAAAGTTGGGTGTTTCTCAACTGAAAATGCTGGTGGAGAATGCACCCTGTGTGCCATCAACTTAAAAATTGTATATAACATATTATATATTTGTGTGTGTTTAATTTTATTCCTCACGAGGAAACTTTGGAAAGCCGAAGTGATCCGAGTGCCATCTTGCCGGCGATTTACATTCTAGCTGGTGGGAAGGCATTTAGGGGCGATAAGTTGCACGAAGAAGAGGTGATTTGTCGCTGGGCAATTAATCTCCCCAAGTAGCAGCGTGTGCCACCACAATAAGAGCTGGTGTGGGCACTTAACAGCTGCATTTCATTCCCTGGCTATCAAGTTAACTTAACTGAACGCATGTTTAGAATCTAGGGTTTTTTCTTTTCCTAAAATGCTACTATCTATGTTTGTGTCTTGCTTCCAGGTAGGGAAGTGTTTTGGGAGTATAGTCTGCCTTTTGGCAGTAGGGGTGTCACACATTAATAAACCTGCTCTTTCACAAATATGTACCTTTCTCCTCACTATTGCTGACTTGTTTTTTATCCTCGTCAGATCATTTCCACTCACCATTTATTCTATAATCCCCAACCTGTATAAGAAATGCTAAATGTAAGATTTATCCACAAAGAACATATCAGTTGATATGAATCCATTGGATTCCTGGAATTGGACAGTTATGTATATACAGATTGGATTCCATCACCATGTTCACTGAATGCCTACGACTGGTTTTAAAAAATGCAATAGAAAAGAATACTGTATGACTAGATTACCACCAAATTGATTTCATAATGGAAAGAATAAATGCTTAATAATAAAAATCACTGTGATAGTAAAATATGTAGTAGTAGTCCCAAAGAAGTCAGTAGTTGATGTATAAATCCTTTAAAATGTATCTGCAGCCTGCATTGTAAGACCTGTAAGTCTTTTAAAATATAGCTAGACCAAATAACATACTTGCAATTCCAAATTATATTACAGGTATGGGATCTGTTATCAGGAAACGTATTATCCAGAAAGCTCTGAATTATGGAAAGGTTGTCTCCCATAGTACCTTGTACTTGATCTAGGCTAAGATATAATTAATCCTTATTGAAAGCAAAACCAGTTTATTGGGTTTATTAATGTTTACATGATTTTCTAATAGAATTAAGGTATGAAGATCCAAATTACAGAAAGATCCGTTATCCAGACAACCCCAGGTCCTGAGCATTCTGGATAATAGGTACAATATCTCTACAACTTTGTGATGAAATATAATAATAACAAAAGGCTTGTACATTAAATGGTATTAGACAATATGACTCCAATTGCTGCAATCAGAATATTCTAGGATAATAGCTCCAAACTCAGTGGCTCAGCAGCTCCCACCTTCTTCAGGAATTATTGTAGATCACTACTGTATAAATTATCCATTATATGGCATTCATGTCTATACATGCACATAAAACTGACATCAAGGCAGGCACAACACTTCAAGTTCACGCCATTAACGGGGAAATATTTTTAACTTCAGAAAATGAGACAGATAAGCAAACCCTTGAATTTGGTTTTGGCTAAAAAATTCTTAAAACAGAATAAGCACCTGATATGTGTCTGATGCTAATAGATCCTTTTTCTAAAGGTTAATTTTACATAGCTTGCCTAATTTTAAAAACATTATTCAACCACGTTAAAAGCAATCCCAAAGCATTTTCCCACAATTACACTGGATCACCATATGTAAAGTGTTTTACATACATTGAACCCCATTGTTCTGGATTAGCTTTGTTGCACATGGAAGAGGTAATTAGCCCCAGACAACAAAGCACAACATATGCAATTGTCCTAAATTATTATTTTCAGGAGAATATGTTTTCCAGTCTAAAAACTCACCATTGTCCCATATCTTCTCTGTCACCTTCCTAATCCTACTTCTCTAACCAAACATAGCCATAATTATAAAAGGCAGGCTAACACTGTAGACATGATCAAGTAGGAGTTTATTGCCATTTGTACTAAAAGTACATAGGAATTATTGTGCAGCATAGATTTCTAGGAGAAAACCTTGACACTATTGCCTACATGGGGGGGGGGGGGGGGTATTTCTAACACAGTCCCACATATCAACAATTAAAACAGCAGGTTTATATGATAGAAGCAGCAGGGAGACAGTGAGATTTCTCCCAGTATCTGGTTTCAGTGTATAAGAAAATAATATCATTAATGTAAAATTCCAAGTCTTTTAACAGTTGGGAGTATGCTGGGATTTCCAGTTCTTAACAGCTGGAGGGTTGGGCGTTGATATCCTTGTTTTGGCAGACAGGTGGGGAACTGTAGGAGGTCCTGTTTGGTTTCAGATATATAAAAACACCACATACATATGCATGGTTACACATATAACAGATGACTAAGGGAGAAAGAATTCTGAATATTGATTTTGCCATTCACTAAGTGTGTTGTGCAACTGTATTTCTTTATTGTTTTATGCATACCATTAATATGACATCCTTAACATAATTACACTGTATATATTCTTGTTTTTCAATGTTAGTTTTACAGCCTAGTATAATACACTTAACACATATATAGCAGACTAAATATGTATTTTGCACCTTGCAGTTTCTTTGTTTATGTTTACCCCCCCCCCCCCATATAGCCTTGTAAATAAACACAGAGGGTGTGATCTTATCTTACCTCAAAAAGTTGTTCTTTCACTTTACAGTCCATTTAAGGAAAAATCAATAGATGATAAATCCTTCTGTTAAACAATGTATATTTTCCCTTCAAAAACAAAGTTTTGTATTGAGATAGATTGGCCTGTAATACTTTTGGGTGGCACACCCACCATTATGTCATGTTTTGGCAACAGTTTTTAATGTGGATCAGACTTGCAACAAGTTAATCCTGCCTCTATGTGTGTAGCAGTGAGGTCACACTGCCATAGATAAGCTGGTTATTTGTCTTTTGAAGTTTTATGTACTTTGCACAAGAGAGGAAAATGTGAACCTATGTCATCTATTCAAGGCCAAAACACTGTGTCCATGAGGAACTATTTGTGTTTGCTTGATTATAGCCAGGCACTGAAATGACTCTGACAGAGAGCAACACAAGACACAGTAGAGAATGGTATTTTAGAAGGATTATCCAGAATGCTCAGGACCTGGGGTTTTCAGAATACAGGATATTTCCATAATTTGGATCTCCATAAGTCTGCTAAAAAAAAAATTGAAACAGTAAAACACAATAGGATTATTTACCCACAATAAGGATATCTAAGTTAGAATCAAGTACAAGCTACTGTTTTATTATTACAGAGAAAAATTATTTTTAAATATTTCAATTAATTGATTAAAATTGAGTTTATGGGGGATGGACTTCCTGTGGTTCTGACCTTTAGGATTCTGAGATGTATTTTTTGCATCTTGGTAGAAAAAAAACTTTGTTATGGCAAAGAAAACTTTGCAGTGGGCTGAATTGTGATTGCCTATGATTAAGTGTTTGGAACACAAAATGCGTCAGGCTGTTTTGACACAATAAACTTTTTCACTTTTGGAACATCTGCCTGGTGGAAGTTTTTGCCCTTGAGTGCCTGCTTCTATTCGAGATTTCGGTTTATCCGCCCCTTGTGCTGAGGGCCCAGGGCGGTGCACCTGGGCCACTTCCTTGATGTGGTGAGTAACCATTGTACTACTAAGAGACCCTACTATATATAGAAGATTTTGAATTGTGATTGCCCCCAGCTTTGTTTGGAACTGGTTCATTAATTAAATTAAAACCAACCACACTTCTTGATTAAACTAACCTTAAGTGGCAACTTTCAGCCAGGTATTCCTTAAAGCCATATGTTTGTGTAGAAGTGTTAGCACAGTTGGGCAGCTCCATGCAAACACTTTCAGTGCTTGTACACTTGTGTGACACCATGTAGGAGTTAAGGTGGCCCTACACAGGGAGAGCCGCTCGATTGGTGATGTTGCCAAACAAGCGGATCTCTCCCCGATATGCCCACATTGAGGTCGGTGATATTGGGCTGATCGAATTGTGGGCCCAATGATTGGAACAGAATGGAGGCTATATGGGCATTCAGATCGCGGGACCACAGATAAACAGATGCGCCCGCGATCTGATGGGATTTTTTAACCATGCCCGATCTACATGATTTGATTTGATTAGTCGCCCCCCCCATTTTTCTGAGAGCTGCTGACTTTGGGAAGGCATGGACGTTTAAGGGGCCCTGGCCACCAATTTTCTTATAATGTGTGTGTGTGTGTGGGGGGGCTGGCCACCAATTTCTTTTCTCATGTGGGGTCCTAACCACCAATATTTTTTAATGGGGGGCCCTGGCCACGAATGTTTTTTTATGGGGGGCCCTGGCCACCAATATCTTTTTATTTTTTATTAACATGTGGGAACCCTAGCCACCAATTTTTTTTTGTTTTTTTACTGTGTGGTGGGGGGGGCTGTAGGTGGGGCTTGCGGTGGGCCCAGCCCAGGGGCCCCAGGAAATGTTGCCCTATGGGGCCCAGCGATTTCTGATGGCGGTCCTGCTTTCCACTGCTTAGTAGTGACATTCAACTCGTTTATAGACCGCTTTATCAACGTTTAATAACCCTTCCCATTGGAATTTAAGGATAAAGTGTCATTTCCCCAGGCGTGTAAATATTGGAGGCGTGTATCATGTATATAGTTGAAGAGCAGAGTATGGAGTGAGCGGGTTTATTGGTCAGTCGGGTTTGGGAGGTGCAATCACCTGGCTGCTAGGGTAGGGGGCGGGCCGGAGCACTACACTCCCGGTAACAGCAGGAGGAGCCGTAGCAGTCTGTACGCTACAAAGCAGGAAATACACTTCGCACGGAGACACGGTCTCTCCCTTACTCCTGGATCTGTCCGCGCACCCGGCCGGGACAAGCTTACCCGCACACTCTCGTGGAGCCGCCAGTCCTCTAGTCGTTGACCAAGCGCAACGCCCCTTGTGAGAGCCATGTGAGGGGTTGTGTGGAGCTGGGAGGTGCAGGGAGCAGCCCGGCCGGGTGGGTGAGCATGTACCGGTGACAAGTACGGGACACTTTCCTAACCCCAGGGACTGGCCAGATGACGTGGAGCAGCAACATGAGCAGCGGATACAGCAGCCTGGAGGAGGACTCCGAGGAATTTTACTTCACCGCCAGGACCTCCTTCTTCAAGAAACCCTCAGGGAAGGCAGTCCGGGGGCAACATGTGAGTTTCCCGGCGCCTGGGCTCAGTCCCATGTCATAATTATCGTTCTTCTCTTTTCTGTCACATGTCCTGACCAGTGTCCAATGAACACCTACTTCTACGTGCACTTACCGTGTCTGAGCCGCGACCTTACAGGTGTCCTTCAACTACAACTCCCAGTAGGGTGTGCGCCATATCTGGACTTAACCAGCTTTACTTCTTAATAACTAACTGGCAGCCAGTTTCATGCAACTGCCCATAGTGATGTGTGCCTCAGGAAAAAGTCACCCTGCACAACCTGCAGCACACAAACTTGTCACTGTAGAACCACACTGTGCACACCAGGAGTCTGTACTTTGCTGACCTGCACCCAACCTGATCCCACGACTTATGTTTCAGCTTAAAACCTGCCCATCCCTCCACTTCCCACACATTGCCACCTGCACCCCAGGGCCCCATAGAAAAGGGAGGCTTTTTCTCATTTCCAAGGGATAATTTAACTTGACTTGGTCTGGTGGGATTTTTGCCCATTTTATTTACAGTTTTAACAGGTTGAAAGTTCCAGGTGTTTCCCAGAGGCCTGTGAAATGATTAGTACAGAATAGAGTGTGTGCATGGAAGTCCTAGGCCAGTGCTTTTGGAATATTGACACATAAATTAGCTCCTCTGTGGATTCATTACAATCTTTCTGCAGAAAAGTTTGGCACATTCTGCAGGTATTTCCCAAAAGACATCTGTCTGTTTTCAAGCAATAACTGCACCATAAAGGTATTCTTTATAGTGCTTACTCCAGCCAAAAGCTGTTTTTGTATACTGAAAGAAATCGCAATTCTGAGCAACCATCCAATATACCTCAAGTTCAGATTTTCAGTGTTTTGTAGCTATTTATAAACGCAATTGCTGGTGAAAGCAGCAGCCGTTTGTTTTCTCTACAGTGCTGGTTCTGACTCCTAAAACAGTGCAACAGAATCCAGCTGATTAGAACGGACTTCTGCTACAGAAGAAGAAACACATAAACAAATACTCCTCTTCTGCTTACAAAACAATTTAAACCTACTGATATGTTTTAATGAATGTGAACATGAAAGCTGCTCAGCATTCGATTTTCTTTAATATGTAAAATAAGTTTTTTTTGATTGGAAGACCCCTAAATATAAATTGCAGGTCACCAGAATTCAGTTCAATTCGGTCGAATCCGAATCCTGCTGAAAAAGGCAGAATCCCGAACCGAATCCTGGATTCGGTGCATCCCTAGTATTGAGTCATCTGGGTCTGAGCAGGCTAATGATTATCCTCCACTTGTGCTGGGACCATTAAAAATCCCTTAACACGCCCATATATTAAGTAATAAGCAAATTCAACCCAGTTGAACATATTCCTTGCCAACACACTCTTACATCATTTATGTCTGTGCAGTTTGTAGATTTCAGTCTCTGGTTTAGAACCAGTTATGCATCTCTGTTTAATTACCGTTTACTATTGTGAGTTAAAAGTTCTCCTTATTGGGAGCACAGGGTTACATACAAATCCCTGTTTTATTGTATCTGCCAGTATAGTTCTTTTATGTACAGGATTCCACCACTTCACCTGACTTCCTGTAAAACAAAAATCCCTACGCACCGAAAGAGGAAACCCCCTTTTTCTTTTTATTGGCAGATGTTGATGGGGAAGTCAGCTGCCACCCACACTTGGAAAGGTATCATATGCCAGTCGTGGGTAAATTGACTAAAGCTGGCCATAGACACAAAGATCTGATCGAACGAATCGAGGATTCGTACGATTTTCGAACCGTGTGTGGAGAGTCCTGACATTTTTCGTCCGGCGGAGATCGGTCGTTTGGTCGATCAGACAGGTTAAAAGATTTCTATCGGCTGCCGATAATATCTCTGCATGCATTGCCGAACATACGATTTTCAGCTTTGGTCGGACATAACTTTCATACGATTGCTGTCAGGGGCAGAAGATCGGCTGATCTGTTCTTTTGTACTTTATTTTATTAGAATGGTTAGTGGCAGGTCGGGAGATGGGGGAAAGTCCGATCGTACGATGATTCGTACGATCGGATCTTTGCGTCTATGGCCAGCTTAACACTATCAGCCCTTGAATGGTCAGTTTGCTGGTCTATGTCTAAATTTTTGTCTGGTCTATGTCTAAAGTTTTTTGTCTTTTTGTTTGCTGGAGTCACAATCTGTACTGGAGACTTGCCAGTGCTTTATAGCTACCCTAGGTTTGACAGTCCAGTAACCTAGAGCAACCAGTTAGTCATTTGTTCCATCATTTATATTGCACAAAAGCTGATTAGGTGATAAACACTGCTCAACCTGTGCTATATAAGCCTGTGAGTCAGTGGAATCTGCATTTAAATAATGGCATATTTCACTTCATTTTACAGACATTATGCATCATTCACATCAATCTTTGCTCCAGCTGAGCATGCAATCTAAAGAGCCCTAAAGTGCAAGTGCACACACTGTGATCCATTTTATTAAGGGCCAGTTAACCTGCTTTAATGTTTCTGGATTGTGGGAGCAAACTGGGTACCCAGAGGCAACTCACCAAAGCTCAGGCAAAACATATATGTCCCTTGTATTTGTATGCTGGCTGGAATCAAACCCAGGACCCTAACACTGCAAGGCAGCACTTCTAACACTCAAACACTGCTTCTTTTCTGCATTCCCTCTACATAAAGCATAAGTGACCAATATGTAACTGGATTTCAAATGCAGGCAGATCTCACTTTTTCTACCTTTTTTTTTATACATTACATGTATCTTGGTCCACTAAGAAGTGTACAATCATGGTTCTATTCTGAATCGGTCAATTATTTTTTAAATATGTTTTCACGCTGTCTTTTTGTACGGATACACCTGTTTAGATGGACTATGGTGCCATTGTATAGTGGTGTATTTAGGTCGGCTGTTGCTGAAACTTTTGGATCAGACGTGAAAGGCCAAGGAATATGATTGTTTAAACTTCTGCCCCTTTCTGTGCCTCTCTTTTAATCCTTCTGTACACTTCAAGCTCACAAGGAAAACTGCAGTATGCCAGATGCAGAATTGTGGAGCAACTGTATGTTGTGGAAGGATATGGTTGGTATCTGTGTTTGGCCATCACAGTGTAGTTGTAATATACATTACTTTCCCTTCTTGTTCCAAAAAGTCATGAAATATATTCTTGTACTTTCTCACCTACATGCCAGTTAGGTTTTTCCTACAAATGTCATTAATATACAAGTTTTATATGTCAATAATATACAATATAATCTGTGTGCAATTTTCTGTAATTGAAGCTGTTTTAGAAAGTGTGGTTGGATCAACATAAAAATGCACGTAGCACACTATTTCCTTTTTGCCTGTGTGAATAGGAATGAATATTTAGGCAGGTTTCCAGCTGTAAAGAAGCTCTGACTTTCTATGTTTTCTCTTTGGCTAGAGAGCAGTGCCAGGGCATACAGGTAAAGAAATATCACTATTAATCCAGTGTTTTCTATAGCAAAGGACTTTTCAGCTTTACTTCCCAAATGCTCAGCAACTGTGATTTCTTTAGCAAGAGCAAATAGCCTTGTTTCGAAAGGGAAATGAATAGTCAACAGTAATATGGGGAAATATAAGGCATAATACAGGTATTGGAACTGTGATCCAGAAAGCTGGGGTTTTCCAGATAACGGAGCTTTCCGTAATTTCCATCTTCATACCTTAATTCACCTAGAAAATCATGTAAACATTAAATAAACCCAACAGGCTGATTTTGCTTCCAATAAGGATTAATTAAATCTTATTTGGGGTCAAGTAAAAAATACTTTTTTATTACAGAGAAAAGGGAAATTATTTTCACAAATTTGGATTATTTGAATAAACTGGAGTCTATGGGAGATGGCCTTTCCGTAATTTGGAGCTTTCTGGATAATGCATTTCCAGATAACTGATCCCATACCTGTAAAATGACAGGCTGCTGTCTGTGTTTGAGAGGAGATTGAATAGTGTGGCACATCCTACCAGTTCAATATGAGAACAAAATTTGAGATTCTATACAGTTATGGGATCCATTATCTCGAAAGCTCCAAATTATGGATATATAATTTTAATAATGATATTTTAATAATGATCTCCTTTTTCCCTGTAATAATAACAGAACCTTGTACTTGATCTAAACGGAGATATAATTAGTTCTTATTGGAAGCAAAATCAGTCAGTTATTTAATGTTGACATTACTTTTTTAGTAGACTTAAGGTATGAAGATTAAAATTACAGAAAGATCTCTTATCTGGAAAACCCCAGAACCCGAGCATTCTGAATAACAGGTCCCATACCTGTATCAGAATTTCAATGCTTATATGACCATTTCGATACCATTGTGTTAAGTAGCTATATTCTGAAGCACAACATTATCATACAATGTTAAGTAGAGCAAGTATTGCACTAGAACAAAATATAAGTGTGGTTGCAATAAAACTGGTGGTAGCTGTACAAGTGAGCAAGGTGAGAGTGCAGTATTGTGTGCCACATAAAAATGATAGCTCAAAGCAGGTTAGTATCTGAAATGAAGCAATTAATCAGATGAGAAAATTGCCTGGAAACCCGTCTGGGAACAAAAGAGCTGAGAAACTATGCACAAGCAGACATATTGCAAGCATCATTTTAGCACAGTGCTACTATATTCTTTCCTCTGAATGAGGCCTGATGTTTATCATCATCTCTGAATGGTCCTAACAAGTCTTTATGATACAAGTGTGATACATGCTTGATACAAGTGTGCCAGCATATATAGGAGATTTCTTTTGCTTTATTAGGGGGCATAATGTGCTGACTGCTCTAACTAACCAACTGCTCTAAATGTTAATAATAATATGAAATATGGAAGATGTATAAAGTGTAATGCCTGGAGCTTGGATGTTTCATGCACTTCCCACTTACTGTTATGAGCTCCCAGAACCTGACCGGCAGCCATGTTTAATGTAGGTTAGTTAGACCTCTACAGCTTTTAGGCCTTGTTTGTGTGGGATCTCTTTCCATTAAATGGGCCAAAAGCCATAGAATTTGGTCATTTAAGACAAACCGACATGAACCGTGTTTGAGTCAACGCATCAGTTAATAGGGCTGCTCCAGCAGAATTCTGCACTGAAATCCATTTCTCAAAAGAGCTAACAGATTTTTTTATATTCAATTTTGAAATCTGACATGGGGCTAGACATTTTGTCAATTTCCCAGCTGCCCCAGGTCATGTGACTTGTGCCTGCACTTTAGGAGAGAAATGCTTTTTGGCCGGCTGCTGTTTTTCCTTCTCAATGTAACTGAATGTGTCTCAGTGAGACATGGGTTTTTTTACTATTGAGTGTTGTTCTTAGATCTACCAGGCAGCTGTTATCTTGTGTTAGGGAGCTGCTATCTGGTTACCTTCCCATTGTTCTTTTGTTTGGCTGCTGGGGGGGGAAGGGAGGGGGTGATATCACTCCAGCATGCAGTAAAGAGTGATCAGAGCACAAGTCACATGACTTGGGGCAGCTGGGAAATTGACAATATGTCTAGCCCCATGTAAGATTTCCAAATTGAATATAAAAAAAATCTGTTTGCTCTTTTGAGAAATGGATTTCAGTGCAGAATTCTGCTGGAGCATCACTATTAACTGATTAATTTTGAAAATTTTTCCCATGACAGTATCCCTTTAAGCAATGTGTAGTGTGTATTAAGCTGAGCTCTTTTTGATTGCTGTTCCCAAGAAGCTTAATTTATAAAGTGTGAAAGCCTTAACATAATGTGGCACGTGAATCATTAGGCTGCAGGCCTAATCATTATGCTAGTTTTGCTTAGGCATACAAGTGCTGCAATTGACATAAATGTTTGCTGGAAGCTGCTGACCTCGCTCTATGCAATTTCCTTGGCATTTAGTCAACATGGAAAAATTGCCTTGACTTCCAGGATAATTATAGAATCCACTGAAAGAATAAATACTGTTTTGTAGCCTGCACTTTTGTTTTATGTTATACAAGTGCCGCAGATATGTTAGCCTGCGTTGTTTTTAGCCTTGCATGCATGAATAAATAAAGGTCTGCTATACTGCTTGCCCTGACTAAGAACAGTATAGCTTTTAAATTGCACTTTTGTTTTATGTATGTTTTTAAATTGTGTACTAACTTTTCACAGGGTATTGCCCGGATGATTCTTAACTAGGGATGGGCGAATTTGACCCGTTTCGTTTCGCCAAAAATTAGCCGCCGGCGAAATGACGCCGACGCCCATTAAAGTCTATGGGCGTCAAAAAAATTTTGTCGCGCGTCTTTTTATTTTGACGCACAACTCCATACAAGTCTACGGGCGTCATTTTTTCGGCGAAACTAGGCAAAAAAATTCGCCTATCCCTATTCTTAACCTAATGATAGTAGAAGCAGGCATTGAAAGCTTGCAGGCTGTTAGCAGGCATTTTCCATACAAAGGCAAATTTTGGTGCTGAGGTAGAAGTTCTGAGTTGAACAGTGCCCACGGCTATCATCTGCTGACTGCTTTCCCAAATCACATGTGGACAGCAGCTTTTAATAGCCTTCCTCCAGGGCTAAAATGTGCTATGACTTCAGTGGGACATAATCCTTTGGTTGGATAGAAAAGGCATTTTTTTAAAAAATTTCATCAAACTGTGTTCATCAAAGAGGGCACTGTATATTAACATTTAATTAACTGTCGCAAAGGCTGTTTCAGGCCTTAGAAGCTATGGTGCACACTCTGGTGTTTGCTTGAACAGTACATGCTGGTTGCTAGGGGACACTAGGACTGTCTAGAGTTGCTCGAGGTGTATGGTGAGGGGGTAATGTAATAAAAGTTGCAAGTTATCTAGTATCCCATAGCATCCCATCAGCAGGTAGCATTTATACATCGCCTGTTTGAAAGAAAATAGTTGCTATGAGTTACAAGACTTAAGCTGGCCATAGACGTGCAGATTTTATCCTTATGATTGGCAGACAATTGTTTGTTGCAATCTCCCCACCTACAACTAACCATTCAAGCTCTTTTACTTCACTAGGTAGTGTTGTGCACATAATATATGTAATTTGTGTTTCACTAACTAAATATCTGACAGGTTACAGTTGTAGGTGTGTGTATGGGATGAGATCATTTGTTATTGCAGTTATTACGTTATCAGCCCACACCCTTTCCTGAAAACATCTCAAGTACATGAATAAAAAGTTTGGCTAATACAATTTTCTACTCCCTGTGTTTAAAGGTGCTGCTATACAAGTTATAGTAGAGCTGTATTGTCTACATTTGAATAGCACATACAAGATAAAAGGAGATAGAGACCAGTAAAACCAAGCCAATTGTTTTCCGTGGGACACTAGAACTGTACAAAGTTTTGTACCTGGCAAGTCAAAATATAATCTGTGGCTCTCTAACACCTAGAGGTTGAAAAGCTTTCTTATAAGTATGTTGCTGAATATTTTATTTGCAGATGCTGATCAAACATGTATAACCTTTAAATGTAAATACTGTATTACATGTATATGATCCAGTATCCAGAAACCATCTAGATGGCTTTGAATTACAGGAAAGCTGTCTCCTCCAATAGACTCCATTTTAATCAGAATTTGTTTTATTGCATTTTGTAAAAATGTTTGTTTTTCTCTGTAGGAAAAAAAACAGTACCTTGTATTTTGTAGCAAAACCCAATGAACAGACCTGTGAACTTGCAAGTCTGGCTGAAAGAACTGATTTGTGCTACATCTTTCAAGAGTCAGAACCAGTCAGTCCAGTAAGAGACAGACATATTCTGCTCTCAAATGCAGTTACATTTATGATTAACTAAAAAAACATTTACATATGTATTTAAATTTCCATAATATGGATGTAAGAAGTGCAACAGAAGTTTTCCACATAGTTGCTGTGTTGCTTTGTATTGCCCACAGAATAAGTGAACTGTGTTAATATTTTAGGCCAAAGCATGTGTCCAAAATACTTGTATAAGATTTATCTGGCTGTAAGGTAATTCCAAGATCAGCAGTTTGCAAGGGCTACATTAAGGAAATCAGTTTGACCTGAGCAAGCAATAACATGGTTATAATTATTTTTTGGACTTTGTCTTATAAACTTTGTCCAGCACTGGTGATACAGTATAAAAGTCTGTAATCAAGTTTTTCCATTGCAAAACAACATAGCATGCTGGTGAATTTTAGGAATTAAATCTTCTTCCAAAGGCACTTGCACACATTAGTTTACCCCAGGGACCTGTTTGCCTGCCTCTTACCTGTTGCGATGCTTGAATGACTCTATAAGCTTCTGTTTTTCTGTGTCCTGCAGTAGCAAACACATGAATCAGTGCACATCTCTTGATTCCATATTAAATTAGGATATGTGATTTAAAAGCATTTTTTGTGCTTTTCTGCCCTTTTAGGAGATTAGAGTGGCATACAAACTGTACTTAAACACTGCAAAATGGCCTGCAGCCATTCAGTCCATTACTATGAAGCTGACATGACATGACCTCCATTAGTTACTTTGTTCCTTTACCCCCTGGATAGGCAAAGCAACTACAAATGCCAGATAATTGTGAGATTCTATTTTTATTGTATCGTTTTAACAGAACTCTTCTGTTTTATGGCCAAGTCGGACCATTGCAAAGCCTCTTTTCCTGCATTTAACATGGCTACCTATATAATTTACTTTATAGTCCATATTTATATTGGAATGATGCTTTCACTGAGTGTTTACAGTTAGGTTTAAAGTTTAATGCTTTGGTGTCTTTGCATGTCTGACATATACACAATAACAAGAAGCATCTGATAGCAGTTGGTTTGAATACTGTACCGAACGTTTTCCCTGAGAAGGTTGCAGCAATCACCATACAGAGTTTGCCATTAAAATCCCTCATAAAAACTGTAGTTATCTTTTATTCTAAGCTCAATGAATATAGCAACTAGCTTTTGGTCTTGGCAGCAGAGTTTAGATCATGCTACATCATACTGTGGGCCCTAAATAAATAAAAAAATATATCCTCCGCAATCAGACAGAATTTCAAATTGAAGACTGGAGAGCAACACAACTGAATGGCTAACAAAAACCTGTTGCAGAGTTGCCTAGTGTACATGTCTACAGGATACTGAATGTTAATTTTAAGGTGAACTTCCTCTTTAAACGCATTATGTTTCAGGATTCCTCTGTGTGGCCTGCCTTATCTCTTCCTGTCTGCAAGATGAGTAGGATTCATAGAAATTGCACTTGTCAAGCATCACACATTAGCTGGCGATATAGTTGTGCACCCACAACTGTGTATTTCCTGCACATTGCTTTCACTTCTTTAAAGCATTAAACCTCGCCATTATGTGCTGTTCCCGATGTTTCCTGTTACTGTCAGGCTTGCTATTGCTGATTGTAGAGATTTTGCCTTTCACAGCTACTTGCTCAATGTGTTTGTCACATTGCACCAGGTTTCATTATTCCATTTGTTTTCACATATGCTTAAAATTTTTGTTTTACCATTTTAAGATTTTAAGTTAAAAATTGTCAGTAGTATGTATATCATCGGCATTTATTGTCACACCAGCAATTACACAACATTTTACAGTATAATTTAAGTATAATTATATAATAACGTTTTTGCCACATCAGTGTAATATGTGATCATTGCTGCAGTTAAAGGCGTTGTTCACCTTTAAGTTTAAATTTCGTATGTTATAGAATGGCTAATTCTAAGCAATTGGCCTTTATTGTTTATTTATTTTTTAATTATTTGCATTTTTCTTCTGACCATTTCCAGCTTTCAAACAGGGGTCACTGACCCCATATAAAAACAAATGCTCTGTAAGGCTACAAATGTATTGTTATTGCTACTTTTTATTACTCATTTTTCTATTCAGCCCTCTACCATTCATATCCCAGTCTCTTATTCAAATGCTCTGTGATCAGTTTAGGTACCTATAATAGACATAGCAGGGATTCTTCCTATTTGGTTCTGCAATGAGAAATATTTTATAAAGGAAAACATATCAGGCATGTGAGTTATTCAAGTTACTTTTGGAAGGATTTTGTTACACTGTAGCCTCCCCAGTTGTCTTTTGGGAAAATAAAATGGAATGTGCTGACAGAACCTTAAAATAAAATAATATTGGGTCAGCCCAAGTATTAAACATTGTTTGCAACCTGCAGATGATTTAAATGTTAAGGGGATTATCTTTTGGCTGACAGCGATAGGATGGAGTGCTAATTCCGAAGCAGCATTCAGCTGTTGCTAATGCTTGTAAATGAATCTGCTCTGCAATGTTGTATCTTTGCCTTGGCGAAAATCTTAATATATGTTATGTAATTAACATTCTCATTTTGTCTTCGTATTTTTCTTGTACAGGTATGGAAGAGTTTATTTGAAATGCTTGGGACTTGGGTCTAGATATTTTTGTTGTTGTAGGGTCATGCATTAAGACTACTAAAAAGCTGAAGTATTAGGCTAGTGTCACGCACATTGTTTTCTAAACTGGTGATAATATGCTGGCAGAGAAAAGGTGGATTGGCTGTCGTCTGCAATGATAGATGTTAAAATAGAATAAATTAATTAATTCAGCCCACTCTCCCTCCTTATTTCCTTTCATTTTGCCCAGACAGTGTAGCTCAAACACCATTAAGTAAACACCTGAGATTATGTCAGTAATGAAATATTTTTGTTTGAACAAAGTTCTGAAGGGGGTGTAATGATAGGAGAGGGAATGTGCTCAGGCATTCCAACATTTACTACTTGAGAAAAGGATTCAGGTTGTCATTGCCAATAAAGTTACCACTAAATCATTTCTGCCTTTCTGAAAAGAAGATTACTTGCCGGTTTGGCATCAATATATGTTTTGCACAATATACAGTATGGTGAGCTGGGTAACCAAAATTGCAGAATGAGAATTATGAAATAGAGACAAAATGATAGAATTTGTAGTAACATGCCAGGGTTGGGAAGAATTAGGGATGTACCGAATCCACTTTTTTGGATTCGGCCGAACCCCCGAATCCTTCACGAAAGATTCGGCCGAATACCGAACCCTAATTTGCATATGCAAATTAGTGGTGGGAAGGGGAAAACATTTTTTACTTCCTTGTTTTCTGACAAAAAGTCACGCAATTTCCCTCCCGCCCCTAATTTGCATATGCAAATTCGGTTCGGCGAGGCAGAAGGATTTGGCCGAATCCTGCTGAAAAAGTCCGAATCCTGGATTCGGTGCTTCCCTAGGAAGAATACTATTAATAGAATGGATGATGTTTAAGGCCAAGAACATACAATAGGTATAGTAAACAGGAAGGTAAATAAGGTGTGTACTGTATGTCACTAATAAATAGGGGTAGCCAACCTGTTACTTGGTGAGTAATTGATAAAGCTTTGCTTACCCTACCCTTATGGGGGTTTTTTTTTAAGACATAAGCATGACCTTCTCCTTTTTCCTTGGAAATGCTAGCTGGTCTGTAACTCTGTAACCATGTATAGCACGTAAGCTTTGGTGCAGCTGTTAAAGGGATCCTGTCATTGGAAAACATGTTTTTTTCAAAACATAACTTGCAGTAAAGAGTGATTGAAGGCTATCAGAGCAAAAGTCACATGACTTGGGGCAGCTGGGAAATTGACAATTTGTCTGGCCCCCATGTCAGATTTCAAAATTGAATACAAAAAAAGCTGTTTGTTCTTTTGAGAAATGGATTTCAGTGCAGAATTCTGCTGGAGCAGTACTCTAACTGATTCATTTTGAATTTTTTTCCCATGACAGTATCCCTTTAAGGTAATTCTGACCTGTTTCCTGCATTAAAGGGCAGTTTGTGGAAAGGAAAACCTTGTCTTGTAAATGGACACCAAGCCCAGAGGAAAATTTGACAGACTTGACAGGTATCTTAGTGCCATCTGCCACTATAGCACAAAACTTGCCCTTTGTGCAGGGAATCAACTAAATCACAGGCAACAAAACCTCTGAAGTTTCCTTCGTATTAGCATTAAGGCAGATTACCAATAGGAAAATATATACATTGCCACTGCTTTCTAAAATTGAAATACATGGCACATATGTTTTCCTACTGGCAATTTAACCTTAAAAGGGTTGCTCACCTTTTCAGTTAACAGTATGTTGTAGAGAGTGATTTTCTACTACAATTTGCAAGTGGTTTTCAATTTTTATCATTTGTGGTTTTTGAGTTATCTAGATTTTCTATTCAGCAGCTTCCACTTTGTAATTTTTGCAATCTGGTTGCTAAGGTCCAAATTACCCTAGCAACCATGCACTGAATTGAATAAGAGACTGGAATATTAGTAGGGGAAGGTCTGAATAAAAAGAAGAGTAATACAAAGTAGCAATAATAATAAATGTGTAGCCTTACAGAGTATCGGACTTTTAGATAGGGTTCGTGACCCCCATTTGCAAGCTGGAAAGCGTCAGAAGAAGAAGGCAAATAATCAAAAACTATACAAAAGTAAATAATGAAAACCAATTGAAAAGTTGCTTAGAATTGACCATTGTATAGCATACCAATGGGTAACTTAAAGGTGAACCACCCTTTTAATGGCAGTGGGAAGGAAACGTAATATTGTGTTGCCCACGCTAGAGGAGATTAAGCACAGGTGACAATGTCCTGTGTAACAGAGCCCTCTATATGGGCTGTTTGTTTTTAAGCTGAAAACTGATGTGTACCCAAGATAACAACGATGGTTCCCTTTGCTATGGTTAAACTCTTGTATCTGAAACTGCATTATCAATTCTTTTGTTGGAATGAAAAGAGTTTTTGAATAATGTATGGTGTTAGGCAACAGTGCAGTGTTGTTTGCTATGGCCTTTGCTCATACAGTTCAGAAGACCGAATAGTGTTTTTCTGTATATTCCCTACTCTGACATTTCATTCTCCTTTTTTGTAATCTTGTGCTCTCAGGTCTATGATGGCAGTGTGGACAATGAGATATTTTGACAAGCTTCAGTACTCTTGATGCTGATAATTCACCTTGGACACTCCTATAATAAGAGGGCACAAGTTAAAGGAATTCTCCATTAGAAAGTTCTATTTTATAAATGACTGGTTGTTTTATGACTTTTTTTTTTTTCATTGAGTATATCCTATGAATAGAATCTTTCCAGGAGACCTGGTATTTATTGCTGTCTTACAGCGAATTTTCATTTTAGCAGCAAGTTTTTATCATTGTCTGGTTTATGTGGCTTTAATTCCTCTTGTGACTTGAGGCCAATGTCACGCCTGGAGTTTTCTCAGCCTGCGGAGAAAAGACACAGATAATGGCTTCTAACCAAGGGGGAACCACGAAACCTAGTGCCAGCGATAGAGAGCTACAAATAATGTGCAAAGCTAATGATTTCTTTGCATTGTATACTTGATCCTGCTTGTTCAGTATAGTATAGCATGTTATCTGCATATGAAGTGTTGGTTGCTAAACCAGTGTAAAGGTCCCCATAGACGTAAAGATTTCCCTTGCCGAACGACCAATTTTAGCTTAGTCCGACCAATCCTTCGATTATCATGCAGTTAGTTGGATTCGAACGATCGTACATCTTACGATTTTTCGGCCGACATCTGTCAGGAAATTGATCGGCGAGGTGAAAATAACTTTGTCGGTTCCAGTGCAATCTATCTATGTTTGCAGGGCCAAGCAGGCAGCTCCCCTTTGTTTTCCTGGCAAATTCTCTCAAATACTCTCATATTATTCATGTAAACTTCATTTAAATTGCAAACTTAAAAATCTGTACATATTGATGGTCATTACCATGTTGCTCCCATTCTGCTGCAAAAGTCCTCTTTGTGTGACATCATTTTCAGGGATTTATGGGATTCCTTATTTGGAAACAATTATTCTTTTTTTCTCTGCATTTATACAACTGTGCATGTTACATGATGGTAACTATGATCCATATTGGTGTCAAAATAGTCTTGTTTAAAAATGCTTAAATTTTTTTAAGCAGACTTTTGGTATGGCGATCTAATTTACAAAAAGATGCCTGATCCAGAAAACCGCTGGTGCCCCAATCATTCTGTATAATAGTAATAGGTAATAGATGAAATACCCATACTATGTTCTTCTAACTTCTGGTATGACTCAAAAAAATGGCTATGCTCTATGTAAAATGTCACATAGCATTTTAATTGTTTTTTTAGGTTTTGTTTAAATGTGTGCTCTTCGATGGAACAGAGAACAGTCTGATTTTGCAGAAGGGTTTTCACTTGAATTCTTAGAATAGGCATATAATTTGGAGCTTAACTGTGCTCTAAAATGTGTTTTTAAACTAAATGAAAACTAAATGAAAACTCGCAAGCAACATGTTGCTCACCAACCCCTTGGATGTTGCTCTCATTGGCCTCAAAGCAGGTGCTTATTTTTGAATTCCTGGTTTTTAGGCTTTTTTGGTTGCATAAAAACCAGATGTACTGCCAAACAGCACCTCTTGTATGCTGTCAGTCCACATAGGGGCTACCAAATAGCCAATCACAACTATTTTTTATGTAACCTTAACATAATAAATATCTGAATGAATAGCATGAATAGGAGGATAATTTAGACAGGTTGTCTACTGATCACCAGCTAAAGGTCTACTGGTAGATCCCAATCCACCTTTTGGGCACCCCTGAACTGGAGGAAGCCTATGCTGCAGGGCTTCAAAAATAACCACTGAGCCAATGTGTAGGAATGATCAGTAGTACGGTTTACTCATTTGATAAATGGTCTGTTGGAAAGTTGAAGCAGAGATAAAATCTGTTGAGAACTGGGCTATGTATTTTAGTAGTCCTGTTGTAAATGTAAAGGTATTTTTCTTCCTGACATTTTAATCCATGAATGGGTTCTTACCTATGTATCTTATTGAATATGGCAGACTGCAATAGATGGAGTTCAGTACTACTCACAGGTCTATAAAACTAGTATTTGTGGAGCGTAGCACCAGGAAGAGGGTAGTGAACAGACGCAAGTATGGCTATTTCCTCAGAACAAAGATCAGCACCACAAAGAACCCCACTTCCCTCAAGAAATCTAACTGGATGAAGGAAAGGCGGAGCAGGACTTCCTACATATTAATTGGAAGGGAAAAGCCTCAGGAATGTTTTGGCTTTGTATTGTATTGTTCTGTGCCTCCAAATCTTAGCACAGGGGATTGAGTCATCTCTCCAGAGGGAGCTGAAAACTGTTCAGCTGATCGTCACTCAGCTTGAGACTTTATATAGATCAAATGGCCACTTCATCTCATGAAGAGAAAAAGGGGTTTTGACTGAAAATAGTTATACTCGTCCTTTCATACAGGAACTTGTGTCAGAGAGAACAAAATGAGATGCATCCCAGGTAAATAAACAAAGTGAAAAACCCTTAAAACCCATCGTGCTGAACACGCAAGATCTGCAGCAAACTATAGCCATAAATATCCATATTAGTTGTGCAATTGAATGCATTTTGGTCAGTACTAGATTCTGAGATTAAAAAAAGAAAACCTCTGCATTGCTCTCTGCTGGGGATGGGAATTGAAGCGTCTTTACAAACTTGCTTCATAATAAAATTTATTTATTGAAGATGTGATTTTATAACTGGAGAGGAAGTATAGATCTTTTACTCCTGAAATTAGGGATTGTTTATTCTGAAATTTTTCAGATAACACTGCATTTGCACATGCTCCCTGATCCTCTTGTGGATGGTTCATACACAGCACATTGGGGCATTTGCATTAGAATCCTGCAGCGGGACATGTACCCACAGAATACCCACGGGGAGTGTTTTAACTTTGTGGGGGAAATAAAATAAGGGGTCAGCAACTGTGCCAGACAGGCAATCTGTGGGTTTAGGCAAATGCCAGGGGCTGCCATAATATGCCATAGAGAATCCCTTTATTGGCCTGTTGAGGGACTGTTTGGGCACCTGTGTACTTGGATTGGCAGAGCCTATTTTGAATCCCAGTGCAGACCTGGATAACATATGCTTCTTGCTCTAAAAAAAATTTTTTTACAATAATAAAAGGTTGATATGATCCCTGTTTGAAAATTGACAAATAACTTATATTAGAGCTATACTAAATGACAGCCTTGGAGGAGCATGCAATGCCTAAATTAAGGATGTTTGTAAGTCTGTTCAAATGCTAAATGTAGTTTACATTGTTTAGGTCAATGTGTTTTGAATCCCATGGCAGATGGAAACTGTAGCATTTGAGACATAGCCCCAAGTGTTAACATTTGATTAAGTAACTGCTTCTTCTCATAACAATAATTGTCTGTATTAGCATTGGCATAGTCTAAATCTAAGCATTGTAGGGTACAGTAGAATTGGCAGAGGGCTGTAAAGGGTGAAGTCATTATGGCTTGGAGGCATTTATTGGTGTTCAGTGAAAAAATAGTTTGGTGGTTTAACAAAACCCAATGTAGAAGGAGGAGTTCTAATGTCCTATAATAGAAGAACTAATGCAAAAAACCCTTGTGAATAAAATCTGGGAGAAAGTCCGTAAACAAGGCTACTAAATAAAACCGTAAAAAGAAAAGCAGTTGTGCTTCAGTTCATGTTTGCAATGCAAAAACGTACAGGATAATGTAAAAAGGTGCAAAGTTTGCTACTATTACAGTCACCAAAAGCAACCAATCACCTGTAAGCATTTACTGGTCACCTGTTTAAAAGCAAACATCACATTATCTGAATAGTAATTCAGTGACACAGTATAGTACTAAGCAGGTAGACACAAAGTTGTATTGCTCTAGACAGCAGAAACTGGGAGTCCCATAAAGTGTGTGAAAGCCCCACAGGCTAGGTAGGTCAGCGTGTCCTGGAAAGATAATGAAGCATAATACGCTTGTGCATAGAAGTAGGAGTTTCTGCTTTTCTTGTAAAATATAACCATATAATTATTTAAAAATTGGCCTTACAAATGTTCTTTCTCTGCTTTAAAAATGAGCGAGTGTTAAGGACTATTTGCTCTACCTGGTAGCCTAATAAATAAGTGAGTTCAGGTGGCCATATATGATAAAGCGGACAACTCTGCCCCTCTAGAGTAAAGGTGGCCATACACACACACAGATATTTTATACCATATTCAGTGCGTGTATAATAACTCTCTAATAACAAATGAAAACCAACTGCAGATTGTCTCGGAATAACAATGTCTACATCATACTAGCTAAAAGTTAATTTAAAGGTGAACAACCCCTTTAATCTCTTTTGCTAACATATCTGAATCGACTCAATCTGCAGTAGCCAAGTTGGCATCTTTTATTGGCCCATGTAAGAAAGCCCCCTGTGCCATTAACATGCCTTTTTACAAGCCAAAACATAAATCCAATTGTGTGTATAGTACTTTACTTTAGTACTGTGCCAGCTTTTCATGATGTAAGCAGAGAAATGTGTATATAATGAGTTAAGTAGAAACACACTCTTTCCTCCCAACAGCTAGTGTTTTACCAGTCTCCTATAACTACCAGGGTAGCATTGCTTGCACAAACATGCTTGAAATCCAGCAAGTTCCCAGCTGGGGGGAAACAAGCAGCTCCATACTATATATGGGCCTTGGGTACTTGTGTCTGCTGGTTATATTTATAACACTGGTTTTGCTTGAGCAGTTGCAGTCAGAACAAACTTTGCTTTGGAAGCCATCCAGCTCTACAGTGAGACTGTTCTAGTTAACTGTGAAGCTAAGCATGAAACGGCTGCAGAAATGCAAGTCTTTTTGCCTTGTTTCTCAAAATGATATATTTTTTTTATTTAGAATCAAATGTGTAGTGTTCTGGGCTCTTCTTTAAGCCTGCAAGTGTACACCTGGGAGTGATTTGCCTTTTCCTCATTATTTACGCTGACATATGCAGACTGCTTGTATGTTCATTTGGTTACAGTTCATCAGTAGTTTGCCATTTTGCAGCAATAAGAGTGCTGGTACAAACTCAAATGCTGGCCTCGGACCCCAAACAGTAGGACCTTTTGACTGCCTCACTTTCTGAACAGTTGGAATTGAGCTCTATACAATAAAACAGAACCACACCATTGTTATTTATATAGTGCCAGAATGTTGCACAATGTCTGCAAATGGGCAAAGATTCCATGGATTGTGCGATATAAAGATGGGCATATATACTGCCCAGGGGTCTGGAAGGTGTAGCCTACTAATCTGCACTTTGTGGGGGAGGGCACAATGATTTCTTATGGCAGTCTGTGCATCGTTGGTCAGTATACATATTCCTGAGCAGCCCAAATAAGGACAGGATGCACAAAGCCCTCATATAAGTACACACACTCTGAGACTAAACATATTTCTCTTTGTGATCTGTCCACTTCCCTAATCTACCTTACTGATATGATAAATGAGGTGTTTGGTGGGCAATTTACATACTTTCTCTTAGCATTAACATTTTTAATTTCATCTATAACAAACCGTTCTTAAAATCATTTACCTAGGGTTACAGAGTATATAATAGGATCAAAGGGCCCAATTTACAATCTAAAAATTATTTTATGCAAAGAAAAAAAAAAAGCTATTTTAATGAAAGTCAGTCAAATACAATATTGCCTTCTCTGAAGTTTGTTAACTAACACCTTCCCCAAATAGAAGCTCATGCATCTTGCTCAGGTATACCCTGTGAAGTTAGAGGTTGTTTGGGGTATATGGTCGATATAGTCATTTATACATGAAACTGCATCTCATGTTTCTCTGCCCCCCTCAACTTCCAATCTTTTTTCCTTTTTTTTTGCTCTCTCTGTTAGTCATTCTTCCTTTATTGTATTATCTTGTGTAACTGAAGCTGCATATCCTTAAAGCTAAAGTGCTTGCACTATTATCACACCAGTACCTAAAATGTGAAAATTGTTCATTTGTTTTTTTTCTTTTAGGATATTGAAAAGGAAAAAGATTCCCTGTCATACCTCAGTAAGGAAGAAACCAAAGACAAGATCCAGCTTTACAATGCAGCAGTTACTGACAAATTGAAGATGACCTTGGTAAGAGACACTAGAGCTTATTTAAAGGGGAACTAAAGTCTAAAATAGAATAATGCTAGAAATGCTATACATTGAGTATATTGAAGATAGATTTCTTTTTCATCAAAGAAGTTGGATTTTATTTTTTTGCCTTTACATCTCCTTTAACTGTGATTGCACAAAGATGGCTGCAGTCATTGCATGAATCAGCACCATTTTTCAAAGGTACTTGTGTCTAAAGCCGAGTTTTGGTGTGAATCATCAATGCACCCCCTGCTGGTCTTTTCTGATGAGTCGTGCTCAGTACACTATTGACACAGAGGAACCCTTGAGCTGCTTGTTACTCCAGGGTTCCCAAAGCAGCCAGTTTCAATAGACCATGCTAAAGATTCACAGGCAGACACAATTTTGATGCTGAACAGCGAAAATGACACCCAAACACCATAGATTTCAGTGCATTTGAGTCGGATTTGTGTCAAAGCTGCACTACTGGTAAAAAAAACATGGTGATTGTGCCCCAAATTATTATCACTCTGTAATATTACTCTCCATTGCCCACAATGATTCTCTGGCATTTTGAGAACATTTATTTGGGAAGGGCAAAACAAGAGAAATTACATTTGGCGTCATTGCTCTTAAAGTGATATGAGACAGACTTTTGAAATACAACCACAATCATTTATCTGTATTCTACTGCAAATATTAACTCCTGCAATATTATAATGTATGTTGTTGAAAGACTGTCGGGACTTAGTAATACCTTCAACTTTCCTTTAATTTGCTCAGTGCCAAAAGATATTAATGGACAGATTTATCAAGGGTCGAATTGAAAATTCGGATTTTCTAATTTTTTTTTATGGCCAAAACTCTCATTAACCAAGGGAATGGTTAAAATTAGATTCGAGTTTTTAAAAAAAAAATTAGAATACGATTTTTGAGATTTATAATACTCTGGCCCTTTAAGAACTCGAATTTGACTATTTGCCACCTTAAACCTGCCGAATTGCTGTTTTAGTCAATGGGAGACGTCCAGAGGTCAATTTGGAGTTGTTTGCAGCCTTCCTAACATTTGTGTTTTTAGACCTCTAATTGAATTAGATTCAAATCAGATTCAAGTTTTCGGGTCGATCCCATTCACCTGAGTTTAGAAAATTTCTTAAATAAATTTTGATTGAAGTCCGTCAGCAGCTTGAAGAGACACATGGGACATAACTGTTCGGATGGTTTGATTTTTGGACTTAGGATCTAACTGAACAGTTTTGTCCCATGTGATCCCCTTTGACTCACTGACTGACTAACCAGTTAGAGAGCTGCAAAGGAAGAGTTAACATTCAGGCTATAACGTTCAAAATCTGTTCACTCCAGCCTTTATAGATTACATTTTTTGCTAACTATATTGAAAACCTTGTTTGTTTTGCACAGCCTAGTCCTTAACTGTTCCTTAAAGGAGAAGGAAAGTCTGTTTGCACTTGGGGGTGCCAAATGTTAGGCACCCCCAAGTAATTGTATTGACTAACCTGAAACCCCGGGCCGGTGCTCCTATCAGCAGAAAACTGCACCGGCCCGGGGTTATACCAGTGAGCACCACGGAGCGATCCTCTGCCGGATTCCAGTTTCTTCACATGGCTGCGCATGCGCAGTAGAATGAAAAGCCAAACTTTAACTAAAAAGTTGGCTATTTAGTTCTACTACGCATGCGTTTGCCCCGGGAAATTTGAAGAAAGAAGAAGTTGGAAGAGGATCTCTCTGTGATGCTTGCTAGAAAATTTGTCACCCCCAAGTGAAAGAAGGCTTTCCTTCTCCTTTAAAACAAACATAGCAATAGGTGGGCATATCATGTATGGCTACTAGTGTAACATAAATTATAAAATAATTAAAAATATAAAATCTTGAGGTAACTTTTAGTACAGGTATGGGACCTGTTATCCAGAATGCTTAGCTGGGGGTTTCCAGATAAATGATTGTTCCATAATATAGATCTTCATACCGTAAGTCTACTAGAAAATCATTTTAATATTAAATAAACCCAACAGGCTGATTTTGCTTTCAATAAGGATTAATTATATCTTAGTTTGGGTCAAGTACAAGGACCTGTTTTATTTTTACAGAGAAAAAAGAAAATAATTTTTAAAAATTTGGATAAAATGGAGTCTACAGGAGATGGCCATTCTATAATTCAGAGCTTTCTGGATAACTGGTTTCTGGATAAGTGATCCCATACCTGTACGGGAAAATCTTTATTTTTCATGTTACTTGATAATGCTATAGTTGTATTTCTGCATTATTAATACTATTGAATTGTGCTTTTATTTTTGCACAGAATTCCAGTGGAATTTACACAGGCTTTATCAAAGTACAAATGGAGCTCCGGCGACCAATCACTGTACGGGGACATGCACACAGCCATGCCCACAGCAATGGCAACGAAACTGCCTTCTACTTGCCCAAGGGCAGCCTAAACATACTGCACATCAGTAGTACAAACACTGTGCGAGAAGTCATCGAGGCCTTGCTGAAAAAGTTCCTGATTGCTGACAATCCTGCCAAATTTGCACTTTACAAACGTTGTCAGAAGGAAGATCAAGGTATACAAGCTTGCATGCCTTATTTATATATTTTACACATTGTATCTGACATATGCTGTCTATTAAAAACTAGGGATGCACCGAATCCAGGATTCGGTTCGGAATTCGGCCAGGATTCGGCCTTTTTGAGCAGGATTCGGATTCGGCCGAATCCTTCTGCCTGGCCGAACCTAATCCGAATCCTAATTTGCATATGCAAATTAGGGGCGGGGAGGGCAATCGCGTGACTTTTTGTCACAAAACAAGGAAGTAAAAAATGTTTTCCCCTTCCAACCCCTAATTTGCATATGCAAATTAGGGTTCGGATTCGGTTCGGTATTCTGCCGAATCTTTCACAAAGGATTCGGGGGTTCGTCGAATCCAAAATAGTGGATTCGGTGCATCCCTATTAAAAACATACAAACTGTATTTAAAAACATAGTAAGAACAATTGCTGGAGACTTTTAGTGGTGCAGAAAATGTAAGAGTACAATAGGGTTAGAAGTAGGGATGCACCGAATCCACTATTTTGGAATCGGCCGAACCCCCGAATCCTTCGTGAAAGATTCGGCCGAATACCGAACCGAATCTGAACCCTAATTTGCATATGCAAATTAGGGGTTGAAAGGGGAAAACATTTTTTACTTCCTTGTTTTGTGACAAAAAGTCACGCGATTGCCCTCCCCGCCCCTAATTTGCATATGCAAATTAGGATTCGGATTTTGTTCGGCCAGGCAGAAGGATTCGGCCGAATCCTGCTGAAAAAGGCCGAATCCTGGATTCGGTGCATCCCTAGTTAGAAGGACCTAGAGATTAGAGTTTACAAACTAAAAGATTAGGGTACAATTGAGACATTAGGATTATATAAACATTTTGTCACTTTAAATGAAACCATTGAGCCAAAATTTACATCAGCTGAAAGGCATTGATGACAGCTTCTCTCATATATTCTCCATCTCTGCCTTTGCCTTACTTACAGGCAAAAAAGGTTTGTATTGGCAGTATAAAACCATGGATATCTCTGTAATCATTGAAACTATCATAGAAGGAGCATCCTGAGCACAATGAACAGTAATTATAATAATGTACTTGTTGCCCTGCACTGTAAAACTAGTGTGTTTGCTTCAGAAACACAACTATAGATTATATAAACAAGCTGCTGTTTAGCCATGTGGGCAGTAAGTTTCAACTGTAAGGAATGTAATCAGGAAATGGAAGGCCACAGGCACAGTTGCTGTAAAACCCAGTTCTGGCAGGCCAAGAAAAATACAGGAGCATCATATGTGGAGGATTTTGAGAATGTTACAGACAACCCAAAGATCACATCCAAAGACCTGCAAGAACATCTTGCTGCAATTTGCACAAAGAACATCTGTATGGCAGGGTGATGAGAAAGAAACCCTTTCTGCACTCATGCCACAAACAGAGTTGCTTGTTGTATGCAAAAGCTCATTTAGACAAGCCAGTCATTTTGAAACAAAGTGCTTTGGACTGATCAGACATACATTGAGTTATTTGGTCATAACTAACACTGCATTCCAAAAAAACACCTGCTACCTACTGTCAAATTTGGTGGAGGTTCCATCATGCTGTGGGGCTAGTTAAGGGACTGGGACCCTTGTTAAAGGGCACCTGTCACAGCCAAAATCAAACACATATTAACAATCTGACCAGTACAAGCTAAACACGTTTAATCAAACTACATATATAGTTTTTTGAAAAAAGTGCAGATTTTAAAAAAATCCCTTACTTTGTCAAATGGGTTCTTTCACTGAAGGAGGCCATATTGAGACTCTAAAGGTCCCCATAGACGCGACGATTCTTCTTGCCGAACGACCGATTTTAGGGAAGCCCGACCGATCCTTCGAAATTATCGTGCGGTTAGTGGTATTCGAACGATCGTACATCTTACGATTTTTCGGCCGACATCTGTCGGGAAATTGATCGGCCAGGTTAAAAAATCTTTGTCGGTCCCAGTGCAATCTCTCTATGTTTGCAGGGCCAAGCAGGCAGCTCCCCTTTGTTTTCCTGGCAAATTGGTCTTTTTAGTTGATGGTAGATTCGTACGATCGTACGATCGTTCTGAGAAGATCGTGGTCTCACGATCAGGATCTGATCTTTTAAAAATCTCAACATCTATGGCCAGCTTTACAGAGACTCTAATATGCAAATTTCAGGAGCATGCTCAGATTGTAACACTGCTTTGAGTATTCTACCCAGAATGCCTTGTTTTAGTAAACTCCTCCACTAGAAGTATCCACTAGAAGTGCTGCCACCTGCTAACTTCCAGCAGGTGGCAGCACTACTGTACAGCAGCTAACACACAGGTTTGGCTGATTTGAAAATAGCTTAGAAGGGTTGATAAGCAAACAAGGAATTTCAACTGAGCATGTGCGAGATTTCAGAGCTACATTTGGCTGGGATGATATAGGTAGGAGGAGCCAGTGAAATCCAAGATGCCTGCCTCAGATAGAACTGCAGTGGAGATAGGGGAGATCTTGCAGAAGGAATAGTGAGCTGATCATTTACATTATACAAACAATTCTAACTGTTTTAAAAATCGGATTTCTTGAACTTTCACATAGTGTATTTACTTAGTAAATGATTTTGGTCATGATTGGTGCCCTTTAAAGTTGAGGGTCGGATGAATTCAACCCAGTATCAACAAATTCTTCAGGATAATGTTCAAGCATCAGTCACAAAGTTGAAATTAAACAGGGGTTGGATATTCCAACAAGACAATAACCCTAAACACACATTCGAAATCTACAAAGGCATTTATGCAGGGGGAGAAGTACAATATTCTGGAATAGCCGTCACAGTCTCCTGATTTGAATACCATCGAAAATCTATGGGATGATTTGAAGTCCATGCTCTGCAGCCATCAAATTTAACTGAACTGGAGAGATTTTATATGGACGAATGGTCAAAAATATCGCCATCCAGAATCCAGACACTCATCAAAGGCTGTAAGAGGAGTCTATAGACTGTTACATTTGCAAAAGGAGGCTCAATTAAGTATTGATGTAATATCTCTGTTGGGGTGCCCACATTTATGCACCTGTCTAATTTTGTTATGATGCATATTGCATATTTTCTGTTAATCCAATAAACTTTGTCTCTGCTGAAATACTACTGTTTCCATAAGAAATGTTATATATTAAAAGGAAGTTGCTACTTTGAAAGCTCAGCCAATGATGAACAAAACTTCAAAGAATTAAGAGGGGCTCCCAAACTTTTTCATATAACTGTAAATTTTCTGAAGCAAGCACACCAGTTGAACCAGTGCAGCACAACAGTACATCATATTTTCATTACTTCAAAAGATGTTTTTTTTATGGTGTTATTGTTCCTTTAATGTATCAGATCTTGGGTTCCAGGTAACTTTTCCAAAAAAAGCTTTTGTTCAGAAATTGCAGAGGCGATCACTGACAATGGGCAAGTTGCTCACTTCTCTTCTCTGTGCAAGCTAGAAGATGCTTTAGTTGGTTTTCAGAGGAGCCAGTAGTGATGAGTTATGAGTTTTTTTCAAATGGAGGGGGGGTGGTTGTTCAGCTTGACCAAGCTGGCAAAGAAAACATTTCATCCTAAGGAAGACTCCAAGTAGATCCCAAATATTGGGTCTATAAATAGATTCAATGGACCTGCCTGAATAAGAAGCCAGTTTCCTCATACTAACAAATGTTCCGCATTTTATCACTGAAAATGAACTATTATTTACTTACATTTTGTTTCTTCTGCAGTTTACATGTGTAGGTTATCTGACAGGGAGCACCCTCTGTATCTCAGACTAGTAGCTGGTCCCTGCCTTGAAGCTCTCGGCTTTGTTTTGCGTGAGCATGAAACCGGAGATGTAATGGTCAGTATTTCTTTAAAGTGTGTATGTTTGTATGTATTAATGTTTGTAGAACTGTGTGTATATCTCCTCATTGCCCTCTTTGTTTTCCCCTTTGTTACATTTCATTGTTGCTAATTATATATTCTGCGCAAAAACAAACTCCTGTATTGGTATTTATGCATATATGCAACCTTAAAGGAGAAGGAAAGCTACGGAGGCAGTTTATTGCCAATAGATTAGCTGTAATAGTGCAAGCTAGAATGCTATATTTATTCTGTAGAATGTTTTACCATACCTAAGTAAATGGCTGTAGAAGCTCTCTGTTTGTTTAGGATAGCAGCTTCCATATTAGCTTGATGTGACATCACTTCCTGCCTGAGTCTTTCCCTGCTCACTCATAGCTCTGGGCTCAGATTACAGCAGAGAAGGGAGGGGGGGAGGGAAGAGGAGCAAACTGAGCATGCTCACGCCCAGGGCAAGGAGGTTTATGCTGAAGGCAGGAAAATGGAAAATGCTTGTATTGCTTTATATATGTTTGCCTGTATCTCCAGTTGTTGTTGTTGTTGTTGTTATATGAAGGCCCTGCTATTCCTGTAATTTTAAATCCATTCTAACCCATGATTTCTGTCCTCAGTGGGAAGCCTTCTCACTCCCCGAGCTGCAGAACTTCTTGCGCATATTAGACAAAGAAGAAAACGAGCAGTTGCAGAGTTTAAAAAGGCGTTATACATCATACAGAGCAAAGCTAGAAGAAGCATTGAGTGGAGTGCACAATCCTGGCTAATTCCTAGTCAGTGGAGCTTCTAATGTGGTCTGCTACAGTATTCAGCAACAGGGACAAATGTGTTCAACAAACTCTTACTGGGGACTCGTCTCTTAAGAGGAGACGGATCTGAAGGCTATTAGAAGGTGTATACCAACATTCATCAGGACACTGCAAATCACCACTACTTGGGTGGTGTCTGCAATAGACAATCTAAAACCGAAATCATTTTTACATGTTTTTATTTTTTAATTGTCATGTAAATTATTACAGCTTTAAGTCTGCTGAAGTTTCTAAAGACTGTTACAAAGTCAGAAACTGGTATTTATATGAATTTATGTTTCTAAAGAGAATGTTTTTGTGATGTCACCTATGGGAAATTGGTCATGCTACCAGGCAAGCAAGGAACCTGAAGATTCACAAGAATTCATGAAGGTTACGAAGTGGGTTAGGTGAGTGGGATCAGGTATGTTCACATGCTGAGATGTGAGGCAGAGAGCATAGTAATATATTTTGGGTTGGTGCTGGGACGTCTTATTTTAAGATGGATTAAGACCGAGTAATGTGCAGATATGTATGCAGTGTAGGCAAAATGATATGCCAGGTTATGTTCTGCCTGTTCAGCTGCTAAGTCAGTAGTGCAATGAATGTTTAGATGATGATAGGAAGGGAACACTGTGTTGCAGAGCTCTTGCTGTTGAATACAGAATGTGTAACAGAGGAAAATGTCCCTGTCTGGGTTATTATGAGTTCCTGGGTTTTAGCATGTAGTGAAGAGAAGGCACTGTGTATGCTGAAAGGGAAGAAGTGACAATCTTTTGTTGTAGGAAGCAGAGTGTGACTTGGTAAGTATATGTATTTCTTGAGAAAGGAGTGGGCTATGACCATCATTATGGCATTTGGGCAAGCAATGGCAGGATCAGCTGGGCATATAGATCAGCATGAGTGCAAGGATTGTGCTAACATTAGAAATGATTGCATGAAAACATGCATGCTGGGAGGAAAACCAAAGAATGAGCATATCGGAATCAGCTATGAAGGGTTTTGTTCCTTATCAATATATCCTTTGTTTGGCAAAATTACATTTTATGGTTTTCAAGTTTGTTAGAGAAATTGTAATTTGCAAATTGTGTAACTATCACCATTTTTGAACTTTTACCTTTTTACAGCAGATTTGGGGCATATATAATTATTACTGTAGAACTGTGTATTGTCTGACCCCTGGTGGCCACACTGCATTTTCTTTTGTTTTTATGCAGAGGGTCAGTGGTGCCTTCATCTCTTAACATTTGATTTCAGATCTTTAGACATTATTGTTACAGGGAAGTGGAGCAGGTCATGTGCTGTTTGTTTTTATAGAAACAATGTCCTTGTGTACTGTATTTTTGTTTTAATACTATAGCTCTACTCTAGCTGAACTACAGCTCTCAGAATCTGGAGAACTGCATGATGGGCATTGCTATTACAGCACATTATCAGGCTTATGAACTAGCAAGTCCACCGGCTTATGCTTTGGTCAAGCACTGCATTTGCTAATTCCTTGCCAACAGCTCCTAATCAGTAAATAGGCAGTCTTTGATAGTCTGATTTTATTATGCTAAGGATTAGGGATGCACCGAATCCAGGATTCGGTTCGTAATTCGGCCAGGATTCGGCCTTTTTCAGCAGGATTCGGCCGAATCCTTCTGCCTGGCCGAACCGAATCCTAATTTGCATATGCAAATTAGGGACGGGGAGGGCAATCACGTGACTTTTTGTCACAAAACAAGGAAGTAAAAAATGTTTTCCCCTTCCAACCCCTAATTTGCATTTGCAAATTAAGGTTCGGATTCGGTTCGGTATTCGGCCGAATCTTTCACGAAGGATTCGGGGGTTCGACCGAATCCAAAATAGTGGATTCGGTGCATCCCTACTAAGGATAGAGACCAATAATCATACAGTGCTGCCTGTCTTTCACTACTATACCCTGCTTGACTATGTGAATGACAGGTTGAAGCTTGCCACCATTTATCCAACACACTCACTATTCTACACATGAAGCTGTAGCTGCAGGAAAAGAATATTTCTTTGCTAAAGACAAATTGGCTCAGGGAGGGAAGGTTATTATTATTGTTTTTCATAAGCAGGCTAAACAGACTGTTGGTTCATTCAAACAATATTTTCTAGAATCCTCAACTGTGAATTTTATTTACATTTTATTTAAAACATTTTTTTTTTTACTTGAATTTGATCAGATAATTCATCGTAAAGCTTATTATATGCACTACATATAATTCGATGGGGCAAATTACTGTATTAACCTGTTCATGTACCCCTTTTCCTTACATTTAAACACAAAGCCATTGTTCTAGTTCCCCACTTTAACTGAATGTCTTACCCACGGTCCACTGAAATGAGCATCTCATTCGTTGAGATGCATTCTGCAGCAGGAATTAGCACTGGAAATGAACTTACTCTGCACAAGATGCAAGATTTAACACTGAGAATATCGGCAATACGAACGGAATTGGGAATAATTTACTTGGATTCTCAGCTGCAATTAAGGTCTTAAATACCGAAATGAAAATTGCGATGCAATATTATTTCTAATATATACTATTTGATGGTACAAGAAAGAGAAGTAAGATTTTGGGGTGCAGTTAAAGCGCAATTTTACTAGTTATAATATTTATAATTTTAAAGAGAAGTTTTAAATTTTATTTTTTATAGGGAATTGATTTCCCGGACTAAGTCTCGGCTCAGTTATTATTACATTTGCAGTTGACAGTACTTTTCATATATTTTGACATTGTAATGTTCATGATCAATATACTTTTTGTTCCAGAAATACAGTTGTCTTTGATCTGGTTCCACTCAAACTAACTGTCATGTGTTCAATGAAATAAAGACTGAAATCTGCAATTTGTCTTATTTTTGTTTTGTTTATTCTTGTGATGCTAAGGTGTACATTGGAAATAAGGTACATTTTTGTCACTACTTGGAGAACTTAGCAGGGTATGTTCCAGTCTCATACACACATCATACCAGAGTCAGAATTCACCTTCATTCTTTCTGGGGCCAGTTAACTTAAAAGGGCACACACCTGTTGGGTAGTCTCACTCAAAGATTTACTTTCTTTTTGTAGTGATCTGAATACCTCTTGTAGGGTATTTGACGTTTAAGGGGTAGCTAATTTAATATTAACTTCCTCATACTGAAGTAAGAAACTTTCTAAATACAATCAATTAAATGTTCTGCATTGTTTCTGAAATAATCAAGTTTATATTCACATCCTCTCTCGGCATCTGTTTCTCTTCATTCTGTCTTCATTCAGCAGTTTGGTGTCAGATGAATGATCCAATATATCATATAGGGTGGCTTCCTTTCCTAACAGCTCATTCAAATAAAAGATACCAGTACAAATGAAAATAACTGCCTTTTGCACTTATTCTGCATGTAGAGAGACATGATGTCTGGTGATTTTAATAGTGAGCTCTAATACATCCTCTAAGCAAAAGGAGCCCCTCTATAAGATATGTTGGAACATTCATCAGACACCCAACTTCTGAATGAAGTCAGAATGAAGAGAAACCGATGCGGAGAGAGGAATAGTGAAGATAAACTTGATTATTTCAGAAATGGTACAGAATTGATTGTATTTAGATTAAATTTTCATTTTCACAATAGTTCCCCTTCAAATTAGCTTGTAGTATGATGTAGACCATAATATTCAGAGACAATTTGCAATTGGTAGTTTTTTTAAAAAATAATTAGCTTTTTGGCTTTTTTTGCCAGTTTGGCATTACAGCAGCTATCTAGGATGCAGTTTACCCTAGCAACCAGGTTTCATAGAGCCCCCTTCTGAAAGATGGAAAGAGGCAGAAGAGGATGACAAATAAAATAAAAACTATAAAAAAAAAATAAAGTCTTAAGGTGGCCATAGGCGCACAGATAATTCGTACAATATTCAGTGCATGTATGTTGGGAAAAGAGCCAACCAATTTCGTCAGAAGACTTGAATATCGGTCAACTCTTCGATCGGCTGGACGGAAAATTTTCATCGGGTGCCTTTGAAGGGACCCAAACATTGTCCATTGTTAGTGCTGAATCGTCTGAAGCGCATCCAATTGTAGGGCAATGCCAGTTTTCCCACTGTATTACCTGAATCAGAATTGCCACTGTGCCATTAATATAAAATGATTGCAGAGGGCCAAAGGGGTAAGGTACTAAGAATAGATCACTTGTGGTTTCAGCAGAAGCAGCTGATTAACAGGCCTGGGGGAATCCTAACTCCTGATACATTGCTTTAAGAGTCCAAGCCAAAAAATTTACACTGTTTAAATCCAGTAAAATATTCAATAAATATATATATTGAAAAGTAGTTTAGAATTCATATGTTTTAGAATTCTCAAAAAAAAAAAAAAATACTTTAAGGTTAACAACCCCGTTATGCTGCATGGCTAATTAGTTATACAGATCTATCTGAGCAGATTAAACTAGAGCGATTTTCTAGGAAAATGCTGATATTGAAATGCCACTGCATTGGCGCACAATAACTTGTGTTGAGTCTGTACAACACTTCTACACACTATACACTGTACACACATTATGGAGGACAAGCGTTAATATTTCCGGCACAAATGTTTTAAAGATTAACAGCAAAGTGTGTACTTGTGAAAACTGCCCAAACACTAACAAGTCACAGTGCTTCACCCAATGTAACTCCTGCTTGACATTCCTAATGCCTAAACATGTGCACCATCAGACTGTTGCAAGGTGTCCTCCTGATGGATTTTTGTGATGTTAAAGAGAAACTTTATACAGGCGCTCCGGCGGTGCAACTACAATACTGCAGACCCTGTGACTGCCTGGGAAAGAGGGGAGCCAGGAAAAGGCTCAGGGTCTGCTGTCAATCTTATTTTTATGGTTCTTATGGGCATTTTTTTAAAGGGGTGGTTCGCCTTTAAGTTAACATTTAGTGTGCTATATAATGGCACATTTTAAGCAACTTTTCAATTGGCCTTTGTTTTTGAATTATTTTCCTTTTCTTTTTACTTTTTCCAGTTTTTATTTATAAGGCCACACGACCATGTAGAAAAAAGGCTGGCCCAAACCAGTCGAAAAAATGTTGCTTGAAAATGTATTTATATAAGGCTACAAATATATTGTTATTGCTATTTTTTATCACTCTTCTATTCAGGCCCTCTCCTATTCATACTCCAGTCTCTTATTCCAATCAATGCATGGTTGCTAGGGTAATTTGGACCCTAACGACCAGATTGCTGAAATCGCAATTTAGGATTCGGTTCGGCCGGGCAGAAGAATTTGGCTGAATCCTGCTGTAAAAGGCCGAATTCCAAACCGAATCCTGGATTCAGTGCATCCCTATAACTAATAAATAACTAATTTTTGTTTTATTTTTCTATAATAAGCGCTAATGAACGGGTCTCTTATTACCTCCTTTATCTGTCAGTGTTTGTATGTAATCTCAGACAAGGACCACCACATCAATGTGCCAATGCGCCCTTCATTCAACAGGATTTTAAATATTGCTGATTGATATCTGGCTGACTGCACCAGACCTGTCAACAGTTCAAATCTGCACATGTATGGCCACCATTAGATAACAGGTAGGGTAACAATAACAGGAGCAAAGTTTGTGTTGGTCTAGTCACCCATAGCAACCAATCCATTGACCAGTAAATGATTGCTTGCTGTGGGTGACTAGACTGGTATTAAAACAAGTTGGCGAGAATGACATTTTTGTTTATTATGCAAACACAAAAAAAATAAGATGCGGTTCCCCTTTAAGTAAAACAACACAAATAAATTGATATCTTTTTTATTTATGTATTTGCCCTTTTCACAATCTCTTTGTAGTTGTGTGCTACATCCAACGCACATGGATCTGTCTAGCAAACTTTTGCAGCTGTGGCAGAGATTGGGTATCTGACATTTGTTCAACATTAGATCATAATGTGCCTGATGTGGGAAACATTGTACAGCCTGCAATCATACCCCCAGTGTTTCTTCTCCATTTTTCCACTGGTGAATGGAACAGGTGATTGTATAATTAGCTTCTTCATACTTTGATATCTCTAGCACCTATGATATAGTTACTGATATAGTTACTGAACTCTCACTACTGTTTACCTGATCTCAACTCTCCTCTCCTCCTCTAACTCCTTACAGGTATCCAGCAGGGGGCAATCTTTGTATGGAATATGGAACACAGAACTATAATAAAGTACAAGCCCCTAAATGGTCTTTTAGTTGTACAGAAATATGCTGTCTTGGGGTCAACTAGCAGTTAGGCAGGTTTATTTGGACAAAATGTTTGAACTTGATGGACATGCCTTTTTTCAACCTCATCTACTATGTTGACTTTCACACTGTAATTCTAGTTATTCTCTTGTACAGAGCAAGTTCTGCAGTGAAATGGCTACAGTTTTTGCTAATTATTCTTCTAAACGTCCATTTTTGTGCAGAGCTCTACATAAGGGGACATCCTATAAAAAGCATTTTTTTTAAAAATAAGGATATTAAAGGGGTTGTTTAGTATGATGTACAGAAAGATATTCTGAGACAATTTGCAATTGGTTTTCATTTTTTGTTATTTACATTTTTTATTCAGCAGCGCTTCAGTTTAGCAAACTGGTTGCTAGGATGCAACTTACCCTAGCAACCATGTATTGATTTGAATAAAAGAATGGAATTTGAATAGGAAAGGGCCTGAATAGAAAGACGAGTTATAAAAAGTAGCAATAGCAATAAATGTGTAGCCTTAAGCTGGCCATAGATGTTGAGATTTTTAAAAGATCAGATCCTGATCGTGAGACCACGATCTTCTCAGAACGATCGTACGATCGTACGAATCTACCATCAACTAAAAAGACCAATTTGCCAGGAAAACAAAGGGGAGCTGCCTGCTTGGCCCTGCAAACATAGAGAGATTGCACTGGGACCGACAAAGATTTTTTGACCTGGCCGATCAATTTCCCGACAGATGTCGGCCGAAAAATCGTAAGATGTACGATCGTTCGAATACCACTAACCGCACGATAATTTCGAAGGATCGGTCGGGCTTCCGTAAAATCGGTCGTTCGGCAAGAAGAATCGTCGCGTCTATGGGGACCATTACAGAGCATTTGTTGTTTACATGGTGTCAGTGACCCCCATTTGAAAGCTGGAAAGAGTTAGAAGTTACTGAGCTTAGGGATCGACTCAAATGTCATAATGCAAGGCTGATTAGTAGTTAATACAGATAATTACTACATGGCAGCAGAGAAACCAATGCAAGTAGCATCAGAATTTAATAATCTGACCTGTAGCATCATCTTATATTACAGGCAAAACTCATTTTCTGCTTGATAATTTGTGACGACCCCTAAGCTTAGCTTCTCAACAGCTGCTCAGAGCCCACTGAGCATGTGAGTGTCACAAACACTTCCCAATATGGTGACCCCCTGTGACAAGTTTGAAGTCCTGGATCATTGCTGTTATTGAGAAGCTGAAACTTTAGGCTGGTGCAATAAGTGCACTATATAAAATATGGCATTTTTAGCCATATTCATTTTTTAGAGTTTAGCTCTCCTTTAAAGGTGGACCACCCCTTTAAGCACTACTTCTTTCAACACCTCCTCCATCCATTAATCCTGTGATGTAAAACTGCTACTGGTTGTCTTCATTGTATATTCATAGATAAGACAATTTAGCATATAGCCCCTTGCTTCTGGATTTACTAAACATTTGCACAGGCTCCATTGGTACAGATAGATTGAGTACTGTTCCAATAGTTAAAAAGAAATTACAATCTTGACCTGACAATTTTAGTCATGTTACTTTGACATTTGTTTTGTGCCACGTTTATTATGAGAAAAGTTAGTAAGTAGGTGGGATCTAATCTGTAAGATCTGACTGTGCCAAAGCTTTTGATACAGATTTTATAGTGGTTGCCCACTCGCTGATATACCTGCAACAATTTCAATTCCTAGTAATGGTGGAGTTTCTTCAGACATTTTGTTGCCCACGATTTAACTCCAATGAAAAATTAACCTTTTGTCACTGCTAGTGACGAGTGAATCTGTCCCGAAAAATTTGCAAAACGCCAAGAAGTTCACAAATGCATTGTAGTCAATAGGTGTCAATTTTTTCTCGCTCCAAATGCATTAAAGTCAATGGGAGTTTTTTCTTGTGGCAACTTTTTTTGTCCCAGCAACTTTTTTGTCCAAATGCATTAGGGTAAATCCACATTTTGTCACCTGGCGACCAATCGCCTCCTCTTTGCGGCGACCAATCTCCCCAAACACCTTGCCTCACTCTGAGCCGGCGCTAATCACACGCAGCGTGAGGCAATTTTGGAAAACAAATTGCCGTGTGTGATTAGCGCCGGCGCTTTTACATTTCAGCCGGCGCAGAGTGAGGGAAGGCGTTTGGGGAGATTGGTCGCTGCAAAGACGAGGCGATTAGTCGCCAGGCGATCAAATCTCCCCAAACCGCCCAGTCTGGATTTAACCTTAAAGTCAATGGGAGTTTTTTCTTATGGCAACCTTTTTGTCCAAATGCATTAAAGTCAATGGGCATTTTTTCTTATGGTAACTTTTTTTTGACTCGTGACTTTTTTGTGAATTTTGCTGCAGGAACTTTTTGCCTCATTTTTGAACAATGGGAAGGTAACGAGATAGCAGCTCCCTAACACAAGATAACAGCTCCTTGGAAGATCTAAGAACAACATTTAATAGTAAAAGCCAAGTCCCACTGAGACACATTCAGTTACATTAAATAGAAGAAATAACAGCCTGCCAGAAAGTAATTCCATCCTAAAGTGCACGCTCAAGTCACATGACTGGGGCAACTGGGAAACTGACAAAATATCTAGCCCCATGTCAGATTTCAAAATTGAATATAAAAAAATCTGTTTGTTCTTTTTACAATGAGAGGTGTAAAGTTGTAGAATTCTCTTCCTGAAATAGTAGTGGCACATACATTTATTTCATGAAATGGTTGGATGCCTTTTTCACAAGTCAAAGAATAAAGGGTTACTGTGGGACTGGAGTCAGGAAGGAATTTGATGGATGAGGGTTTTTTTCAGCCTCATCTACTATGTAACCATGTAACTGGGCACTATACTTTTGCATAGATGGGCAGTTTAAAACTATGCAAGATTTCCACAGAAAAATCAACTATATAGAATATAAGAAATATAAACAGTACTAAGGATCAAAGTACAGGCAAAAAAAACAATAGTTGGGAGGTGCCTTGAGCTGTGTGCCAAGCCCAAATCCCCGCAGGCAATGGAAATTCTTTGTGCTGGGAGTTTTTCTGGTATAACAGGATTTAGAATTAAATTATTGGCTGATACATATCAACCCTTCTGTACAGGTAGAATAAAGGACTAAATAGGCATCTGGCACATGGAAACTTGGCATGCATATTGCTCCAATGGGAATGTGTATTGCAGTTAATTTTATATATATATATATATATATATATATATATAATGTGCACACCTTGAACCTTGTCTAATGGTTCAGACTACCTGCTTCTTATTGTTTTCATACAATATTATTTTAACTGAATATATATCAACTATCTTCCCTATAACTGGGATTTGTGAAACATTGTCAGTGTCATAAACAGCCTTCCAAAAAGAGACCAACAGCAGATTCTTGTTGTTGAGTGTGAGTGAATCTTAATGTACTGTCCAATGTAGTTGTTGCCTGCCTGGACCTTTAAAGGAGAATTCAACCCCTTTGCCACTAAAATCCTTCCCCCTCTCCTGTGTTTCTCCCCCTCCCCCCCTCCCCCCCCTCCCTACCTCCACCCCCCCGGGCAAATGCCCCTAACTTGTTACTGACCCCTCCGTGCAGTTCCTCTCCTGTTGAGTTGACGGCAGCCATGTTCGCCCGTTCGCTCTTCTTCCTGTATTCGCCAGCATTTGGTGGCGCATGCGCAGTAGAGGTGCTTCCTAAGAGTTAAATGCATAATTGAAACAGCATCTATCTTTCCATTAAATTCCCACATAGCTGCACAAAAACGGAAAGACTTGCATCATTTCTAAGACAAGAAAACTGCCAAAATCCCAAGAATGATTTCATTTCTGTTCCATTCCTCCCAGTGAATCATAAGCTGGTTTAATCAGGGCAGTTGGTGTATAGTGACTTCTCTCCCACTAATCTCTGGGTGCAACTCAATGAACTACAGATGAAAGCTGAACCTGCTCATCCTTTCACAAGCTATATATCTAGCCTTGAATTAAATACAAATCCACATTTATCATTCCATATTTCTAGGCAGCACACTTTGCAGAGATAGAAGGGTTGAGTTTTACAGATAGTTGGGTGTGGAGTTGTGGTTGGATAAGGGAAGTGGCTTAGGTGTGACCAGGGCAGACTACATGGCCTATAAATGTCAGGACTGGTAGTGTTGGGACGTATTAAAGATATAGTGACAAGACATTAGCAGTTACGAGGTACTTAATGCAGAAATGATTTGCATAACACACACACGTAGCATTACCTCACAGAACCAGGAAGTAAGAAAATCCCTCTCCTCTTTTGAACTGATAGAAGAGACTCCTGCTTCCTGTTACACTGGTGGCTGCACCACCCATGGTTGCTATGACACCAAGTATTTATATGGATATAGCTGTTCCTTCTATTGAATCCTTCACAAAACCAGTGCTAAAAATAGAGGGGGGATGTAATTGTTCTGTACAGAAGACACAGTTAAATGGCAATATTCCATCACTTGCACTTATACTGAAATATAGACTTTTTAGCTTAATATACATCCCTTGCTACTAGTTACAATTATGCACATGTACCATCTGTTTTTTTCTCCCATGAATAATGGAAGACTTGTCATTTCAGGTATCTCAAATGTGGATTTTCCATTGCTCTTCTTGCTGTTGCCGTGGGCGTTTATTTAATCCCATCTGCCAGGCCCGGACTGGTAATCTGTGGGTTCTGGCAAATGCCAGAGGGGCTGCTATAAGGTGCCATAGAAAGTCAGTATTTAGTGGGCTGGTGGGGGCTGTTTGGGCCTATGTGTGGGCTGATTGGGCCTCTGTGTACCTGAAATTGCAGGGCTTATTTTAATTCTCAGTCCGGAACTGCCACCCGCCATTGATCGAGAGCCATTCATGTGAGTGTCGGTATGTCTCTTAAGCTAGGACCATATTGATTTTTGCCTCATTCAAACTGCTGAAATGAAGCTGGGTAATGGTAATGCAGCCTCATTATTACATTTACAATTGGAAATGATTCTAGTCTTGAAATAAGTGCACTGAATTCACTACCCCCTGAAGTGTAGGACTTACCAGGAGGGCACATCCATGTATACACTTTCTGTCAGCCCACCAGAATCCGTAGACTTCAGGCATTTCCATTTAATTCAGAAATAAAGCTTAATAGGGTGGAAATATTCTACATTATGTACTTGGGTCCAGCTCAAGGCAACAGCCTTTTAGCTCTAAAGATCCTTACCGTTGTATACATCCCAATCACATGCATGCTGATGTCATTTATCTGAGCTTAGGAACCAACAATATACAGTATATGCAGAATATAAGTCACAACACAAGGCTGATTAATACTTCATTTAACTTTTCAAAGGGTCTTCGTCATAATTTTTGTATATTCTTTTTAATTATTTGCACTTTTCTTGTGATTCTTTACAGCTTTCAAATGGGGGTCACTGACCCCATCTAAAAAGCAAATGCTCTGCTACAAATTTATTGTTGTTGCAATTTTTATAACTTATCTTTCTACTAAATCTCTCTCCTATTCATATTCCAGACTCTCATTCAGATCGATGAACTGTTGCTAAGGTAATTTGTCCCCTAGCAAACAGATTGATGAAATTGCAAACTGGAGAGCTGCTGAATACAAAACTAAATAACTCAAAACCATAAATAATAAAAACTTGTCTCAGAATATCACTCTCTACATCATACTAAAAGTTAACTCAAAGGTGAACAACCCCTGTCACTCAGACATCAAAAGTTGTATAATAAAAGCCCTTTTCAAAATAAACATGAAACCCAAATGTAGAAAGTCAGATTGCTAAAAGGAGGACAGTGACAAGTAACTTTAGTATTTTAGAAATGGTACAGAATGTTTAACTGACTCTATTAAAGACAGTGGTTCCCAAACTGTCGGGCCCAAACAAGTGGATGACAGTGCAGTTAGAATGCAGTTTAGTTAGAAGGGAGAATATTCATATACAGGTATGGGACATGTTATCCAGAATGCTCGGGACTTCGCGTTTTCCGGATAACAGCTCTTTCCGTAATTTGGGTCTTCATGCCTTAAGTCTACTAGAAATTCATGTAAACATTAAATAAACCCAATAGGCTGGTTTTGCTTCCAATAAGGATTACTTATATCTTAGTTGGGATCAAGTACAAGCTACTGTTTTATTAGTACAGAGAAAAAGGAAATCATTGTTAAAAATTTGGATTATTTGGATAAAATGGGAGTCTATGGGAGACAGCCATAGCCATTCCGTAATTCTGAGCTTTCTGGATATCGGGTTTCTGGATAAGGGATCCTATACCTGTACTGTATATCTATTGAACTGTAGAACTGTTACCACTTTGTTATGAGCTCAGGAGAATGCTCTATTTCAAAGGGGTTCCTGAATCAAAAAAAATCTGGATACCTCTTAAGTGTATTGTGTGCTCACCAGCTACTTTATTTGTACCACTGCCATCAGTATCTATTCCAGGCCCTTGGTTGATAATTATCACTTCTATTTTGTAACACATAAGAAATAATGTAATCTCTTTTATAATTAAAATTCTCCAAAGAATTTTATAACATTAATGCACAAGGCCTTGTGCTGAGAGTTATTACACAGGTCGTCATCCAAGATTACTTTTAATATCCTTATGTTGTAAAGTAAAGGGTACATTATTTTAATATACAAGCTTTAATGGGTCATGTAACGTTACATCGCCAAGCACTGTTTATATAGTCAATTCATGGCTTTTTGCCAGAATTTACAGCTTGTGCTTCACAGAGATTATGCTAGTATCCAAGAGAAGGGCATTTTATAGATATTTTATTTGTCCAGGTTTAAAACAACACCTCCTTCCCTAGTGGGGTGTCTGGCAGTAAAAAGAAAACTTCAACAAGGAAGAAGGATATTTTGTGGGCAGCTGAAAGGCCCGGAATCATTTACCACTGGCAATGAAGGTACTGTCTCATGTTTAGTGATTACTGTGATCATTACTAATGTTAATTCAGGAATTAGCATTGAAGTGCATTATTATTATTTAGCTTAATAAATATGGAGTATTGGGAAGGTGTCACGACCGGCACCCAATACCAGAACAAGTGCCAAGCACCCTGGTCTCGGCTCGGCTTCACCAGTAGTGTGACCACCGTTGGGCTTCGGGAGGAGCCCTCAGCTTACTTGGGTGCCAACTGGACTTAACGAGGGGTACAAGGCGAGATATTCTGGCTGGCAAAGGGGCACGGCTGTTAGCAGAGTCTTTTGGGCCGAAGGTCACGGTACAAAAGGATTAGGCAGAAGGATGGTCAGCCAGGCTGGGTCGAGACAGGCCGATATCAGAATCGTCAGGCAGGCAAGGGTCAAAACTGGGTTGTCAATCAAGGGGTTAAGCTGGAAGAGTTGTCGTAGGCAGGCAAGGGTCAGGATACAGAATAGTCAGGAAACAAGCAGGAGTCAAAACCAGATAATCAGGACAAGCAGATTCAGGATCAGATGCACAAGGCTCAGGAAACCACTAGAAACCAAGTTCTATCACAGGCATCTGTCTGCAGTCTGTATGGGCCTTTTATAGGGGAAAGAATTTGCGGCAAAAATGTGCACATTCGCGCCGGCGCAAACACGCCAGCATGTTTGCGCCTATAAACAACACGCAGACACTCCGCGTGCCCTAAGGAAGGCAGATTGGCGCAGGAAGAGGACCACGCAGCAGGCGTCCCCGCTGATGGCGGCACGGCGGGTGTTCCTGCCGCCCCACTAGACCACCAGGGCAGGTAGGTTTTATTACAGTAGGCAATGGGGATTAGTTGCCCTACCTAGATGCTTTTATTTTCTTCTACTTACTGAGGTGAGTTAAATTACAAAGTCCACTACAGCCTAATTGACAAGTCAAAGCTAAGACTAATGACACATCAGGCTATATGATAGTATTTTAAACCAGCAGCTTTATTCTAGAAAAGTTGCAATGACACAACATGTGAAATTGTCATCAAATACCTTTCATCAGGAGACCCCCGGGTATGGCACATGTGCACATGATCCTTATCTAAAAATGGTGACAATGTTCATGTGCCTTACAGTTAACACTGTACTGTCACAGAGAAGATCCCTTCTGCTAGATTCCTATCTGAATGTACCAGGCCAGCTGAACTTCTTGGGAATGTTGCCTAATGTTCCTCTAGTTTAACCAATAAGAACTCTGTCATAGCCTTACTTTTTACAACTAGAGGATACAGTTTATCACAAGTAGTTCTATTTAAATTCAAATCAAATCATGAGTGGATGACCAAATTTTACTAATCCAGTGACTGCAAAGGAGGAATGTACAGCTACTTACAATTCTGGGTCAGCCTCTGCATGCAGAATATTAATTTGGAAAACACACAATTTTTTTTATATAGTGCCCTATAAATGCATGCCTAATTCTTTCCAGGTTGATCAGCTAAAGCGGGATTATTTTGTGGCAGTTATTGTCCCTCAAGCACAAGTGATCACACTGTTCTGATTTGTTGTTATATTTGCTTCTGATACAGTGTACACAGAAGGGTGTATTGCCAAGGAATGTACACAAGACTTACAGACAGACTTGTTTTAGAAACCACCGCTTATTATTTTTCATCAATGCATTCCAGATTGTCTGACAGCTGTTTCTCTTGTATGATGCCAGTATAGATTGAATGTCCAAAATTATTCTTTGTCTTCTACTTTCCCTAACAGCTGAAACCATGCTGCAGACAGTGCCAACCATCTTGTATCCCTTGTGCTTTATGCTGTTTATTAATACTTTATCTCTTCCCAAGTTGTTTTAAAATGAAACCTAACAGGTCCCTCTCTGGCAGCAATATCAAGTTATCTGATGGGTACCCTCCTTCTAGAGGTATCAACTAAAGTTGAGCAAACTGGTGAAATCTGACTGACATATTCAACCAAATAAAAATTTGTTGAAAGAGAAATGCTCTGTTCTTTGGGAATAAAATGAGATCAACCAGGTCATCAGTAACTGGAATGCAGGCATTTTCTATCTGTGATGCTGTCCAGACGGCAGCCATTGCTTTGCTCATGTCTATAACAGGTCTAGGAAAGGTAGATGCCATTTTGAAAATAGCACTGACAACCATACAGACAGGAAAGCATAACACTGTTTTATAAGGTCTTTCTGATGTTTGAATTTTTTAGGATTCAAAATTATAACCAAAACAAAGTTCTCTTTTAGGGGAGACTTGGTCATTATCCATCCAGTGGCAGTGGAATTGGCCCATAGAACTGTACCTTTTTGCATGGCTTTATGGATGGTTTGACAGATATTTATTTAAAGTCCTGTTGAAATGATAAAATTGTTCTCAAATCCTAACAACATTAAAATAACAACATACAGTAGATACAGTATATGCAATGTTTTTCCCCTAGGAAACATTTACACTGGTACTGTGGATGGAAAACTGTGGGTAATCAGAGGAGAACAGATATTTATCATAACTCAGATGGGCCAGAATGTGTCAGAGTGTAGTAGGTGCTAATGGGAGCATGTTCCACTTGAGATTGGCATCGGTTTTATAGCAGAGCCATTTCAATTTATGTATATTAAATGCTAGTAAATTGAAAATGATGGCCACTCACAATTGCCTCAATCATTTTTGCAATGTTGGAATTATGTCACTCTAAGGTCAACACTTCTTTCCACTCAGAATAAAAAAGTTACTGATGATGTCTCCCAGGATAAGTATAGTAGCCTGTAGAAGACAACTGGGGCGTTACCTATATATATACCAATGTATTTGGTGGTCACCCAACCTATAAAACAACATTTCTGTCTTTGTTTAGCTGGTACGGAGCTGATTGACCAGCAGCAGAGCATATGCTTGAGTCATCTTCAGCTGATCACCCATAGTATTATAGTAGGAACAAAGGCCTGATAAATTAGTGGTGTTGCTTTCTAGGCAACATCATGTATTACCCTGGGAGCTGTACCATAGTTATGGTACAAAGTTATGGGTACAAATAGGGAGGTGCATCGCAACTTTTTCTTGCACCTTTGTTTAAGACATGTACCTTCTAATAAAACAACATTGTTTTCCACTGCTTTTGCAGGTCACCCCACTGTCTCTATACAGCAGTCTTCTAAGGAGGCATGGCTTATTTTTGGAAGTAGGTGAAGATGGGAGATACTGGTGAGCTTCCATGACCCTGATGGTAGTGTGACCTGGACTATCAGGGATGTTATTGAGTATAAAGAGAACCTGTATATTTGCAGCAATCACCAGCCTTTCCTAGTGGATGGAGGCTGCTTCAGCAGCAATAAGGCATGTGAATTGCAAAGTATAATACTATTGTTACAAAATAATCTTGGATATTTTTTGCTGAAGCAGTACTGAAAGCTCAAAGGCACTTTCAAATGTTTGTCTGTTTCTTGTGTTTCTCTGTACATAGTATCCTCCACATTTCATCTTATAAAGTCCTGGAACAGTCCTGTGTGAAGGTTAGAAAATTCTAATTATTTTTTTAAATAAATTGTAACCCTAGCTTGTGGGTCTGTAACTTACCTACAGTGGCAGATTAATGTACATGGCTTGGACGAATACAAGTAACCTTGACAAAGAAAAAACAATGGTGAAGAGCAAAGAATTACATTTCTCTGTGAATTCCAGTGCAAACAATGGGGAAAAAATATAACTATATATACACATACTACTTTACTTTTAAACAGAAAGTATGATATTGTTGATCCTGGCCACAAGTAGCAGAAGACCTTCATCCACACACAACCTTCCCGATATTCTTTAGAGAGACCGCATCCCCTGAAATAACACCTAGATTATTCAGGGAGTGGGTATAGTTGGATTTGGTTCCGTGCAGCAAGCCCCCCCCCTCCATATCCCAAAAACAAAGTTCACAACAGTGAAGAGTTAATTATCATTTATTGAAAAAGTGCAGCAGTGAACAGGGTCAGTTAAAGGGCACTTACTACAGAAAATGGTCTCTCACACACACAAAAGCAAGTTTCACAATAGATATAAGGATCAAAAATTTAGTGAAAAGAAAGAAAAGTGATTTTTTAAACAAATTACCAGGGCAATCAAATGTTCTGCACAATGTTTCTCTCTGATGCTTCCTGTATGTCAGCTGACGTATTTAAGTATAAGTGTCTATACTTTATAATGATCATTTTGTTGCCAGACGATTATCTATTAATGTCCCATAGCACATCTATCTGTCTGCACCCTCCACTATCATCCTTCCTATGTGTGAATAAAGCCGAACCTTGATGTTAACTGTGGCGGATGCCTGGTATTCTTGATCTGCGCCTTGGTAGCGGTCTGTGGCTTTGATGCATGTCTAAAAGAGCCCAATTTTTATGTTACGTAATTTTTTTCTGTTTTTATTTTCCCTGTGGATTTGCATAAGAGAAATATTTCCCATTTTCTCACACACAATGACATCACAGGGGCCATAGCAATGGTCAGTTGGACAGGGTTGTATTGCACTCTATCACAGGGAAAAAATCCCTGGGTTCCCCTAAAGCCTTTATTGAGAGAGACCACAAGTCAGCACTAGCTAGGAGTATACCCCCTTCCCCCCCTTTAGGCTGCAGCTACATCTCACTGTGGGGCTACTGAAAGATCTCCTGGAGAAACTTCTGCAATTACCTCAGGCCTCTCCGCAACAGAGGCCCCTCTGGTGTGTGCAAAGATCATTTCTTCTCTGCGCATTTGTAGAACATAGGGGCTATTACATGGTTTACCTAAATGGCACAGTCTGTGAAAGGGAACTGCTATTGGTCTATCTATGACCCTTACATTTGGTTACTGCTTTGCTGTCAGCCAAGTTATATTACATGGTAGCACTTTGCCCAGCCACCCCATCGTGCAGCTGAGGAATATCTACCTGCAGTTAATTCACTTGACAGTACAGGCCTCTCCCATAGAGAGCACAGCACAATTCCCATTTACATTACCAACTGTATCTATAAGAAGCTCTGCTTTATAATACATACAAAGTGCATCTGCTGATTAGAAAGGTTTGCCCACAAGTCACATTTTAAATGATATTGGCACATTCAGGGATATGCCCCAACCCACCCCTCTCAGTAACGTAACTAGAGGGGAGCAGGCCCTGATGTGTGACGTGCAGCCGGGCCCCCGCCCCCCTCCGTACGCAGTTTTCGGACTACACCCCCTGCTCCCCCGGTAGTTCTGTCACTGAACCCTCTTTAACCATTCACACTAGATATGTTATTAGTTATATTTAAAAGCATAAAAATGGCTTGCAGCAGACATCTTGTGCCAATTCATCTGTGGTAAAATGTCCCCTCTCCAACTAGCCTGGGCTAGCACAGAGATTAACACATTGATCAGTCTTTAATTGGCACATGAGCATACTACAGGCTCTGTTATACATGTTCGCCATCTGCCAGCCCATCAGTTTATTCTGAACAACAATAGAAAGTATTCATTTAAAGTGGCATACAACCTGTAGGTGCACCATGGCCTATCACACATTTACAGGTCACAATAACACATTAGTGAGGATGGACTTGGTAACCCCATGGATAATCCTGTCCAGCAGTTTCCATGATGGAAAGCTTTCCCAGACTGAGAAAGCCTGCAGCAAGTCATTCTTTTTATAATATTGTATCTAAACTCTAACACAACCAGCCCATAAAATCACACATCTACATGGAGTTGTTTAGGGACATATCACTGAAAGTGTCAGGGCCACTTTAACGGAGTAAATTCCTCTAGGGTAACTAAGGTGGTATGCGTTTATATCATATTAATAAACTTGCTTACCAGTAAAAGTAAACTATACCTGTGAACTTCCCTTCTGCCAAGCCAATCCTCAAGTACGGTTTTAAGTAATAAATGGTTTAACATATTATAACTAGATAACATGGTAAGAGAAATATGGAAAACGTCTGTAACAGTATCTACCGTATATATCCAATATAACGTTAAACTAAATTACTTAAATAGATTAATTGAATCAGTTTTCCACATTTCTAATCATAATATGCTCAAAGCCATGTTACTCTCTCATACGAATAACATATATGTTAGCGTGTAGGATCTTTGGAAATGTCCCAGAACGAGCATGACTTGTAAAGAATTGAGTGCATATGCTGGACGGGTCCCAGTAACAAAACATTATGCTCAGTAATCCTGTGTAAAGCCCCACACTGGGGTCCAGAATATACTGAAGGCCCCAGTGTATAACAAGGTTAAGGGATATAAAATGATATCTAACATATCCTGCTGTCATTTCAGAAATTTCGAATATTAGTGCAATTTATGCCTGCAGTATTATGGCTATTGTGGCAGTGATCCTACTAATTAACTAACGCAGGACATTTGGACAGTGAAACACATGGCTGTTGTATTGATTCAGTGGGGCTCATTTATAAACAGTGGGGACATTTGCACCTTGGCAGTAACCCATGACAACCAATCAGACAACTGCTTTCAGTGCTCAACCGGCAGTTGTTTGAAAAAAAAGCTAATCGCTAATTGGTTGCTAAGGGTTACTGACCAGGTGGAAATTTGACTACTGTTTATAAATGAGTCCCATTGTGCTGTGTTGTTCATTTCTTTAACTACCCTACCTCCTTTTCTGGGCCATAGACCTCTGCAGATGCAAGTAAGCAGCACCTTACAGAATCTGCAAGGTGAGCCAGGAAGGCTGGAAAGCATTAAATCAGCCTTGTGACTTAGTACCTACTAACTGTCCACCATATTTTATGAGCCATCAGTTCATTTAATTACATAATGATAAATATAGTGAATATTAGCCATTCAATTAATCTGCTTTAAAAATTTTCAGAATAACTCTATGTCAAAATTTATAGTCAGCACAACACTGAGTTATTCACTCAGATGGGTGTAGGCAACCCCCCCTCCCATAAATTGAAAATGAACTGCAGTGTGCAGGGGATGAGAGTTTTCGAAGTACCAGAGCTTGCCCAAATGTATTCTTTAAAAACAGAATACCTCAAATAATGACTTTTTTTAACTGCTAAATAATTTTTTAACTATTTTTCTGAAATGTAGGTTTCATTTTCATTTTCCTCCCTCTCATACTTACAATGCAATACATTTCTCAGCAGACTCAGATAAATGGAATGCTGCTGAAAAATATATATCAACTAATGTATCCAACTGTAACTGTTTATAAAGTCACTGATGTGGTTTGCTGAGCTGCTGCTGGGAAACATGGCTGGGAGGGAAAAGCAAATATACACTATTTTTAAATTAGATAAGGTAAAAACAGAAGTGTCACTATTCATGGTGTAATATCTGAAAATGAGACTTTTTATGAAGGTGCTTTGGCATTTTAAACTCATTTTTATTAAATGTTTTTAACACAGACTTGAAGAGTGCAGTGTGCAGTATTGGGCTTTGTTTGGCAAGTAATCCTGCCTTTATAAAAGTAAACAATGGAAACCCTGAGACTTTCAGCTATAGAGAAGCTTGCAATGAATAATTTCAGTGGGCTATAAAGTTGTTAGAATCCTAGTAAGGCTGGTATTTAGAAGAAGAAATGATTTTATCAAGTGTAATTGGTATAAAAACAAATTATATGGCAGTATCCCTTTAACATCACAGTTGCTTGGAAAGCACAGGTTAAACAAAAGCTAAAAAAAATATTGGGCCTTTCCTTTTAAAACCTGTAATTACAAGGCAAGATGTGGTCACTTGGGGAGGAGGGAAGATATAAATTTGTATTGATATGTTGCATTTTGGTGTCATTTTGCCCCAGTATCTATGTGGCAATACATTATGCAACTTGGGTGTGATTTTCTATGTCACACTGCTAAAATAGTTTTCTGACACATGGAAGTTATGATTTAACAATAAAAGCATAAGAGCTGCAGATAATCACAGGGCCTGGCTTTTCTCTTCTCTCCTCCTCCTCTGATTAGACAACATTTCTCCATGACTATAAAAGGAAACGTCCTATGGCATTGTGCTATTTTCCTTTATCCAAGAGGAGGATTTGCATTTACATTTAAATGAGATTCTAAAAAACACAGTAGTGAGATCAAACAACGCCAGAAATTACGTCCAGTCATTTTAAAAACACAGCTGAAGTGTTTCAATTCACATATTTCATCGGGGGGCCAGCTAGTGAATGATCCCAATCACTGTCACACCCAACACTGACCAGCAGACATGGACCAGTCCTCAGAACACAGAATTCCCAAATCATGTCCAAGTTACTTCAAAGTCTTTCTGCTTAAGGTGTGGCTTTGTTGCCCTTGGTTCATAAACATCAACCGAGGATCAAACCTGTACCTAAAAAGAAAGTTATTGTCTTTTAATCTACTTGAAATGGCAAAAAAGAAATGGTTAAATGAGCAATGTTTCCAACTCTCTGATGAAGAATAACGAGCAGGAATTAGAGAACTATAAAAATAATACAGGTACTATTGAGAACATGTTTAAGTATCTGGTAAGATTCCATTGATCATGAGGCAATAACTCTAGAATCAGACAAGCATTTAAGGGCAAGTCGACCTCAAAATAAAACCCCTGTTTCTAAGCATCTTCCCAATATACATTAAAACATTTCAGTGTTTTTATTATTTGTAAAAAAAAAAAAGAATTGCTATTGAAAGCAGCATTTGCTTATCTCCTGGTTGTTACTTTTTAAACAATGTTGCAAAAGTCTTGGTTCCCCAGCAAAGACAGGCCTGTTAATCAGCTGCCTTCTCTTACATTGTATCAACATACAAGAAAAATACAGCTGCAGCACCTCTTTGTTGCAAAAAGACAACCAGGGCAGAGAATAGACATGGACAAATACACTGCTTTCAATAGCAATACATATATAGATAAATTAAAAACCATAGAAAATGTTAAAGAACGTACATTGCAATGTTGCTTAGAATTATGTTTTCTATTAGGCAAAAAAAAAAAATATTTTTTTGTTTGACTTGCCCTTTATCCTCTCTAGCTTTGTAGAATAGGAAAGGACAGCTATTGGCTATTTATTAGCATTTGTCAGGTGCCTGTCAGCCAATGCAAACTGATTTCAGAGAGCCCTGGCTTGACAATGTCAGGTTCTATCAATCAGTTTTTAAAGGACAGAGACAAGATGGTGGATGAGAAATCGGATTGGAAAAACTCCTTGTGGGAAGTGGGCTTCTAATAACTGACATAAATGGTTACCTGGGATCAAACACTCCTGGGGTGTGACATGATGGTCCAGAACAAGACTGTAGCATCATAAGGCGATGGTTCATCTGCTCCAGAATCTCCTTATCGATGGTTTTTGCTATGTTTGTTAGTTGGTTTGGATCTGCTGTTATATTATAAACTTCCACAAAGACCTGCATTTCAGTATTAAAAGTCTGTTAGTATAGCTATACATACAGGAGCTGCAGATATAATATGCAGAACTCAAATATACTCATACAACTCAAGCTGTTATCATAACACGGCATCTGTGCATAGTGTTCTTAAAGGACAACTAAAGCTTAACTAAAGAAATATTGTACATTATGTTTTGGGCTTCTGTACCAACCCAAGGCAACCACAGCCATTTAGCGGGATAGATCTGTGTCTCCAAAGATGCCCCAGTAGCTTCCTATCTTCTTTTCTGCTGATTCACTGCACATGCTCTGTGCTGCTGTCACTTACTGAGCTTAGGGACCGACCCACAATATACAGTACACATAGAATATAAGTGTCACAATATAAGGCTAATTATTAATTAATACAGATAATTACTACACGACAGCACAGAAACAAGTGCAACTAGCATCAGAATTTAATAATTAGTCCTGTAGCATCAGCTTATATTACTGGACCAACCTCATTTTCTGCTTGATAATTTGCAACAACTCCTAAGCTTAACTTTTCAACAACTGATCAGAGCCCACTGAGCATGTGAGTATTGCAGACACTTTCCAATATGGTGACCCCCTGTGACAAGTTTGAAGTCCTGAATCATTGCTGCTATTGACAAGCTGAAACTTTAGGCTGGTTCAAGAAGTTCAGTATATAAAATATGACATTTTTAGCCACATTCATTATAAGGGTTTAGTTCTCCTTTAAAAGGAATGAGTAGAAGGTGTAACAGATAAGAATTCTTGAACACAGAATGATAAGGCTAAGGTTGATAGCACATACAAGTTTTGAGGACTGCAGTACTATCAGGAAGAATCGAAACACATATCCCTGCAGGAAGCCATTTAATTGGAAGAGAAATGGCTTCCCTTCAGCACACAACTCAGGAGTGCAGAATGTATAGTTCCTTTGAGAGAGTGAATCAAATAAAGGAAATAAAAGTATAATCATTATACACTTATACAATGATACACTTGGCTACACCTATGTGAGTAGGTGAACTTTAGTTACTGTCCATTTTCATAGTGGTGCCAGTGAGAAAATCAAGAACCCGAAGAGAAAACAGAAAATATTATGTAGAAAATTCTTGGTTTCCAAGGTGCCACAGTGTGTGCTCAGAATATTATACATGTCTTGTTCCAGTAACAGACCATTATGATAAACAATAGGGCTTGTTCCTTACCTCTGCATCATCAAACTCACAGTACTGCAAGTCATAGGCAGCTGCAATGGTTCTCACACAGGCATATGTGTTGTTGTAAGAGTCTTCACATACACAGTCAGGGAAACATTGCTAGGAAACAAGAAAATTCCAGATGCTACATCCACAGGAAACACTTGCCTTGCAATGAGGTCATAGATATGTAAAAATGTTGAGGTACCAGTCATCCATCCTATTATAGTTAAAGAAGGTCTAAAATAGCATTTCACCCTAAATCCCAGTATGCAGAAATGAAAAGAGCTAAAGATAAACTTTATGTGTTATCATCAGAATAGTCTGGATCCATGTTTGTGAGATCCTGCTTCCATTTCTCATATTACTGGGAGAAAGGTGATGGGACTGAGGCAGTTATCATATAACTCTCTAATCATTTTCTTTTGGGAAGATCTACTAAGGGAAAGCTTATACGTTAGAAAAAAAATGAGAATATGAGAAAAATGAAAGCATGGCTAAATTACCTGTCCTTGAATAGCAATGTGAAACGGTTACCTAGTAATAAATTATCTGCCTGGAATAGCATTACACTGGATTTTGTCCCAACTGGGGGACACCTTGGGGCAGATTTATCAAGGATCCAATTGAAAATTCGAATTTTTGAATTTGAATTCTGAGTGTATTATAGTGTAATTTGACTAGGGAATAGTCCAAATTCAATTCAAGTTAAAAAAATTCGAAATGTCCCTTAAAGAATTCAAATTCAACTATTCGCCATCTGAAACCTGCCGGATTGGTGTTTTAGCCTATGGGGGACCTCCTAAAATCAATTTGGAGTTGTTTGGTGGACTTTTGAAAAACAAATTCTTTTTTTTTTTTTGTGAAAAAACTCGAATCAAATTATATTCGAAATCGATTCGAGTTTGCAGGTCGATCCTATTTACCCGAATTTAAAAAATTTGAATTTAATAAATTTCTATTGGTCATTTTTTCCCGAATTTCACGTTTATGGGAGTTTTTAGAAGCTCCCATAAACTCAAAATTCTACCCTCGATAAATCTGCCCCCTCATGTTTGCAAGAATGTTTTTGAAATGGTAGGAAGGGGCTCCATAAAAGGGAGTTTGAGGGGCTTCAGAAGGCTCAGCTGTAGATCATTGTAGAGTGCATAGATTTTAAATTAGAAAGTTTCAGTAATGGAATGTACCAAGGGGTTTTCACTAAACACACTAGAGTTTTTGAAATCATGGTCTAATTACCATGAGCCACATTATAGCTAGGCAGTCAAGAAATAGAAATATAGGTCCAGGAAGACCAGTGTGCCCTCCAAAACTGGAGCCTTTACCTTAGATTTTTGCAATGCAAAAAGGAGTCCATTATTAGGTGTATGTCTGTAAAAGATTTTAATTAAAGACATGGCACTTTTCAGTAAAATAAATAATGAAAAGTAACAACTAAAGAATTTGCTTTTTTCTTATTCTTCTGTGGATGCGATGGACAACTATTTAACAAAGTCATGGAATACACAAGAACTTGGTTACATTTAGAGAACACAAGGGTATACTTACAGAAACACCAGGGCCCAGTGTTGGGCAAGTTGGATCTGATGTATTGCTTCCTTCCCCTTGGTATTCAACCAAAATATCTGTTCGCCAAGTTACATTAGTATTATTTGTCTTGAAAAGAAATGAAACACTTTAATATAATTTGAGAACATGAATCATGAAAAATGTTCTGAGAAGATACACAGTTAGGCTGATTGCCACCAATCACAGGCAAGTATCTCCAGCACCTCCGACACAAACCACAAGCACACTATGGTATGAAGCTAATTGGTTCTGAACACCATTGTCATTTCTCTTAATTAGTTTACATTCAATTATATATGGATACTTTCACTTGCCATAATTGGAAGGAATGACATCCCATCCATCTGTGTCTTGTTCAAGTCATAACCAGCAATATCCAGAATGGTTGGGCCTAGGTCAATATTTGCAACCAGTGACTAAAATGAAGAGGGAAAAAACAATCAGGTATTTTTTAAACATTGCTAAGAAACAAGCATTTTTCTGTTCTTCCGAAACCCTCATCACTTGACATGAGATGATTGCATGTTCTCAATTACAATTACTTTATCCCATCACATTCCAGATCACATAACTACTCTATGGATGCAAAGTTTTAGGCCAACTTAAAAGAACTGTGCTCAAAGCGCCCAAAATTACTGTGTGTACCATTGCCCTGTTTATTCAAAACTGAATTGAGAACTGTGATACACTGTTTGACTAGCAGTGGGTTAAATGATACTGCTGAGTTAGTTGAGATGAAGCAGTCAGACAAGCACTGGAACTTTGGTACATTTATTAGAACATGGCAGGTAACACAGCCCTGCTCCACACTTGCTCTCAGCTCAGAAAGAGGGAAAACCGGAACAGGAAATAAATCATAAAGCAATAGCGAAATAGCAGGAATGCCCTTAACCAAAATGTCCACAAAAGCTGGTGTGTGAGTGAACTGAGCCTTCAGCCTGTCTGCCCATAGCCTAGTACACATGTTCATAACTTCTCTTACTGACAAAAAAAAGCACTGGTCTACAGTTATAGCACTGTGATTATTGCCTTGATAGTAAATGGAAGGGTCTCCTATTTACTTTAGTTATCTGGTTAGGTTTGATCCCAGGCCCTCGAACAAGTAGTGGAACTTTGATGTCGAATTCATACAGCTGCCGTTTGTCTATCGGTAGTGAGAACTGGCCTGCAACACAAGAAACAATCGTTCAGTCAGACACTTTGAAGGGATGACACAAAACACAGTATTCTATTCACCCCAATCACAAAATTAATAAACATGAACATAACCACCACTTTCCCCTTTTAACTGAAAGTGAAACAGAAGTGTTACAAGAAAACATACTCCCCTTTGTGACATGACTTTATTCATTTGGGCATGTGTATTTAAGATGCATAAACATAATGTGACCTTTTTATTGCCCCACAGACATGTGATTCCTCAGATGGAAAGGACCCCGATAGTCTGTCTCTGACGTGTAGAATAGAATGACTCCTATGAGTCACAGATTAGTTTCCTTCAAATCTTAAAAATTATGTATGGCTGCATTTATAAATGTTTTTTACATATCCCCATCACTGCATGATCTCAAGTCGTATCATTTTCCCCTTTTAAAGAAGCCCAGGAAAGTACTCTGGGACCAAAAAGATATTTTACTATTTGGAAAAAAATATCATGAACTGTACCTGTATAAATATACCCGGCAAGAAAATGCCTTTTCAAATGACTTCCCTACCCAGCAGTCATCTTTGGCATCTTTACGCTTAAGCCTTTTCCTCATTCTTGCTCTTTGAATCATTTCTTGTTTACTTTATGAAATGGTTATGAAACCAATTGTCTTAAATGGAATTTCTGTGATGCCCTAAATAGATCTCATTACTTACTTCAACAGTTTGAAGTCTGTACAGTAACTCCTAATACGAGGTTAAAGGTTTTTTTTTTTTTTAAATCAGTGAGATATGTTTAAATATAGGTGCTAAATTAAACCATTACAGTTACCAGTAGCAGCAAATAGATCTGATCAGACTACTAGTAGAAACTAATAACAAAGGTTATCATAAGCAACATAACAAAGGTTATCAGAAATTACCAGCCCCGTACAACAAAATTTTCTGGGTCCCCTGGTCCCTACCCACCCCAAGCCTCACCCAGACCCCTTGCAACCCACACCACATTAAAAAGGGCACACAGAGATCAGCGCTAACACAATAAAATCAATCCCCCAAGTTCCCCCCCCCCATTGTGCAGCACGCCCACACCCCCCTTAAAGCTTAAAATCCACCAGGCCCTGTACTGTTGTCCCCCCCTGATGGCGGCCCTGATCCTAAACGCTACAGGCAACTGCAATACGGCAATTCAGTAGCAATATTAGCAAATCAATCTCTAGATTTTAAACATTTACTAAGCCTCTCTGAACAAGCATAAATTGTTTACACATTCAACTAGTTTCAACCTAGCCATGTATTATTTAATGTATGCCACATCTTTTCAGAGAATACTCAAGTTACAGGACAAGTACATGACAACAGGCCAAAGTAAAAGCTGCTTTCCTATACATTTTTGTGTCACCATGACGGAATCCAGCATCCTAATTTAATATACCAGCATTTCTCACAGCAAGTAGACCCCACTGACCCCCTACAAACGTTAACCTTGCTGCAGATGCAGTAACCAGCACATGGGTTCCCTGGCTGTCTGTAATGTGAAGTGTCAGTGGGTAGTCAATGAAGTGCACTTGCATTAGGTGGGGAGGAGGTGAGAAGCAATATGGAGGCCAAGCAGTGATGTGGAGTGAAGTATTTTAGCTCTTTGCTCTAGTGAAGCTTTTTGAAAGTTGCAACATTAACACTGGGAAGAGGGGGAACAGTATATTCCCATATAAATCAATTACATTATGTTTACTTTTTCTTTAAAGGGGAACGAAAGTCATCTTGCACTTGGGGGTGCCAAATGTTAGGCACCACCAAGTGATTGTATTTACTTACCTGAAACCCCGGGCCGGTGCTCCTATCAGCAGAAACCTGCACTGGCCCGGGGTAATTCCAGCGAGCACCACGGATCGATCCACTTCCGGCTTCCTCTCTCTTTAAATTTCCCGAGGCAGATGGATGCGCAGTAGACCGAAATAGGTGACTTTTTAGGTAAAGTTCGGCTTTTCATTCTACTGTGCATGCGCAGCCGCACAAAGAAAGAAGAAACCAGAAGAGGATCGCTCCATGGTGCTCACTGGTCCAAGCTCTCTTTAGCTACTGAAAAAAAGCTCAAACTGCTGCTATTTATAAAACAATATTTCTCTCAACAACAATGAGTTATAATAATGGTAGATGGGCACCAAGATAAGAAATGAAAGTGCACACCCATGTTCGTTACACTAGAAGCCACAGCACGTCTCACTTCCTTGTTATACCAGAAGGGACAGCCTGTCTGGCTTTGTGCCTTTTTAACCTCCTCATATTCCACAGCTTCTCAGAGAATGAGATCATTCCCAATTTATGCTATTTGGTCTTACTCCTAAAGGGTCATTTACAACTGCCCCTGCTGCAAGTCCAATAGCGCTAAGGGGGACATAAATAAGAACCTTGCTTAACACAGCAGCAAGTGGTCAGTTACCAGGGGCAGCAAAAAGCTGCCACTGGTAACTTTAAGAGCCAATCTTTCTTTTATTTATTTATTTTTTAAAAAAGCATAAATTTGTCTTTTCTAGATGTGGTTCCCCCCCTTGACACACTCAGATATTAAAGTTGTAGCCTCAGGCGACAGCAGCACCACAAACTGCCCTGACCATAGGGCCCTGTTGTAGACTATGTAAGCTGCTCCCTAGTTTGCATGTCAAAATGAAGTGTAGGCTTGGATACGAGTAGAGAGCTGGATGGATGACACCTATATGTCTCTCCCCCCCGCCCCCATCTGCTCTTCAAGAATTAAGTGCTGAACATACGCAATGCTGAGAGACTGCGGGTGTCTATGCTGCTATTTGGAAATCAGAGACCTGCACATATTTCATATTTATTTAGCATGCAAGGCAGAGTGCAAAAAACATCGCAGACTGCACGTGATTATTGTTTTTTGCACCCTCCTTGCACACTGTAACTGATTCCTCTGTCAGCCTAGTTTGAAGGCCATTTAAGAGTGTTATTTGGTTTATATATTTAATGTACTAGATTATTCAAGAAAATATGGTTGTCGCTATAACTGTAACCTTGTTAGGCATTATGGGTTTCCCTGCAGTGATGTATTTAAGTTAGGTGCCTCCCTAGGCACTGGACCTATCAGCATCCCCAACTTATGAAAGTGATGTCACACACAGCTGCACATGAGGTCACTTGCTATCATTAGTGCAGCTGGCCCTATAACCCTCACCACCCCAGAGCTGCCACCAAATTTATGCAGAAAGTTGGTTGGGGGGGATTCTTTTAAAAAATCTCCAAAAAAATGTATTCAATTACATAAACACTTGAGGCACAGGCCCTTGGGTGTCTATCAAAAATACAGCCCTGGTTCCCTGACCAAAGACTGGACCTCAAAAAGGGTTTGAAAATTGTTTTACAGTGTAAGCCGAGATTATTTTGTTTGTTGAAAATAGCTGTTAAACCTGTCCCTAACATTTTCATTTAGCCCTCTTTCTAGGTATGTGCCAGTTTTATTATGCAGTAGCCTAGTTGGTACGAATAGTTTATACAATGTTTCTGCTGCTTCAAAGTGCTAATTAAGAATTATTCCCAATACATTTACAATAAAATTGTATAGCCCTTACCTGTGTGATATCCATTGTCTGATGTAAAAAAGACAAAAGTGTTATCCAGTTCTCCGCGGGTTTCCAACTGCTTCAGAAGTTTTTCTACCAGATCATCAACAGAAAGGAGAGTTTGCCATCTGTATAACAACAGTGACTGATTATATGTCTGAACTCCCATGATGCCTCCAAGGGGCCTGTACATGGAGTGATGTGTGGGCAACTAAAGTATTTTTAAACTGGTAGATCACACACTTCTCTAGCCAACATTGTCTTCAAGCACCAACAAAATTATATAGTTTTTTATTTTACACTGTTCCTGAAATCCCCCAGCACTTATCTTACTATTCATGATGCAGCTTTATCCGAGTGAGTGGAAACACATGGGGGCAGATTCACTAAAGGACAAAGTGGCCAATGCTAGCGACTTTTCGCCAGCGTTGCCACCTGCAGGGACATCGCCAATTCAGTAACAGGCGCCAATACGCTAGCGAACGGGACCGCCGCTAGCGTTCATTCGCACTATCACCAGGCGACTTTTCGCTCTAAGGAACGATATTCATCAAATTCACTAAAGTGCGGATTTTACTGAACGTTACCACTTTCACTACAGTTGACTTCGCCACTTCAGACCAGGCGAAGTGCTTAAAAGAAGCTAGATCTTCCTCAATCTTCTATCACTTATATCATATCAAATGCATTTAAGTTCCAAAAACGCTGGCGACTTTTCCTTTTTTGAAGCGGAATTGCCTGCAGAAGTCGACAACCTTTTTTTTGGCAACCGGTTTTACTAGTGGGCTCATGTGTAGTACATTATATTAAGTATCTTATCTTTATTAAGGTTCCCTGGACATGTTTAAGAAAAAGTGGTAACTTCAAGCATTTGCACCAACATTTATAATAAAAACGTCCATACAACTTTAAAGAGTTGTAGGGGGCCCCGAGGGTAAGGGGGACCCGGCCATGCCACACTTACTTGATTAGCTAGGCCCCCCATCTTTCTGAGACCTGCTGACTTCGGGAAGGCATGGATGTTTGAGGGGCCCTGGCCAAAACTTTTCTTATAATGTGGGGGGGGGGCCCTGGCCACCAATTTTTTTTCTCATGTGGGGTCCTAGCCACCAATATTTTTTAATGGGGGGGGGGCCCTGGCCACAAATGTTTGTGGGTCGGGAGATGGGAAAGTCCGATCGTACGGTGATTCGTACGATCGGATCTTTGCATCTATGGCCAGCTTTACACAGGCATGCAAAACATATTCCCTCTAATACATTTGTGGTTTCCCTAACAATATGTATCTGAAGAACTGTAACTGGTATACTACTACGGTTTATCGTATATTCACTTCCGACAAAAAGGATTAGCACAAATTGTGCAAACCTGATTGGAGGCATCCTCTCTTGAAATAAAAGCTTTGTATTCTATTCAATAAAATTGAATGCAGTGTCAGGTGAAAGACCAATAACTCATCAGCAGAATGCACAGTGTAACATTTTCTTACCTTTTCCGAAAAGCATTGTCTAAGTACTGGATTGATGAATTGCTCATTGGTGATTTGGCTTGTCTAATTAACCAGTGCTTGTCCTTAAAAAAAGAATAAAAGGTGGTAAGACCACATCAGGCATCTGTGGAGATCAGCTTATTACACCCCCTTACTGAACAGTAAATCTACTTGATGTGAAATACAAAGCTACATTAAAAAATAAGTTTTTGATGGCAGGGATGTTTATCCTTCAGTCCTCCAGCTAGTGTTGGACTACAAGTACAGGTATAGGATTTAGCATCTGGAACACTTGGGAACTGGGGTTTTCAAGATAAGGAACCTTTCTGTAATTTGCATCACTAATTCCACACATGGTGTTGTTGAATAGATGTAGCTGCTAGAATAAAACAGCATGCCTTAATCAGAGCAGTTAATCTAATTGTAACTTTTTTTGATTCAGATAAATGGCTGGCTGACTGCCTCTGCTGTTGGAATGGATGGGTGCTCAATATGAAGTCAGATCTCTGGGTCTAATACATAGTGTTTTGTTTCAGTATTCTGAACCTTGCATAGAAATTATAAATAACAAATCAGGACAGTATGAACTTGCAGGTTATTTCATGATTCAGTTTGTTACATTTAAAGTAATCCGTTTCAATTGCACTGCTAGTACATCTGTTCATTCCAGCCTTTATTCACTACATTTTTGCCAAAATAACTATATGAGAAACATTTTTTATTTTGCACAGCCTCTCTATTTAGCTGTTTTTATTTTTTAGACCTTTAAGGGTCAAAGTGAAAATTAGAATTCAAATTTTTTGGTCAAAACTCTCAAATTCGAATTGTGAATTATCCAAAACTCGATTCGTATTTTAATTTTAAGATTTACCATACTCTAGCCCTTTAAGAATTCAAATTTGACTATTCGCCACCTTAAACCTGCCAAATTTCTATATAAGTCAATGGGAGAGGTCCAGGGATCAATTTGGTGATGTTTGCAGCCTTCCTAACATTCGAGTTTTTTTGGAAGAAAAAAAACTCGAATTGAGTTTCTTAAATTTGATTCGACTTTTTCTAATTAGTTTTGAATTGATTTTTTTTTCTGGTCGTTTCAATTCGTCCGAGCTGAGAAATTCGATTTTATTAATAAATTTCGATTGGTCGAATTTCAAATTTTAAAAAACTCATATGAATTTGAAATTCGACCCTTGATAAATGTGCCTCTAAGTGTGTTCAATCAAAGATAGACATAAAAGTGGGTCTAACATAAGGAAAATGAGGGGGAATAGCCATAAGATACATTTTAAGTGTCCCACACATAAGAAAGAAAGTCCCTTCCACTACTATTTGTGACATGGACACAAGAGGTAACAGAATAGAAGCACAGAAAAACCTACAATATAGTGAAATAACTGTATGTGCTCTAAAGTACAGGTGGGGCGGTTTTGAGCAGATATAAAGCGTACCTTTCCGTGAACATTGAAATTACTTCCCCTGGGAGCACTGGCATTCAGGAAGGCCTTCTCATACTGAGGGGCGGCAGTCCATGGAGAGTGTGGGGCCGGTGTTGCAATCATCATGAAGAATGGCTCATGGTTAGATTTGTAGTTTAGGAAATCCAAAGAGACATTAGCCTGTAAATGCAAATATGGAGAAGTAAACCGAATATATACTGCTTCATTTCGTTTTGTGCTACAAAAAAGGTAACACCATGTTTGGTAACTTATATTCTGCCCAATATCTAACCTTCTTTAAATCTAAACAAAAACATCTGGCACATTTATAAAGCTGTGCAGTGCAATGTTCACAATGTGTGATGGATATGTTTTTTCTAACATAAACGTCGGAGGTCATGTAAAATAATGTACCCTTAGGATAAAGATCGTAGCATAAATTCTAGGGGTGCACTGAATCCAGGATTCACCCTTTTTCAGCAGGATTCGGTTGAATCCTTCTACCCGGCGAACCGAATCCTAATTTGCATGAGCAAATAAGGGGCAGGGAGAGAAATCGCATGACTTTTTGTCCCAAAACAAGGAAGTGAAAAAGTTTTTCCCCTCCCACCCGTAATTTGCATATGCAAATAAAGATTCGGATTCGGGTCGGTATTCGGCCAAATCTTTAGCGAAGGATTCAGGGGTTCGGCCGAATCCAAAATAGTGGATTTGGTGCATCCCTAATAAATTCAGCACCTTTATCAATACACACCTGTATAAATACTAAAAATTGCTGTTAGAATTATCTATGTTGTAAGTACCAAACAAAGAGTAGCTTCAGTTTATCCCAGTGTATCTCAAGAAATAACAAAAAACACATAGATTTTTCGTGAATTGATCAAGAAGCAAAAGTATCTTCAACACATGTCCTGTTAATTTAACTGGCAGTATACAGTCCCTTTAAGGAAAAATGCACAGCTTTATAAATGACCCGATTCTACACCATATTTTACACTGATCTTCTGTCATATATTATTTACACAACTTTATATATAGATCGGGGCAAATATACAGAGGTACTAGAGCATGCTTATATGTTAGTACCTTAAATGAATGGTGTCATTAAGAGGGACTCATGTCCATTTTAACCACACTTTGTAAACTGGTCTTCTCTTTCTTCCTCTAGGTATAAAATCTCTCCTTTATAAACCACCAAAATATTAGGGCATACAAAAACAGCTTTGAGAGAAGGCTCCATTGATTTTTAATCCAGAAGGCAGTCTATAATGATTTAGAGCCCAAACAACATGGCAGATCACATCACATGACAGAAGATATGCCCTTGTTGCTAGCAGAGGATGCATTTTACCAAGGTAAAAGAAACAGTTCACCCACCAAGACATCGGTCAGATAATCCTGACTGTAGTTTTGCCCATGGGGTTTTGGTTGGCCATTTTCTGACAGTGTGTAGTTGTAATACTTTGAATTTTTCTCCTATAAAATAAAATATACAGATTTCAGTTTTAAAAATGTTAAGTGAACCTGCTGGTAATGTGCAGAGAGGCATGATGGATATCTGACACTTGTTTCCCAAGATTTAATCACTAACCCATAGTATTCTAGAAAACATATTGGGGTTCATTTATAAACTTTGCGCAGTGCAGATTGGTTCGCACATTGAATATATTTGCCCTGCGCCTGGTTAAATTTCTATAGCTGAATGTGTGTAAGTGTGCAAACAGAATTGTGAATTTGTTTTTCACATTGCGAATGTCTATAAGAGCAAATTGCAAATATTTATTTGCACACTCTGCGTTTGCATTACGCCACAGCTTTGGTAGCTGAGAAAATATTCGCAAAGCAGGTTTGCAAATTACAGATTTAAGTTACTAGCAACGCTATTTTCGCACACAGCAACCTTGCACAGTGGGGCACTCACGCAAACAACCGTCTCATTTGCGAAAATTTATTCACACTGCGTTTTGCAAAAACTGAAAGACTGGCAGAGCAGTGCATTATTTTAGCGTTCAGGAAAAAGCACGGGCGAAACAACCATTTGCAAATAAATATGCGCTGGGCAAACTTTATAAATGACCCCCATTATCTGTTATGATAAATTCTGCCACTAAAAAATATACCCCCCATTTTGAGATTTGCTCATTCAGTTGGGCTTATGTAGAACACTAACTGAACTTTCAAATAGAAATAAACATATATTTCATTTTTACACAAACATACCTATATACCTGTATATCTACCTTTAATGCAACATCTCTCTTACCTTGTCCATCTGCTTTCTACAGAATCTGTGCCCCATAGCAGAGAGACTTCAAGCCCTCAGAATGTATCATTTTACAATGTGACGGAGGGGAGTTCATGTCAAAAAGTGGGTGTATTTTCTTTTTAAAGCAGGGTCCACAACCTTTTTAACCCGTGAGCCACATTCAAATGTAAAAAGAGTTGGGGAGCAACACAAGCATGAAAAAGTCCCTTGAGGTGCCAAATAAGGGCTGTGATTGGCAGTTTGGTAGCCCCTATGTGGACTGGCAGCCTACAGGAAGCTCTGTTTGACACTATACTTAGTTTTTATGCAATTAAAACTTGCCAAGGATTCAAAAATAAACTCCTGCTTTGAGGCCACTGGGAGCAACATAAAAGGGGTTGGAGAGCAACATGTTGCTCACGAGCTACTGGTTGGAGATCACTCCTTTAAAGGGATACTGTCATGGAAAAACATGTTTTTTTTCAAAACGCAACAGTTAATAGTGCTGCTCCAGCAGACTTCTGCACTCAAATCTGTTTTTCAAAAAAGCAAACTGATTTTTTTATATTTCATTTTGAAATCTGATATGGGGCTAGACTAATTATTAGTTTCCCAGTTACATGACTTGTGCTCTGATAAACTTCAGTCACTCTTTACTGCTCTACTGCAAATTCAAGTGATATCACCCCATCCCCCTCCCCAACACAGGATAACAGCTGCCTGGTAGATCTAAGAACAGCACTCAATAGTAAAAATCCATGTCCCACTGCTACACATTCAGTTACATTGAGTAGGAGAAACAACAGCCTGCCAGAAAGCAGTTGCATCCTAAAGTGCTGGCTCTTTCTGGAAGCATATGACCAGGCAAAATGACTAACTACACACCAATACTACAACTAAAGAAAATAAATACACTTGCTGGTTCAGGAATGAAATTTTATATGGTAGAGCGAATTATTTGCAGTGTTAACAGTGTAATTTAGGAATAAAAACTACACCATAAATATAACTATAGAATCCCTTTAAGTAAACTCTCAATATTTACAAAAGCTGGATCCCCGTATATTATATTTAAGTATATGTGAAGCAATTCAATTTTTGTTTTTACTTTGTTACTGTGTCTTAGCTTAATTACAGTTGAAAAACAACTTGACATACTAAAAATGCTTATACGCTGCAAGCTACTGTTAATATTAGGCTAGATTGCAAACACAGAAGGGGGTCTTATATTACAATGAGAACACTGTCTTTGTTGCCCGTAGTCCACTTATAATTGACTACTTCTGATTCACCTCTCAAACACAAGAGTGTGCATTAAAAAGCAAACACTCCAAAGAATTTGCTCACAATTGCATTCTGCCGTCATATCTAAGTATTACACAAGGAACTGCCGCCAAACTTACAGACTGAAGCACTTACGACAAGAAGATTTTAAAGGGGTAGTTCAACTTTATGTTAACTTTCAGTGTGGTGTAAACAGTACTAATTTGAGACAATTTGCAACTTATTTTTTTTTATTTGTTGTGGTTTTTGAAAACTAAGATAAGTAGTAAAAATTAGCTAAAACCAAAACATGATAGTTTCACAGAGCAATCATTTGTTGGCTGCTGGGATCAGTGACTCCCATTTGAAAGTTGGAAAGAGGCAGAAAAGAAGGTAAATAATTCAAAAACTGTATCAAAATAAAACATGAAGACTGACTGAAAACAATAGGACATTCTGTAACATACTAAAGGTTAACTTTTTAAAGGTGAACCACCCCTTTAAAGTACAAAACCAAATTGTGTTTTTACTTTAATTCAAGAGCAAGCTGCAAAGAGGAATGAAACAGTGAAATGAAATATAGCAATTAATCTGCTTAAAGGGGTGATTCATCTTTAGTTCAACTTTTAGTCTGCTATATTATGGCTAAATCTAAGCAACTTTTCAATTAGCCTTTATTTTTTTTTATTATTATTTGACAGCTTTGCAAATAAATAATCTGAAAGACTACAAATGTATTGTTAATTTTATTATTCCAGTCTCGTATTCATATCAATGCAGGGTTGCTAGGGTAAATTGCAACAAAATCACAGAAACAAACTGGAGAGCTGCTGAATAAAAAGCTAAATAACTCAAAACCCACAAATAATAAAAAAGCAATTGCAAAATATCTCAGAATATCACTCTCTACACCATACTAAAAGTTGAACAACCACTTTAAAAATAAAATGGTAAAATAGAAAAACAAACAAGTAGTCACGTCTGTTTCCCAAGATACAATTTGTATGAGAGAAATACTAAAAGTGGCTACAATCAGCTAGGTGTGTATATTTGTTTTCTTCAGAATGTTTTGCAATGATCTTACTGCAACTACCGCAGGAAATAGATCTCTCATGGGTAGGACGGCACTCACCAGGGCATACCAGTAACTCCAGCCAGGGGGCACGTGGTTTATCCCTCCAGCTTCCTCTGAGCCATACTGAGAATAGAAAACATAAAATATATTCATGTTAACAAGCAGAAAACAAATGGATGCATTGATAGTGTGGTTTCTCTACCCTCTCTACCAGCTGCAGGGGGGGGGAAAGATTGACAACAAAAATTAGAGCAAGGCATTTTTACCTCAATATCTATTTGTATTTTGCTATATACACCTAATATATAGCAGAATTTTGTGATAATAAGAACAGGGTGTATTGGTCACTGTTCTAGATGTAAGAACAAAGGCAATCCCCTGTAGAAGGAGGCCTGTGGCTTTGTCTTTCAAGTCTAGAGAACAAAATCAGTAGAGGCCCCCTCCCTATTTTAGTTTCCTGAAGAATTAAATCTGTCAGGATTCTGCTGCCAAGTCGCATTGATGCTCTGTATAAAGAGGAAAAACAACAATTCCCCACAGAAAAAAACAGAATAATTAGTAACAAGCACCTGATTCAGATACTTCCCAGCGAAGAAAGTCTGGTAGCCGCTGGAGTAAAGGAGGGCAGGGAAAGTGTATGGCTCCTGAGTCTTCTGCCAAGCTTTGCTACTGCAGTTTCCCTCTATAGTGTTGTTGAGGACATGGTGATTATGTGGATATCGGCCAGTTAGGATGCTGGATCTGCTTGGGCAGCACAAGGCACTGGCAACATACTTAAAAAGAAACATTCATTTACATTTCTCCACCAAAACCTGTTATACAAAGTGTTTGCACGTATAAACCCGTTTCTAAACAAGGTGGAATAAATTGCGTAAAATGTAAATAGAAAGAGAATGGATGACCGTAACTTATTACAAAACCAGTTGGGACAGGGGCATGTTTCCAATTGTGTTTCATCAGGTCTTCTTTCAAATACATTCTATAACCCTTTGGGAACAACGGTGTTGTATTTTTCATTTCTCAATTCGCTATGAATGGAGAGTGGCAGAATTTCACTCTAGAGGACTAGAATGTGGCGATCTTTAACTTCACTCTTTGATAAACATACCCCCCTGGAGTGGATTTCAGGGCTGAAATGCATTTCTGAGCTGAAATCCTTTCCATGTGTGTGACCCTGGACTGATGTAGGGACTGTGCTCTCTGGATACTGAAACAGGGGCTGTTTCTTGGCCTGCATGGTAGCAACCTAAAAGTGGAAGAAGCTGTATTACTTGCCTTAAGTAAGCAAGCAAGACTACTCATGGCCATATATGATTTATAACCAAGGACACTAATTATTGTGGTATCTTCACCTCTGAAATCCCAGTACAGGTATAGGATCCCTTATCCAGAAACCCGATATCCAGAAAGCTCCGAATTACAGAATGGCTGTCTCCCATAGACTACATTTTATCCAAATAATCCAAATTTTTAAAAATGATTTCCTTTTTCTCTGTAATAATAAAACAGTAGCTTGTACTTGATCCCAACTTAGATAGAATTAATCCTTATTGGAAGCAAAACCAGCCTATTGGGTTTATTTAATGTTTAAATTAATTTCTAGTAGACGTAAGGTATGAAGACCCAAATTACGGAAAGATCCATTATCCGGAAAACATGAGGTCCCGAGCATTCTGGATAACAGGTCCTATACCTGTATTATTCTTTTTAGATTGTAAGCTCCTGTTTAACTGATCCCTGTTGTACAGTGAGGCAGAATATGATCTTACTTTATAAAGAAATGTCAAAAAAACACTTACAGCATTTGAAAATGTCATTCCATGATCTGCAATTAACTCCTTGGTTTTCTTCAGTGGGGTCTACGGTAAAAAAATTGCACATATTTACATACATACATATTACAAATGCACTACATTTGTCCAAAAAATAAATAAAAATAAATAAATAAACCAGCGTGTGAGTGGATGCATACCCATACCATATTCTCTGTGTGTTAAGTGCACCGACAGGCACAGTGCGACAAAAGTTGTTTTAAAAAAAGTGCCACTGCTTCTTAAATGTTTTATACCAATGTCATTCACCCACAATTTGTCCCACTGACTTCAATGGATTTAGAGCGGTGTAAAATCATGCTGAAATGTTAGCTATTTGTTTATATACAAAAAATACACACCTTTTATAAATACAGTGGCTGGCTTTTTATAATGGATTACTCTGAGGAGTGTGACATATAGTGTTAATTAATGCATGATGCCAAACAATGGGGCTTTATAAACAGGCAGCTAATTTATATTATTTTCCTATATAAAGAGGACATGTTATGCAGCATTTAACAGAATACTCAGTTTACAATCCAAGGTCCCTATCCTATTCACACAACATATACAGAAGGAATACAAGGAAGCGGCTTTTATGGTTGTGGTAAGCAGACTCTAAAAGAACATAGAAATCCCTTGCAGACAGTGCCCTGGCCACTACACCTTTATACAGTTGGGGGCCGATTCACGAAATTCGAGTGAAGGGTTCGAATAAAAAAAAATTTGAATTTCGAAGTTTTTTTGGGCTACTTCGACCATCGAATGGGCTACTTCGACCTTCGACTTCGAATCGAACGATTCGAACTAAAAATCGTTCAACTTTTCGACCATTCGATAGTCGAAGTACTGTCCCTTTAAGAAAAACTTCGACCCCCTACTTCTGCAGCTAAAAGCTACCGAAGTCAATGTTAGCCTATGGGGAAGGTCCCCATAGGCTTGCCTGTGATTTTTTGATCGAAGGATTTTCCTTCGATCGTTGGATTAAAATCCTTCGAATCGTTCGATTCGAAGGATTTAATCGTTCGATCGAACGAAAAATCCTTCGATCGATCGATCGCAGGATTTGCGCAAAATCGTTCGACTTCGATATTCGAAGTCGAATGATTTTAGTTCCCAGTCGAATATCGAGGGTTAATTAACCCTCGATATTCGACCCTTCGTGAATCGGCCCCTTGATGTTCAAATGCATAGAGAGCATTTCCATGTCCTGCAGTGACACATTCACAGATACATAAGGATCTGGGCTAAATTTAATCTTAATTTTTTATACAAATCATCTAATAACACTAAAACTGTCCAGAATGCAGAAAGAATTTCTGCTTTCTTATATTTGACTTGAATGTGCTTTTTGGTAATTAAGGCTCCCTGGCGTAACAGGCTTTTACTGCAATATAAAGTGAAACAGGTTAGGCAACAGGGAGCAATACTAGTTTTCTGTAAATAAACTACAGAGCACAGTTCCTTGTGGTTCAAGCTTAGTACTGTTACATTTGGAGAATTTCCATTGGAAAAATACCTGTAATACTGGAAGTCATTTATTCATCTAATATGTAATTAAAGGAAAACTATACCCCCCAAACAATGTAGGTCTCTATAAAAAGATATTGCATAAAACAGCTCATATGTAAAACCCTGATTCATGTAAATAAATCATTTTCATAATAATATACTTTTATAATAGTATGTGCAATTTGGTAATCATAAATAGAAAATTGCCATTTTAAAAAAATAAGGGCCGCCCCCTGGGATCGTAAGATTCATTGTGCACACAAACATACCAACAAACTATACTTCTTAGGTCACATGAGCCAATTAACAGACAGAGTTGTGTCTTTTGCTTCCACACTTCTTCCTGTTACAACAAACAAGGGAAAGTTGTGCTCACCACTATTTTTTAAAACCATTAGGCGGGGGTGCAATGAGGCTGTGACCACAAAATACATATAGTCAAATACAAGAGTCCTCTGCACTCAACCCATTATCAATATATTTAAGACAGAGACATTTTGTGCATACAGCTACTAAAAAATGCCTTACCCTTTAAACAAAACAGGGATTGTTTGTCCATATATTTCAATATATTTAAGCTGGCCAACTACGTCAAAGTCAGTTACAGTTAGAGTTGTAGTATTTCTGATCAGGTGATCGCTGAGGCAGCACAGAGAACATCACAAAATGGTGGCTCAAGGCAAGAGATGTAAAGGGCAAGATTTACCTAAATATATATTCCAGTTTGGTAAGATTCTTTAATATGTCACTTCATTTGGTATACACATCTGTTGCTTAAGTATTCATTTTGGGGGTATAGTTTTCCTTTAACCTATGAGAAGAAGTGTTCCCAGAATGAGATCATAATGAGGATATTCTACCATGGCTCTTTTTCTAGCCACAAATCCTTACCCTCTGCTACAGTGAACTTACAAAATGTACCAGACCTCCAGGGTCTAAAAGCCATTTTACCATGTAGTTTGGTTTCCAATGGGACAATTTCTGTTGTAGCTTTCATCAAAAGTGTTTGCTGGCTGGATAAACACAAGAATGCACCTCACCGTGTTTCCTGTGTATTTGGTTGCTGAGGAACTGCTTTGCAACAGTTAATAGGTGTTTTTTAATTTTATTACAATTTTATGACAATTTATATACAATACTTATAATAAGCCCTTCTAGAATCAAAAGTTCAATGGTCTCAGTGAAATTTTATGGAAAAATACAGTTTAGTAAATTGTTGAGGAGCAGAGTACTTCAGGGTACCTTAGAGCAAGTCTCTCATGTTATTATACAGCACAAATAAGTTCAGCTCAATTGTTATAACTGATAGCAGCTGCAAAATACACAATGACAACCAGTTCTGAATTAGAGTCTCTTCTAATCAAAAAGTACAGAGTCTGGTCTGAAGGGTCATATAAAATTGGCCTCATATCAGGCAAGTTTCATTCTCCCTGTCGGATAGCTGCATTTATGATCCGATCAAATCGTTTTAATTTTCCTCCCAAATCCAATAAGTCAGGTCACTGGCCATCTAAATTTTTGGGACAGACCTTAGTAAATCTGGGGGAACTGAACAGTAACAATTGAGAATGTCTGTGATACAGCTTACTGATCTGCTACTGAGAAACATGGGAGAGGAAAACAAAACAACTTCATCATAGAAGTTAAATATTAGAACAACTGTAAAATAGAATGCAACTGGAAAAAAAAATCTTTGCTTAATGATTATTTTGAAAAAAAGGGGATACAAGGTTTGTAAGGGTGTAATATACCTTTAAAATAAAGGTTTCACTTTGACTGCAGACAGAAATTAGATTAATACACGTAATATTTGCACACACTTCCATAAGCCTTATCTGCTCCATGCTGAGGGCTCTCTATCAAGTTAAAAGAATGAATTACTTGAGAGTAGGCAAGAGCATTACAGGCATTGTTCATTCAATAAGTTTGAATAAGTTTTACCAAAAGGGGTATAACTATAAACAGACCCCCACTGCAATGTGGTCCAGGAGGTGTAGGGGCTCAATAGGCCACGAACCAATAAGCAGATTCAGTATACATTTGTGAAAATTGTGTTACAGTATTCCTAAAGTTTTAAGGGGTTCTAAAATGAATTTACTGTGGGACCCAGGACCTTCTACTTGCACCATAGATTATTAGTCACCACTAATTATGTAACTGTATATGAACCATTGTAATGAAAAATCATTAAGGCTAAGGCCACACTAGGCGATAGCGCCGCGATTTGACTCGTGGCGACTTTTAAGCCGCAATCGCTGGGGAAACTTTTGCGCTGGCGTCTATGGGGAATCGCGAAAAATCGCCAGTGTAAAAACACACGCGGCGATCTTTTTTCTATTGTCGCTCGAAATCGCCCGAGGCAAATCGCGGCGCTATCGCCTAGTGTGGCTTTAGCCTTAAGGGGTTGTTCACCTTCCAGCACTTTTTTCAGTTCAGTTGGTTTCATACATTGATACGTTTAGTTGCTACATTTCTTATCTTTGTCCCTGCTGTTTCATTACAGGCAACTGTTAGAATTGATACAATTGTTGCTCATCTTCCACAGATGCAGCTGAAAATATTATACCAGTGCCCGGGGATATACCAGTGTGCACCACAGAGTGATCTTCTGTCTTTCTCCTTCTTCGCGCGGCTGTGAAAAGCCAAACTTTAACTGAAAAGACTGCTATTTCGTTCAACTGTGAATGCGTCTGCCCGGGAAATTTGAAGAAAGAAGAAGCCGGAAGAGGATCGCTCCGTGGTGCTCACTGTTATAACCCCGGGCCGTTGCAGTTTTCTGCTGATAGGAGCACCGGCCCGGGGATTCAGGTAAGTCAATTAGGGATGCACCGAATACTTCTTGAAAGATTCGGCCGAATACCAAACCAAACCCTAATGCGCATATGCAAATTAGGGGTGGGAAGAGGAAATTTTTTTCACTTTCCTGTTTTGTTACAAAAGTCACGCAATTTCCCTACCCACCTCTAATTTGCATATGCAAATTAGGATTCGGTTGGGCCTGGCAAAAGAATCTGAATCCTGCTTAAAAAGGCCGAATCCTGGATTCTGTGCATCCCTAAAGTCAATATTCACTTGGGGGTGACTACTATTTGGCACCCCAAAGTGCACCAAGCCTTTCCTTCTCTTTTAAGAGTAAGGGTGGCGATGCATGTTAAAATTACGATCTTTTGCCGATATCCGTTGTCTCGTCTGCCACTATACATGCACTGAATATAGTACTAAATTGTATTCCATTCAGTATCAGATACCCTATTGTTCTTCTTTATCAGTCTGGGCCCTCAGTTCTCTACAGTCTACAGTACACCATTCCAGCGGCTGCAGGGTCTGTCTTTAGAGCATTGAGTTCAACCAGTAAATGAATTGACAACATGTTTTTTGTTGGGTGGGGAACGGTAAGTTGTAGTGAGTGTAGCCAATACATAACCTAACATTATTACAATATTAAAAGCAAATCACAAGAAAACTGGGGAATTCTCTGGACTAGAAACCCAACTTCCCTATGAAAATGATATTTTAGCGCAGGTGAAAGCCCCTGAAATGGGGGTACAGGTATAGGAGGTTCCAATTTAAGCAGGGGTCCACCAGCAATTGGTGAGGCCTTGGAAATGTACAGAACAGGGGCCCCACAAGTGACAACTGTAATGAGCCCCAGAAGAGTTTAGTTAACATCCCAATAACTATTTGATGAATCAGTTGGTAACTAGTGCACGGCACACTGAGGTTCAATGCCAAACAACAAGTCAAAGACATGCCAATGTCAGTAATGCTGGCCACAATTGGCATGAGATTATAATATAAGTATTATATCAACTGTGCCATGTGAGAAATGAGCATTAACCAGTGGCCACATCCAAACAGACCCCTTGCCCACTGCACTTACCATGCCCCCCAGGGACACGTCCTGATCATCTGTCAGAATGAGAACAACGTTGGGCTTCCGAGATCTCCCCTCCACCCAGAGACATGAGGAACTCAGGAACCCCAGGAGGAGCAGGAAGAGCCGCGGCCCCTCGGTGCCCGAAGGAAGCATGGTGCGCACTAAACACAGGCCGTTCCTCGCTCTATCTCACCGCTCTGCGCTTCTTCCCCCAATACACACTCATAGGTCACTAAACCCCAAGAAGAGGAAGTTTGGGTTTCAGGTCAGCTGCTCGGTTACACTGCGATCACATGTTCTTTGCGAGCAGGAAGGGAGGAGGAGGAGTGAAAAGCGGAGAAGGGGCGTGGTGTAGGAGAAGGCTTTCATTTGAAATGCAGAAGCTAGCTCTCTGCTTTGTGTATAGCTCAGTGGTATTCGTCAAATCAACACATATATATACTGTTTATATATATATATACCAGCTTGTCTGTCACAGCCTTTACTGACAGGCCAAACCTGAGAAACTACCTCAGCTCTGTGTCATTTGTAGTGCTGCTCAGCTCTGAGCCTTATGCCTGCAACTCCTGGTGCTCTGTATTGCTCTCACTAGGGCTATAGCTTACAGTAGGGTCTATATTTCCTCCATGTTTTACAGTACTGGGTGTTATACTTGAAGTCTTGAACACTCACTGTCACAACCTAGTTTTTAGCCACAGGCATGAAGGGAATAGTATTTTGTAGAAGGGCCTGTTCTAATCAGCTTCTCAGTTGCTCTTCAGTTGCCCTGAAGACATGTAGGGCCCCTAGTCTACGTCCACACAGGCCCACCTTCTAGGCTACTACTGGGTCCAGGTGCGTGCAGTTCCAGGCATGCGTGCACCCAAAGTTCAGCTGCCTGTCTTATTCTCCCAGAACCAGACCAAACAGAGCAGCACAATCAAATATAAATAAAGAAAATAGTAATATTATTTGCAAAAAATCTAGGTGGGCCCCTAGGCGATAGTCTATGATAACCTGTACATTAATCCTCCCCCGATTATCAGCCTACCTAATTCCTATACCTATTTCCAGACTGCAACTGAAAATGCGATCTGGTTATCGAGGCCTCAGTGGTGTAACTAGATGTTACTGGGCCCCATAGCAATCTCAATTTTGGGCCCCAAAGCATTGGTCAATTGGCCTATTTCACCCAGATATATTGTAATTGCTAATTAATAAGGGCCTTCCTGGGCCCACAACATTCCTGGACCTGCCTGAAAGCAGTGTATGCTTCCTCTGTAGTTACAACCCTGTCAGGCCTCTTTAATTGTCAATTTTAACTTTCAAACCACTGTTTTCTTGGGGAATTTATTGAAGGCTGAGACTTCCAGAATAGAAAATGTAAATCTTTAAAAACCTTAAAAAAATGAAGTAAAGATTTTTTAAAAGATCTTTTCATTATCGTGAGACAACGATTATCACGAAACGATGGTTTAAACGTACGATTTGTCCATCAACTAAAAAGCCCATTTCAGGTGATATTGCCAGGAAAACTGAGGGTAGCTGCCTGCTTGGCCCTACAAACATAGATAATTTGCACTGGGACGATAACTTTTTTTTAACCTGGCCGATCAATTTTTACGTCTATGGGGACCTTTACTGTCTGGACTGCTCTTCTTATTCTTGGAAGTATTTATGCTCATACTTTCATCTATTAGCTTTGGGGTTTGGGTGAAGACAACTCTTGAGGCTTGTTCTCCTCTATATCAACAAAGTGTGAACTCATCTTTAGCACAATAGGAACCATCTGGCTACTCTAATGGTATATCTGCCATGACTGATGAAACTGTTTGTCAAGTCTGTGAATGCCAAGCACTGTGGGTCCTAGAGCTTTGGGCTCTCTTCTGTTACGGCAGCCAGTGAGTTGGATTTTACTGGCTTCTAGAATGAGTATTAATAAGGGAGCTCCCATTAATAAGAATACAGATATGAAGAAACATAACATACCAGAATTAGCCACACTTTTTGGGCATTTCAAGGAGCCATTTATTGTTACTAATGCGAAATCAGTTGCAGTAATGTGTATGGTGCACAAAATTTTCAAGTTTTGATTTAGTAACACAACATAATTTGTTAAATAATTAGTTATTGGTTGCGCAGGGACTGCTCCCATTTCTGTACCTAGCACTAAGCTCTGGGTAATTCATCCACACACAGCTTTTTGTTGCTCAATAATATGGCAACACCTCATGCTCCAAAAAAAAAGTATAGCGCTCACCGGGAAATCATTCCTATATTGGTTGCTGGCCTCAGGTGGAAAAAGGACCAGTGGCATACAGATGTGAGTGTGAATTTGCATGGGATGGAGGAAAGCAAGTGCATGAATGTTAGAGGCAGACATGGTAACTCACCTTAACTTTTTGAAAGATTTTCCATCTTCTTACCCAGTCACCCACTGTCTTCACATATTTGTGGCTGGGTGGAACATTTGCATTAGTCATACACCTCTGAATTGCCACTTAAATTGTTCATGAATTAACTTTTAGTAGGATGTAGAGAGTGACATTCTGAGACAATTTGCAATTGGTTTTAATTTTTTTTTATTATTTGTGTTTTTTGCGTTATTTGGTGTGTAATTCAGCAACTCTCCAATTTGCAATTTCAGCTAGGTTGCTAGGGTCCAAAATTTAATAAGAAACTACAATATGAATGGGAGAGGACCTGAATAGAAAGATGAGTAATGAAAAGTAGCAATAACAGAAGCAGACATCATTTGCCCAAAACCTATCCAGTACAAAACCACAAAGAAGTCAGTAACGTTGTATATATACAGTCCATCATTACAAAATATTTTCATAGCAGATGTGTGACAATGACAATAAAGCATGTTCAATCTCAAAGGTACAGTTTGTGTAGTATTTTAGTTTCACAGCTCCGGTAGACAAAGTTTTCATGTACCAGCTGTCAGAGACAAGATTTATGTTTTTATTGCACAGTAGGAGCTACACAACCTAGGTAATTATTTGAATAACATTACAATTACCTTGTGATTCAGTAAGAGTGCAGTTCATTGCAAAAGTAGTGAAGACAGGTAAGGCAAGATGTCCCATGTGTGGAAACGTGTATGTGTCCTGTTGTTCTTTTTTAATTCTAGGAAATTGGATTACTGAACATTGTACAACGCAATGTTTTCTTAAAGGGGTTGCTTACCTTTGAGTTTACTTTTAGTATGATCTAGAGACCGATATTCTGAGACCATTTGTGATTGCTTTTCATTTTGTATTATTTGTGGTTTCTGAGTTATTTAGGTTTTAAGTCAGCAGTTCTTTAGTTTGCAATATGGTTGCTAGGGTCCAAATTACCCTAGCAACCATGCATTGAGTTGATTAAGAGGCTGCAGTATGAATAGGAGAGGGCCTGAATAGAAAGAGGATTAGTAAAAAGTAGCCTTACAGAGCATTTGATTTTATAAATGGGGTCAGTGACTCCCATTTAAAAGCTGGAAAGAGTCATAAGAAGAAGGCAAATAATTAAAAAACTATTAAAAATAAATAATGAAGACCATATAAAACGTTGCTTAGGCTGGACTGTGTGTGCTCCACTTGTGTTGTTTTGTGCCAAATTCTCAATTCACTAAAATATCAATGTGGAGCCTGCGTAAGTCCACTGTAAGTAAAGGGGACTGCTTAAAGGAACAGTGACAACCAATGAGGCCTGTATAGCAATGCTTTGTCATTTTTGCTTTTTTTTCTATGCACTTTTTAAAACTGTACTGCACGAAATTCTTTGTGCGCACCACAATTTATTGTGTATGCCGACATTACAATTTGTGTGTGCACATGGGTGCACAGTTTACAGGTAACAGTGGTATTGAAATGTGGATTTCATAGTTAGATACTAAATATTTGTTTACCAATTATGAATATAATAAATTCAATAGAATAAAGAATATAAAAAAACTGAAGCAGAAACTATAAAAGGAGAGTAGACAGAAGGCCATGGACCCTGGTGCAAAATATGGTGTTGTGTCCTCTCCTTTTTTAAGGCCTATGATTCTTTTCCCTGTTTGCTTTCCTCCTTTTCACATGCTCTCTTATCCTCTACATTAGATCATTCTCCTGAGCTATTTCTACCTTAGCACTTTCCTCCTCTCCTATTGTGTCATTCTCTCCTGTCTACCATCCTGTTATTCTCTTTCTCTTTTGTAGTTGCCCTGTCTCCTTTATATCCAGTGCGATGCCATGGTGTGCTCTCTCCTTGTAAATGTTACTGGTTCTTCAAATTGACAAACTGCGCAGAAGTATTTTATTAATGTTATAACCAGAGATAAATTCTCATTGTCTGTTTGTTCTCAATTAATTAATACGGATGCTTAAATGCACTGGATCTCTATTAATCAAGATAGACAAAGCTATTTTGGAATCAGGAAGGATATTTTTTTCTCGGTTATGATTATAGTTCATTACTGTAATAAATGGTTTAATTGTTTGACTGTGCTCGCAGAAGAGCCCAATTGATTCCAGTGCATTTGCTCACGTTCTAAACTGAAAATTTGCCCAGTTTTGAGCAAATTCGCTGCTTGTATAGACATGAAATCCGCCAGCAATGAATACACTACATTCACAATGTTTGGATACAAATGAATATAAAATCCTCCATACGCCTCCAATTTGCCTATTACATTTGGAGGGAAAAAAATAAAAATGAATCAAAAAATATGTCACTTTCAGCTGTTGGGGGTTTTCACATGATATCAATGCCTCAATTTGGTGGAATCCAATGGAACTGAAGTTTTGATTTTATGTATCTCTAAATTGATAACAAAATAGCTTAAATGCTAGGGCCTGATAACTGGAATTAATATTAAGATGTAAACCAAAACAAAGATTACTGCTGAGCAGAGTATGAACTTCCCCTTCAACCCAGTCACATGCAGAGAGGCGTAGCTTTGTTTACAGAAAATTTGAATATCCTAGCACATGATATAGTGTGACAGAGCCCTGAGGCAAGTGCCTACCATACAGTTACATTCGCACAGACTTCTGTGGATATTTACTGTGTACATTTCGGTTCAACCCATTCTCCCCCCCCATAAACCATAAATCCAGTTTTGCGCTTCCACAACCCCCCCCGACCCCTCAATCCCTGGTGCCTCCCACAAAGGTTAGTGCGGCTTGGGCACATTGCTTGCTCACTTGCTGCTGCTGGGACACAATTGTCCCTTAGTTATTATCGGGTGTCTCTAAACCAAACAGTGCCAGTAAGTGCCATTGATATTATATGTATGTGTGAATATCTGATTGGGCTGCAAAAGGAAGGAAGCAGGATGTGCAGCACCATTACAGGAATTCCTTAAATCCCAATGTAACAGCTAGGATTTTTTATTATTATTTTAGTCAATTGATTTTTTTTCTGGGGTGTATACCTGTATTTCTGCTAAAACGTCCGCTTTGCTTGGAAGAATTTCTATAACAAATTGAACAAAAAAGAACAAAAGGGCTAATAATAATGCTAATAACACTAGCTTTAATCCTAATGGGCTTATATAATTATTTAGAAATGTTTGCATATAACTGCTACTTTGTTTCTCCCTCCTTATCCAGTGCAGGTAGACTGACAGACATACCTATGAGCTGTTACTGCTGCAGGTGGAATGAGTTCACACGTCACGTTGCTTCTTATTCACCTGTTAGACAAGTATCTGGGAAAGTTACCAGACTGGTTTGCACCACTTAGTCAGAGGGAGAAAGGGAAAGAAAATAAAGGAGCTTTATAGGGAGAGGACGGTTTTGGAAGTGTCAGCTCCCCCTGTTGCTTTGTTTAGTACGCTCCAGGAACTGCTATTGGAGTCAGAAAGTTGGGAGCTGCTTGTGGAGTGGAAAAGGAAGGAACAGGTCCGGCATGGGTGGTGTGTGTGTCACTGCTCCTTGTTTGCGGCTCACTGGATGACATGCTGGTAACATTTGCCAGCACTCTGGAATTATGTCTGCACAGTTAACTCTAAAAGAAACTATGGACGAGCAAGGCGAGGATTTATTCACAGATGTGGAGAGTGATGCATTTGTCAATGAGAGTCATGGAGGGATGGCTTTCCAGCAAAACTTCAGTGCCTGGCCTGGTGCGTTCCAAGTTGCTTGGCCACTTACCAATCATCAGGATTTGGCAAGTGAAACCCAAGACAATGGGATAAGTGGCGGAGATGATATCGAGGTCTCCCTCTGTGATTACCAGCAGCAAGGCCGCAGTCGCACATCATCCCTAGTAAATGGGTTACTTACAGAACTCTATGATACTTATCGTGGTGGGGCAGGCTATTGCTATTTTCGCCAACAGGACAGTGTGGACAGTTCGACTGAAGCATCTGGATCAGATGCCTTCCTGAGCAGGAGCAACCCTGAGTCTGGATTCCTGCAAGAGCTTAGTGAACGGCAGAGCAGCAGGTACCAGATGCAGTACCTGAGGCAGAAAGGTAAGTGTGAAAGGTCTCTATTTTCTGGTGAAAAGTGCATTATAAATGAGCTATTGAAAAAACAAAGCAATTCCTGCAGCAGATAAATTACAATTTGTGACCCTGCAGGTTACATTTCCTATTCTACAGACACAAACATTGTAATAATCCTAAAACATGTAGATATACTGTATAGTATGGCATGTGCTGCTCACTAGGTCTTACTCGTACTTGCTTGTTTTCTTGCTCTTCCAAGAAATAAGTATGGGAATACAAAACAAAGAAATTTTTTTTATATATCTTTATCATAAAGATGGTGCAGAAAAATAAATAAAAGCATTTAGAAAAGTTATTTTTAGACATGGAACATGTGTCCAAGAGGTGAACTTCCCCCTTCTTTGGGTGGTTATGCTTCCATGTCTTAATAATATTCTATATGCTAATATATGCATGAGATTATACTATATGACATATACACTTATGGGAAAATTGCAGTGCATCTGTGCACTCCAATTGCCCCTGGGTTATGCATACAGTTAAGTTGAAGGAAGTGAAGCATTTGTAAAATATAAGGACCGTATAAGACTTTAAAGCTTGGACAGAAAAAAGACACAAAGCTATAGGTGGAAGACTTTAAAGCTTTTAGACAGTAGCATTTTAAAGGGATTTGCAATGAATAATTTTTTTAAAAAAAAAAAATATTTTTGTACCTCAGTTAACAGGCATTGAATAGCAGTTCCTAACTGGTTGCTATAGCTTAATTACCCTAGCAACCAGGCAGTTTTTAGACTTGATCAATATGAGTAGACAAACTATTAAAAATAAGATTAACAATAGAATTGAAGCCATGTATATTACATGTGTGAGAAGACTAGAAATCTGAAGATTCAGAGAGTTGTTCATGCCATGCAGTAGTATCCCAGTAAATCATTGGTGAACTTGAGATTAGGGCACATCATACACATCACTTATTGCAGAAGGGGATTTGACTTGTGATTTGTCCACCAATGATTAGTACATCGAATGGGTTTAAAGTTTTACAAACAAACAGGTAACCGGAGTTTCAATATGGAGTATATGGATGTTAGTTGAGTACATGTGGCAGGATTGTTTGTGTGGGGAAGACTATATCAATTTTGAAATATAGTACAGGTATGCAACCTGTTATCCAGAATGCTCGGGACCTGGGGTTTTCCAGATAACGGATCTTTCCGTAATTTGGATCTTCATACCTTATCTCTACTAGAAAAATCACGTAAACATTAAATAAACCCAATAGGCTGGTTTTGATTAATTATATCTTAGTACAAGGTACAGTTTTTTATTACAGAGATAAAGGAAACCTTTTTTAAAAATGTGGATTAATTTATTATAACGGAGTCTATGGGAGACAGCCTTTCCGTAATTCGGAGCATTTTGGATAACAGATTTCCTGATAATGGATCACATATCTATATTAAATCTTTTTACAGCAAGATAGCAGAATAGACATAACAGCAAACTTGACATTTGTTTTTCCCTAGGTTTCCTTATGGAGGTGACAGAAGGGTATGCACAACTTTGTCTGCATACTTCTGCTGTCTGTGGGAAGTCTTGCAGTAACTGTGCATTCCCAAATATATAGAGGGACATTAGTAGCTATTTCAAGAGGATGTTATTTAAATTGAAATTTAGTTTTTTTTTTTTTTATGCCAATGTTTGTTTTTATGTGTACCATGATGATGACTGTGATTGAGTTTGACTGCTCTTAACTCTGTTCAGCTGATAATTAATAAAGGAGATAAAACATGAATCATTTTTAGCATACACAACTATAAAACAAGCAAAATATATATTACCTCTTACTCTTTCTGCAAATTTCAAATATGATCAAACCATTTAATACAAGCAGCATTTCAGATGGTGAATCCAAATTGTAATTCTGGATTGAAACATGAATCATCTTTGCATCCTCCAATATAAAACTATATGATAATCCTGTTTTTATAACCTAACTTCTGCAGAAAAGTTGCAATTCATAATTTTATTTGAGATGATTTAAATGTCCTAAAACTAGGGTTTGAGACCTGTATAGTATGGCCAAGCCAAAGTAAAATCACACATCCTCTCAATAAAAATAATTTCTCAAGCCCACAGGAAGTGTAGGGATAATGGTAACATTTGGCTTTGTAGACTTGAGTGAACAAACTTACCAGTGTTCTAAAGCTTTGTTACAGGTTCTATGAGGGCTTATATACACTTATCATACAACTTAATATTAGGTCCATAAAAGAGAGATATAAAATGTAAACTATATTTACAAGACCACATGTTCTGAGCAAGCTTTCTTATGAGACAATAGGTATGCAACAGTGTGTTTGATAAAACAAAGCCCTTTCGTGCAAGATGCTTTTTCCATTTAGCAGCAGCTAACAGTCAGACCACTGTCCACATCTTTTCTTTGCATGTGGCTGAGAGCCAGACTCACTGCTTATTGTTGCAACGTAGGTACAGAACATACGTGCTCTCACCAGGATGTCAAGGCCAAACATGAAAAGACGCATAATACAACTCCAAACACCAACCTGCCAAGCTTAGTGGAAAAATAAATGTGTTTTGTTGAAGATGTAGGGAAAAATACTTTCTGCTTCGCAAGGAATAGCGTGTGTGCTGCAAGGTTGCTGCATATGGATTTTGAGGGTGAGAAAGTATTCATTCACTGTAACCAGCTTTTGAGAGAAACAATTGTTTAATTCCCTTTCAAAGAAGGGCTGTCACATTTCCTTCACATCTACTACAAACAACATGTTCCTGTTTTATATAGGTTTACTCTAGGAATTGTTGTTTGCCAAGCTAGAAAACTGTGACTTTGGCATCTCTTTAGGGTGGTGGCACATGGGTAGATTAGTCACCCGGCGACAAATCTTCTCTACTGCAGGCGACTAATCTCCCCAAAATGCCTTCCTGCCGTCAAGAATATGAATTATTGAATTATTGAATCATGAGGCAATTTCGGGCTACTTGGCAAAACAGAAGCGATATGTATGCCATCCCGCTGGCAATTCGTATTCTTGCTGGAGGAGGGCATTTGGGAAGATTAGTGGCCTGAAGTAGAGAAGATTTGTGTCAAGGCCGCCGGGAGCGCGAAGAGGCGCGTCTGCTCCCAGCGGCGAATAATCCAAGATGGCCGCGCCCAGTCGGCCCACGTGGGCGCTGGGACGCCAGCAATGCCGACGCATGCGTAAACGCTCATGCGCATAACACACCGGCGCAAGCACGCCGGCGTAAGGACATCAATGATGTCACTTTGGCGCCAAATTTGAATATAAAAAGACTCCCAGGACGCCAGAATGGCGCCCAAGAATAGGTTCTGCTTCCCTGAACCTGGGTTTCTGTTCCAAGCCTTGATTCCTGTATCCTGTACCCTGATTTCTGCACCTGCCTTGGTTTTGACCCTTTGCCTGGACACCTGCTTCTGCCTGCCTTTGAACTCTAGCCTGTACTCTGATTATTCTCTTGCCTAACCCTTTGGATACCGTAACCTTGATCCATCAAGAAGACTTCCTCCTTGATCCAGACTATCTCCCTGGAGGGAGCTCCCTGACAATTTGTCGCTGGGCGACTAATCTCCCCGTGTGCTACCACCCTTAATTTGTAATGCCAACTCCTGACCAGGCAGTGTTAGGGTCCAAAAATCAACTCCCCGTTTTTCCCTTGTCTTACCTATGCAGAACTTATATTCTATGCATGTGCATTAACTGAATTGGATCATTATCTTAAATATGTAATTGGGCTTGAGAGGTTGCTTATAATTCTTAGCATAGTTCTACATTTTTCTAGGATTGCATGGTCTATAAACTTATGCTGGGAATATACAGTGGGCCTTTGAGAAGGGTGGGACATGTCAACCTTCCCAGTTTGCAATACCTCTCAGGCATCCTGCAAAACCAGCAGCACTTCTTATGTAAATGTATCTCGCACAAATAACATTTACATATTGAAAAAGCAGAGAAAGACACAAATTAAATAAGTAATCCTTTGAATGAAATACTTGTTCAGGCACTTGAAACACCAGATGGGAGATTAAATCCCTACCTGTACTGCTTCATTTTAATAGTCTTACATTCTTACAACATGACTCATGATTCTAAGTGCAGAAGCAAGTGCAAAGTGCAATTTTTGGTTACAAATATCCATCTGGTCTTTTTTTACCTAAAGTGTAATGTTTGCCGAAAGGAAACCAATTGGCATGTTATTCTATGCTGATACCTGTGTCAATTTGTCAGAATGTGTTAAACCAATTTGAGCTGTCCAATGCCATTCTGATCAATGGGGTAGTAGCAGTGCTCAATGCTGCTCAGCCATTTGAATCCTTAATCACTAATGCATATTGCATGCAGAGATTATGCCATTGCAGAAAATACATTGTTCAAAACAAGTTAAAACACTGTACTAGTACTGCTATTGCCCGATCTAGTCTGTGATTCTACTTATCATATCGATAAGTGCAAATGGTTTAGCCATGACCGATCTTTATGTTATGGTCATTTGTTGGCCTTACAGATATTTGTCTTTCCTTATATATACTGTCGGTATAGTGTTCCTCATGTTTATAAACTGTATAATTTAATTCCCAAGTTCTCACAAGCCATCACGTGTCTGAACTCGGGCAAAGCGCATAAATATTACTAGGGATGCACCAAATATACTATTTTAGGATTCAGCCAAATCCTTTGTGAAAGATTTGGGCAAATACCGAACCAAATCCAACCCCTAATTTGCATATGCAAATTAGGGAAATTAAGGGTAAAGCGTAAAAAAGATGTTGACTAACTTGTTTGTGTGACGAAAAGTCACATGATGTTTTGGATTCGAATTCAGTTCGGCCAGGCACTTCGATTTGGCCAAATCTGAATCCTGCTGAAAAAAGCTGAACCTTGGCCGAATCCTGAACTGAATCCTGAATTCGGTGCATCCCTAGATATTACTGTTATATCCTCTGTCTCTATCAAAGTCTTTCTGTCCCAAAAATTAGGCAGTGGTGAGGAAGCTGGGTAACACAAAGGGGTTACATACGACTTTGGTGGATCCCAGTACAAGACACTAGGTGCCACCTGCTCTCAGATATATCAGTTAAGACAACAGCTATGCTCTGAATCTTAGTGAGCCTCCAAAGTCTAGTATCATGGGTTTCTATACTGTGTTGAATCAGTTGTACAGGCTGATACAATAGATAGCTTTAAGAAGGGGTTGGATGGCTTTTTAGCAAGTGAGGGAATACAGGGTTATGGAAGACGTCTCATAGTTCAAGTTTATCCAGGGACTAGTCCGATTGCCATTTTGTAGTCAGGAAGGAATTTTTCTCTGAGGCAAATTGGAGAGGCTTCAGATGGGTTTTTTTTGCCTTCCTCTGGATCAACTGGCAGGCAGGTTAAAAAAAAAAAAAAAAAAAAAAGAGTTAAAAGGTTGAACTTGATGGACGTGTGTCTTTTTTTCAACCTAACTTACTATGTTACTATGTTTCTCTTTATATACTATATTCCTGTCTCTGACCTCCTGTTGTTGTTGTTTTTTTCTATCCTCCCTGGCAGTCTCTTTTCCCTGTGCTACTAACCACGGAGTTGGCAGAGATGGGAAGCAAGGCAGTTGTGAGATTGAAGCTTGGAAAATATGTTTTAGATGCAGTCGTGTATGACTCTTAACTTGCAGGCTGTACAACTGGATGACCTTTGTGAATGTATAGCTGAAGTGTGTATGTTTATATATGTTTATAAAGGTGATAAGTGATCACTTTATGTAGCAGCTCATGCCAGCTCATGGAAAACATTAGTCAATCAATGCTAATTCTGTAAAGCATCTTTGTGTTTTCTTGATGGTCTGTATAAGACTGTTGGTATACAATTTAGCACACATATCAACACTGTATACTTCATAATAATGGATATTTGCATTAGAATCTTCATTTTTGAAGCTTTAAGAGCCTTCATTTATTTGGTACCTGTTTCATCCATTAAGTAATTGAGCATTGAATTTGAATTCAAATTATGTGCCTGACTTGAAGCAGAGCCCCTTCTAAACAACATACTGTCAGTGACTACATTATTGCAAGGTGCTATGTTAGAAGGTCAGGAAATTATCATTTCACAATTGATAAATACTCATGTCATGTTAAATATATTTTTCTGAGAAAAATGCTGCTGTAGCCATGACATCAGAAGACATGGAGAAGGTCACCATATGTTACCTAAAACCAGTGATTTATCTTCTTGATACACATTTAGACAAACAGTGTTTGCATTATGAGTGCGTGTAAGACAACTGGAACCTGGAAAGCCTCTGATGCCTGTACTGCTGAAGAACATTTTGCAACAGTTACAGACCTTTAATTGTGTCTGGAAGCGCAATTCTTTTATTTAACTCCTTGGATATAACTAATACATGTTACATGGTAACCTACGGTAATTTTAATAGTCCTCTACAGGCTGAAGTACACTGAAGATTTGGTAGGATGGTGTCTGATTGACAGATCACATTCTACAAGTGTGCGACTTCATCCGACATTTCTATCTCTTACCATCGAATTCGACTTGTTGCAGGTGTTTTGTCGCAGTGCGTCAGATCGTGCTGGAAACGTCCGTGCAGTCCTTCCCTAAAGTAGTGATTCCCAAGCAGTCACTTTATGCCCCCATACATGGGAAGATATAAACTGCTGACAGATTAAATTGGCAGCTTACTGCCCAGTTTATGGGGCCCTCTGATGGGCTTCCCCGATTGATATCTGGCCAAAAGTTGGGCATATGTAGTACAGCCGGGCTTAAAAATCCCATCGGATTGCGGACCGCATCGGTTTGTTGATGGGGTCCTCAATTGAAACTCCCGTTTTCGCCTTGTTGTGATCCGATCACCTGTAGGTGTGCATATCGGGGAGAGATATGCTTGTTTGGCAAGCTCGACAATAGAGCGGATCTCCATATGTATAGCTGGTTTTAAAAGCAACATGGTTCTTGCCACACCCTCCAAGTGGATTCAAAGCTCCCGAAACCAATGAATTGTAGAAATCACTTTCAGCTTACCCTCCTCACCCCCAAGGAAACTTATGGAAATACACTTGGCTGGATATAAACGTTTTTTAAAGGGGAACTATCTTGAAATTAAAAATTTAATATAAGCTTCCTCTGAAAATAAGAAACTTTCTAAATACAATCCATAAAATATTCTGCATTGTTTCTAGAAATAGTCTAGTTTATATTCACTATTCCTCTCTCAGCATCTGTTTCTCTCCATTCTGTCTTCTTGCAGCAATTGGGTGTCAGGTGAATGATCCAATATATCTCAATTTCAGTATACATAGTTACATAGTTAAATTGGGTTGAAAAAAGACAAAGTCCATCAAGTTCAACCCCTCCAAATGAAAACCCAGCATCCATACATACACCCCTCTACTTTTAATTAAATTCTATATACCCATACTAACTATAGAGCTTAGTATCACAATAGCCTTTGATATTATGTCTGTCCAAAAAATCATCCAAGCCATTCTTAAAGGCATTAACTGAATCAGCCATCACAACATCACCCGGCAGTGCATTCCACAACCTCACTGTCCTGACTGTGAAGAACCCCCTACGTTGCTTCAAATGAAAGTTCTTTTCTTCTAGTCTAAACGGGTGGCCTCTGGTACGGTGATCCACTTTATGGGTAAAAAGGTCCCCTGCCATTTGTCTATAATGTCCTCTAATGTACTTGTAAAGTGTAATCATGTCCCCTCGCAAGCGCCTTTTTTCCAGAGAAAACAACCCCAACCTTGACAGTCTACCCTCATAATTTAAGTACTCCGTCCCTCTAACGTATGCTGAAACAAATATTACATTTTCATTTTGGCAATAGTTCCCCTTTAAGTAAAGTATCACAAGGTGTGATTTCCCCCACCCAAGCCCTTTCTTGTAGTGCATTCCCCATCACGTTACATACATATTGGTAGCCTGCTATTTCCCATGCTATTGTGAGGTATCATGTTCCACACACAGTTTTTGGTCAGGCCCCTACATCCTCTCTGCACTCTTCCCTGATGTCATGTTACAGTCTTCCTTTCTCAGCATAGAAACAATATCAACTCTGCACTCACCTGACTTACTCTCCCTCACTTACTTCTCATTATTCATTACAGACCCACTTACAGATCCACACAGCTTTTCTGCACTCCCCTGGTCCAGACAGCAATCAAAATGTTAGATTTAAAAACATAAAAGATCAGTGTAGCAAAATCTCTTGCATATTATTAAAGTCATGAAGTTCTGGAACAAAAATGCTTACAAAGGGCAGTTGGAGGTGGTTAAATGCTGTCAAACATGTGCAACTTTTGACATTAGCCTTGGTCTGGGGCAAATTATGGACCTTATATTATGGTTCCTGAAATGAGTATAGTAATGTATTACATTAGTGTTTTAGTTTGTAGAATTAAATACTCTTATTTTGCTATTTTCAGTTTCCAATGAGTTAAAAGCCATAAAGGAAGAACTTAATCAACGCATTGCAATTCAGTCTGCTAAACTGCTGCGCCAAGTGAAGCAAAGGGATAGACTTCAACACAAAGTGCAAAAGAATTGTGACATTGTTACTGCATGTCTACAAGCTGTATCACAAAAACGCCGTAAGTATTACCTATTCATGTATTGATAGAGAAGACAAAAGTTATGTTCTATGAATGCTTGGCTTAAATAGTAACTATCCAATGACACCTCCCACTATGGTATTTTAAAACGAGTCAAATGAAAAACATAAGCAAACTGAAGTGATCCCATATAAGCAGTTAAGTGTTTCACCCTTGTGTTAACTTTTAGTATGCTGTAGAATGGCCAATTCTAAACAACTTTTCCATTGGTCTTCATTATTTATTTATTTTATATATTTTTTTAATTATAGTAGTAGTAGTCTATTGTATTTTAATTTGTTGCCGTCTGCCTCTTTCCAACTTTCACAGCCTCATTGACCCCAGCAGAAAGGCGACAATTTTAATGTTACTTTTTATTATTTTTCAATGTAGGTCCTCTCCAGATCATATACCAGTCTCTTATTTAAACCACTCCCTGATTGCTAAAGTAAGTTTAACCCTAACAACCAGATACAATTCCAAACTGGAGAGTTGCTGGACAAAAACAACATACTGTAATAAAATAAAACAAAAACACAAATAATAAAAAAATAAAGGCCAATTGCAAATTGTCTCAGAATATTACTCTCGTACTTAAAATGAACTCATAGGTAAGCAACCCCTTTAAGCAATTGTTCAAGTGAAATGGTACCAAAATGCTGAATACAAAACCAATTTAAACGCGCCACCAAAGATGTAGGTAGTATTATTCCTCAAGCTACGGGCATATAAGTTATAGGAAGTGTGAGATCAGAAATCCAGCCACAGCATGCCTCTTTCCATCTCTAACTGCTTGTAATTAGTTGAGGCTGCAAACATCCCACTAATTCTCAGATGGTTTGTTACACTAAAAAGAAAAAGTCCACAAGTTCTCCTGAAACACTTGAAACAAGTTTTGCTCAAAGCCATGCCCTACCACTTCTTCAAAGTTTTTATTCTAGACACTTCTTCAATCTCAAAACGAACCAAAAAATAGGGTGAAGATTGATGATCAAACGTCATCACAAGGTTGCTCTTCACAAATATTACAGAAATTAAATAGTTATTGATGAAACATAATAAATGCACAGCAGCACAAATACATTTTTGCAGGTAATAAACCCTGTCTACTTCCAGTTGTAAACAGCTAAGTGAAATGTTGCTGAATTAGATTCATGGGGCACTTACACAGTTAGACTGTCGTTGGATTTCTGCCTCAGGCAGCCTATTACTTATCTGCCCATAGCTTCAGGAAATACGTGTTTTCAACAAACATTGCATGCCTGTGTATTTCAAACCAATCAACACCCATAGACAGAATCTTGTACATTCAAAAGACCCAGTACTTAAGCAAAGTAATGTGGTATAAGCCGTCTAGTGTATTGTATCATGTACAGATCTATACATTATGGAGACTAAACAACTGCTCAGTAAGAGTATGACCCAACATATGAGGACTAATTTTAGTTTGACAAACACCAGACTTTGATTTCTGCAAATTTTGCTGGCCATTTATTTAATGCTGAAAAAATATTCAGCTTTATCATTTTAAAGTTGTAGGGAGAAAAGATTCTTAGACTGACACCACTTAACATTTCCATATTTCTTCTGTTGCCATGCAGAAGATTATGTAAGGTACAGTAAAAACTCAACAGAAAGAATAAGTATTCCGTTTCTGAGTGCCTAGTGAATTAGTATTGGATTCTTATATTGTACCATGTGAAGCCAGATGAAGCCAGGCTACTGATTACACTGTAAAATAGTTTCTGTCATATTTTTAGCAGTACAATGTTTGGGACAGGACCACCCAGAGTGTAACAGGGTGGAAGGGTGTCAATTTCAAGTGGTTCAAATGGGCAGGGCTACTATCAGCAGGGTACAGGGTACTGCAGTCAGGGGTGCCAAGAATTGTAAAAGTGTGATTTGTGTCTTGTATAAAGATAAACGTACATTCTATGAGGCAAAGCTTCCTGAGGAAGTGCCCGGTGTTTGGGGCACGAAACACATTAGTTTGCTGTACACCCACCACAACTGTACCACCGTGTATTGTTTCAATAAAGCCGCAGTTTGAAAGTATCACTCTGGCCTCCCGTGGATAAGTCTGTCATCGCTGCGAGCGGGTAAAATTTCTGTGCATACAAAGTATCGGACGAAGCTACCGACATATAGCTGCTACGGACGAGGTGAGGCTCTCTGTGCGGGTGAGCTCCGCATTAATGCCTCTCTTCTATATTCTGGCTTGTAGGGGGTGCTTGACTACTTCCCTCTCTTTACCAATACAGTGCTGACTTACACAGACAGAGCTGTATTCTAGGGACGAGCAGCTGATCTCTGCACTCTGAAAATGGAACCCAGTAGCCTGCTGCAATTTACTCAATGTAGAATGCAGTGTGCAACGTGCAAAAAAACCCAAACATTTCTGATTGTAGCCTTTTCCTTGCACACAGCAAAATCAAATAAATCCCCTCTTGTAACTTTAAGTTTGTGCTATGACTCTCCATATTTTAGCACTCTAAGCATCTGGCTTCCAAAATTAACAGGAACGGTATTCAATTATAGCCTTAGGCAGGTGTTTCCATAGCAGCCACTTTACATGATGCTGCAGACTATCCAGAAAAAAAGGCCTTATGCTTCTGATTCCTTGCTAAAGTGCACTGCTGCGGTTATTTAATGGACATAAACAGGATGTAGTGATTAATGGAAGTGATAATGTACAAAATAAGATCAATCGCAACCAAGCACCTAATTTCTCCATTGTCCAGCTAATACTAAATACTTTTTACAGCCTTATTGAAAGAAGTACTCCAAAAAATAGATACTTTAGATAAGTGTTCACTATTATTTACATCAAACTGGGGCAGTTTTCCATATCACTTGCTTCAGCTTTGTGTTAATAATAATGTATCTTGGCTGGAAAGTGATAATCAATAAAAAATCACTGTCTTTACCTTGTGTAATAAAATAAAATTGGACTTACTATGTTTTTTTTTTATTATATATACAGCATATAATACCCAACCCAGTTATTTACAGTGTCCTACAGTTTGTCAACTCTTTAAGAAAGTCCTTACTTGAGGAAACAAATTCTTTTGTTTTCATGAATGAAACCAAAATACTATTTATTCAATAAATATGCACAGAAGAATAATTGACAAAAATACAATGTGCTTGCAGAATATTGTAAGCATGTCTACAGCAGGCTCAAGTAAAGTTCAACCTATCCCTATTCCTCACTGGAGAAAACCACAGCAGAAAATGTCACATTGGGAAACCATAGTTTCCAGTGTGTTGTGTGATTTAGAGTTATAGGAATTTATTTTTATGTGTGTTAGTAATGTTAATACTTGCAGTTATGCACATTATTGGTTTACAAACTCTTCAGAAGCTTCAGAATATCCTGGGGTTACTTTGTTGGGCAGTCACTGCATCAAGGCCAGAACTAGGGGTAGGCAGAAAAGGCACATACCTTGGGGTGCAGCAACAAGTGGGTGCTAGGCAGGTAGCCTGTTAAAGGGTCCTCTGCCTACCCCTAGTCCAAGTTTCAGTGCTCCCTGGTGCCCAGGTTTACTGCTCACTCCTTTATCTGCCCCCCCCCCCTGTGCATGACATCAATGTGCACATGGGAGCAAAATGGCTGGCTGGGTTGCCTAGGGCGCCCGTTGGTTTAGGTTTACGTCCCCTTTAAAGGAGAAGGAAAGGCTAAAACTAAGTAAGCTTTATCAGAATGGTCAATATAAATACACCCATAAACCCTCAAAGTAATGCTGCTCTGAGTCCTCTGCCAAAAGAATCTCTGCATTTCTTTCCTTCTATTGTGTATACATGGACTTCTGTATCAGACTTCCTGCTGTCAGCATAAACCACCAGGTCTAGGGCTTGCGCATGCTCAGTTTGCTCCTCTCTCCCTCCTCCCCTCCCTGCTGTAATCTGAGCCCAGAGCTATGAGTGAGCAGGGAGAGACTCAGGAAGGAAGTGATGTCACACAAAGCTAATATGGCTGCCGCTATCCTAAACAACTAGAGAGATCTTCTAGAGCTGTTTACTTCAGTATGGTAAAGCATTCTGCACAATAAATATAGTGTTATAGCTTGCACCATTGTGGCTAATCTATTGGCTATAAACTGCTTTGGTAGCTTTCCTTCTTTAATGATATTAGCACAGACTTACTTGATTTAGAATGTAAATATATATTTCTGCTTACTGACATTAACTTAGCTTGGTGTGTATTATACAGTTTGACCCCATGTATCCATTTCCCCAATGCCAATTTCTAACCTCGCTGATTGCTACATACAAGCTGTTTTTTCTTCTGCAAATTCGCTGCCTGTTCTGCTATATTACAGAGTTTAATCCTTAAAATACTCAGTGGGTGTCCTACATTTACCACTGATATATGTTCATAGGTTCAGACTGAACTGATTTGCATAAAGCCCTAACCTCATCCCAGATAAAAACTGGTTAGATAAATTGGAACCAGACAAATACTCAGCAATGCTCCTTGAAGGAGGTAAGGCATGACAATAATGTTCCATCTAGTAGAAAACCTTGAGACTGTTCTTGCAGCCATGGAAGGGTCAATATAATGTTATTGCCCTTGACTTGGGAATGAGATATTTGACAGACAAGTGTCTGGCTAAAATTGGTAATAGACAGGGCCATTCAATATTTGGGGTCCCCAACACACCTCATGCACCCTTTGCCACTCATTTTAGTCCTAAGAATGCATGTACAGTGTCTTAACCCCAGGAGTTCAAGTAAGATCACCGTAAAAAATGAATAATGACCATGATCACATTAACCCCAGACATGCAAGTAAGATTGGTTCAGAGATTGGATAATGATCACAGTGTTAACCACATGCCAGCAAGATCGCTGCTGAAAATGGAGTCCATGTGCACTCACTGAACATAACCCTAAGCAGTGTGAAATATCACCACCAGCTCAGGGGTGGTCTTTGCTGGTCTCTGTGCCTGTAAGTTCTGCCTTTCTCCTGTCCTGGTGGCGTTTTCTCTCTTGCCCTGTACATCTGAGAGAAGGAGATGAGAGAAAAAGGCAATAGCGAAAGAAATTTTTTTTAAATGCTTATAATGGCAGGGTCCTCTATAGAGTGTATCACAATTTGCAGCCAGATTGGCCAGTGATCTATTCATATGTACCTCTCTGAAGTCCAGAGCAGTACTTTATCTGGTGCAGTGCTGCTTTTTCCTGTGATTCAATGCCACTTTTTATGTGTCTAAAGGAATAATTTGGTCCTGCTTATTATAATTGTGTGTGTGTGTAGGCTGTTATAGCCAGTGTTTCTTTCATTCTTTCAAATGTGAAGCCATTGCTTGAAGCGCATTGTGCATGCTTGGGTTGAGCTTAGGTTTTACATCCTTTTTATTGCTAGGAAACTGTCTCTTATTGTGAATGGCCCTGAAGCCTGATACAGTTGTCCTACCTCTACCACTGCTGTGTGGATGTGGAAAAAGCGATGAGGGCAGGCTGGTGATATCATTGGTGGGAGGTGGAGCAGTTGTCACTCCTGCCTTCTTGTTTGGTTGCCTCTGCAGTGCAGATGCTCTCTCTCTCTAGCAGCCATCCTCTCACCTACTGACATGCTGAGTGTGCCTGGGCTTTGTTTGGAAACCACTGGTGAATGCCAGACTTTAAAGAGATCAGCAGAAGTGCCATTGCCTTAAGGCAGAAGATTTTGTGTTCTGTGGGTAGTAGTGCTTCCTGATGAGGCAGGAGAAACTGTCTTGTACCCTCCGACGTGGAGGTAGGTGCCTGAAAAGGCAGAGTGCAGGAGGAGTGAGCAACATCCTGAGCAATGTGCTGAAGAAGAGGAACTGCATCTCCAGGACTGCCCCACGCTTGCTCTGCACTCTGGAACCAGGTAATTCCCTATCACCTGTGCACTGCTTATCAACTGGATGCTAGGCATAGGCAGAGGCTATTGCGCCCAGTGTATCGTTTTATGCTGTGTGGAGATTAATACATATGGAATTAAAGAGGGTCTGTTTGTGGCTTGAACAGTTAAAGTATTGTCATTGCCTGGTACAAATAACAGGGAGTGGTGCTTAGTTGTGTTTTATAGCCATCTGGTGCCAAATTTGGGGCTGAGCCTTGTGAAAGCTAACAGGGGCAGCTGAATGGGAAGGCAACTGAAGAAAATGCCTTAGGCCCTTAGCTGTAGGGAGCCCTGCCTCTATAGTCCTTTAGCAAGCTTCCCTTTCTCCATTTTCTTTTATTGCCTTTTTTTCCTTTTGTTTTTTTATTTTCCCTGCACTTCTGTTCTTTATGATTCCCAGGGCAGGGGAAAGGGGAATAAGAGAACAGGTACAAGGACCAGCACACACACACTGCCCCTGACCTTATGATGGCATTTTACATGATACAGTGCCCACTCGGGGTCAGGAGCAATCACTACATTTCATTATGTTGTTTGCTGTTTTTGATTAGAGGATAGATCTGTGCATATAACTAAAAGTAAGGATATCCATGGATACTTTCTGTAATAATCTTACTGGTGTGTGGTGTTAATTATGTTCTACAGCAATTTTGCTGGCATGTCTTGGGTTAATGCATTCAGTTCAGTATCCATGAGAGCTAATCGTCGCAGCATCTGTCAGGGATTTCTGTGCACGTCTTTGTGCTGCAAATGCAAAGCTTCCTTTTTCTGCAAATCTATATCTTCAGTGTAGGATGTTGGTAACACAGCTCCTGTACATGTTCTGAGTATTGGCCAAAATGTTTGCTTCAAGCATGGGTGCACAATGTGCGGTATAAATTCTAAGCTCCATAGGTGTGCGTGCAGAATGTAGAGTATATTTAGAGCATATCCTGCAGGCACTATTGTTGTAGGGCTGTATGTGACCTATAGCAAATGCCATACGTTGGTCCCTTAAACTATGCCACACTGAAAATTAAAGGCAGATATGCCAGTAAGATCAATATAGAAAATGAATTATGAACATTGCATTAACTGCAGACATTCAAGTAAAATCACTGATTAACTGATTAAGCACAGAATTAACCCCAGACATGCCAGTGAGAGAACTGGAGAAAAATGGACAAGGATCAATCTATTAAAACCAGACAAGTTTGAGGTCCCTGATGAAATTCATAACTCCTTCCTCTAATCAAGAACAGCAGACAAGTAAAACAGACTGGCAGAATGAAAAACAGACACTTAGCAGACCAACAATTACTGTCTGCTCCTGACCCCAAGCATTGGCCCCATATCATGTGAAACATTACCACCTGGACTGGGCAGTCTGTACAATCTGTGCTGGCTGGTCTCTGGTCTCTCTTCTGGTGTCTGTAAGTTTTGCCACTTTCCTCTTCTGATGGCTTTCTCACTCTGGACATCTGAATAAAATCATGAAGATCAGATGAGATGGAAAATGTGCAGCCAGCCTGGCTAACAGTTTGCCCATATGTGCATATCTCATGTCAAGTACAGTACTCTTATCTGGTACAATGCTACTATTCATTGCCACATTTTATGGACTTTTTAAGGGATGGTTTGGTTCTACCTGTATTCACTGCACACAGGACAATGTCAAGCTTTGTATAAGGAGCTGCCTTATCCACCTGTTGTGGTTCTGCCCTCATATAATAACAAAAGGGAAAAAAATCACTGCACTGCCCTTAAATCCATATGCCTCTTCCTCCCCTCCACAGTGCCCCACCCCCGATTATGATTATACAACTTAGGGGCCCCTAACAGCGATTTCCAAAAGCTAACAAACCCCCAGAACAAACCCTACCAGGCTCCCGTCCAACAGGGAGCATAGGGCAGGCAGAGTATGGCACACACAGGGAGCATAGGGCAGGCACAGTATGGCACACACAGGGATAATAGGGTATGGCATACACAGGCAATATAGGACAGGCAGAGTAGGACACACACAAGGAGTGTAGGGTTGGCAGAGTATGGCACACAAAGGGCAGGCAGAGTATGGCACACACAGGGAGCGTAGGGTTGGCAGAGTATGGCACACACAGGGCAGGCAGAGTATGGCACCAATCTCTCTGAATCTGTGTGCCCTGCCCCTAAAGGTGTGAGCAGTACAGGGTTTTAGGGGTATGGACAATAGAGGTATCACAGGTGTAAACAATGCAGGGGGTATTATAGGTGTGAACAATGCAGGATCTTACTGTCTGAATTTGAGGTGTAAACAATACTGGTGCCAGTTAATCTCACTACTGATACCTTTTTTAAGATTGCACAAGGTAAGCAATCACATAATATAAAATATTTTATAGCCAGTGTTTCTTCCACACATGAAGCCTTTGTGCTTGCTTGGGTTGAGCATAGGTTTTACATGCGTTTCATTGCTTGAAAACTGGTTTGTAGTGAATGGAGCCTGACACGGTTGTTGGCCCAACCTCTCCCCCCTGCTGTGTGGATGTAGGAAGAGTGATGAGTGCAGGCTGGTGATATCATTGGTTGGAGGCGGAGCAGTTGTCGCTCCTGCAATCTTGTTTGGTTACCTCTGCAGTGCAGATGCTCTCTAGTAGCCATCCTTACACTCACTGACTCTGTCACAACCAGCTTAATTTCCAGTGATTTTTGCAGTGGGCAATTGAGTGTGCCTGGGCTTCAATTGGAAATCGCACTACAGGTTGATTCCATATGTTAAAGGGATCAGCATTAGCACTGTTGCCTTAAAGAAGTAGAAAACTCTAAGTTGTGTGAGTAGTTCTCCCTGATGAGGCAGGAGAAACTGGCTTGCACCCTTCAACGTGGGAGTACGTGCCTGAAAAAGCAGAGTACAGGAGGCGTCCTAAACAATGTGCTAAAGAAGAGAAACTGCATCTCCAGGACAGCCCCCCGCTTGCTCTGCACTCTTGAACCAGGTGAAACCCTATTGCCTGTGCTGCTCATCCATCAGGTTTGGTATACACATGTTGTCCATCATATTGTGTAGATGCAGTTATCTGTTGATATAGATAACATTGGAGATGTTCTGTTTGTACTATCATTCCATGGCACAGATGTTAGCATTAATAGCCATCTGGCACTAGCTAGCAGGGTCAGCTCGAGGGGCACATGGCACAGGAACAAAATCAGGGTCTGGAACAGTCCGTGTCTGCTGGTCTCCAAGGTGTCTGCTATATTCTATTATGCCTCATTGTTTTGCGTTTCTGCTGTTCTTAATTAGTGGAAGAGTGGATTTAACGAAATCTTACTGGTCCTGTAAAGGGTTAATTGCTCGTCTATATTATGCATTGATCTTACATTGACCTTACAGGCATGTCGTTGATGCTGTGTTCATTATTGTTATTTTCAGCAGTGATCTTACAGACATTGGTTCATTTTCTGTGATATCATAGGTAATACTAATAGGTAGGAACTACTAATGCCAGCCAAGAGTGTATGCAGTTCTTGTTCTGTAACAGCTGTTGCGGGGCACCTGCTCACACTGGCAAACATGTTTTCTTTACATTTTTCAGTGGGACATAGAAGAAGGTGTCACTTCAGTTGTATCTGAATAAGGTACAGGCAATTGTTGTTGTTATGTAAAACTTGAGGGGGGTGAGTTTTGCCTTTAACTGCTGATGGCTTTCTGTCAGAGAGAGAAAGATAATGAATAAAAGGATGTTTGCTAAATGTTTGAGGTGACGGGGCCCTCTAAAGCTTGGTGCCTAAAGCTATCCATAGACGCAAAGATCTGATCGTATGAATCTTCCATTGTCGATTTTCTGACCGTGTGTGGAGAGTCTCGACATTTTTCGTCTGGCGGAGATCGGTCGTTTGGTAGATCGGACAGGTTAAAAGATTTCTTTCGGCTGCTGTTCAATTGATTTTCAGTGGGAGACACCAGCTTTTGTCGGACATAACTTTTGTATGATTGCTGTCAGGGGCAGAACATCGACTGATCCGTTCTTTTACTACTTTATTTGATCGGAATGGTTAGTGGCAGGCCGGGAGATGGGGAAGTCCGAACGTTCGATTATTCGTATGATCGGATCTTTGCGTCTATGGCCAGCTTAAAGGGGTTGTTCACCTTCAATGTACAAATCTTATGAAACCACTAACAATGCTCTCAATGTGTTAGAAAAACCATTTTCCATAACAAAAAGTAAAAATGCCATTGTAAAAGCTAATTTTTATACCTATTAACTCAGTCCTTCTCCTGTCTCTCTGACCAGTTTTCTGAAGTGATGGGAGTGGCCTATTTTGAACCTGACACACCAAGAACTTCCTATATGATGACATCATCATGCCCAGGCTTTGCCCTTACTTGTTTCCTATTGGATGTTGATACTGCCCTCCTCCTAGTCATTTATTGGGTGCTTGTGAACTGTAACCAGTCACATAATTTGAATGATCATTGGTTGATTACTCAATTGTAATGGCAGAGGTTAACAGACGCAGCATATAAACAAACCTGCCTTGCAACAAACAATCACACAGCCATGCAGACAAACACTGCAGAAAAGGAAGGAGCAACATTGTTTGGCAACCTTTGGCATTAAGCATAATGTCAGTTATTTACAAAATTGCAACAAAACCAGCACTGACTTGCTTAGAAACGAATGTAACTTACTCACCCTTTTAAAACCAAACACATATGAAATCCACAGCCTGCATGGCTAATTATGAACTCATTAAGATGCTGCAGACTGAACTGATTTCTGTGCAGCCATGTATCATGCATCTAAATGAATTAGCCATGCAGGCTGTGGATTTCATATTTGTTTGGTTTTAAAAGGGTGAGGTGGCAACCCTAAGTGACAGGCAGAGCAGTGATGAGGGTTTTTTGAACATTTTGTGCGCTCTCCCGGGGGGGGGGGGGGGTAATTTACCTAGGAAAATGATACCTTTTTTAAGTGTTTAAGTGTTCCACTTCTGGAACAAGATTTTTTGGCTCTAAATACCAAAAAATTAAAAAGTTATATTTTTCATGATATAGGGATCTATACCAGAAAAATATTTTACCTTTTTTATGAGGTAAATATACTAGGGATGCACCGAATCCAGGATTCGGTTCGGGATTCGGCCAGGATTCGGCCTTTTTCAGCAGGATTCGGATTCGGCCGAATCCTTCTGCCTGGCCGAACCGAATCTGAATCCTAATTTGCATATGCAAATTAGGGGCGGGGAGGGAAATTGCGTGACTTTTTTCCCCTTCCCACTCCTAAATTACATATGCAAATTAGGGTTCGGATTCGGTTCGGTATTCGGCCGAATCTTATGTGAAGGATTTGGGGGTTCGTGCGAATCCAAAATAGTGGATTCGGTGCATCCCTAAAAAATACAAAATAATACATGGACCCCCCCCTAAAAAATAATATATTTCTGGAAAGTACAAGTGTCATCTCCCATAGTAGCCATTATAATCCAATAATCCAAATTTTTAAAAATGATTTCTTTTTTCTGTGTAATAATAATAATAATAATTGCTTGTACTTGATCCCAACTAAGATATAATTAATCCTTATTGGAAGCAAAACCAGCCTATTGGGTTTATTTAATGTTTACATGATTTTCTAGTAGACTTAAGGTATGAAGATCCAAATTATGGAAAGATCCATTATCCAGAAAACTCCAGGTCCCAAGCACCTTGATCCCCCCCACAGTTGAAGTCTCTGCAGCACAAGCCCACACACCCCTCCCTCTCACAAACTTGTAACAGTTTCTCTTCAGTACCTGAATGCTGCTCAAATTCCCCAGCACAGCCCAGCACAGGAAGCAGTGGCAGATTGGCAGCAGACATAGCCAATAGGAGTTAAGTTAGCTGCCAGTACAATGTGTGATGTCATATAAGGAAGAGGAAGTGAACACTGTAGTGTTTTTGGGGGTCAGTGACCCCCTCCCAGCACAGGGTCTGTGTGGAACTGAAGGATTAGTACAGGGACACTTCTGAGGTGAATATCTCTTGAACTGTACTTTTTCTGTTAACTATTTCTATTTAAAAGTTTGTTCTATTCATGTGAACTGTTAGATTTGTCAATTTGTTACAAAGGTGAACAACCCCTTTAAGGGTTCTGGCCCTGTACCATTGATGTCTAACCGTAGTTCTGTCAGGCTGTAAGAGCAAGGTTTCAGCACTGGACAGCACCTCTCACCTGCTCAAACTACTAGTCTTGCTTCTTTCTTGCCTATTTTGTTAAGATGCAAGCATTAAAGGTTGTCAGAACCACTGGCAGATGCAGTTCAACAACAGCAGACCAAAAAAATACATGTTTGCTGTAGGGAACAAGGTGTGTTCCCTACAGATAAAATATATAAATATATGACATTCCTGTTTTAAAAATGATTTAAAAAAAAAAAAATAATAAAGCTGCATCCTCCATTTTGCTAATTTACATCTTCCAGCACAATTTACATCTCAACAGCGATGTGTTGGCTGCTGGGATTTGTAGATCACTAATGACTTCTGAGCCACAATTTGCAAAAGCTGTCTTGTAATTTTCATATTCCATTGTTCCTGGTTTTCCTTTAATGTAATTTCATTCCTTTTTTAACTGCTATTCTGTCTTAGTTTGTCAACTCTTCACGTTTAATAAAATGTTTTATTAAAAACTTCCTTTCTTCCCACAGGAGTGGACACCAAACTGAAGTTTACTCTTGAACCGTCTCTGGGTCAGAATGGATTTCAGCAGGTACAGATTTTCTCTTCAAAAACCTGTGGAAATCATTTGAATTTTGCCAATTGCGTAAATCAATATATGGCTGTGTTTGATTGATGGACTGTGGAATGGATTGCTCTCTCTGGGTTTCAGTTTCCTTCATTTAAATCTTTATGAAAAAATGCTAGAATCTATGAAAGCATAGAATTGATTTATTTAAATTTATGGAAGCCTGTGGGTAAGGGAAAAAAGATATTGTATATTCACACATTTGTGAGTCGTATTAAATTATACTTTTTGTCTTTGCTATGAAAGTTATTCTGCTGTTATTCGTAGTATCCATGGCATTAAGGGGGTTATTTATTAAACGTTGAGTTTGTGAGGTTTTTTTTTCTACCTCAAATAAACTCGAATTTACGTAAATGTTTGCTTATTTATGAAAAAACCTGAATGTTAAAAACTTGATTGAATGCAGTCAGGGAAACCACTCAAATTCTTTGAATTTATCAAGTTCATAGGCCAAAAAAACCTCAAATACCTACAATTTATCGCGTTTTCCAGCACAAACCACCTAAAAACACCTGAAAATCATGAAGGCAAAAAGACATCTTCAAATGGTTAAAGGGACCTCTGCCATTGACTTCTACATGTCCTCAACAGGTTTTAGCTGAAGTATTTTCAGCTTCCTGGCATAATATATCTCAAAAAATTTTTGTTTTTTCCCCTAATATCTTGAATTTTTCAAGAAAACACAACTCAACTTTTGATAAATAACCCCCTAAATGTGCAACTCGCACATCACCCTATCTAGAATTCAGGCTAGCACCCACACACTTTTTAAGCTTCCCCTAGCAGGGCTAGAATAATCCTCCAGGAAACACTCGCCTAAATGTTTGCTTTTGATTGTCTGTGCTATGATGGTGGAGAGAACATTGTGTATCTTTCTTCCCCTGGCTTTCAAAAGTAATTTGATTACCAGTATGTTAAGCTTTCTGTGTATATAACCATAGTCCTCCTTTTGTGAACAGCTGGAGTAGAAAATGCTGTTTGCTCGGGAAGCCTTGCATCCATCATCAGAAACAAAAAATTAGTGTTTTCCTTTATTACACAAATAGTGAAAATACAAAAAAAACCCTATAGAACTGCCAAAACACTACAGATCAGAACTTCATTTTGAAAGGTGTGTGTGTTTTTGTAATTGACTTTATAAGTGATAATTGACTTGGCCTTCTCTAGTGGTTTTATAATGGTGGGTTGATAGATTCCGCTTCAATGGGCTTAATTCCTGTTCTCATCCTACGATAAGAACTACATTGCAATAACAGCATTTGAAGCATTTTTGGGTATAGATGAGATAAGAGGAGTAAGACTATAAGTATTGCTATTCACTATCCTGTGAATCATTACGCAGGTAAAACCAACAATAACTCTGAGAAGCTGCTTTTGAAGAATGAATTAGATTTTTTTATGATATAAAGACATCCAAGGCGGTTTCCAAAGAAATCATCTAAAGTGAAAGTGCATTTGTTATTTTTTTCTGTATGTTTCAGGGTTGATGAGAAGTAGGTAGTTAATGCATGTGCAGAGTTGGGGATAAACTTGTAAAAACCCAATATAAGAACCATTGGAGGTTAATAGTTCATAGTAAGCAAATGAAGAACCAAATCGTGTCAAGACTGCCAGTAATTTGTTGTACCATAGCACCATAGCAATCCCAAATGCCCATGTGTCATCCATATCCTTATGCTTTCAAGGCTTCTCTTAAAAAAACATTTGCAACTGTCCATCACAGTCTATTGGCTGTGTAATGCATGGTTTTTCTTTAGGGGCAGTAAGCCTAATCTCAATTCAGTTTTTACCACTGAAGTTACACTTCAGATAAACATATTGGCTATTTTATCCTTTCACGTCTGTGGCAGTGTACACATCAAGCTTACCTATACTTGTGCTGAATGCTTTAGCTGGTTGTTCTAGCTAGCACTGTACACTTCATAGTTTCATGGCTTATACCAGTTTTTCTGCTTACAGTGGTATGATGCTCTCAAAGCTGTGGCCAGATTGCCAACTGGGATACCAAAGGAATGGAGGAAGAGAGTAAGTGTTTTTAATGGATATTTTGATTTCAGAGCATCTGTGTGAAGCAACTATTAGCATTCAGTTAATTTCCTGGGTTAAATAATATATATGGGATCCGTTATCCAGAAAGCTCCGAATTACGGAAACACCGTCTCACATAGACTCCATTTTACCAAAATAATCCAAATTTTAAAAAAAAGATTTCCCTTTTCTTGCTAATAATAAAACAGTAGCTTCTACTTGATCCCAGCTAAGATATAATTAATCCTTATTGGAAGCAAACCCAGCCTATTGGGTTTATTTAATGGTTATATGATTTTCTAGTAGACTTAAGGTATGAAGATCCAAATTATAAAAAGATCCATATCTGGAATACCCCAGGTCCCGAGCATTCTGGTTAACAGATTCCATACATATATATGGGAATAATGGTAAGGCCACCTGTAATAATAGGACAGTAGCTTGTACTTGATCCTTATTGGAGCCAAAACAATCCTATTGGGTTAATTTTATATATATATATATATATATATATATATATATATATATATATATATATATATATATATATATATATATATATATATATATATATATATATATATATATATATATATATATATATATAAAATTTACTTCACAGAAAATTCCTCCCTCAGCAGTTCAGATTGTGTGTTTATGGTATATATGTAGGCTCTTTCAAATATGTTGCAGATGATTACTCCTGTAAGGCTCATCAGTGGTGTAACATTGGCTGAATCTGTTTTCCGCAATTAGATAGATAATACATTAGCCATATTATGCAGAACACAGCCATCTGTGCTAGTGAGTGTGTGTCTGCATGTTGCACAGTAACTAGAGCAAAGGCTAATTGAATGGGATGAGAAACTAAATTAAGCCCATATGCCTTCTGTAGTAACTAGCACCGTTAAAGGACCAGTAACACCAATTAATACAAGCATTTTATTAAAAATATAATGTACTGTTGTCCTGCATTGGTAAAAATTATGTGTTTACTTTAGAAAGACTACTATAATTTATACAAATGAGCTGCTGTGTGTCTATGGGGGTAGCCATTTAACCTAAAAAAGGAGAAAAGGCACAGGTTACTTAGCAGATAACAGATAAACTCTGTAATAAAATACAATGGTATTTGACACAATGCATCTATTATCTGCTGTGTAATCTGATCCTTGAATGGCTGCCCCATGGCTACACAGCACCATGTTTATAGAAACTACAGTAGAGTTTCTGAAGCAAACACACCATATGTACTAGTGCAGGGCAACAGTACATTATATTTTATTTACTTTAAAAAACATTCACTTTTTGGTTTTACTGTTCCTTTTAAAGGGCCACTGTTCTCTCCAATTATGCTGCTTACTACTTTGTACAGCAGAATGCTCAAATGCGGTTGTGGTATTTCTGTCCTTAAGCTGGCCATAGATGTAATGATCTTTAAAAGATCTTTTCGTTATCGTGAGACCACGATTATCTCGAAACGATCGTTTAAATGTACGATTTGACCATCAACTAAAAAAGACCATTTCAGGCAATATTGGCAGGGAAACTAAGGGTAGCTGCCTGCTTGGCCCTGCAGACATAGATAGATTGTACTGGGACCAATAAAAGATTTTTAAACCTGGCCGATCAATTTTCTGACAGATGTTGGACGAAAAATCGTAAGATGTACGATCGTTCGATTCCCACTAACTTCCCGATAATTTGACGGATTGGTTGGATTTCGCTAAAATCAGTCGTTCACCAAAGAAATATCTTTGCGTCTATGGGGGACCTTTACTTTGGAGACACAGTGATATCTAACCATACTTTGGACTGATATGCCATTCCATGTCTCCATTCTGGCTACTTAAGTTACTTAAGGGTAATTAAGGAATTGTTACACAGTAGGGGGGCTGCTGCAATTAATAAGGAAGGTAGGGGCCAGCCTCAGAGAGTGAAAAATCGCACACATCTCAGAAATTTTAAATAAAATAAACAAAGTACTGTGCAAACATTTTAGAGATTGCAAATAAAAAAAAATGGGAATGCTTTCAAAAATAATACCATGAATTGTTCTTATTAATTAAGAAATACCTAGTGTAGTAACTAGAAAAAAACATTAATTATTATTTTGTGGGACCACCCTTTGCTTTTAACACAGCAGCAATTCTTTTAGGTATATTTGCATGTGCTTTCTGGGGGTACTTGCATGGTAAGCTTGTTCCAAGCATCCTAGAGAACTTGCCACAGTTCCATTGCAGACTTTGGCTGTCTTAAAGGAGAACCAAATCCTTGCTAATAAAAACCCCTACCCCCCCTATCCTACATAGACCCCCTCCCTGCTCCTCCCCAGTGTAGGTGGTACCGTTGGTAAATGCCCCTACCTCTTTACTTACACCTCGTGCAGATTCAGGGCATCGGAGTTCACAGGCGCCATCTTCTTCTCTTCAGTAATCTTAATGTCTTCATCCGGTGCTTCGGCAATCTCCGTGACTTTCGGCGCATGAGCAGTTGCACAGTGCTATATATATAAAAATGTGGAAATGTACAAAATGTGATTCTTATGTTCTCTCACATTATAACAATTTTCAGGTATGGCTCACTCTGGCAGATCACTATTTACACAGCATTTCAATTGATTGGGATAAAACAATGCGCTTCACATTTAATGACCGGAGCAATCCAGATGATGACTCAATGGGAATACAAATTGTAAAGGTAAAGTATTAGCTCTAGTATTGTTGGTGCAGAAATGCAACATATTAGCTAGCCATGCCCAAGGGACTGTCCATTATAACACCCATTAGATCTGTAATGCTTTAGGGTAAGGCCACACTGGGAGTTTCGGGGAGATTTGGTTGCCTGGCGACTAATCGCCTTGTCTTTGCGGCGACCAATCTCCCTGAAGGCCTTCCCTCACTCTGCGCTGGCTAAAATGAAAAATCGCCGGCGCTAATCACACACGGCCAGTTATTTTCCGAAGTCGCCCGAAGTTTATACTCAGATTTATGTCTTGTGATATAACATTGCAATTTGGATTTCTTTGCAGGATCTTCATAGAACAGGCTGTAGCTCTTATTGTGGACAAGAGGCAGAACAGGATCGAGTGGTGCTGAAACGAGTTTTACTTGCCTATGCCAGGTGGAACAAAACCATTGGATACTGCCAAGGATTCAATATACTGGCAGCACTTATACTCGAGGTTATGGAAGGGAATGAAGGAGATGCTTTAAAGGTATGTAATATTATTGCTATGCAGTTGATAAAATTATGATAATATAAACTGTCTGCAAATACACCATGAAGGAGACACAACTGGTCTTAGCAAAGGGCTATTTGTATGCTAAGTAGAATTATATTTATGGTACAGTACCTTTACAGACTTTGATGCAAGAAATTTGACCTGTTACTGCTGCTTTGCTAATGTTGTATATACTCAGCAAATTATATAATTAAGTTATAATTAGTCCATAAAGGAACCAGATATTATTAACAGATGGTTAGAGAATGTTTAAATGTGTAGTGTTACCCATGTGCCCCAAAAAGCATAGAATTTTTTGGGGCATGATCTGAGTCAACTTTTGTCAGGAAAGCTTCTATTAGTTATTTTGTCACATAATTTTTGGCTATTTTTATTTTAAAAGAATTGATTTTTTTAGCATATTAAACAGTTATAGATAGCAGTTTCTGAAGTGAGCCTTTATTTGTGGAATCTCTATGACAGCCAAGATACAAAGGCTGGTTGTATATTTGGGAGTGCTATGGGTTTATCTGCATATTTTAACAATTCACACCAAAGCCTCTGGTCATAAGCCATTCCTAAAACACATTATAGGAAGTTCCCATGTAATATCCACATTAAGGACTTAAGTTAAAGACATTGGGATGTAATGCAAAAAATATGGGGAAAGATAAGCCCTGTTTAAGAATTTTATCTTTCTCCGACTAGATTTGTCTTGCTCTGGGCAAGGCTAAGTGCATCTTACACACTTCATTCATTATGCCACCTTGGCTTGGCTTTTTCCAGAGCACTTTAGTCCACTTATATTAGTACAGGTATGGGATCCGTAATCTTGAAACCTGATATCCAGAAAGATCCGAATTACAGAAAGGTAGTCTCCCATAGACTGCTTTTCCAAATTTTTTTTTTTCTGCAATAATAAAACAGTACCTTGTACTTTATTCAAACTAAGATAAAATGAATCCTTATTGGAAGCAAACCCAGCCTATTGGGTTTATATAATGTTTACATGATCTTCTAGTAGACTAAAGCTGGCCATAGACGCAAAGATCTGATCGTATGAATCGAGGATTCGTACGATTTTCGAACCGTGTGTGGAGACTCCCGACATTTTTCGTCCGGCGGAGATCGGTCGTTTGGTCGATCGGACAGGTTAGAAAATTTCTGTCGGCTGCCGATAATATCCCTGCGTGTATTGCCGATCGTACGATTTTCAGTGGGAGACTGTCACTAGCTTTGGTTGGACATAGATATCGTACGATTGCTGTCAGGGGCAGAACATTGCTGATCTGTTCTTTAACTAATCTGACTGGTAAGACTTTGATCTGAATGGTTAGTGGCGGGTCGGGAGATGGGAAAGTCCGATCGTACAATGATTCGTATGATCGGATCTTTGCATCTATGGCCACCTTAAGGGTGGTGGCACCTGCTCAGATTCTGGGAGATTAGTCACCCAGCAACAAATCTCCTCTTCTTCGGGCAATTAACCTTGCTGGGCAGGTACCTCTTAAACTGTTTTCCGCCTACCCCAGTCCGATCACATCTCTCTTTGGTTTCCCACTCCTCTCCGCTGCTCTCTCCCCCCTCTGCCCCCTTCCCCTCTGTTGCCCTGCCCCTTTCCCGTCCCCTCCATTGCTCTCCTTCCTTGCGTCCCCTCCGCCGTGCTCACTACCCAACCTGCGCATGCAGGGTGGGGGGGAGGCCAGCGGGGTTGCCTAGGACGCCCAGCAGGCTTGGCCCGGTCCTGACTATGCATAATATATAGGTGGGACCACAAGACAACAATGTAAAATGAGGGAAAACTTAAAATCAGGGGATAAAGGGAGTAAAATGGGGGTTCTACTGTAAATATATAATTCTCAGACAAGCAGCTTGTATGTTCCCATGAACAATAAATGTAGATCTATTTGCTTTACTGACAAAGATCATTTCTTCTCCTTTCACTCTCGTGAACTGTTTACCACCCTTACCTGAGAGGCAGTATAATGAGTCACTGCAGTGCTAAACCATATTAATCTTGCTGTTCAGCATTTTTCATGCAGTGGGTAGATTATCTGCTTCATCATAATATCATCATGCCAAAGAAGCCTGCATTGTTTTTCTCATATAGCATATGGTTTTCTCCAGCATATCCTTTTCTGTTTTTCATAATATCTGTGAACTGGACAGTCCGTACTGTCTTAATATCCATTAGAGCAATCATATTTGCCATGTGTGCACATCTTTGATTAGGGTCAAGCATTTTAAATCTGCTTCATGCACAAGCACTCACTATGAGCATGCTAGGGGGAATGCATAGAAAGCATGCACAAAGTGTGAGAAAGGGATTCAAATATGACTATGCTTTCATGAACTAAAATGTTAGGCTGTCTGTAACCTTTGTCCTGCTTAAATTGTTTGCTTAGTCCACATTAACAGACGGCACTTACTTAATGCAGCCTGCCAAATGGTTACGTCACTGACTAATATTAGTTTGTGTTTCATTTGTTACTGAGTAACTTGTCCCTCTAGATTTTATGCTTCCCAGGTGGGGATTTTATTACCGTTTCATTAGTATTTGTAGGAAATAATTTCCGTTTTACTTCAGATTTATTTACCAAGTATGTTTGACACATACTGAATAAGTATGTGGTTAGAAGTAGTTTAAATATAATGTATGAATGACAAAACACATTCTTTTTCAATATGATAACTTAGGTTGACAGATATTTGCTTCCTAACCTAGAGCTTGTTGTTTCAGGTAATGATTTATCTCATAGACAAAGTGCTACCAGACAGCTATTTTGCCAATAATTTGCGAGCATTATCTGTGGATATGGCTGTGTTTCGGGATCTCTTGAGAATGAAACTGGCTGAACTGTCCCAGCACCTGGATGTCCTTCAGAGAACTGCAAACAAAGAAAGCGGAGGTATGTTTATCATACTTTACCACTGGTTGTCATTGTGTGAGGGACATCTGCTATGGACAAGGGTTCATCTGAACTTGGTTTTCTAAAAGGTACAGCAACCATTGCACAGTACTTGAGCTCTGCAGATAATTGATGGTGCTTGCACTGGGTACCATAAAAAATGAGCCCAAATTTCCTCTGATTTCCAGATACATTATTGGAGTAGCAATACGTTTACTTTGATCATACGATACAAAGTCATATATTTACAGTTTATAGGTTCATTATAAAGTGTTGCATGTGTGTAGTAATTTGTGCTACGCATTTTATTGACCTTGAACTAGAAAACTCTGGTGTGTGTGTATGTGTGTGTATGTGTGTGTGTATATATATATATATATATATATATATATATATATATATATATATATATATATATATATATATATATATATAAATTCTTGGTTATTTCAAGTTTTTGCCATATTTGCAAACTGATATTGGAGCCGGATTCATTACTGCCATTCCACGTGCCAGTGTATATTTATTTATATGTAGTAGGATTGTGCTAAAAGCTACTGTACTGAGATAACTGCAGCTCATTTTTCCTCAGTGATTTATATGCTTGCCTTATAAAGTTGTATATGGGTCTTTTTATGCATAAATAAAACTCATTTGTTGAATTTTTTGTTTTTCAGGAGGTTATGAGCCCCCTCTTACAAATGTCTTTACTATGCAGTGGTTTTTGACACTGTTTGCAACGTGCCTTCCTAACCACACTGTTCTGAAAATTTGGGATTCTGTGTTCTTTGAAGGTTCTGAGATCCTTTTGCGAGTATCGCTTGCTATCTGGGCCAAATTAGGAGAGTAAGTGCAGAAAAATATTTCTCCGAAAGTCTTTTTTTCGCCTTGTTTTACATCTCTGATATCTGAAAAGCATATCACTTTGCTTTTCATAACACATGGCACCAAATATATAATCTAATTACATGTATTAGTTGTTAATAGCTCACTGTTCCCAATATTATATAATGAATTCATGGTTGAAGATATATGGACCATTATTTTAAAATATAAACATTTAAAATTAACTCTTTGTAGCAGACTTGGCACTTTCCATGTTTTAATTCTTTCAGGCAGATTGAATGCTGTCAGAATTCAGATGATTTCTACAGTACCATGGGAAGACTGACTCAGGAGATGCTTGAAGACAGTCTCATAGACAGCAATGAACTAATGCAGGTAAGTACATTCTTCGAATTTGCTACAGTTGTGCTGATATACAGGTATGGGTTTCAATATCCAGAAACCCATTATCCAGGATGTTTCGAATTATGGGATGGCCTTCCTCCATAGACTTCATTTTATCCAAATAATCCAAATTTTAAAAATAATTTCCTTTTCCTCTGTAGTAATAAAACAGTAAATTGTACTTGATCCAAACAAAAATATAATGAATCCTTATTGGAAGCAAATCCTGCCTATTAAGTCTTTTTTTAGTTTTATCCTCAATTCTCAGAATAAATATAGCAGAATGTATAAAAATAACCATTTCAGTGGCAGTGATAATGTGCAGAATATGAGACTCTATGTCTATGATGATATTGATTGTATCATTTGATAAAATAAATGAAGTGTTCTATATATTCTCTCAATTGGGAGCTAGAGGGTGGAATGTTATTGCTATTGTTTTTCCTATTGTATTTTTCTGTCTGAAAAGTAATGTGTTGCTTAATTCCCATTAGACTGTTTACTCGATGGCCCAGTTCCCATTCCCACAGTTGGCAGAACTGAGAGAAAAATACACATATAATATAACACCTTTCCCAGCACCTGTTAAGTCAGCATCATTTTCTGGGTAAGTACCATGAAAATAATTTGTGGCACATACTGTACATGGAAATGTGAACATTTAGGCATTATTTAATATTGAATATTTTAATGCTTTGTTTTTATGAGGTAAAAAATATGGAGGGAAAAACACCCCAAACTATGATGCATTCCATTGCCTTCAAATATGTGATTTCTGTTTACTCTGTAATGTAGTGCACTACCCTAATTAAAGGGATACTGTCATGATTATTATGTTGTAGTATTTAATACTGTATTAAACTGGTAAAATATTTGCCTCTTACAAGTTATTTTAAAACAGTTTTTTAAGTGCTAATAATGGAGTGTAAGTAGCTCTGTTTATTATGCATGAGCCTATGCTTGCAGAAACAGCACAGCACAATGCAAGTACTTTCAAGCAGACACTGCCTCAGCTTTTCAATTCTTATCTTCGGGTTTTCTATGACTCAGGTTCTTTAATTTCTCCAGGTAGGTGCTATTGTTATACATACCACTAAGTGGTGCACAGGAGCATTTTCAGCAGTGTGGAGGATTTGACCCGAACAATGCTGAAATTTGCTCCAGCATTCAGGAAACCCAATTTTTGTTAAATCATCAATGTCACTTCTTGAACAGCATAGGCTAATGTTAGCATCTTCTTTGGCTATCACATGCCACATTGGAGGGCTCCAAAAATTACTACTACCAACAACCAGAATCTGGACAGTGCAAGCTTTTGTGCCTTATACTCTGTGGTAAAATGATGTCTGCTACAGACTAGGAAGTGCCCAACACTGACTCTCTGGTTTCTGCAGAAACTAGAAAGCCTGCAAGGGAAACTGTAATGGACAAGTCAGGTAAACAGTTGGCAAAATCCAATAAATGTTCCAATTATAAGCACTCAAAAATGAGGAGGCTCTCTGCCTGTCACTCCTTTAATATCACTACAGGTCCCCCTGCAACAGATCCATTCACAGCAAGGATCTAATCGTGGGGACAATGAACAACAACCTGAAACTACTGAGGCCCTGCTAGCTCCATCACAGTTAGAGGACCTCAGAATCTGAGTTTGAACAGGAAGTCACCACGAATAGACCTAACATTACTAAGAACCTATTCAAACAAGTATTAAACACTGGAAACAACCTTATCCAAGGTAGTTGTGGGAGTGCAACCAAAAAAAATTCAAGCAGTACTACAGACCATAGATATAGAGGGGCACAACCTGATTGTAGGAAAGCCCAGACTAGCACATATCTTGTACTAGAGTAGAACAGCACGTTATGTGATATAAGCCTCCAAATGTTCACTCTGCAGTAGTATGTCTTTGACAGGATCCAACATTCAAACATCCCATGAATGAAAGGAATCCACACTGCGCAACGGCTTTGTCCCCAATTTGTTATTGTTATGCTGAACAGCTATATACCAAGCCAGTATTATTTGTTTTCGAGTTTTTTTGTGCCAAGTATTAATTCAGATGAATATTTTTATTAACCTACCTGCTACAGATCAGACACTTATTAAAGGCCTAAACAGAATAAACTCGGCCTTGTCATTGATAGCAGAGGCAGGCATGGACACTATTAAACTAGCTGCTAAATCCTCAGCTAATACTGTAGTAGCCGGGAGCCTTATGGTGAACTCACTGATCACAGCATACAAGTCTAGACTCCTGGCGCTTAAATTCTTAAGAGAGACATTATTTGTCTCGGACCTTAAGAAGATTATCTCTGACTATCTCTGAAGCTGGCAGCAGCAGCAAGAAGGCAGACTACTCAGGTGGTCAGAGCAGTCAGATTCTACTTACACAGATCAGCTACTTACATACAATCTGAAACAATTTTCGTAAATTACGGTCAGCATCTCAGAAGACAATATATTGACAATAGCGAGGTCCACAATATTAACCAAAGATAGTAAGCCCAAGTGCCTAGTCACAGCCCACTCTATCAGAGCAGCCAGTGCTTTGCTGTCTCCACTTATACTTGTCAGCTAAACTGAAGGAAGAACTGGAGCCAAAGGAATGTGAGGAGGCAGGACCAGATTTATGATGTGGGCACCCCAGGGCTAGATGTCCCAGTAATCGCTCCCCCCCTCCCTCCCCCACATGCACGGGCATCTGTCGGAGCACTGGGTGCAGATCAATAATTTCTTTGTCCTTCTTCCAAAGGTGAAGGATACCTTAACACTGCACTGTCTGCACTGACAGTCTCGACCTATGAAAAAAGAACTTTCTCTTTTAATTGGCACTTAACATGTGTCATTTGAAATGTGTAATTGTTGATTTCCCAGAGGCAACAAAACATGAATGGGAACTAACCAAACAAGCAGATTTTTTGTTCTATGGTCAACTTAAAAGTAATCGGAGCACAAGGCTGAAGGGACTATGGGAAGTAAAAAAAATGGCTTGCCTCATGCCATATTATAAAATATATATTTTAAAATATATTTTTTCACTGTTGTAAAATTAATATGAGTTCAGGATTCTGGTTGAGAGTCGTTTTGAAGAAACACTTTCCCCATGACAGTATCCCTTTAAAATGAACTTTTCCTTTTTAAAATATTAGTACATCAGTGTTCATTAATGTTGCAACATTTTTTTTAGCAATAAATGTAACACATTGAATTGTTGTTTCATAAATCTGTTCTATAAGCTTTTTCTGTTAAAGGGCCAGCAAACCTGTTTTCTATATGACCCTTTTTGCTGCTACTTTTTGTCTATTTTAATGAAGAAATATATATGTTTTTTCTTGTATTGAGCACAACATTTAAACCATTCTGCACTTTCTAGTCACTAGAGCAATAGTTAGTTAAACAAATTACCAGCCAACAAATAAGCCCTCTATATATCCAGCTGTTTTTTCCTTCTTTGCAAAGCCTCTAAGGCTGCAGCTTGGGAAAGGAGGTGATTGTTTATACAGAGCTCATTATCTCAGTTCAATCAAATTATTCATTACTCATTGGTAGCCACTTAAGAAAGCATGTAAATTTTTCTTCTTTTGTTGGAATTGAAATACAGGCGCACAAGCAAAATGCGAGACAGCGATGAAGAAAATGAAATTGATGAAGATGATGTGAATGCTAATTCTGTTGGTTGTCTTGGACCATTCAGTGGCTTTCTGGCTCCAGAACTACAGAAATACCAGAAGCAGATCAAAGGTAGTACTGCACAATGAAAAGTTCAGGAAGTCTCTGAAAATTCTGAAAGTTGCTGATCTTGTATCATTTTATTTGCATTTAATTGTTATCTAATTACCTCCCTTCAGATCATAAAGAAGATCAGAGACTTAAAGCTAGCAATATTGCTGAACTGAGTCCAGGAGCAATTGATTCCTGCCGGAGTGA